>JAYESD010000006.1:175336581-176020460 GCA_036927565.1 Tuctoria greenei
TGTGGCCTTGGAAGTCAAACCTGATGAACTTGCACGACATTGCGAATGAAGGTGCTGAGCTTGAATTGATGGAGTTGGAGTCGGCTCGGCGCCAGGGTGAAGTCTAGAGCAACTGAACTTCCTGGAGAACAGATCGCCCGTCGGGATTCTCTATGAGGGAAGGGGCTCCAATTTGCAGAGAACGGCGCCAATCCAGCAACCTGGCGCCGGGGAACGTCTATGAACTGGGGAGGGTTGACTAACAGGAGATGCGAACGAGACCCTCTTTTTTACCTTTGATTTGGAAGCAGCTTTTCTTGTGACCAAAGTCCATGAATCGCGCTCTTCCATACTCCAGCGACGGTAGTCCGCCTCCCAATTCGGTCCACCATCCCGCCATAAATGGAAGTAGATGTCGAAGAAGGGCGTGGTGATTCTTCTTCTAGACGCAATCAGGAGGCCAACTGATTTGCTTGCCACTGAGAATCTGAAGATGCGGTCTTGGATGAGCTTGACATGGAACCCCTCCAGTGCTCCGCCCAAAATAGAGTGCAGGGCCATCCCAACGTCACATTCCGAAAGGTGGAACGTGAACCGCTGGAAGACAACAACCAGAAAGAAGGAACCAGTGATTGAGGAGCTTGGGTGATGCACCGAAGAACTGAACCTGCGGAGCACTTCTTCCTGGAACTTTCTCCCTAATCGGAAGTCCCAGAGAGAAGTATTGGCTACCTCACTTGCGCCAGCCATCGCCGGAGCACCGTGGAGAGCGCGTGCAGCGAGCTATGGGAGCGAGCATGGCGGGGAGATGGAGTTGCAGCGGGGGGATGGCCAGCGGCGGTGGGAGAGAGGGAGCTTGCGGGGGGGGGGGGGGGGGGGGGGGGGGAGGCTGGGAGAGCTGAGCAGGGAGGGTTGGGCGGAGCATTGTGTTTTTGATATACTATGTTAGAAAACCATGTTTTAGTATTATTCATTTGCTGCCTCTGCATTTTGGCAGTTGCATATCTTCCTTTGATAGATTTACTGGTGGATTGTTAAGTAAATATTTGTTTTCTTGATTTTATTAGCCTGGTAATTCTACATTGTTCTTTGTGCCAACCACTTGCTCAAGGGACAAGCATTTGATTTTTAATTATCCAGCTTATTATCTTAGTGAGCCATATCTAAAAAGGGCTACATGAGAGCCAATGTATGAATTTGCAGACTTGAAAATACTAGTGATAATTTGTCTGACACAGAAATAAAGTGACGCGTTCTGTCTTGCGCGTCCCATATTTTGGCGGTGGGTATTCCATTAAGATTCGGGGATCGAACTTGGCCCACAAACGGTGCTAACATACATTAAGATAAGAGGCAATAAAGCAACAGTGGTTTGTCCTCCCCAGGCTCGAGCTTCCTCTCTGCAGCTTTCTCTATAGCCTTATGCTCTCCCTCACCTCACCAGAGAAGAAGCTGACCATGACCAAGGGCACACATTTTTGTTGGAGTGGCGTTGGGGATTAGGGAGAGGAGAATCAGGTAGTGTCGGAGGTGATGTAGCACTAGGGGTGAGCCGGAGCCTGCCAAGGATTAGCTGTTGTCGACGGATGGATGAAACCAGTCGAGGAGATTCTTGTCGCCCCAAGACACAGCTTGTCGCGCTCCTCGGGAGCACAGTTCTAGGCAAGCATGGAGTGGCAGTGATGCCCACCTGCTCTGACAGGGGAGCATCATCCTCCCAACGAGCATGCGATGGTGCCCCACCCTTCCTACCTGTCCAAGTCAAGCTTGATATGCTACCGGCAATTCTCATAGGTTCTGTAGGGAAGAGAGCGGATGGCCAGCAATAGTTCACGGGGTTGCGTGAGGGCCACCTAAGAAAAGAAATCCAACGGCCAGCTTGAGAAACAAGAAAGAGGAGATCCAGCAAGGAGGAGCAGGCTGCAAGGTAGCAAGTGTTCAGATTTTCTGTGGAGATCTAATGCAGTGGAGTAGGTTGCGACCCCGCCGTGGAGATCGGGCAGCAAAGCATACGCGAGTTGGGCCTTAGTTTTTTTTTTTTTGATCAAGAAAACAGCAGGGGAAGCCCCTCCTGTATAAATATATTAAATGAAAAAAGTTTACATCAAAAGGGGTACAAATGAGGCCTCTTCCTGAGGAGGGAAGAGGCATAAGATGAGAATTACAAGCTAGAACTCCAGTGTAATAGAGTCTCGCAGTATAATCTTGAATCTACATCTTTGTTTTAATAACGTAACTTGAAAATTATGCTTTCAAGAGGAGATTGTTGGAGTCTCTCCCCTGAAGATGGCACCATTTCTTCTCAGCCAGATTTCCCATGCTGCAATAGAGAATACTTCCATGAAACTGTCTCATGTCCAGTGGTCCTTCGCTGAACTGATAGTCTCGAAGAACGGAAGGTTGTGATCCCAATTGAGTCCAATTATGCTCCAGCATGCCTCACTGAAAGGGCATTGAAAGAACATGTGATTAGTGTATTCCTCCATCCCCAACTGACAGAGTACACAGGAATAGTCATCATCATCGATCTTAAGATTCTTCCTCCTCAAGAGATTTCTAGTGTTAAGGCGGTCCAAAAATAGTAGCCACGTGAATATGTGTAATTTCTTTGTAACCTTAGATTTCCAAATCCACAGAATAGGATCCGGGGGTGTTAGTTGACTGTAAAAAGAGCGATACATCCGGGCTGAGCGAAAGCTAATTGAGTTCGCTGATTGTGACCAGTTGTCTTTGGTAAGCTCAGAGCATCTAAGAGAGAATGAAATCTTTAAGCTCATCTAGTTCCTGGGTTGCTTGCTGCGACAGAGGAGTGTGAAAATGATCAGATATCGTCCCCATGTTTGAAAAATCTGCCACTGTGGAGTTCTGGTTTTTAGCAAAAGAGAACAGACAGTTGTATCTTTGAGATGCTATATTTTGTCCATTCCAACTGTCTTTCCAAAGTAAAACTGAGTTACCGGGTCCAAATCTGACTGTCATGTGTTTGGTAAATATATGCCAGTAGGATAAAATATCTTTCCACTAAAAGGAACCTTTATTGAGGATATGTGGGGATTGGCCATTCTTACAGTAGACATTCCAGATTAAGTTTACCCAAGGGATATCCATTTTGTTATAGGCCTTGAAAAGGAACTTTTGAAGGAGGGCAACATTAAGTCTGTTGATACATAATAAGCCCAGTCCTCCTTTCTGAATAGGAGTGGTGACTCGATCTCAGGCCACCAGTGGTTGGCCTCTTCCAGCAACATCAGAACCTTTCCAGAGGAATAATCTCCTAATGTAATCCAGTCTACTTATGACCGTGGGTCTCATCTTTAGTGTGCATAATGTATAAATTGGGGTTGAAGAGATGACTGAGTTGGCTAGGGTGCACCTTCCAGCCATAGATAACCAGGATGCGCAGGCTGAAGTTTTTCTTTCGATGGATGTGAGTAGCCGATCAAAATCCTGCACTCTGGGCTTCAGAGGGGACATTGGGATCCCGAGGTAAGTAAATGGGAAGGAACCAACTTGGCAGCCCAATGTTTGTGCTAGTATGCTAGCCTCCTCATCCGGCAAATTGATCGGGACCAAGAATGATTTGTTATAATTGACCTTCAGTCCTGTTGCTTCACCAAATGTGTGGAGAAGGGATTTGAGAAAGTGGAGTTCCTTTTTGAGAGGCATGCATGACCAAGAGGGTGTCATCCGCATATTGCACGCAAGGGAAGTCTAGGGAACCTGTGCCAGAGATGGGCAAGGTTAGAGGACCAAGCATAGCAACCCAGTTGCACATGTGTTGTAGCATCTCTGCAGCTAATACAAATAGTAATGGTGAGAGTGGATCTCCCTGTCGGACACTTCGTCTGCAGTGAAAGGGTTTACTAGGGGAGCCATTAAGGAGAACTGAGGAAGTGCTTGATGAGAGTAGGTCCGAGCACCAGTGCAGTAGGTCCGAGCACCAGTGCAGCCATTTTTTTGGGAAGCGTAGGTATTGCATGGTGAGGATGATAGTTGCATGTTCCATCATATCGAATGCCTTCTCAAAATCCAATTTAAGGATGATAAGTTTTTGCTTTGACTTATTGCATAAGTGGATGTACTCATAGGACCAGGCAAGGCAATCCTGGATAGTTCTGTTTCGAATGAAACCATACTGATTTCGATGGATAAGCTGTGATATACAATTCTGAAGGCGTTTGGACATCATCTTGGTTATTATTTTGATCACTGTGTTGAGAAGAGATATGGGTCTATACTCTTTGAGAGAAGAAGGGGAGGGTACCTTAGGGACCAGGGTGATGAGGGAGCTATTGATCGGACCCAGACTTGTACGTTCATGAAAGAAGTCCTCACATATTTCCAACACATCATTCTTGATGATGGGCCGACAATGTTTGTAAAATCTGGTATTGAAACCATCCGGACCCGGGGCTTTATCATTGCTCATTTCTTTTAATGATTCCTCAATCTCTGAACTAGAGAAAGGTTCCACTAGCTGAGAGAGGTTAGTATTAACAGGTAAGAGCTCAGTGAATGAAGGCCACATAGTGATTGAAACCGAAGAGCCAAGTCTACTTTTGAAGCTTTCCCAGATATATGCCGTTTTTTCGCTGTGTCCTGTTAGTTCCCTTCCATCCTCAGTTGTGATGATGGAAATAAAGTTTTTCCTGTATCGTTCTGTGGCTGCAGCATGGAAAAATTTGGTTACTTCATCACCCATCTTGGTCCATCTGACGGGGTGTATCTTTGCTTCCAATAATCATTTTGCTCTAGGAGTATGGTGGCAATATGGTTTCTTATCAGAGCTCTTAGAATTCTTTCAAGATAGGAGAGGGGATGCCCTTCCTCAATTTTATCAAGCACCATTAGCACCCTCTTCGAGTAGTTGATCATTTGAAACCACCTATTCTTATCGTGACTCCATTTTCGAAGAGCATAGCGAAGGGCTTTGAGTTTGGCGTTGGTGCCTTAGCTGCCATCCAGGAGGATAATGAGGGGTCATCTTGCTTCTGGATATGCGGTGCGGTGCTGCTGTTGAGTTAGTCATGTTTTTTAGAATATAATAGAGAGTAAGGGGTCCCCAGATTCAGGTGTATGACACATTGAACATAGAATCCAAGTCTAGTTCGGATTAGGAGGTGGAGTCATATGTAATGAGTTTATAACTCATTGCAAGGGGCCTTTTAATTGTGGTCGACGCTCCAGGCCAGATGAATCGAGAAAGCAATTAGATTGGGAATTACAACAACTGGTAATTAGAGCTTAGATTATAGATTATCTGCTTCCCCATGAGGACGTGCTCTCGGGGTGGCCAACAGACGTGCGAGTAGGCGGCGACCCATGAGAAGAATGAAAGACGAAGCTTTTAAGGTGCACGTACAGAAGGTGGTACGATTGGTGCTGTCGGGCATCAATGTGCATTGATAGTCGTGGAGGACTGGTGGCGAGTTGGTGGGACATGCGTGCCCACCTGGTTGTGGATCCACGGTTAGCATCGAGGGTGAGGGTCGCAACAATGCAGGCTAAGCTCGCTCGAGGAAGGCGTGGGTCGTGCCAAATTTGGCGTTGATTCTGGGCTGCGCAACCCCATGCCCTGTAACTCGGAGTAAATTGCATGCGGTGCGTGGGGGGAGGTCGATGGCCGCGGTGATCACTATGGTTTCGTGAGATCCCGAGCCTGAGTGTCATTGCTTGTCGGGGAAGGAGGCCACGAGATTGGGGGAGCAGGCATGCGCAAGAGATAGAGGGCGGGATCGTGGGCTGGAGAGTGATTGCTCGATTGGTGGTGGCGGGAAAAGTCAGAAGCACGAGAGGCTAGAATAGTGGTGGCGGGAAAAGTCAGAAGCACGAGAGGCTAGAATAGAGTGCCCGACGGGGAAATGGCGTTGGTGAGAAGCCACGTCGAAAACGACACGGGAGGGCGTTTTTCTCGGAGGGCAGCACTGGCATGAGAGAAGATGGCAGTTGAGGGCTTCGTGCTCTGTTGCTTGTTGCTTGGATGGAGAAGTTAACGAGCTGGGCCTTGTGGGCCCTTGAAGTCTTGTGTTTTCTGTTTCCACTAGGAGCCACCTAGGACCGGTGCCTAGTAGAGAGAGGCACGTTGGGCCCTTTGTGGATGATGCACAGGGAAAAAACGGAGGAAGGAGAGGTGAGCTCGGTTGGGCCTGTTAGGTTGTTCCACGTTTGGAGATGTGCATAGGAAGTCAAGTGGGTTGGGCCATTGGGCCCTTAATGTGGTAGAGATTGTTCGCAACAACGGGAGTGGTGATGAGCCTCTCATAGAAAATAGACTCGGGATGATGTGTTCACGGTGGATGATGTGTTCACCTCAAATTCGTGTATGGGATGATGCGTTCGTCCCATAGATGATGTGTTCATTCCATGGTTGTGTGGGTGGTTTGTTCATCCTTGGGTGTAGTTGTGTCTATCCCAAAATTGGTTATGCTTGAGATTAAGATGCGACCTTATGTTATCGGAATGAAGATGCGCTCATTTTGAGGTTGAGTGTTGGATGACTATGAGCCTATCATGGGATTGAAGATGTGCACAACCCAAATTTGTGAGTTGGATGAAGATCTGCTCATCCCGGGGATGGAGATGTGATCATCCTAAAGTTGTGGACGGTGAAGATGTGACCATCCTGTGGGTGTAGTTGTGTTCACCCCAAACATAAGTTTATTCGAGATGTAGTTGTGTCCATCCCAGGTGTGTAGTTCCGTTCACCCTAGTGGGTGTAGAGTGGAATAAGTGTGCCTGAGTTCCTAGAAAACATG
This sequence comes from Tuctoria greenei, assembly GCA_036927565.1. Lineage (NCBI taxonomy): Eukaryota > Viridiplantae > Streptophyta > Magnoliopsida > Poales > Poaceae > Tuctoria > Tuctoria greenei. The sequence goes on from JAYESD010000006.1 coordinate 175,343,316, forward strand.
ATTATATAGTGATTGTTTGAGTTAGTCATGTTTTTTAGAATATAATAGAGAGTAGGAGGGCGCCCAGATCCGGCTGCACATAACAGATTAAACATAGAATCCAAGTCTAGTTCGAATTAGGAGGTGGAGTCATATGTAATGAGTTTACAACTCATTGTACGAGGCCTTTAAATAGTGGCTGGTGCCCTAGACCACATTAATCAAGAAATGAATTAGATTGGGAATTACAACAGCTGTGATCTCATGGGCAGATCTTGGCGCTCTATCTCGACATTTGCTGTAGTTGTAGCCATTTGATGGGCATGGGCACATGGTGGGCCCCAAATGATGTTGATGGCAAATTAGATGGAGCTCTCTTGAGAACAAATCTTCAAAGAGCACAGCTGCGGCTTTGATATGCGGGACATGCGAGCCAAATGCGCCAAATCCAGACTCCTGTCAGACATACCAATTCTACTTGTTAAGATATGTATGTAGTCATGCCTACCAGGAGATGATGACCATGGACTTCATGCATCAAATTGCTATCTATTACATTTTCTGATGCTTTTCTTTTTCTTCTTAGGCAATTGATATTATTGTTGAACGCCTGGAGAAAGAATCAAATTTATATAAGAGGGTGGACCTTTTCTTTCTTGTGGACTCAATAACACAATGCTCCCGCAATCAGAAAGGTAAAGATACAATGCACACCTGTCCTGCTTTTAGCTCATTACTTTTGTACATATGATATTTATCTTACTGTTTGAAATCTTGAAGGTGGACCTGGAGATGTATACCCCTCTCTTATTCAGGCAGTTCTACCTCGGATACTTTATGCTGCTGCACCTCCTGGAAACTCAGCATGGGAGAATCGAAGACAATGTCTTAAGGTAAGTGCCTTTTATGGTCCAATGAACAAATCTCATGTGCAGCACTGTCTTTTTTTTGTGCCTCACAAGTTTGTCATTTAATTATCAGGTATTGAAACTTTGGCTTGAGAGAAAAACACTTTCAGAGTATATCATCCGCCACCATATTAGAGAAATTGAGACTATAAATGAAGCATCATTTGGAAGTTCTCGCCGTCCTTCAAGAACAGAGCGGGCCCTAAATGATCCTTTGCGTGACAATGAAGGAATGCTTGTTGATGAGTATGGGAGGTATGTCAATCTCCACGTTCATGGTTTTGAAATTTGAAATGGTCTGAAGTTATATGCAATAGTGTTATATGCTTGTGTTGCATGTTTCTTATCACACTTTATGCTGTAATTTTGTTTATTTGTGGTTTTACCGGTACACAGGGTCATATTCCTGTTTCTCCCTTCCATATACCAAAAATGGAAAAGCGGTTTTATGTTACATGTAGTAGTGTCATATTTTTATATCGTTTGCAGGTTTTCATGCTGTATACTAACTTTTTCTGGCCGATGCATAATCAACCCCTACCCCTCGTGTTGACTCTTATTAGGCCTGGTTGGTGTATTCTTATGTTTGTCTCACAAAGTTGCAGCAGTATTCAGTTTGTCAATGCATGTCTATGCCTGGGATGGCTTATGCATAGATAATGTCAACATTTGAGTTACCGCCCATTTGAATATGCTCTGTTGATTCTTATAGTAACTATCAAATGTAACAGAATTTTCACTGAATTATGTTTTGCAAGTTACTAAAGTTGCTTAAGAACACTATGCAGACACCCTGTTTATGATATATATGGGATGCACTAGTCAGGCACCCTCTTTATGGTATATACAGGACATATTATTGACTGTTTTAACTTTTGAGGTCATGCATATTTTATGATGTTCAAGGCCACATCTATGGCAACATGGTTCCGAGAGGGCATTTGAATTTGGCGTCATTAATTGAACAATTAAGTTATACATATGAAACTAGGCATCATCTTTTGTTATGAGACATTTTTTTGTTCGCTTCTATTTTCGTGCTCATGTGTTCCATTTTTTCTGGCAGCAATGCTGGTTTTCAGCTACCGAACTTGATTTGCACAAAAGTACTTGAAGAAGTGGAAGGAAGCTCCTCCGAAGATAGGAGTTTTGAAGCTGTTACACCTGAAAATGATACCCCTGGCAATGATGACAACGAGGAATCTCAAATGCATATGGAGAAGCACCGGCATATCCTTGAAGAAGTTGATGGTGAGCTTGAGATGGAGGATGTAGCTCCACCATCCGAACTTGAAGTTAGTACCAAATGCCGACAAGAGCGAAATGATAGTAAATCTGCAACACCTGATCAATGTCCTTCAGATGTCAGTCCCCCCCTTCCTGTTGATAGGCCTCCATCGCCGCCGCCATTGCCATCATCTCCTCCACCTGTGCCATCTCTGCCTGCTCCTGTTTCTCAGAGTTCACAGATGCAGCCAAAATTACAAATGCCATCTGATCCTGTTGGGCCGCATCCTCCACGAGCTACATATGTATGTACCTTTTGTTATTGTCAAGAAGAGACTGTTCAATCCCTTATATGATGTGCTTAACTTGCGATTTTTCTCTTTTGGTGGCAGAATGTTCAAGGTCAACAACCACATTCTATTGTGGAGCACCCTGCAAACATGAATCCTTCCATGGCACCATTGCCACCTCCACCATTTCGTAACTCAGGATATGGAGGTCATCCGAACCAGATGCCACTTCCATCTCCAGTGGCACCACCCAATCCCCCTGGTCCTCATGGGAATTTCGCTGCACCCCCGGCACCGTACCATGGAAATTGTTATCATCGACCTCCAACTGCATCTATACCTAATGAGGGATATCAATTGCATCCACCTCCACCTCCGGTGCCTCCAAATTTTCCCTGTGCCCCGCCAGAGCCTCAACAGAGGCCACATCATTTGGGCAATAACTGTTCGACTTATCCTGAGAGGTATGGGTACAATAACTGTGATCAAGGTCATCACATACATGATAGAAGGCATCATGGGCATGATCGACAACACCATTTAGATGATGGAGGATATCCCTACGATGATAGAGGATACCATTATGATGATAGAGCTCATTACTTTGATGATAGAAGACATCATTTTGACGACCGGGGGCTTAACTTTGATGAGAGAGCTATTAGGGGTCCGATGAACCACGATGTTGCTGAGAGGGGAAGATTTCCTCCTTTTCCGCCAGGTAAACTTATTTAGAATGGTCATGCTATGAACCTTTTCTCATTTACTTATTCATCATGCAAAGTGTCATAACAAAAATCAGATTGGGTCATCACTTTTCAAGGTGTCAAATGAACCATGATGTTACTTGTTTTGTAATCACTGAGTATTGTGTTGATTTGGTTTGTTCTGGAGTACTATCCAGGACCTCCCCCCACTTCAGACCATTTTGGAGCTTCGCCTGGCCCTATGCACTATGGGCATCCATTAGATCATCCGCCAGGGCCATGTGCAGGCTGGTCTAGGCCACCTAGGATTTCAACCTATTCTCCCTCCAGACATTCTGTGGAGCCTCCGGTTTCACACGTAGCTGGAGGTATGATACATATTGGCTTTATATGTTTCCTAGTGGAAGTTGCGTCTGCAAATAATTGTTTCAAGTCCCATTTGATAGATTTTGCCTTGTATAAAACTTCTATTATTCTGCTCTTTTTTTTGCTTGAAATCTATTCATCAGGACTTCCCATTTATGAACGACAATGATTATATATTAGCTTGGTTTGAAATGCTAAAATAAGCATGGCATGGGCATTTTCATGTGTTGTCATATTTCCTGAGGTGATTATAGAGTTGCGGATATTAAATGTACATCTTTTACCGCAGGACATAGCTGGAGACCAAGGTAGGCTTTTGCAAATCTGCAGAGGTACAATTCTGTTCCATTGGCATTGGTTGCACACAAATTACTAGTCAGTAATATTTTTTTCTTTTCTGTTTCATCTGACCCCCTTTTTTTTCGGTAGGTGCTGATGCTTTCTTAGTTTGGGATTTCTTGCTTTGGTAAACCTGGAAAGTTGCTAGGCGGATGATGGTCTCCCAGTGGATCCAGGCACGAATCCGGCTAGACTTACTTACCTCCCTGTACATATGTACCTAGGATGGTTCTGCCAATGCAGAAGCGGAACGGCCGTTCCAGTGCATGAAGAGCTGTATTCTACGCGTGGACTGGCTGTGACTACCGCATGGCATGGAGAAATTGTAGGGATAGCTGTCGCGTATCAACCAATCTTAGGTGTTAGATTGTATTATTAGTCCGATGGTGTAATATCATTTGGTTGATTTGCATTGTTCATGTCCATTCATGTGTCCCCACTCTCCAGATAACTTTTCTGATGAACCACTGAAACTGTTTGATTACAGCGTACATGTGGCCAAGAAGAAAAAGTACAGGTCATTTTGCCATAGCCCTTGCATCTGCTGAAAATTAATGTATGTGCGTTCTTTCATGACAGTTGCTCGCTTCATATTTTTCGTTGCCTCCAGCACAATATATACACACACATACATATTTAAGTATACACATATATAGGGTGTCAACGTGGAGGAACTAATAATGGCTTTATATAGGGTGTCAACGGGGAGGAACTAATAATGGCTTTATATAGGGTGTCAACGTGACTGCCTCACAGATTTCAGTATCTGCAATGCTGTTCAACTTGCCTTGGACTCGTTGCTAATCTGACAGAGGAGACTTGGGAAAATCATATGCACCATATGAACAACAAATCTTACAACAGCAACAGCAAATCTTACTCTGTCTTACGTTTTAATGACATAGCTCGTCCCAAGCGGATTGAATAAATGAGGGGTTGTGATAGAGTTGATGAGCTAACAACTTAACCATTCTCATAAAAATAGACAATAAACCTTCTAGAAAAATATATTTACGCAGTACCGAACCAAAAAGCTAGATCCACTGACCTACAACGAGCAAGCAGCGCTACATACAAGGCAAGAAGGTGGACCGTGTGTACTTGGCTGAACAAGTTGGGCTTCTAGCATGCCATCTGTATGAAGCACCTAATTCGTAGCAGGTCACTACTACTCGTCTAGTTCAAGCCCGTACACCTAATCCAAACCTGCAGGTGCCGACTCCAACGACCTCAAATAATCTGCATCTTTTTATATATACATATAAACACAAGTCCGCGTCGCAAACAGGGAGCCCAGAGATCGAGGCTAAGTACTTGTAGCGCATACACGTAGGTCAAGATGGCGGCTCGCGGCGCGGCGCTGGCCGCCGCCGTCCTCCTATTCCTCCCTTCCCTCCTCGCGCCCGTCGTGGCGCAGCCCAAGGGTGCCAAGGCCTTCTGCATCAGCCAGTTCGCCATTGCTAGCCAGGCTTGCTCCATCTTGCCGCCGAGTCCCCCGGACGAGCACCACCACGATGACCACGACGACAATGATGATGACGACGACGACGACGAGCACCATGACGACCACCGTAACCGCCGCCGCCGAGGTCACCGCGTAGCGGCGTTCGGCCTCTCGGCATTGTTGGCGAGCAGCAACGACAGCCGTGTCTCCGTAGTCTTAGCTGCCAATGGCACCGGTGGCCACCACAGCAATCGCACCCGCGGAGGTCACGGGCATCGCGGGCGGAGACGCGGTCGTGCCCGTGCAGGGCGCGGCCGGCTGCGGGAGGGCGACGACGACCCTGACCACGACGACGACCATGACGATGACGACGATGATCACCACGACACTGACGATCCTGATCACGACGATGACCATGAAGATGATGACGACGACCATGAAGATAACGACGACCACCACGATGACGACAACCACGACGACGAGCTCCGGGCGTACCGCGACTGCTGCCGGTGGCTGAAGGAGGTGCAGAAGGACTGTGTGTGCGAGGCGCTGATGCGGCTGCCGCCGTTCCTCGTGAAGCCGCAGCACACGTACGTGATCAGGGTGGGCAGGACGTGCGGGATCACCTACCGCTGCGGCGGCGTCTAGCTAGATAGCTTACCCCCCCATGCGCGACAGAACCTCTCCATCAACACGTTTTGTATTCGCTTCGCGCGTATCCGTGTTCCTTCTACGATTCTATACGCGCATCCGTGTTTTCTACGACACCTTAACCGTTTGATCTTTGCTTCGAGATTAGTGTTTCATCCATAACTCGTTTTGTTGTTTATTTTTGTAATTGTAAGAACTATATTAGTTATAAATAACAATCAATCATATGAAACCTTATGAATGTATATATCATATAAAAGATTATTAGTTGTCAACAATATTTTAGCACTATTCACTAGCTTGTTTTGTGTGTAAAAATGAAATAGTATTCTTAATATGTCTATATGGCAGACCCATAAGCTATATATACAGCAAAAATAAATATATAATATTTAACGATTCTGTTTGGCAGGCTCGATAACCTCGAAAACAAATATATAATTCTTAACAAAAGGTTTGTTTTGTGGGCTCGTAAGCTATATATACGATAGAAAATAAATGCCTAACCTATAACGGGTTTGTTTTGCCGGTCCAATAAACTACTACGACCGTTGGATTGATATTTAAAGATTGTGGTTGGCGCCCTAAACAACCTCTTGATTTTCACGCATGTTAAAAATAGTCACACCCCCATATTTATAAGCCTCAATTTATTTTTCGGAAATCCTCTAAACCAGATGCCTAAAATCAGTCTTTGCTTCAGACGACAATATGGACCGTCGGATTCGCCCAAGTGTGTGCCAACTCATTCTTATCTTCTTCCTCCTTTCTCTAACCGCACAGCACGGTTCAGATAGTGAGTTCAGCGAGTGGCTCAGGGGGCGGCGGCTCCCGGCATGGCAACGTCTCCTCGCGAGACTCTCGGCACGGCAACCACTTCTCGCGCGACTCCCGGCATGGCAGCGACGGCGGTGAGTCCGGCGCGGCAACGGCGGCGGCAAGTCCTGGAGCGGCAGCGCATCCAGGACGACACGGCCAGGGTGGCGGCCATGGCGAGCGCGGGCGGCGACGGGCGGACGGCAACCCAGCACGATGACGGGACAGCGGCTCGGCGCGGCGCAACGCCCGTTGGCGGCCGGCCGGCGGCGCCGGCGCCGCCGGAACCGAAAAGAAGCTAAGTTTTATTTTTGTTAATTTTTAATCTGTAATTTGTTATCGTTAATCCGTATTTTGTAGGATTATGTCAATTGTAGAATAATAAAACAAAAAATTTTGTGATTAATTAACCTATAGAATTAAAGGTTAATTCTTAATTACAAAATTAGTGATTAATAACAGTAATTAGATGCTAATGACCCGATGTCTGAACCTGACAAATAGACAGACTCTTTATTTTTCATTTCTGGGTCATGAGAATTTTTAGGAGATATACCGCATGTTGCCATGAGAATTTGATATGATTGTAGACGAATATTGTTTAAGGCACATATTGTTCAGTTGCCAATTAGAATCAGTAGAAAATGGACTTCTACCCGATACATATACACTATCAAAACAAAATATCTCAAAACACAAAACACTTCAACAATTTTTTTATTCCAACACTTCAACTGTTGAAGTTTAATTTGGAAGCTGATGATTTATAAATTACCATAATACACTTCCAAATTAAGATGAAGACAGACGTGGTAGAGGAAATCGACAATTTACTAAACAATTCTGGAAAAACTTGCGAATACAATAGCGATAAACAACGACAGATGGACCGGACGAGAATATTACGCCTACCGATTTGTAGCCAGAGGAACCGCTGTAAATGCCGCTTTGCTGCAGATTTGACGCTGTTCTCACTACGGGAATCGCGATAATAGACGACGGTCAGAAACCGTCATCTATAAGGTCTATACCGTCGTTTATAAGTTATAGACGACATTATACGCTTATAGGTGACGGTTTTCGGCCGTCTACGATTATTTGTCATCTATAACATTATAGACGACGGTTACCGTCATTAATAAACTAATTGATGACGATCGTATTTAGCTGTCATCAATAAGCTAGCTCTATCCACGTGGCACCGTGGAGACCTTATAGACGACGGTTATGCAGTTACCGTCGTCTATAAGGACACTTATTACGACGGCCAACGAAAAACCATCGTGTATACGGACAATTATAAACGACGGGCATGGTGAAACCGTCGTCTATAAGGATCCTTATAGACGACGGCTATGGTAAAACCGTCGTAAGTCTTGCTTAAAAAAAACGGAAAGCAGATATTATACAGGCAGACATAACAGACAGCAGATATACATACAACATATATTATACAGTCGACAGATCAAGCCAGAATCCATACACAAATTGCAATACCACTACTGATCCCCTAACATAGAAAGCTATCACCAGCTTTTCGCCACATCTGGTTGCAATACAATGTTGGGGCTGCTTCTATTTTTATTGATCTTTGCATTCGTACCGCCATCGTAAAGTAACTGCAAGTGCGTCATCTTCCGTGTCCTGTTTTCAGAAGTGACATTACAGAATTAATGAGAAAAAAACTGAAGTGCACAAAAGAATCGTTAAATTGAATAACAAGAGCTGATTCAGTTTGAACACTCCATACAGTAATATTTCCCAGAATGTATATAGTAGCATTTTAACAGTGTGTATTCAGATGTATGTATATTATAACAATCAGTTTGTATTCACATCAGGTATTCAGAATTTGGACTATAATATAACAATCACTCCATCATCTGATTGTTATAATATAGTCCAAAATATGACTATATTCTTGTGTGAATATGACTACACACAAGAATGCTGCTAAGGCATACACTGTATTTTAACTATTGTAGTTAGTGTTACAAAGAGCACTGAAAATAATAACTTAAATACAACCTAATAATAACTTAAATACTGCTAAAAAACATGTCTGGGTTACCAAAAAAAGACTAGATCATCTTTCAAAACAAAAACAACATTGTGTACTTGGTTTTTTTTTCAAGTAGTTTTGCTCCCCCTTTTAACCTTAATTCCCTATACAACAATGCAGGAGACTGGCATTCCATTACATTAGAGACGAAAGGATGCAAGTAGATTTCAAATCGGCTGACCTGACTATCACACGCTACCCCGTCCGCTGCTGCCGGAGTTCAGAAAGTCGTCCTCCGACAGTCGTCCAAGCGCCAAAATCTGGGGTGACGAAGTTTGAGCCCCCGTCCCCGATCCCTGTGATATGCAAGTGTGGTTAGACAAGTTATAAGTATAAAAATGCATATTTTACTAAATTTGAACAAGTTTAACTAGTTTTAGTTATTTTGAATAATTTTGTACCTGTGCTCCTGTCGTCGACACCAGTGGCAGCTACGTCGACGGCGGCGTCCACTGCGGAAACACAACCGGCCGTCCTGCGCTCATAGTCTGCGAATACAAATCAAATCATTATAATTGTCATTGTATATTACAAATGTTAAGTACAATATTCAAAACTTACCTGGAAGGCAGCTTGCCACTGTAGCATGTACGAGTTTTGGTACTTGTCCCTAGCCCTAAGCGCCGATGCCTGCATCTCGTCCCTAGCCCTGAGCGCCGCTGCCTGCATCTCGTCCCTAGCCCTGAGCGCTTCTTGCGCCCTCTGGAGCTCCTCCCGAAGACTCTGGAGCTCCAGATCTCGTCCCGTACGGCTGCTGCTAGATCTGCCCTGCTGCAATGAAGAGGCTCTCGAGGAAGCCCGTGCCTGCCTCTAGTCGACCACTCCATCGAAGATGGCCAACCTGCACAACAAAGTAAGATTATTAAATTTTTCTAACTCAAAGTTCGTGACAATAAAATAAAATTAACAAAACTCACCGTCCGTGAGGTTTCCCGCCACCGATTGCATACGCGGCTTCTGGGACAATTGGCGCGCTCTGCCAATCGAACTCTTCACCTCGAAGCCTCCGCACCTCCTGCCCGTACTTTGCCTGGAAACACAGTAAAATAACATTATTAAAACTATTAAAGAGAATTCAATTAAGTTAACAAAATAACTCACCAACGTCTGAGTCACCGTCTGAGAAGACAGCTGCTCAGGTTGCGACGGGTCACTTCCCAAGTGACCTCTCTTCCACACCTCAATAGGTGACGGCTCCTGACCCCTCTCGTGCTCCTATCGATACATGTTAGCACAATGAAATATTATAAAATTACTTAAATAAAATTCAAGTCACACTTACCATCCGTTTAGTGAGACGTATGTAGCCGTCTCCACCCATACGGTGTTTTCCGTCTGTCCCTCTATTCTCTCGACGGGTTTTAGACACGCCCTGGAAGTTTTGGCTCCCCCAACGAGCACACAAGGCACGGTACGCGTCCGGACGGCTGTCAAGCCACGCTACACTGACCTGCACATATTTTATTATTAAATGAAAGCATTGATCACAATCATATAATGAAGTAAAGTAAAATAAACATTTTACCTCTGCGTACTGCGCCTCCGTCAAGTACTTGTCGGCCCCTTCCCTGTACTTCCCCGGCTGACCCTCCTTCGGATGCAACTTGAAATACGCCTTCGTCGCTTGAATGCGAGCCGTCGATAGTGACTGAGTCACGAGCTTCCTGGCGCAGTTATGGAAGACGAGACGAGCTTGATCCGTCTGCTCGACCTCGTTCTCCAAACGGTACCGTGCCTGGAAGAACAAATATACAAGTAAATGTATTTAATTTATAATAAATATGTATTACACACATATTTGTTCATACTTACCATAAAGTCGTGCCACACGGCCTCCTGGTGGTTGCCGTAAGCAAGGTCCTGGCCGTAGCGTAATGGTCCCAAGACGTGGCAGGGTGTCCGTTCACTACACCGGGGTAGTGCAAACGTACTAGACTGCCCAAGACACCATTCACCTGCTTGTGGTGTCCCTGCCTTGTGAACGAACAATCCTCCTAAGTCCTGATACATGATTCTCCATTAGCATATATACAATCCTTTAAATATCTGAATTGTTAAAGATTTACTTCTCTCGCCAATAGGACAAATAATGATCCGATCGTTTGAGTTTGCAGGAGCCGGAGGAGGAGCCACGTAGTGGCTCCTCCTAGTCCGTCGCTGTGCAGCTGGCTCCACATCAGGTGACCCAGAAGTGGGCTCACCCGACTGCACTGGCTCTGAACAAGGTGGCACCAAAGAAGAAGGCTCTGAAGCAGGCACCGAAGAAGGAGGCTCCAAAGCAGGCATCGAAAGAGGCATCCTAGCCTCTGAGTCCTCGAACGTAGAGTCGTCCTGACAATTTTAAAGATTCATATTATAGAATAAAGAATTAATTATATAATTTTTGTTATTAAATGTTCTTTACCTGGCCATGTGAAGACTGCGGTAGATGGCTCACCAACTGAGCCCGTCTACCTCCGCTAACCTGACTGCCCCGGAAGACCTCGTCTCCTCTTGTGGCTCTCGGTGACAGAAAGCTCCGTGCCTCTGTCCCTCGTCGTCTGCTGTTGCTCGACGACATCCTGTTTAATAAAAAATTGCTAATAAATGTAATGGAAAATATAGAAGAATAAAGAAGAGATGAAGGAAATGTTACTTGTACTCAATTTCAAAATTCATCAGCATCACGCTCATGTACTCTACTCCGTAAATCGGACCATCGATCTTCTGTCGTGGTAGTTGCCCGTTTTCGTTTTCGTTTTCGCATCTTAGGAGTTTCTACATCTTTTGCATCTCCAACTAAGTCATCAAGTCCTAAACTAGGCTTGACGACAAAAGAGTCCGACAACTCTTGTTCTTGGTAAACAACATCAACCTCATCATCAAGGTATCCATCATTGTCTGGTGTATATAACCGCTCACGAGGATTCACCTTGTGTACAACCCACCAAGCATTAAGCTTTTCACATGGATAATATAGATAATACACTTGCTCGACTTGGTGTGCAAGGACGAAGGTGTCGCAGCCTTGTAGCCGGTCCTTGTGTTTGACTTCTACCATGCCAAATTGGTTTTGTCGAGTTCCATGGTTATGATCAAACCAATCACAGTCAAAGAAGACTACTTTAAGGACCTTATTCCCCGCAAAACTGAATTCAAGGATATTTTTAATGATCGTAGCTCGTGCCGCTAATTATTCATCTGTTTCAAGATCGTAGCTCGTGCTGCTACCAACAGTAGTGCCTCTCGTTTGAAAAATAGAGAGGTTGCTACAAGGAGGTGCTTCATCCACATTGTACCGCAACGTGGAAGCATTAACATTGTTTTCTTCTGCGAAATAGACACTTGAAAAGTATCCTATCTCCTGAATGGCATATGCTTCGGCGATGCATCCTTCAACTCTTGCCCGATTGCGAACCATTGGTTTAAGACACCTAAGTGCTCTTTCAACGTGATACATCCACCTATATTGCACAGGGCCGCCCACTTTAGCTTCATATGGAAGATGAATTAGGAGATATTGCATTGGATTGAAGAACCCTGGCGGGAAAACTTTTTCCATCTTACATAAAAGCATTGGTATCTCCCTTTCCAACTTCTCCATCATCTCCCTTGTGATCTCTTTAGCACAAAGCTGTCTATAAAAGTAGCTAAGCTCGGCTAACACCTTCCACACCGCATCGTCAATGTAGCCTCGAAACATAACTCGTAGAAGTCTTTCCATGATTATGTGATAATCATGACTCTTCAACCCTGTGAGATTTCCAGTCTTAACATTTACGACTCGTCTCAGGCTAGCAGCATAACCATCAGAGAATTTCGAACTTTTCAACCACTCGAATACTTCTTTCTTTTCTTTTGGTCGAAGACAAAAAGAAGCACGCGGTTTGCCACCAGCTTTAGAGAGCTCAAGAGTTGGACGATTACAAACCTCTGCCAAATCCTTACGAGCCTTTATATTGTCTTTTGTTCTTTCAGTCACATCGAAGCATGTGTTTATGATGCATTCTCCCATGTTACGTTCTTGATGCATGACATCAATGTTATGCATTAAGATTAAGGACTTAACATACGGTAGCTCCCATAGTGCACATATATGAGTCCAATTGTGGTCCTCTCCGTAACCAACAAAATATCCAAGACGATCTTCATCTAGTACTAAGTTGTTCAACTGTTCAACAATCTTCGACCCGTTTAGACGTTGCGGTGGTCCTTTTTTGACAACGGTGTCCTTCCTGAAGGCATTTCTCTGTTGCTTAAATACGTGATTGGGCGTTAACCAACGTCTGTGGCAATCAAAGTAGCAAATCTTGCCACCATGCTTTAAACGAAAACATTCCGTGTCCGAAGCACATATTGGACATGTCAAACGACTATGAGTGCTCCAGCCAGAAACCATGCCGTAAGCTGGAAAATCATGGACATACCACAAGTAAGCAGCTCGAATGTTGAACTTCTGTTTTTTGTAGTAGTCGTACGCTTCAATTCATGTTCATAACATTTTCAACTCTTCAATCGACGGCTTCAACATCACGTTTAGTCGTGAACCGGGATGATCCGGTCCAGATACAATAAGGCAAAGGAACATGAACTCGTACTTCATACAAAGAGATGGTGGTAAGTTGTACGGAATAGCGAACACAGGCCAACAAGAGTATGGTGTTGTGTTTGTACTAAACGGTGAAAAGCCATCTATCGCCAACCCGATGCGAACATTTCTCTCGTCATTGGCAAAATCTGGATCGAAGTGATCAAGCACTTTCCATGCCACACCGTCGGACAGGTGCACCATCATTCCGTCATTCTCACGTACACCTTCTTTGTGCCACCTCATGTGTCCGACTGTTTTTTTTTTTGACAGAAACAAGCGCTTCAACCTAGGTGTGACAGACAAGTAGCGAAGCTGCTTCTGTGCAACTTCAGTCATTACTTTTGTACCGTCTTCATTAATAATTTCGACAAATATTGCCTTATCACATTTTAAGCACTTTTTCTCCTTGGCACGCTCTTTCCAGAAAAGCATGCAGTGGTCTGAACACATATCAATCTTCTCATAGTTCATACCAAGATCAGAAATCAATTTCTTAGAATGATACATATCCTTAGGCAATTTATGGGACTGCGGAAGGACATCGCTGATCAATTTGATGAGGTCGTTGTAGCAATTATTGGAGAAGAAATACTTAGACTTAATTGCCATAAATCTAGTTATGAAATTGAGGATCGTCACTTTGGTGTGTTCATACAACGGTTGTTCTGATGTCTTGAGACGCTCGAAGAACTCCTTTGCCTCTGTTGTAGGAGAATCCTCCGTCAATTCAGGATTTATGACTTCAAGCATCTCGTCCATCCTATCGACCCGAGTGCTACCATCCCCATCTCGATCTTCTACGGCTTGAGAAGGTGTCTCGCCGTGAAAGGTCCACAACTCATAACATTGCATGAAACCGTTTTGACACAAGTGGAACGTCAACGTCACTTTGTCGAAACACTTCGCATTCTGACATTTGATACATGGGCACCGCACCTTGCTGTTGTTTGACAACCAAAAAGCTCGTTGTATGAAAGCATCCGTCTTGGTGAACCACTCCTCTGAGTGACTCCCATCCTTTTTCCAACCAGTATACATCCAAGTGCGGTCTTCAGCCATGTTTGAGGATATACCTTTAAAGCAGACAAATCATTATTAGTTTCATTGTTATGTTATGTCACGACCCTACAACTAGGCAGATAGGTCCTAAACTCACTCAAGAGTGACCGAGCGGAGCGTGCTCATGACGGGACACACGGTCTGGATCCGGACGAAATTTTGACATCATAACCCCGCTGTTCTCCACTGCACGCCCGAAAATGGTGCAGCAGAGAACAACAGGGTTATGCCGTCGAAATCTCGTCCAGATCCAGACCCGCGTCTCGTCACAAGCCACACCCCCTCGGTCACTCCCAGGCTGTCCAAAAAGGGACAATTCCGAACCTTCACGTCTCACATGCCAATAGCATGTGAGACGTGCCGATCCGAAACGGGTGACACATTGCTATAGGTTACGTTACTCATTTTCATTTTTAAGTCATTTACGAGAGAGGAAAGAACTAGAGAAAGAGGAGAAAAGTTAGTCTTAGATGACAATTTCACGTCCGGATCCACTGTCTGCGCAATCGCAGGTGATTGACGTCCTCACCATCGCCATTCGCTTCTGTGTCGTCTCGACGCATACGTTACGACTACAATTGTCTATACGGCACAAACACATTTATTTTGTATCGTGTTGTGTTGGGTCGGGCCAGACCAGCCTAACACTGTCCTCGAAGTCATAACATGCCTTGCCAACAATTTCAGCACAAAAAAGACCGATTCAATTTCCACAAATAACGGTATGTGTTATTTAGAATGTCAAAAACGACTGACATAAATAAAGCAAGAAAAGTTTCTAAATTGCGGCGCATTTTGAAAAGGGACCAATAACAAAAACAACAAAAGAAGTAAAGTGGCACAATGTAAGGAGAGAAGAAACATTATACTTATAAAGCATCAACATGATAGCTAAAATAGGTGATACAAAAAATTCACGTGCGAGTTAGTTCCACTTAGCTTAAGATCACCGAGTTCATAATATATGATTCATTTAGACATTAGAATATTTAGAATAAATTAGTTGAACACCAATTAGAATAAAATTGAAATTGGCAGGTCTGAAGAAGACTTATGGTCCACAATATCCTAGTGTAAGGGATAATCAATGTCCATCATTTCAGAAAAAAAAGTATGAACCTGCTGACGTGCATAGTTCCCCAATGCGCTGGCATAAAGTAGCAAGCCATAAATATGTGCCTATGTACAAGTTAAAACTTACATCTACTATAAAAATAGAAGTCTAGAAAATAATAAGATAGTACTGTCAGACATCAATGATACACATAGCACTGGGCTCTCAACATACGAGTGTAATTTCAATGCTTCGGAAAAGACTGAGCTCTGTTGGGACATATAATATGGCCACAATCATGTACCCCAGTATAAACTATGATGCATGGGTTGAAAGTAAAGGCAAGAACACAAGCTGTAGTAGTTCTGAATCAAGATAGGAAACTTCCATGGCTAGATGTTAAACAAGAATTGGAAACCACAGCAACAGCAAGATATTGCCCCAAATCATAAAGTTGGCATGTTGCCATTTCATAATATGTCGAATATACATATCTTAAAATACAAGCAAAAAACTCTGCTACAAAAAAATAAAAAAATAAAACAGTGATATATACACGATTGCGACCAAGCAAGCAATGAAGAATGGTATTGATAGCAAACCTACCCAATCAGTACTTGCCAATATGCATAACAACTCTGCTGAATCGGGAAACATCACCCAGCAACGCAGCATTTGAAATGAACAAGTAATTATATTTATGAATTTCCAAATAACAACAGCATAGAGTTCCAAACTAAATCCCAAAGGTACATAGGCATTGCAATTTTGAGCAGACTTCTGTCCACACAACTTAAATACAACTTCACTTTAACTTAGTGGGTACTGGGTAGTAACAAAAAAATCAGAGAACATGTCTCGCCTGTAAAGCAAGCTGATATATTATTATTCTTACCATCAAGAAGCCAGTATTATACCCAGTGATGAAAAGAAAAATGTTGAATATTCAAAATTGGAGCAATGCTAGCAGTATACCCAGTAAGGAAAAGCTGAAGATCCATCAACTGCAACTTCAACAGCAAATGAAACAAAGCAATGCAGATAAAAGCCTTAACCTCAATAATCCTAGATTCCTAGTACTGCTGATTGATATCTAAGCATTAATCATCAGTCGTTACCCACAGATTTAGACATGTCCACCTATATATAGAAAATATAGCATCTGAATTAAGCAAAAACAAGCAGAGATATATAGGTGCCATCTTTGTTCAGACATGAGATATTTTACAGTGGATTTCTCCAGCCAGAGTCTAACATTCCATTATCAGTGTCAGTTTACCTACATGATAGCCCAAAGATGGGCATATCAAGTAAAATAATAAGAGCAAGTTCAACAACAGAAAGAAACCAGCTTAAGAACTTTACTACAAACAGTAATAACAAGCTTGCCAGGAAGAAGATGACGAGTAATGCGGGATCGCCAAACCTGCCACAGGCGAGGCACGGGACACGGCCACCCTCGAGGTAGCCCCGTCTCTGCGCAGAGCTCTCGTTGGCGCGGCGCGGCGAGGAGCGGCGGTGCGGAGCGGGGACGGTGGCGCGGCGCGGAGAGGAGCGGCGGCGGCGGCAGCTCAGAATCGGGGGCGCGCGGTGCAAAATGAAAACGAAGAGGTGCGGTAGGAGGAAATAATACCTAACACTAGTAGACGACGGTAAACTCATAACCGTCGTCAATTATGAACCTACCGTAGCCATCGTCTATTAAGGCTCAAGTGGGCCAGGTTTCGGCCCACATTGACGATGGGTCTTAATTGACACAGGGAGCTCCAGAGGCCACGCAGCAGACGCAACCCAAATAAGAAGGTCCAGAGGTCTCGCTGTCGATGGAGGCGATGTAGCCCACGCAGGATGCGACGCCTGCACCCGTGCCTCGGGCGAGACACGCTCCAGACCCATTGTCCTACGATGCTGACCACGTTCGAGCAGGACGGAGGGGACGTAGCAAGCGCAGTAGGCGCTGATGTTGCACTTTATATAGTCTTTCATATTTCCTCTGTACTTGGATGTCACTCTACATACTATTTTATTTATATCTGTTATGGTACATTTATTTCGATACTCATCTACGAAATTTATACTACTGAATCTTATATTTTTTGTCCATATTGAACATGAGTGGTTCATACCGTGGACGAGCCTTCCACAGTGTGGACGATTACATGTCTCTATCGTCTATATAAGAGTGACTTCGCATCGTCACCACAATCCCATCATCACACTCATTCCATACATCGTCTTACCATGGACGGACCTTACTCGCCACCAAACAACAAAGAGAGAGTCGACATCCCCGAGGGATTACAACCGCCAATGTGTCTATGCGGCACAAATGGTCGGTTTGTTAAAGATCTTTGGATGGGGGACACTTATGGTTTGAGACTCTGTATGTGTAATAATTATGAGTATGATCCTCCTCATAGGACCTGTCCATTTTTTCCCAATGGCAGAGCTCAGGTAAAATACTTATTACCCTTATTCGTACCATTTGATATTTACATTTTCATTCTACTATTTATAATGACACATTTGTAATCACGCAATCTCCACCGCCTCTTTACGAGTTCGTACAATATGTCGACCACGAACAAACACCAGAACAGATCGAGTACGTGTATAGCAGGCATAGATCTGCTATCAGGAACTTCGTCTATGAAATGGAGTGGGAAGAAAGAGTTGAGAGGGACAGGAGGGAGAGAGCTGAACAGGAAGAGCAGCGTCCCAAACATCAAGAAGAGCGTCGCCAAAAGGAGGAAGAGTATCGTCGCTAGTGTCAAGAGGAGGAACTTATGGCAAAGCGGACAAGAGAGGCTGAGAGGGAACGCATGCGTGAAAGAGCACGTCGCGCAAGAGAAGCCGGACCGGATGCATTTCGGAAGGGAAAATACCCCCATTGCACGCAATAAAATCTATATGAAATATGTTCGGCGTTAATTTCAACTAAGGTGTGTTAGGGGTAGGTTGGTGCACGTAGGTTAGATATTATTTAGTGCATCATACACACACCATCTGTATCGTCGTTTTTATTTTTCTGTTCTTAAATAGGTGTTATCTACCTTATGTATCGTAGTCGTAGATAGGCAGAGAACAAACACTTATTTTTGAACTTTGTAATGTATGCAATCGCCGAGTCTTTTAATGAAATGCATCTATAATATCTGCCTAATGTCACTTTTGTATTATGTTCATAATTCATATTTCAAAAGAATATAACAATTCATTCTACGTATCGAATGTTTGTGCAACTCATTGCATGCAATGATAACAATGTACATTACCTTTACTTCTATAACAACATCTTTCAAATATGTTCCGGAGTATTTTTAAATAACTGTCGAAAATTGAATACGATATAGG
The DNA here is from genome assembly GCA_036927565.1 of Tuctoria greenei. Classification (NCBI taxonomy): domain Eukaryota; kingdom Viridiplantae; phylum Streptophyta; class Magnoliopsida; order Poales; family Poaceae; genus Tuctoria; species Tuctoria greenei. The sequence goes on from JAYESD010000006.1 coordinate 175,362,142, forward strand.
CAAAATTATTTAGTTTCAACAATGTGATCCTAGTGCGTTATTCAAATGCACATAACATTTCATTTGTTAAACCAAAGTTTAGATAAGTTATTTTTTCGAAATAACAACAAAGTGTACTACATTTACTTTGATAAAAACATTGTCGAAAAATGTTTTTATCTATTTCTAAATTGATGACAAAGTAGAAATAATCAACAGGCTAACCGGCCACAAGGTCTTGCCGTCCACATCGTGGACGGCTGGATGACAGGGCCTTGCCGTCCACGGTGTGGACGGCTCCCTTGCCACATGTACCTGCCGTGTGGACGGTAGGGATGCTAGTTTTGCAAAAAAAAATTCAGACGCTATTAATATTAAATCATAATATATTAATGCTAAAATAAAAAAAATTCGGACATAACAACGGAGGGGAAGGCTAACCGCCTGTTTCCATTCGGGCCCGTTCTAGACTATCGCGGGCCTCCTGTGCTTCGATACATGCCCATACCAACTTGGTGTCCGATGTCTCGCACTGGGCCGTCTCTTGCACCTTTTCCCGAGTCACCCGGGCGAGGCACGATCAGGCCCCGGCGGCGTCGACACGGGCACACTCAAGCTCCGCCTGTAGAGACACCCACGCGGTCCCCACCGGCGAGGTGAAGCCCGACTCTTCGGAGGCTCGTGTTCATCCGGAAACCTGTTGGGTCGACTTTGAGCAAATACAAGGTGTCATCCCCTAGTAGGGTCGGGGATAAAAGCACTCGCGAAGCGCCAGGCCAAGGCTGGGACATACCGAATCATCGGAAGCTGCCCCCCTTAGGCGACGGAGCACCACGGAGAGATTTCGGAGCCCGACTATAAGATTCGTTCGGGCATTGGAGAGCTAGGAGTAGGCACGGGTAACGCCCTCAAAGGCGCTCACACTCGGCCTGCTCCCTGATCGTGCCCATATGCACGAACCCTTCGCCTTTCGATAGAGATCCAGCCACTCGGCAAGACGCGACACCACGACCAGCACACCCTCCGGACCACACGGTGCAAGTAGTAGGGGTGGGGCAGCACGAGACACGACATACATCTCCTGAGTCATCGGCTCTGACACTTCGACAGGGTTTGGCACCATCTCCTCCAACGCTAGAAGCTCAACTGACGAGGGGGCTTCGCGGCCGAACGGTCAGGTCCCACCAGACTCCGCACCAAGGGCGCGACCCCCGGCTGGTACTCCCCTGCGAGGTGGAGAAAGAACCAATGAAGGCTGTCAAGCGGCTCGAGCCGGACTAGATCGAAAACCCACAAAGTGGGAAGATTACAAACCTCGAGGAGACACGGAACTCCGTCAGCGGGATGGGGGCCGAGGGAACCGGCATAGTGGTGGGGGATACCGGTCGGGTCCCCGAGACCTGGTCGCCCAACATCGGCAATGACACCGAACCACCAGGGGTCTCGGTTGCTGAGAGCGACATCGCAGCCCCGAGACCAGGGGCAGCTGCATCTAGTGCGGTGCAAGCCACCGGGTCTACCTCGGCTTATGATCTCGCCCTCTTTGGGGCACGTCCCACAACCTGTCCTGCCGACCACATCTGCGTTAGGGTGACGACCTCCGGGTCGAACTCCACCACAGAGTCCTCACCCTGGAATACAAGGGTGCTCATCGTCCTTGCCGTCCCCCCGCCTTCTCTAGCGTCGGCGGTAATGATCAACGCCCCCTCCTTCCCCTTGCCCTTCACGGTGGAGGCAACCTTCGATGTCCCTGGCTTCACTTTGCCTTTTCTGGCGGTGGAGACGACCTTCGCTGCCCCTGTTCTCTCCTGGCCTTCCCTGGCGCACTACAGGAAACGCTGATATTTACGTTGGCCAGTTTAATTTGCGTCGTCTGGCCGACGTAATTTAATTAACTTACGTCGGCTGTAGGAACCCGACATAAGTAACTAGCCCGACAACAGTTAATGATAACATACGTCGGCAAGGACAACAGGCTGACGTAAATAAGTGGGCCGACGTAAATAAGCCTTAACTTACGTTGGCTAAGAGGATGGCCGTCGTAAGTTACATTGACCGATGTAAGTTGAATATTTAGCCGATGTAAGTTACGTATTTTAACCTACCCCGCGCGCGCCTTCTCTTTTCTTCCTTACCCGCCGCTTTCTCTTCTCCCCGCCGCCCGCGCCCGACGCCGCCGCTCCCCGCCGCCGCGCTGCCGCCATCTGAAGCCGTCGCCACCCCCGCTCCCGCTCCCGCCACTGGCCTGCCGCCCCCCGGCCCCGCTGCCCCCGGCCCCCCCCCCCGGCCCAGCCATGCCCCCGTCTCCCACGGCCCCACCGCGGCCCCACTATGCCGCCCTGCCATCGGCCCGCCACCCGCGGCCCTCGCCGCCGCTCACCCTGACCCCTGCTGCGCCCACCCCCGCCCCCTTAAGGTTTTCTCAAATTTTTTTATTGTGCAGTATGCAAAATTGTCTATTGTGGCTAATTTTCTATTGTGCATAATTGGATTTTAGGCTATCTTTTTGGATAATATGTTTTTTGTCTTGCATATAATTGTCTATGCTTTATATGTTGTCTTGCATAATTGGCTAATATGCTTTATATGTATTATACTTGTGATTTCACACTTGTCAATTGTGGCTAATACGTTTGTTGTTCAGATTTTGTAGTAAATGCATAATTAGATTTTGTATATGTTTTATACAATATTGTCAATATCGAAATCAGCCAACCCAACCTCTTGCTTATATGAATAGAGTGTGCGTGCATGCTTACCACTGCCGCCGTCGCTCCGCTCTGCCCCCGGCCCCACCGCCCCCGCTCCCGCCGTCGGCCCGCCGCCCCCAGCCTCGCCGGCCCCGGCCTGCTGCGCCCCCGACTACACTGCCGCCGCGCCGCCCCCGCTCCCGCCACCGGACCGCCGCGCCGCCGCCGCCCCGGCCTCGTGCCGCCACCGGCTTCTCTTGTTCTTTTGATTGTGTGAGTGTTTAGAATTAATAATTTTTCTATTCTGTTTAGTGTATGTTTGGACTTTAGTGCATTCATATAATGTTTTTGAGTGACTACTTAATATATATAAATAAAGGAGGTTTGGGTCGGCTCAGACCAACCCGGAAGGGCACGACACGCAATAAGTGTGATCGTGCCGTGTAGACCAGTGTAGTGGTACCGTATGCATCAAGTCGACACGGAAGTGAACGGGTTGGTAAGGACGTCAATGACCCGCGATTGCGTGGACAGTGGAAATGGATGTAGAATTGTCATCTAAGACCAACTTTCCTCTCACTCTTTCTCTAGTTCTTTCCTCTCTCTTAAATGACCTCAAAATGAAAATGAGCAACGTAACCTATAGCAATGTATTGCCCGTTTCGGATCGGCACGTCTCACATGCCATTGACATGTGAGACGTGCAAGTTCGGAATTGTCCCTTTTTGGACAGCCTCGGAGTGACCGAGGGGGCGTGGCTTGTGACGAGACGCGGGTCTGGATTTGGACAAGATTTTGGTGGCATAACCCTGTTGTTCTCTGCTGCACCATTTTTAGGCGTATAGTGGAGAACAACGGGGTTATACTACCGAAATTTTGTTCGAATCCGGATCACACGTCTCGTCATGAGCACGCTCCGCTAGGTCACTCTTGGGTGGGTTTAGGATCTATCTGCCTAGGTTGTAGGGCCGTGACATAACATAACAATACATTAACGACAATTTCTTTCGCGTTAAATTGCAGAGCCAAACATGGGTGAAGACCGCAGTTGGATGTATACTGGCTGGAAGAGCAAAACTGGTGGTCACTCAGATGTGTGGTACGCCAAGACAGAAGCTTTTGTGGAACGAGATTTTTCGTTGTCAAATAGCGATAAGGCGCGGTGCCCATGTACGAAATGTCGAAACGGAACGTTTTTGGACAAAGTGGAATTTACGATGCACTTGTGTCGAAACGGTTACATGTCACATTATGAGTTTTGGAACTTCCATGGCGAGATAACTTCTCAAGCTGTACAAGAAGTGGAAGCGGACAATGATGATGCCACAGAGGTTGATATGATGGATGAGATGTTGGAAACTATACGACCAGAGCTTACAGAAGATTCTCAAACAGCAGAGGTTAAAGAGTTCTTCAAACGTCTCAAAGATTCAGAAGAGGCACTGCATGGACACACTAAAATGTCAATCCTCAATTTTGTGACTAGACTTATGGCAATTAAGTCTAAGTTCTTCTTTTCTAATAATTGTTACAACATGCTCATTGATTTGTTTAAAGATGCCCTTCCACAACCCAACAAAGTGCCTAAGGATATGTACAACTCAAAGAAAATTCTTTCCGGTCTCGGTATGAAGCACGAAAAGATTGATGTGTGTCTGGACAACTGCATGCTTTTCTGGAGAGAGCATGCCAATGAGAACAAATGTTAGAAATGTGGTCAACCGAGGTTTGTCGAAGTTGTTAATAACGATGGTAATATTGTGACGACGGAAGTTGCACGTAAGCATCTTCGTTACTTACCCGTGACACCAAGGTTGAAGCGGCTGTTCCTTTAAAAAGACGGCCAGACACATGAGATGGCACAAAGAAGGTGAGCATGAGAACAATGGAGTCATGACGCACCCGTCCGATGGTGAGGCATGGAAGGCGCTGGACCGGTTCGACCCAGAATTCGCTCGTGAAGCGAGAAATGTTCGCATCGGGTTGGCGACAGATGGGTTCACGCCGTTCAACACAAATGCCACACCATACTCCTTTTGGCCAATCTTTGTCATTCCGTACAATCTTCCACTGGATTTTTGCATTAAGAATGAATTTATGTTTCTTAGCCTCATTGTACCTGGGCCAGATCATCCTGGGTCACGTCTCAATGTGATGTTGAAACCGTTGATCGAAGAGTTGAAAATGTTGTGGACAGGAGTCAAAGCGTACAACTGTTACAAGAAACAGAAATTCAACATCCGAGCTGCTTATTTGTGGTCCCTTCATGATTTTCCAGCATACGACATGTTTTCTGGATGGAGCACTCATGGTCGGTTGACGTGTCCGATATGTGCCTCGGATACCGATTGCTTTCGACTTACCCATGGAGGCAAGATATCTTACTTCGATTGTCATAGACGTTGTCTGCCTCCGAATCACTTGTTTAGACAACAGAGGAATGTCTTCATAAAGAACACCGTTGTCACTAAAGGACCACCAAAACATCTTAACAGGTCAGAAATATTTGATTGGACAAATTGGTGCCAGATGAAGGTCGTCCGGGATATTTCGAAGGTTACAGAGACAAACACAATTAGACTCACATATGTGGACTTTGGGAGTTACTGTATGTGAAGTCATTGATTCTAAGGAACAACATTGATGTTATGCATCAAGAGCGTAACATGGCCGAATGTATCATAAGCACATGCATGGACATGACGGGCCAAACAAAAGACAATTTAAAGGCTCGAAAGGATGTTGCCGAGCTTTGTAACCGTCAAGCTCTTGAGCTCTCCGTCAACTTTAAATGACTACGCTCGTGTCTCTCACCTGGTCCACGGCACAGTTCAGGGAGCCGTGTGGCACGATTTTATGGTAAGTTTAACTGTTTTATTTTTTCAACTCGTTTGAATTGTTAATGCATATCACTTAAATATTTGTTTGCTTAAAGCTGAGGTACCAAGTAGAGGAACTGGTGAATGTAGGACTAGAGGGGGGGTGAATAGGCCTTTTTGATTTTTCTCGGTTCCTGTAACACTCAGCAACAAGGTCAAAACCAGAGATATCGGACTAGTCCGGTAATGTGCGGACTAGTCCGTTTTTCACGGGCTAGGATGATCAAGTTCAGACAAATTGATTGATTCGTTAATGTTTGCAGCGGAAATATAAACTTGAATCTCAATTTAATAGTTGTATGTCAGATTCTATTGTAGTTAAAGCTCTTGATCAACAATTAGACTTAGATTGAATAAAGTGAATCAAACCCTAGATTAAGTTGATCAAATTAGATGATGAACACAAAAAGGACAAGACACACGATTTATCCCGTGGTTCGGCTACCACGAAGGCAACCTACGTCCACGTTGAGGAGCCCACAAAAGGACCGGGTCTTCTCCAACCCTTTCCTCGTCGGATCGCCACGAAGGCCAATCCTCTTCCACTACTCACAAGGGGTAAATAACCAAGTTGAAGGGGCGTTCTCACACGTTGAGAGCTCCCTTGATTACAACTCACAATGACACCAATAACACACTCGAAAATTACAAATTGAAACGTAAGAGTGTGTTAGAGAATCAAACCAAGAGCTCAATGATGTGTGCTAAGTGTCTCTCCAATGATCTAGAAGTGATCTTCAATGGATTGATTGATTTTGCACTTAATTTCGTGGATAGAGATGGTTTTTGAGTCTCTTGGGAGGTGTGACGGCGCTAGGGTTCGAGAGAGAGTAAAAGTGGGCCGTGCACCTCTATTTATATGGGGTTCCTAAAAGTGACCGTTAGGGTTCAGAAAGATCGGACTAGTCCGTGGTTATCACCGGACTAGTCCGGTGTGCTGTGTGTAGCAAACCCTAAGTGTCCAGGAATATCGGACTAGTCCGGTTGACAACGGACTTGTCCGATTTCACTACTGGAAATCTTCGGACTAGTCCGATTGCCATCAGACTTGTCCGGATATATGAAACCCTAAGTGTTTGGGATGACAAGTCCGCACTTGGAGGACTTATCCGATTTAGATCAGTGTGTATATCGGACTAGTCCGTGTAGACACCGGACTTGTCCGAAGTGGATCAGAATGAATATCGGACTAGTCCGGGTCACAACAGACTTGTCCGATTTTGTGTGACTTGTGCATTGTGTTGAGGACTAGTCCGCATTGGGGAGGACTAGTCCGAAGTGGATCAGAAAGATATCGGACTAGTCCCGTGGACACCGGACTTGTCCGATCTAGTGCAGAATGTGATATCGGACTAGTCCGGCTGATATCGGACTAGTCCGGTCCTGTATAACTTTGTGCATTGTATGTGTGTGCTTGAAAGTGATTGAGCTCTTGGGTGTGTTTCCTTAACACACTCTATACATAATAATCTACTATTTTCTTCTTCTTGAGCTCAAATTCACTTTGCTTCTCATTTCCCTTCTTTTTGGCATTTTGCTCATTTTTCATCATTTGTCTGCATTCATCTCAACAAAAGGATTAGGATCCCAATTGCTTGTCATAAATCATCCAAAACCCACAAGGGAGTCCTAGATGTACTTTCAATCTCCCCCTTTTTGGTGATTGATGACAACCAATTGAGATTTCACAAAATAAGGCAAAAAATGAGATTTTCATAAAGTATGCACATATGACTCAAAAATACATCAAGCAACAAGAGAATTATCCATATGTGCATTCTTTATGGTGGGATGCATACTAAGTGCATGAATACATTGAGAATGACAGAATTTGCATTAACCAACCGATATCAAATGCATATGACATTCCAGGGGCAAAAACACAGTTTTCATCACACACTCCAAATGAATTAAGCAGTTCATCACAGGACCAAACTTAATATGAAAACAGAGTTAAACTATTACAATCACAAATGAAAGATAAAGAGAACTCTCTCCTCGCACCCTATCACAGCTAAAGCTAAGACTCCCCCTCAATCTCTCCCCCTTTGGCATCAAGACACCAAAAAGAAGGAGAGGAGGGTCCTAGGGTCTTCACTCTTCACTGTCGGTCCTCTCGTCATCGTCTTCATCTTCTTTGCTTTCTGCTTGACGAGGAGGAGAGGGAGGAGGAGGAGCGGAGCTGCTCGAGCCGCCAATGCCAAAATAGGCAAGCTCGGAGGGGTTCAGAGGCCCGAGCTCGGTGAAATCCGGGTCAGACTTCTCAGATATCACTGGAGATCCAATGGGGTCGATCTCCAGCTTCCGGCAGATTTGCTCCACATTGGCCTTTATATACTTCATGTCCTCCTTTCTTTTCTTGTTGAGTTTGTGGACCTTCACTTCGGTCTTTTTGCAGGAGGAGAAGATTGCTGACAAGTATTTGAGGATCCCACTGGAGGATCCTCTCTGAGGGGCTTCCCTAGAGGTAGGGACCTCCCTAGCACTGCTTCTTGCTCTTGTCAGTGCCTCGGGACTGGAGACCGGTGAGGGAGCAGCCTGGATGCTCACTGGTTGAGGCTTCTGAGGCCTCAAGGGGGTGTGCTCCACATCCTTCATGAACTCAATGCCTGTGACTTTCTCAATCACATACATGAGGTAGGGAGCATAGCCACATGACCTGTTAGGCGTACAGGATATGTTGACCATATCATTCCAAATGTACTTCGCTACATCAAATGGGCGGTCCCTGCTTATGACTCTCATTAGGGTTCTGAGGTAACCCTGCACGCTCCCAGCATCTCCATCTTTAGGAGCAATAGTCTTCCTCAGCACTCTGTTGAGGACCACAAAGAATGGTTTCATGTGCTTTGTAGAGGGAGGAACATACTTTGAGTTAGGCTCATATAGGAATTTCATCCTATCCTTCTCCATGACACCAATGTTGTGGATGATGAGCCTGTCAGGTCCAGAGGTGTCCAGATGGAGCAGATTATTGAACTCCTCTTGAGTGATACTATACTTAGATCCGTGTGTCATCCAAGTAACACTCTCTTCATCCTCACTTGAGAAGTGGCACGTTGCAAAGAACTGTGCAATCACTTCATCATTCCAGTTATGCCTGAAGGCAAAGAGATCCTTCAGGCCATGCCTCTCAGCTGCAACAATGACCTCATCAAAGGCTGAGCACTTCTTCTTCTCTAGGTGGGCCCAGTCAATCCACTGACTGCGCACCACCGGTGTCTTCATCGGGAGATACACTGATTTGTAGAAGTCTGCATGGAAGTTGCACCAAAACCTTCTATCGACAGCTTGCTTTGGCCTGCCATACCAGTCAATGCTCCTGTATTTTGCTGCAGAATCACTGCGTTTTCCGTTGAATTTTTCCTCAGTGGGGTCCCGGACCCCTTCCCTGGGAGCATGGAGCCTCAAGGGCCCAACTGGCCCCGTTGCAACTCCCTTGCCCTTTCCCTTTGCTTGCCGAAGGCCGCTTGAAGGTGTAGCAGCCTTCGAGGCGGGCTTCTTGGCACAGACCTTCCTCCGAACTTGGAGAGGAGATGTAGCAGGCCCGGAAGGTCTTTCTTGGCATTTGCAAAGACCCGCCGAGGACCGAGATGCCACCTCGTGGTCCAACTCGGCCTCAAAGTCGGAGATTTCGTTGTCGGAGCTCGACATGATCTGAGAATGAATGAGCAAGAAAAATGACAAGTTATGCAAGGCATAGGTGAGACATGATAGTAATGGATGGCATTAGGAAATTAAGGAATTAGGTTCAGGTTCAGAAACATCGGACTTGTCCGGTCCCTAGGCACGGACTTGTTCGTGCATGGACCGGACTAGTCCGGTGTTCATCCTCAAAAACCTAACAGATTGAACTGGACACAATCCCTAATGCAATTCTAGTCTAGCATACACGTAGTACATCAGATAAACATGTAACTAGTGCAGGGTGCTAGGCCAAACGATCAATGATTGAGAAAAATACGATTTCTAGGGTTTTGAAGGTTTTTACCAAAGAAATCGTTGGAGACTTGAAGTTTTGGGGGTTTGAGGCCGGACTAGTCCGGTGGAATCAATCCCCAAGTCTTCAAGCTTGATCTCCGCCCAAACTTGTGGCTTTTCGACGGAGGACACAAGAGATTGCTTTGGGAGCTCGAGCGCAAGAGAGAGAAAGGCGTGAGCAAATGTGGGGATGAGTAGATTAGGGTTTGGTGGCGGCTAGGGTTATGGACACGAGAAATCGGACAAGTCCGGACATGATCGGACTAGTCCGAAGTCATCCAGAGACCTATATCGGACTAGTCCGTGATCTGTCGGACTAGTCCGGCCTAATCGGCACTCCGCGGACTAGTCTGCATGGGCGGACTAGTCCGGATAACCACGAACTAGTCCGTGGTTACCAGGAAAGAATTGCATAGCCCATTCATATATATTTGAAGGTTCAATAATAGAGAATAGAGAGGCAAAACAATCCAAGCAATCTTGATGAATTTGACCAGTAAGCATACAACAATCATACAATGATCAAAATTCATCAAGATCTAATAATTGACATAGTTTTTTGAGAGAAAAATAGGGAGGGTTAATTTTCACAAATCAATCAACATTTTTGAAGTAATCATACAGGTATGCATCTTTTCAAGCCACACTCCGAGAATCAAGAATATTTAGCTCATTTCGGAGTTCGCAAAAACGCTTTTCATCAAATGGCTTGGTGAATATGTCGGCCAATTGTTTTTGTGTGTTGACATGAGAGATGGTTATGTCTCCTTTCATGGAATGGTCTCTCAAGAAATGATGTCTTATGTCTATGTGTTTAGTCCTAGAGTGCTCAACTGGATTGTGGGCTATTTTAATGACACTCTCATTGTCACAAAGAAGAGGAATATGGTTCATATTGTAACCGTAATCCCTTAGAGTTTGTCGCATCCAAAGAAGTTGTGCACAACAACTCCCGGCTGCAACATACTCCGCTTCGGCTGTGGATAAAGCAATGGAATTTTGTTTCTTAGATGACCAAGAAACCAAAGATCTCCCTAGGAATTGGCATGTGCCAGAGGTGCTTTTTCTATCAACTTTGCACCCGGCATAATCTGCATCGGAGTAACCAATGAGATTGAATTTGGAGCCTTTTGGGTACCAAAGACCAAGGTTGGGTGTATGAACTAAATATCTCAAGATTCTTTTTACGGCTGTCAAGTGACATTCCTTAGGGTTGGCTTGAAATCTTGCACACAAACATACACTCAACATAATGTCTGGCCTAGATGCACATAAGCAAAGTAAAGATCCAATCATGGAGTGATATACCTTTTGGTCGACGCTCGGTCCATCTTCATTGAGATCCAAGTGGCCATTCGTAGCCATGGGAGTCTTTATGGGCTTTGCCTTGTCCATGCCAAACTTCTTGAGTATGTCCTGCGTGTACTTGGTTTGGCTTATGAATGTTCCTTCCTTTTGTTGCCGCACTTGGAATCCCAAGAAGTACTTCAATTCTCCCATCATTGACATTTCAAACCTGTCTGTCATAATTCTACTAAATTCTTCACAGAAAGATTGGTTAGTTGACCCAAAAATTATGTCATCAACATAGATTTGGCAAATAAAAAGATCATTATCTAGATTTTTCGTGAATAATGTATAATCTACTTTGCCAATCTGAAAGCCATTATCAATTAAAAAATCTCTAAGGCACTCATACCAAGCTCTAGGAGCTTGTTTGAGGCCATAGAGAGCCTTACGCAGTTTATACACGTGGTCGGGGAACTCTTCGTCTTCAAATCCGGGTGGTTGCTCCACGTACACCTCTTCCTTGATCGGTCCGTTGAGGAAGGCGCTTTTCACGTCCTTTTGGTACAGCTTGAAATCATGGTGAGTAGCATATGCAAGTAATATTCTAATTGATTCAAGCCTAGCTACTGGAGCAAAAGTCTCATCGAAATCCAAACCTTCGACTTGTGAATAACCTTTGGCCACAAGTCGTGCCTTGTTTCTTGTCACCACCCCGTGCTCGTCTTGCTTGTTGCGGAAGACCCACTTGGTGCCCACTATGTTTGCATTGGGTCTTGCCACAAGTTCCCAAACCTCGTTTCTCTTGAAGTTGTTCAACTCTTCTTGCATTGCCACCACCCAGTACAGATCCTTCAATGCATCCTCAGTCCTGCGTGGTTTGTTGATCATCTTCATATTCTTGTGATTGATCTTGTATCGAGACTCCCCCTTGATTGTTGATCTCCTCTTGTGATTCACTTTCCTCTTGTATTTGTGACGATGACTCTTGTGGACGAACTTCGCCTAGAGCCATTCTCTTCAATGCTTGGTAAGGAGCTTCTTCTTTACCTAATTCACATTGATCAACTTGCTCCTTTTGGGAGCCATTAGTTTCATCGAACACTACGTCACGTGCCACTTCAACAAGTCCGGAGGCCTTGTTGAAAACACGATAGGCGTAAGTGTTCGAATCATAGCCAAGAAGGAAACCTTCATCGGACTTCGAAGCGAACTTTGAAGTCTTGGGCTTCTTGTTCAAGATATAACATGGAGAGCCAAAAACTCGAAAATATGAAATGTTGGGTTTGTTACCGCTGAGTAGCTCATAAGGAGTCTTCTTGAGTAGTCGATGAAGGTAGAGTCGATTTGCGGCGTGGCAAGCGGTGTTAATCGCTTCCGCCCAAAATCGATCCGAAGTCTTGTATTCATCGAGCATTGTTCTTGCCATCTCTATGAGCGTTCGGTTCTTCCTTTCGGCGACTCCATTTTGTTGTGGAGAGTATGGTGCTGAAAATTCGTGCTTGATTCCCTCCTCATCAAGGTACTCCTCCACTTGTATGTTCTTGAACTCCGTGCCGTTGTCGCTCCAAATACTCTTGATCGATAGTGAGAACTCGTTTTGAGCTCGCTTGAAGAATTTCTTGAGCGTTCCTTGTGTTTCTGACTTGTCATGCAAAAAGAACACCCAAGTGAAGCGGGAAAAATCATCAATAATGACTAAACCATATTTATTACCGCCGATGCTTATGTAAGCAATTGGACCAAACAAGTCCATATGAAGTAGTTCGAGCGGTCTTGTCGTAGTCATAATGTTCTTTGCAGGATGATGTGCTCCTACTTGCTTCCCGGCTTGGCACGCGCTACAAGGCCTGTCTTTCTCAAAAACAACATCTTTCAAACCTCGGATGTGATCGCCCTTGAGGAGTTTTTGAAGATTCCTCATACCAACATGTGCTAGCCGTCTATGCCACAGCCAACCCATGTTGGTTTTTGCAATCAAGCATGTGTCGAGTTCGGCTTTATCCTTGTTGAAGTCAACAAGGTAAAGCTTTCCCTTCAACATACCCTTGAATGCAACGGAACCATCACTCCTCCTTGAGACGGTCACACCCTCGTTAGTAAACAAGCAATTATAACCTTTGTCACATAATTGAGATATGGACAGCAGGTTATAATCTAGAGATTCAACATGTAGAACATGAGAAAGAGTGTGTTCAGATGATATTGCTATTTTACCGGTACCGAGAACCCTTCCTTGACTATTATCTCCGAAGTAGATGCCTTCGTTTGGGTCCTCGTTTTCTTCATATTCCACGAACTTCCTCTTTTCTCCGGTCATGTGGTTGGTGCATCCACTATCTAGCACCCATTTGGATCCACCGGAGGAATAGGCCTTGCGTTTACCTTCCTTTGCCATGAGGCAAGTGCCATGTCCCTTCTTTGCACCGAGCGTGGGGAAGAGTGTGGGTTTCTTGGACGAGCTTTCAATGGCTATGCTAGCCATCTCTTCTTCATCGGATGATGAGGACTCATCGTTTGAGTCCCACTCCTTTCCAATGTGTGCTTGTTCAGCTTGTTTCTTCTTTTTGAAGAATTTCTTCGGTTGAGGCTTGGTTTCTTTATTCTTCTTCTTGTTGTCCTCATACGGGCAATCGACTATAAAGTGGTTGTACTCACCACAATTATAGCACGCCCGCCTCATCTTCGGCTTTGTCCTTTCCTTGTACTTGCCTTCACCAGATTTTGTTCCTTGTCTTTTCTTCATTATTCTTTTGAACTTTTTCATGAACAAAATCATATCCTCTTCGTCCAGCTCACTGCTTTCATCATCGCTATCCTCCTCAAAGTGTGCTTCTCTTGCTTCTTTGGATAGAGGCTTGAGTGTGGACTTTAAGGCAACTCCCTTCTTCTTGGCCGATGTGAGGTCGGCTATTTCTTTGACGTGCTTGGCTTGTTTCTCCATCATTTCAAAATTGATGATTTTGCCAAGCAATTCATCTGGAGTCATCCTCTTGTACCCGGGACTTTCTCTGATCATAGAGCATAGTGTGACATTGCGAGGCATAAATGCTCTAAGGATGAGCTTTACAACCTCGTGGTCATTCCACTTCTTGCTCCCATATGATCGAACCTTGTTTACAAGTGTCTTCAATCGGTTGTACATGTCCTGGGGAGACTCGTCTTCCTCAATTGCGAACCTTCCTAGTTCGCCCTCAATCATTTCAATTTTGGCCTCCCGCACATGCCGGTCACCTTCATGGGCTGTTTTTAGTGTGTCCCATATTTCCTTGGCAATCTCCAGTCCGTCTACCTTTGTGAATTCATCTCGACTTAGAGAGGAGGTGATCACGGCTGCAGCTTGAGCGTTTCTGTGGATGGCTTGCTCTTGACTTGGAGTGAGCTCTTCGTCGTCATCTGGGATGTCTATTCCTGTGCACACAATATGACATAAACTTGGGTTAAGGGAAATCAAGTGCATCTTCATATTTTGCCTCCACATGGAGTAATCACTCCCATCGAAGGTGTGGGGCTTTTCCAAGAGGAATAGATAGGTAATGGCTGTTGTTTGAATTTAAACGATCATAGTTGAAAGGATATCGGGAGTAGTCGGCGTGACTACTCCCCTTCTTCTTTTCTTCAACTTTAGCTTTCCCTTTGGAAAGTGCTTTCTTTCTGAGTAGTGCTTTCAGCTCCAGCGTCTCCTCGTCATCATCATCGAAGTCTTGAATTGCTTCGAGATACTGTTCCAGCTATTGGTTCTTGTCTTTGTTTACTTCTTCCTGGTTGTTGATTTTCTGAACATCTTTCATGTCCGACATGATCTCTTCGAGTGGTTGAACTCTTTCTTGAAGAACCCGCTCTGATACCAATTGAATGTAGGCCTAGAGGGGGGGTGAATAGGCCTTTTTGATTTTTCTCGGTTCCTGTAACACTCAGCAACAAGGTCAAAACCAGAGATACCGGACTAGTCCGGTAATGTGCGGACTAGTCCGTTTTTCACGGGCTAGGATGATCAAGTTCAGACAAATTGATTGATTCGTTAATGTTTGCAGCGGAAATATAAACTTGAATCTCAATTTAATAGTTGTATGTCAGATTCTATTGTAGTTAAAGCTCTTGATCAACAATTAGACTTAGATTGAATAAAGTGAATCAAACCCTAGATTAAGTTGATCAAATTAGATGATGAACACAAAAAGGACAAGACACACGATTTATCCCGTGGTTCGGCTACCACGAAGGCAACCTACGTCCACGTTGAGGAGCCCACAAAAGGACCGGGTCTTCTCCAACCCTTTCCTCGTCGGATCGCCACGAAGGCCAATCCTCTTCCACTACTCACAAGGGGTAAATAACCAAGTTGAAGGGGCGTTCTCACACGTTGAGAGCTCCCTTGATTACAACTCACAATGACACCAATAACACACTCGAAAATTACAAATTGAAACGTAAGAGTGTGTTAGAGAATCAAACCAAGAGCTCAATGATGTGTGCTAAGTGTCTCTCCAATGATCTAGAAGTGATCTTCAATGGATTGATTGATTTTGCACTTAATTTCGTGGAGAGAGATGGTTTTTGAGTCTCTTGGGAGGTGTGACGGCGCTAGGGTTCGAGAGAGAGTAAAAGTGGGCCGTGCACCTCTATTTATATGGGGTTCCTAAAAGTGACCGTTAGGGTTCAGAAAGATCGGACTAGTCCGTGGTGGTCACCGGACTAGTCCGGTGTGCTGTGTGTAGCAAACCCTAAGTGTCCAGGAATATCGGACTAGTCCGGTTGACAACGGACTTGTCCGATTTCACTACTGGAAATCTTCGGACTAGTCCGATTGCCATCGGACTTGTCCGGATATATGAAACCCTAAGTGTTTGGGATGACAAGTCCGCACTTGGAGGACTTGTCCGATTTAGATCAGTGTGTATATCGGACTAGTCCGTGTAGACACCGGACTTGTCCGAAGTGGATTAGAATGAATATCGGACTAGTCCGGGTCACAACGGACTTGTCCGATTTTGTGTGACTTGTGCATTGTGTTGAGGACTAGTCCGCATTGGGGAGGACTAGTCCGAAGTGGATCAGAAAGATATCGGACTAGTCCGGTGGACACCGGACTTGTCCGATCTAGTGCAGAATGTGATATCGGACTAGTCCAGCTGATATCGGACTAGTCCGGTCCTGTATAACTTTGTGCATTGTATGTGTGTGCTTGAAAGTGATTGAGCTCTTGGGTGTGTTTCCTTAACACACTCTATACATAATAATCTACTATTTTCTTCTTCTTGAGCTCAAATTCACTTTGCTTCTCATTTCCCTTCTTTTTGACATTTGGCTCATTTTTCATCATTTGCCTGCATTCATCTCAACAAAAGGATTAGGATCCCAATTGCTTGTCATAAATCATCCAAAACCCACAAGGGAGGCCTAGATGTACTTTCAACTGGGCTAGCGACGCTTTCATCAATAAGTCCACAAAGGCTAAACAGTGCCACATGTGGTCTGAGGGCAAGCACAACTATGGCGGCGATGGCTACTTGCATTTGGATAAACACATGGTAAGTACCTTTTCAATTTATTTATGTGTTCCTGATATATTATTTATCTCACTAACACAGCTGTACAGGAGCGAGAGATGGGTCATGAGCCGACCCCGACCCAGGTTTGGAAGAGAGGTCACAAGGGAAGTGACCCTTCTCAGCCAGGGCAGTGTAGTCAGGTCACAGCCGACCGACTGGTAAGTTTTCAAAATTCATCAATTTTATTATAACTAATAATGTTATTGACATGCTTACAAGATTTATTTGTTTTGTAGGCAAATTACGCGCAGGAGGTTGCGAAGATACACGGTGCGGATTACGATTGGGAAAGCGCGTCGATCGACCCCCAAGCCGCGTACGCAAGCGGAGACGGGAAAGCCCAAAGACGGTGAGTTCTTCGTGTGTTTCATTTCTTTTTCAATTAATATTCTTCTACTTAGTGTTTTCATTCTTTTGCAGGTTTGCCATTTTTGATGGAGTTGTTTACTCGAGGTCGACGCGACCTTTGAGAGGCGCTTCATCGTCGCAGGCTTCGTCTGCTGGGACTAGTGGTCGTGTCTCGCAGACCCAGCTGGAGCTCCAGGCCATGAGAGAGACGCTGACGCAAACCTAGGCAGAGCTGGAGAGGACGAGAGAGGAGGCAAGGGAGGAGCAGCAGAGGTCGGCCTTAATGATGGCCCAGATGCAAGCAGTGGTGGCGAAAAGTAATTTAAAGTACCGTAGTTAAATTTCACAGCACTTTAATAACATATATCTTCTAATATTTTGCAATGGCAGGCTCTTGCTCGACACAGCGGTCAGGATATCGAGATTCCTACACTTCCGCCGCAGCAGACACCGGAGCAGGTAATATTGTCGTATTCATTTCAATATTCCTTTAGCTCCATTGAAATAGTTTTTGTAGTAGTCAAAAAGCTTTAACATTCTAAATTTGATGTTCAGTTCAGATTCAGTTTATGGCTACAAATGTCAAAATGGATAGAAATGTTAGTTTCAGTTTATGGCTAGAAATGTCAGTTTCAGTTTATGGATAGAAATGTCAGTTTCACTTTCAGTTTATGAAAATGTCAAAATGTTAGTTTCAGTTTATGGATAGGAATGTCAAAAGTTCAGTTTATGGATAGAAATGTCAGTTTCAGTTTCAGTTTATCCTAATTAAAGTTCAGTTTCAGTTTATAGATAGTTCAGTTTGTGGACTGTCAAAAAGTCAAAATTAAAGTTCAGTTTCAGTTCAGTTTTTGAAACTGTCAAAATGGATAGAAACTGAAAATAGTTTATGGACTTCTAATTAGGATCAACTAGTTGTTTTGCACCATAAAGTTATACGAAGGAATGCTTTTGGTACAAGTGAATTTATGTTGATTTCGTGTTGTCAATTGACTATGCTTCTTCTGCAGGGTTCGGGAATGCGTCAAGAAGATCCTAGAGGTAGTGGATGGGCTAGCGTGTAGCCGGTGGAACTTAATTTGCAAATTGTGTTGTTGTCGATGTTTTGTATAATGTTTTATAACTGTTGTGCTGTGTATCTGTTCTGGAACCTTATCTGTATCTGTTCTGTGTTATCGCCATCGTGCGAGGTAGTCAGTTTCTGTTTTTTAAAAAAATCGAAAACTTAACTTACGTCGGCTATGACCGGGCCGACGTAAGTTAGCCCAGTTTAACTTACGTCGGTTTATCCTAGCCGACGTAAGTTATGTCACTTAAATTACGTCAGTGTGGTTAAACCGATGTAAGTTACGCCACATAACTTACGTCGGCATGTTGTGGCCGACGTAAGTACTCCGGCCCAGCCCGCGGCCCATCTCGATACGTGACTTACGTCGGCTGCTGTAGACTGACGTAATTAAGGTAACTTACATCGATGGCCGACGTAAGTTACCTTAATTACGTTCAAACCGCTACGTCGGCCAACCGCCGACGTAATTAAGGAAAAACCGACGTAATTAAGTTACTTACGTCGGTTTAGGCCTTAATTACATCAGCTTTGGTCGACGTAATTGATCGATATTCCTATAGTGGTGGGGCAACCATCTTCGTTGCCCTCGCCCTCTCCTGACCGGCATCGCCTCGGACTTTGGCCACCCTCGCGCTACCACGTTGGAGTACGATTGACAGACGATCGGGTCTTTTGAAAGGCCAGGTAAAAGGCTGGTCCGCCGATAGCAAGAGCAGACCGGTCATGGCTGCCCCCGTCTTCTTCCAGTCATACTCTCAACTTGCCGAACGACCTCAGTGCCAGACAGCTCCGAAACGGATCCCGGCTCCGGAGGAACGTACTCACACGTCAACGACGATCGGTCCTGAATCGGCTGAATCCTCAGTTCGACGAAGATCGGAGAATCGCCACCCTTGTGAGTCGACCTCCTTCATCGACCTCAAGGTGGCAACGTACTGCTCCACCTTGTGTTCTTCCACCCTGGTGATGCGGTGGACACTAGAATTTCATTCCTCAGTGAAGAGTCCAGAGAAGGACGGAACTTTGGGTTCGTAGTTTCAGACGTAGATCCATGTCTTCCGCCAACCCTAGAGTGCGCTAGACGCAGGAAGCTCGATTCCCTAGCCGACTGGAGCTCGATTACTGTGCAACCCATAACCGGAAGTTGTCCCTTCTCCTGGACCAGCGGCATCGAAAAGATTTGTCTCCATAACGAGAGACTGGGGAGGATGCCCAGGAAGGCCTCGCACATCGTAATGAACAAAGAGATGTGAACAACACCAATAGGCGTCAGGTGCTGGATTTCCATCCCCGATCTTGCACGAGCGACCAGAAGAAGAGGCACGCCAGCATCCCCAAGCCCCACTCGTGGAAAGGAAGGAAGGAAACCACCCCGTCAGGCTTCAGATCGGGAGAGGCATCATTTCTGAGGACGCGACCGAAAGGTAGAGACATCAGTCAGCAGCAGATCCAACTCTTCTGCCAGGGCGGTGACCTGCTTTTCCTCCGCACTGGACTTTGTCCACAGTGCCATCAGACAAAATCAAGGCAGACAATGAACTCGTGGTCCCCTTTCACCCGCTACAAATTGACCAACCCTCTGGTTTTCCTTTAGATAGGAAGGAAGGCCAAAGCACAAGGAGGGAGATGATTAAGGAAACAATGAAGGGAAGGAGAATAATAGCCAAGGCCATTTTATGCTGCCGACGTGGAGGTTAGACCATCCGCACCAGCGTATTCTAAAGCATACTCTATACACTATTCTCTTTACAATACGTATTCTAAATTACACTGCAAAACATTGTATCCAATATGCTTTACAGTGTGCCACTGCGGATGGTCTTACGGGGAAGCCTCAACCCGGGTGAAGCAGCATACGTGGGGGCCGTCATTTAGGACGAGCTCCATGCCTGCCGCGTAGTGGTGGGCCCGACGGTCGAAGCGGCTGTGGGCGATGCCACGTGCCCCTAGCTCCTTGTAACCAAAGCTGCTTCCAATATCTGGTTTTGTACACGGTGTCGCTGAAACTCTTGGCAATTGGCAGTTGTTGTATTTCTTAACACCACAGATCATCTCTGGTAAAAGTTGAGATCCGCAAGCGCACGGAAGATACCGTTGTAGCATTTCACCCAAGTGGATTCCCAAGGGTATCATATTTATCTCAAAAGAAGGCGGTGAAGTAAAGTAAACACTATTATTACGATTAAGGTATAGGATACTAAGTATTTATCAGAACAGGGGTAAGATGGTAATAGGGGTAGTGTGACACACACCTAAGTAATCTATTCTAAGGGTAAGGTTGTCCTACTAAGGGTTAGACAATGAGAAAGGCCTACTCCCACTGTGTTTAATTACTTATATACATAGCCTAAGAAAGCACACATGAATATGCTAACGGTGAATATTAAGGCTTAGTGATTCAACACATCGGGCACGGATTTACCCCTAATAACATCAGGACAATTCCTGCCACGAGCCTGCGATATAGCCGAACATGGGGGATTACTAAGTACGGACATGACTGTCAACACTTGCCGCCTACCCCTACAAACCGTGGGTTTTCGAGGCATCCAACGCTACTTAACTATATAAGCACCACACTTACATGTTAAGTAAATACCTTAGAGGCTTGAGTACAAGTACATCTCTAAGGCAATGACTAACCTAAACATCGTTGAATCAATTTTGGAACCAAGCACTAACATATTCATATTAGCATAATCATATTATTATCTAACTAGACTATAATGGTTGCGTATGATGTTTACGATAACATGATAAGGGCATTATCACTAGATCATAATAACATCTACACCTAGCACATATATAGACTCTACAACCAAACAAGGCACGCTTTATCCAAGTATATGAATAAGTAAAGACTAAAGATATTAATATAAAGCATAATGTCACAAATAAAAGAAAATATACATGAGTCATACCTTTCCCAATTTGGACTTGGGACTAGAGGCTTCTCTTTTACAGGCTAACCTCCACTAGGGAACTAGGAGAACTAGTGTATACAAGAGAGAATGCTTGTGTGGTGTGTGTAGTGAAGTGAGGCCTCTCCCCCTAATTAATTAACCACTACCAACTCCTAATTCAACACCAATCATTAAACCATATTAAAGTCTATAATCTAAGCATGTGAGGGTCCAGGTTGCTCATGATCGGGAGCATGGCTATCATGATAGTTTTAGACACACTCTGCAGAGGTTGTACCACTTTATCCACAAGTTCGTGATTTCATCACCTTTCGATGACTATAGAATCTCAATTATACCATCTCACACTTACTTAGGTGTGTGGCCAAGAGATCACAAAATATCCTTTATAAAGTGATTACTATCCTATTTAGACCTCACTGAGGTTTCACCGGTGGTGATGTCTCCAACTGAGAACATCCAACCAAGGGCCCCCTCTTGAGCCTTTCTGATCCCAGGGTAGTCCCACCATCAACTATAAACTCAATCCAACTACCCCTTCCCCGAGCATTCTTAATGGTCCAAATAGTACTGGCAATTCACTAATTAATCAACTAAGCTGCACCCATACTTGGCCATGTAGTGGCACTGTAAATCCTGGATGGTCGCTCCACGAACCGGTCCTTAGATCTAAAGCAAGCAAAACCACCAAAACAGTCCAACCCATTCCACATTACCAACTTGCTTAGATCCCTAGGCACCATGTTGCTAAAGGGTCATTATATCAATTCTCATCATTCATGTGTTCACTAGTTCACAATTAATCATTATAGTTGATTCTCAAACCCAATTGAGTTTTGCGAAGCAAAAAGTGTAAAATACCCTTCCCGACTCTCTACATAGTGTTCAAGCGACAAGGGTGGTCATACAAAACTAGTAAACTCCTACAATTGGGTTTTCCCACCAATTTCGACACAAACAGGCAATTTTGCAAACAAAACATTTATAAACCCGGATCAAAATGATCAAGGACACTTGCCTTGCTCTTGAGCTTGATTTGGATCGCAGGCTTCAAATCTCTGGTCCTACAGGTCCTCGAAAGCACTCTCTATGGCAACTCCTTCTATCCCGAGTGACAAACATGCAAAACACACAATTCAATCAAATAATGCTCATATAGTACTCAATATGCCATGATATGCATGATTAATGTAATTGTGAAGTAGAACTAGTTAATGAATTGCTATTAATGTTTACTAACTAGTTACAATAGTTTCTAATAAGTTCAAACAAGTTTGGAATTGATTTGAGTTGATTTGGAATCAACTCAGCACATCCCAAATTCAGAGGTCGGACAAGTCCAGTACATGGCCGAACTAGTCCGCCCTATATAGAACTGCAGAGTTATGGTTTTCTGATCAGCAGGGTTTTAAGGTTAAATTATTATGGAAACTTGAATGTAGAGGGTGTACCACATGTCTAGAGATCCAAGGGTCGAAGATTGGATGCAACACTTGAATCTTGACGTCTAGGGCTTGATGAAGATGTGTTGATGAAGATCGATCTTGATTGATCCTTCTCCCTCTTCTCCTCCTTCTCCTTGCTCCTGGGCTCCTTCTTGACGTTAGCACAAGGCAAAGGGCGGCAGCGAGGGTTTTTCTCAAAGGTTGGAGAGGTGAGGATGTTGGGTTGTTTATATAAGGGTGGAGAGTTAGGGTTTGGGGGTGAATTCCAAGTAGAATTCAGTGGGGGACGAGTAGGGCCCGAGGTGGTGTCCACTTGGGCTCCTCTGAGGTTGGGCACAAATTTCTTGGACCCAAATTAGTCAATTACCCAAAGACAAATCGTGGGGAAATAACAGAATCCAAGTTGAATTTAGTAGGCCGGACTAGTCAGCATTTAGGACCGGACAAGTACGTTCTAGTACAGTAAGGGACTTCGGACTAGTTCGGTGTTGATACTGGACAAGTCTGGGTTGGATCAGATTAAATTAGGTGTTTTTGGACAAGTCTGAAGTGTTACAGAAAGGCTGGCCAGACTAGTCCAGTGTCATAAAGGACTAGTCTGTTATGGTCCAGTAAGGCTTATAGGACTAGTCCGTGGTGATAAAGGACTAGTCCGCACTTCTAAAGGGAATACCAGACTAGTCTGGGGTTCAGACCGGACAAGTACGCACTTTGACAGACTAAAACTTCCAAATTAAGCCTAAATTCATTTTAATCTTGTTCCTTTTTACATGGCTTAATGTTAAACATGTATGAGGATGTATGCAATGCATTATGCATGAAAATGAGGGTGTTACAGGTACTCACCCTTTATATTAGTCCTCTTGGAGCTTTTGCTTTCTCCTCTCCCTAGGTGGTTGAAAGATAGAACAATTCACAAAGCATGCATCATTCCTAATGTCCAAGTTCCACTCAAATCCAGGAGAATTTCAAAATTAGGATTAAGTTCCTCAAATGATACTCTCAATCACTCCTTTGTGCAAGTGGAATTTTCCTCGGCAATGCAATGCCTTTCTTGTCCTATATTTAAATAAGTTTTCTATGGATCTTGATAGGGAACAAGAGTAGGCATATTTGCAACACATATATTGCTAAGTCAAAGAAGTTAGACAAAAACAAATCATACCCCTAGATCAAGATTGTGCAAGTGTGATGGAATATTTGTGGTGGTGGAAGATGACTCCTTTTGATGCACTCTCTTTATTGCAGGGATGAAGCATGGCTACCCTTTTTTTCTTTTCATGTTCAATTCTGGAGAGCATGCTGTATTTTTTTTGTATCCATGCCTTCTACTCCCTTTATTTTTAGATAAAATTGAAGAGAATTTTTGGCATTGAATTATGGAGTATCTCTTTGGAGGTGGAAAATAGAATGATGGAAAATTTGCTAACTTCTAGTATAGAAGTTTAGCATGTGCACGTGTGTAATCTTGATCATGGAAGTACAAAAGGATTCTCACATAGGTCTATACTAGTTTGACTAGGCTCAATGTGAAAAAATAGCATATTCATGAGGTTTATCAAATTGAAATATCATATGGCTCTGGTAGGAAATTTAAATCAAATGAGGAACTTCATTTTAAATCAATTTAGAAATTTGTTCGGAGATCAAGATTTCACTTTGATCAGCAAACTAGCAGCCCTATGTTCTATATCATATCTCACAACAACCTAGAATTGAATCATGCTTATGCTACCCACAGTTTCAAAATTCTAGGCGAAGTATTTAAAGCCAATAAATTCAATAGTTGGAGAATATTAAATTATAACTAAAGTACTAAAGAAGAATAAAATAGAGAAACTATTCATCATTTCAGCTTATGAAGGAATCAAACATTCTTACGGCGCATATTTTATTTTATTAAATCCTATCCTAAGTTTTTTTAAGATGCAATGATGTGGAGAAAGGGAAATGAAATGCTAGGTGGGAAGTGATACAAGTAACCTCAAGTGGGAGTCCTCCCCCAAGCTTGTTCTTGGTCAAGGTCCGCGATAGGGGTTGAAACCCTAATGACGGAGGTAGGCCGTGAGGTTGACCTAAGCTTGTTGCAGCATGGCTTTGGTATTGGAGGGTTGAGTTTCGATGTTGTGTTGCCTCCCATGTTCCATGAGTGTGGTCGAGGAGAGTGTTGTCGATGCCGCTGATCCACACCTCAAGGTCTCCCATATCGGGTGTCATCATTTATTTCTTGTTTAAGGTCATGATAACCTCTAACAACAGAGGAATAAGGTGCATTCATCATGTGTTGGGTGTGATCTGCCATTCCTTGGCTAAGGTCAAAATAACCTCAGGCCACAAAGGAACAACATGCACCCAACATGAGTTGAGTGTGATCTTTCGTTCCTTGGCTAAGGTTAAAATAACCTTTAGCCACAGAGGAACAATGTGCACCCAACGATGGTGGCAACTCCCTTGAGGTTGAATGGGTGCTTAGAATAGTGGGAGCATAGAGATCCCACTTATTCATGACAGCCCATTGGTTGTTCATGAAAGGTTTCCATGTCAAACCCCCGGCCTCGTAAAGCAATGATTGGCCCTCATGATTAAATCCCAATAGGTTCAATGATGCTTGGTTACTCATTGGCCAAGAGATGTTGAAATGGTACCACCAAATCGACTTCTTGTATGCCTACATAAAAATACTACTCTTGCAAGCTTCCTCTCTTTGATAGAGAAGGATGGTTAGCTCCCGACACTTGTACAACTGAAACTTCAGATCAGATGACCGAATTTCATTTGTATATTCGGGGAAAAACAACAGAGATATATAGGGTTTAAATTCAAGTGCACCCATAAACATCGTGTTGTTCATTGATATAGAAGTGGAGCTTTATAAGTCAATCAATATGCACATTTTCTAAAGCTCCTACTCATAGCAATGCATGTGATAGACGTACACTCTATTGATTCCTTCATCTTTTAAATTTTCTAACCATCTTTACTTTTTACAAGAGAAAATATTTATCATGTGGATTATGGCAAACAAGATTCTCAATTTTGTCCTCCTGAACAATTTTAATTTCTTTGCCTAGGAATTTGAAATTTAGTGATCTATGCATGAATGAGTTTCAAATGAAAATTATGTACATCACCATTCCTAGGTTGCTACATACCAATTCAACCATTGAGTAATTTCATAAGTATTATTTATTAAACCTAGGTAGAGAATGTCTAAGTTAATTTAAACAATCCTTATGAAATTCAAGGTACTTGTTTAAATTTATACCCAAGTAAGGTGCCATTCCTTTTTGAGGAATCAAAAAGAGCAATGCCAACACTTACTCGGATGCAAAAGAATAGACTGATGAGAAGGTGTAAACCTTCCTCGCTAATGTAAGAAAAAATCATTCAGTTCTAATGTAATTCAAATGACATAAAATGTTAAACTCGTACCTCAATTGAAGAGCAGTTGGGGTGAAGGTCGTTGTGTGAGAAACTCCCGACCATAGATTTTGGTGTAGCCTTCATGTTGGGTGTATTTTGCCAAGTTGAGGATGGAGTTGAATGAGCTTCATCTTGCTCCTCCAATGGGCGATCATCTTGAGCATTCCTCCACCATGAACTCAAAACGAGATCGGGGGAGGGATGTGCGCTTGAATCCTCCTGATGGTGCATTTGGCTTAATGAGGCCTTCCAACCTCTTTACAAATTTTGTACTGACTGCACAAAATCAAGAACGAACAAAACAACTCAAAAACAGGTTACGCTAACCAAAAGCAAATTGAACCCTTTGTCAAAATGTTTTGTCCAACTAGAAACAACATGAAAATGCGATGAGGATCAAGGGAAATCTTTGGTTCGAATTAGGAAGATGAATTCAAGTGGTTATGCCCAACGTTTATATCCAAATAAATTTATTTTCCTAATTCAAGTTTTAAGCTCTATGATGGTTGGAAATTTTACCTTCCAACATACAAGTGTGAAAATGCAAACATGCTAAATGCAAATGCAAGGGTTGATGGGAAATTCGAGTATGAAATTGGAAAATAAAATACGAGATAACTACCAATTAACCTATTGGCAAGGACTCATTAAATTTTCGAAGTCCGATGAGCGGGACTTACCTCCGTCCTGTTTAGCGTTGTCGAGGTGTCTAACCTGACACCTCCCCCGGACCTGCTAAGAAGCAGTCCGCGGAGGTTCGATGTATTTTCGGGGGGCTAGTCCTAGCAAGATCGAGCGCAGTGGATGATGAATGCAAGGGTTTTACGTGGTTCGGGCCGCCTGAGCGTAATACCCTACTCCACTGTAGTTTGTGTGTTGTATTGCTCGAGTGTGTTGAGTGACTCTGGGTCCGAGAGAGAGCTTCTCTTAGTCGGTTGCCGCTCGTTCCTTTTATAGTCCAAGGCCGAGCAACTTAAAAATGGGACCCGAGGCCTGACATGTGGCCCTGGGTGTACACAATCCCTCTTAAGATTTGGGAGTAAATGTTTATCCCCTGACAATGGCTTCAATGTGCCGCCTGACCATGCCTTGCCGCAGGGCTACACATAGCCCCTCATCATGGTAGGCGGTGTCTCGTCCATCTTGTCGTGGCTTCTTATTCGTTCGTCGTACATAGTAGTTCGGCGCCAGCCTGTTAGCGTCAGGCTGGGTACATGACTCTTGACTTATGAGTGCGAGCTCCCGCTTATCTTGGGAACACATGCGTCTTTTCCATTTAGGTGCACTGGGCTCATCCCTCATTATTGCCACTATCGTAGGATGGGCTAGGTGCGGCGCTACCTGCCGCGTGGCGAGTCCGGTCCTTCCCTCTGCTGGGAGGTCGGGTCAGGAGCCGCCGGACACGAGGCTGCATCGGACCTTCTTCCCGCAGAGAGGCAGGTCCGAGGCTGTCGACCTAGTGAATGCGTCAGACCTCTCCTTGGCGGGGAGGTAGACCCAAACCTGCGGGACACATGGCAGCGCCCGACCTCCCCTCTATGAGGGGGATACACTGGGAGCTGCAGGGCATGTGGTCTGTCAGGCCTTCCCTCAGTGGAGAGGTGCGGCCATGCTGCACGCCACGCGGCACCCTGGGACCACACCGGATCTTACCCCTGTGGGGGGTGGGACCCAGCATGCCTCCTTTCCTGTATCCTGGGGTACCCAGTTCGCCAGGTATCGACAGTGGCCCCCGGGCCCATCTCGGGGAGGAACTTCCTTGGACAAGTGGTTATACCTGAGTTGGGGCCATTTTGAATCTTCGTGCCGCGACTTTAAGGGCTTTCCTTCAATGCGGCGGATAAAATCTTTGTCTGCAGATATCATGCCATCAACGACCGTCGGTTCCCGATACGATATCCGTTTCGGTTCCGCGTGCCCATTAAGTCGCCGCCCTTTAGTTTTAAACTCTCGCCTACGAGAACGGCTACCTCGAGGTGGCTACTCAGCATTTCCGTCGTATCGGACTCCGACCCACAAGTCATAGCGTGGGTAGCTCCAGTATCATGGTGCCTGCGGTTTCCATCCAAACACCGCGAATGTATACTTAAGAAGGGGACTAGCACAAGTCACATGCTCTTCACGCCTCCATTCGCACCCGCGCCTAAGAGCTTACTGCC
Source organism: Tuctoria greenei (assembly GCA_036927565.1). Classification (NCBI taxonomy): domain Eukaryota; kingdom Viridiplantae; phylum Streptophyta; class Magnoliopsida; order Poales; family Poaceae; genus Tuctoria; species Tuctoria greenei. The sequence goes on from JAYESD010000006.1 coordinate 175,389,878, forward strand.
TTCTTGCATCCTCCAGCCTTGAGCCCTAGCCCTTGCACAACCATCCTCTCCCTGCTCCATCTCGTTGCCATGGAGCTGCGCCTCCCTGCCAGCAAGATCAAGACCGAGAAGGGGCTGAAGAAGGTCCGAGCCTACATGGGATGGTCCCACGACTCCTTCAACGACAAGATCCGCTTTGGCGAGATTCCATTCGAGAAGAAGAATGCCGACAACATGGTTTTCTTCCAAGGATACGCCATGGTCAGCTTGCTTCCCCCTTTCTCGTCCTTCCTAATGACATTGCTGGAGTTCTACGGGATCCAGCTGCATTTCCTCGGGCCCCACTCAGTTCTGCTGGGCGCTGCCTTCATCCACATCTGCAAGATGTGGGTGGGAGTGCGGCCCAGCTTAGAGCTCTTCCGAAATATCTTCACCCTGCAGACCACCGAGAAGGGGAACGAGATGCTCGGGCTGTACTACTTCATGAAGCGGAAGCGGTGCCCCTTGAAGTACTTGGACACCTTTTCCTCCGGCGAATGGGACGATTGGAAGAAGGAGTGGGCGATCATCACTGTGGGCAGGCACGAGAAGCTGGACCTGCCAGAGATCCTCCCAAACATGGATACCGACCTCTAGAACGAGCTCCCGGAGCTGCCGGCGGCGTGCAAGCCCATTGTGGCAAGGATGAAGGCTGCATCACGGTGGAGTGACCCCCCAGATGGTCTTCGGGAACTTCCTGAGGAACAGGTGGGCGCCACTGAAGTTCAGGGAACGGACCGCATGGACATTCATGCTGCGTGATGCTGACACCCAAGTGACGGACGAAGCACTAAAGGAGCTACTGAAGAAATTCCAGAGCAAACCCAACATCTCGCTCGACTCCCTGACACCTCCAGAGTCTTTCCCACCCCTGAACCTGGCTCCTGAGTTCCGCGTGCTCCGGAAGCTAATACCAAGGTTGGATGACATTGGGGTCGTGACAAGGTAGGCTCTCCCTGCAACCACTGCTCCTGAGGCCTCCGGGAAGTCAGCCCCAGTTCCCCCAGGCCGGGGAGGTGAATTTGCTAGCTCTGGCAAGGGCGAGGTTCCGACGGAGCCCTCTAGCCGGAAGAGAAAGCTGGTGCGAGGTGACAGAAGTCATGTCGGGACCTCTGGAGGGCCACCTCATCTAGTTTCGGGACCTCCAAAGGGCGCTAGTTCCAGGGGGGCCACCTCCCTCCTCGCCGCCAAGTACGAGACCAAGTTCTAGAGGTCCCCCCCCCCCAAACGGGGGTCACTCCGGTCAGGGAGGCTTTGGCTCCGGCCCAAGCTCCTGGGAGGCCCGGGACTCCGGCCATGTCGGGTCCATCAGGCTCTGGCTCTAGCCCCGCTCAGAAGCGACACTGTCTCCGCGGTACTTGGGGCTTCCCAAAGTAAGCAGCTGAGCTCTTACTTTGATTTCTTTTTGGGTCAAGGTCTCCCTTTAAATGCTTCTATCTTGGATGGGTAGCGCTTCCAAGAAGGGGGAGACGACCGCCACACCACTGGCCGCACGGGAGGCTGAGCAGGCGGGCGCTTCAGCTCCAGCTCCTACACCTCCTCAGAAGAATGTTGATGCTCTGGACGACTCGAGGGTGGCTCCGACCACAGGTGCGGTTGCACCAGATCCGAGGGCTCCGGTCGTTGATGCAGGGATGGCTGGGGCTCTGGCGTCGGAGCCAATAGCACATGGGGTCCCGGCAGAGGTGCCGAGCGCCAGCACAGCTCTGGAGTCAGCGGAAGTTCCACCCTCGGTGCGGGGAGATACCGAAGGATTGGCCCCCATACCATCTTCTGAGGAGATTCCGGTGCCTCGGCCGGATGTAGCTAAGGGGCTGGCCCCCACGCCAGACGCAGTAGAGGCTCCGGTCGGCGGGCCCGAAGTAGTGGAAGAGCCGGCCCCCACGCCAACTACCACAGAGGTTGTGGTGGCCGACCCGATTGTCGTCGAAGTATCTGCTATTGCACCGAGGGTAGTTGAGGCTCCGGTTCCCAGTCGGCAGCGTCCAGCACACCTGCATTCGGGCTGCAAGCTGTGGAGGTTCCGGGCGCACATCTTGCCTCTCTGAACCCGGGTCTGAACCGGAAGCATCCACGGCTGCACTACAGGGTCCGGCGGTGATCGAAGCTGCTCCAGCCAACCTTCCTTTTCGTGCCGCTGGCGCTGCGGGACTTCCAGAGGACACCCCAGGCGCCTCAGGCCCGCGGGCACCACCTTCGGGGGGGGGGGGGGGGAGCCCCTCCTGGGTGACAGCGGATGTTCTGATGGCAATGGGGGAAGCAGCGCTCCCATCTGGTCTGGCGCCCATTCCCTTAGAACTAGCCATCGACAACGCCCACTCTAGTCTGCAGCAGGTTGCCGTGTCCTTCGAGCACAACCGCAAGGCCCTGGAGGAGGAGCGCAATAAGCTCCGTCAATGCGAAGAGTGGGTCAAGGGCGAGGAAACCCGACTGGTCGAGCAAGGTGAGCTCTTCAACAAGAGAGAGGCTACTCTCAAAGCTCTTGATGCGAAGGCGCGGAAGATATATGAGGAAGCTGTGGAATGCCACAAAGCTGCGGACCAGCGCCAAGGGGGTCTAATAACCTGACATGAGACTCTCCAGAAGCACCGCCGGGAGCTCGACTTAGGCCAGTCCAAACTCGCCGAGAAGCGGACCTGCGCCAGAGAGAGGAGGAGCTCTCCCGAAAGCTGTCGGTGGGTGAGCAGAGCTTGGCGGACCACCGCAAGAGATCTGAAGCACGGTGTAAGCTCGAAGAGGACAGGCTCTGGGAGCGGGGGCAAAGACTCAACAAGCGAGAGGCCGACGTCTCTGCCAGAGAGGATACAGCTCGGGGTCGGGAGGAATACCTGGCGGAGCGCCAGAACCGTATCTTCCTCAAGGAGTTGGAGCTTGCTGATCGCGAGCAGCAGCTAGCCAAGAGCATTCAACAGCACAACAAGGAGGCTGAGCGCCTTGCGAAGGAAGGTGCAGAACTGGCGGCCGCCAAGAGGGCTTTGGAGGAGTTGTGAAGCTCGAGGGTGGCTAAGTCCCAGCGGGTGTGGGACTTCCTTGGGCGAGCCGCGCACTGGCACCATTTGGCTTTAGCCTCGTACGTCCGACCAACCCAGTGCTGGAGCTGGATGAAGCGCTGACGGCTCTTAGCTCCGCTGGTGGCAATCTCAACGCAGTGGTTGACGTCATCGCAGACTAGCTGGAGACAGAGGGGAGGTCCTTGGCCAAGACCGTCACCGAGTACGTGCTAACATGTTACTGGAGCCGGGACCCCCACTTCCCCCTGTGTCCAGCAGTCGAAGGGCCGATCGAGGGAGAGCTGGGTGCTGCCCAGGAGAGCGTTCAGGAAGCCACCCAAGCTGTATCCTCAGCTATTCGTAGAACTTAGGACTTTCCTCTCTTGCTCCCGCCTATATACTTCCGATTTTGTAAGATGATCTTTCAATGAATGAAGTCCTCTTGATCTTTGTCTTTGATATTTTAGTGTCCTACCCCTGGTAGATGTACGTAATTTTGATTGTGTACATGTACCAAAAGAAACTAACACTTGTTTTGGGAACATCGACCCCCTGGGGTTGTCAGAGCTTAGAAGCTCCGGCGACACCCACTGTTTGTGTAAGAGGCGCCACCGCTGGGCCCCCTGGGGTTGTCGGAGCTTAGGAGCTTCGACAACACCCATGATCAATGTAGGAGACGCCACCGCCGGGCCCCCTGGGGTTGTCGGAGCTTAGGAGCTCTAGCAACACCCATGATCAATGTAGGACGTCAACGACATGCCCCCTGTAATTGTCGGAGCTCAGAAGCTCCGGTGTCGCCCGTTGCTGATGTAGAGGACGCTGGCGGCGGACCTCTAAGCCCACTCTTTGTGGAGTGGCCGTTCGCCATTGGAGGTACTGGAGTGGCTTTATTTAGCGTTGTAACCTTAGGAACCTGCGCACATGACAGATAAAAGGTAATTCCGCTCTCCAGTCAATCTTTTACCCACGCTCTATTAGTGTCGTTTGTCTTACAATCCGTTGCGTCGTGGGGCGCTTGATCAACTCAGGGCCCCCGTACCCGGAACTTGTTACCCATCACATGTGAGGAGTGGGTTTGGGGGTTCCAGACACCTAGCAAGTACCCCAAGTGACCCGTCGGCAAACGGACAACATCGCTCCCACTATTGCAGAGGCGAAGGGAAAAGTTGACCGCACCCACGCTAGGTGTTGAGCTGACGGCAAATGCGTGACACTATTCATAAGAACTAAAGATAATTTCAAATGAACTAGGCATTTCAGGGTAGGGAAAACATATTTTCATTATAACGCTCATAGGAGAGAACATACTTTACAGGAGGAACGCCCCAACCTAGGTGACAGGGAGCTGAGTGTACCTTCTCAGGGAACCGGACCATGCCGAGCAAGGCAGACACTCGGAGCTCATCCCCTCATCCTTAGTTAACCCAAGTGCCGTCTCTAGGAACTATGCTATCTTTATAACAAAAGAAAATAAAATTCCCTTCCACTGGCTATGGATAAAACTTATGGAGGTGCTCGATATTCCATGGATTGGGCAATGTTCGCCCATCCTCTGCAGCTAGACGAACGCACCCGAGGCAACAAACTTCTGTGACCCAGAAGGGACCCTCCAACCTGGGGGAGAGCTTGTTTGTCCCTTCACGAGAAAGCAGACGCCGCAGGACCAGGTCGTTCACCTTGAGCTCCTTACTACGCACGGTCTGCTGATGATAGCATCGGAGCACTTGCCTGTACTGCGTGTTTCGGAGGGCTGCTCGTAAGCATCCCTCGTCGATGAGGTCCATATCTTCACGCCTGACCTGGTGCTGCGTGGCCTCATCGTACATCCGAACACGAGGGGAGCCCATGGTAATCTCTGGGGGGAGGACGACCTCTGCCCCGTTATACCAGGAAGTAGGGCGTTTCTCCCGTAGCCCGGCTGGTTGATGTCCGGCCAGCCCACAGTGCGTATGGCAGCTCATCCACCCAGTTTGCACCATGTCTCTCAAGGCTCGAGTATGTACGAGTCCTGAGGCCCTTGAGAATCTCAGTGTTTGCTCTCTCTACCTGCCCATTGCTTTCGGGGTGAGCAACAGAGGCATAACAAACTTGGATTCCAAGGTATTCGCAGTATTCTTGGAATGCTGCGCTCGTGAACTGGGTCCCATTGTGAGTGATAATCCTGTTTGGGACCCCAAACCTGCAGACGATCGACTTGATGAACTTCACTGCTAACTGCTTGTTATTGGTGACAACTGGGGTAGCTTCTGGCCATTTGGTGAACTTATCTACATCAACATAGAGGTGCCGGAATCCTACAATGGCTCTTGGGAAAGGTCCTAGGATGTCCAGTCCCCACACGGTGAACGTCCACGAGGGAGGGATCATCTACAGCACTTGAGCTGGTGTGTGGATTTGCTTGGCATGGAACTGGCATGCCTTGCATCTCATAACAATGTCAGCAGCATCCTGGAGTGCTGTGGGCCAGTAGAAGCCGTGCCAAAAGGCTTTGCCGACCAGCGTGCGGGCCAATGCGTGGTTTTTGCACTCACCTCCATGGATTTCTGCGAGCAAGTCGCAGCCTTCCTCGGGTATTGCATCGCAGTAGGATTCCATTGGCGCCATGCCTGTAGAGATCCCCCTCTACTAGCATGTATCTTTTAGACATCTGCACAATCTGTTCTGCCAAGGCATGTTCTTCGGGAAGGTAGTTGTCTTTCACGTAGTCCCGAACCTCCGAGATCCATGCATCGAGACCTCCTTGAGCTTCTGGTTCTTGGGCGCCCAACTGCTCGGAGCTGCTGGCGGCACATAGGAACCTTGGCGGGCACCATGGTTGCAGGACCGCCAGGATTGCTAGCTTCAAGGTGCTAGCTTCACCCCCTTCACCCGGCTCGGTAGCTCAGGCGGTTGGTCGTGATAACGTCCTTGCAAAGACTCCTTCGAGCACTGGTGCCTCTGTGGAGGCCTTCGTTGACAGGTCGTCTGCGACTGAGTTGTCAGCTCGGGGCACATGACACAGATACAACACTTCGAAATCTTTCTCCAGCTTCCTAACGTGCAGCAAGTATGCTGTCAGCTGGGGGTCGTTGCAACTACACTCCCCTTTGACCTGCTTGACAATCAGCTGGGAATCAACTTTGGCAAGGAGCTGGCGGACATTGATGGTCAACGCTGTCTGCATCCCATAGATGAGAGCCTCGTACTCTGCCATGTTGTTAGTGGCTTTGAAGCCAAGGTGAAAGCATCTAGGCCCCCATGAGGTACGGTTTCGGTGATTAATGACAACCATTGGATTTTACTAATGAATTTGTGAATGCAAGGTCCCCATAATCACTCAATCAAATGAAATCTATATGTCATTGGAGACCCATATACAATCACTTTATGAGATCAAATCAATGATATGAAGACAAGAAGTGAAAGCTCTTATGTCAAAGTCATTCAACCACAATTGATGACACTTAAGGCTTGACAACCATCAGAAGTACATTTACAACAAAAGTCTAAGAGGTCAATCGAGCAAGACAGAAAAGGATCACTTAGAAACAACTCGAAGCAAACAAAATCAACTCATCGGATCAACCGATGATTTCTGAGAACAACACATCGGTCGAGTTGGTTCAGCAGAAGAAGAAGACCTCAGAACAAAGCACTCACCGGATCATCCGATGTTAAGGGCTCAACTACATCGGTCCATCAGTACAGTTTGCAATATCCTTGGACCAAGTATAGCACCGGATCATCCGATGTACAGAAATATACACATCGGTCAATCACTCCAGTAAGCATCAAGTTTGAGTCAATTCTGGAGGAAGAGCCATCGGATCATCCGATGAGAAGACAAGTGCAACATCGGTCTAACAACGGTCATATCTGACACAATGATGTCAGCTAAAGTAAACTTGACCGATGTTAACTAAAGGGGAGACATCGGATCATCCGATGTTCGCAGAAAAGTTCTGTCAGCCTAATTTTCCAACGGCTATTTCGTGGAGACTGGCTATAAATACCCCCTAAACCGGTCATTTCGATAAGTCTTGATCACAAAACATTCTCAACACATCCACAAGCGTTCAAGACCAAGAGCCATCACTTCTACATCATTTAGACCATCTACACACCAAGAGATAAGCTAGAACTAGCAAGAGAGAGAGCTTGTGTGCCTCCATTCTGGGTGAGTGGAATCTCTAGGATAGTGAGAGCCTCAAGAGAGTGCCCCTTGGTGTTTGTAACTGTGAGAAGACTTCCAGAGCTTGCCAAGGCGTTTGTGGAAGCCCGGAGGGTCGAAGTTGTACAAGGCTTGAGCTCCACCTTGCCAAGGTTGGCAAACGGAGAAGAATAGTGGAGATCCCTCGTCTCGGTGACTTGGGTGTGGCTAAACCCTTTGGTGGGTGCCACAACGTGGATGTAGGAAGATCTTGACGATCTTGCTGAACCACGGGATAAATCCTCGTGTCTCCTCGGGAGTTTGCATCCTCTTCCTCTCCCTTACACTTATGCATTTTATATTCCGCAAAGTTGCTATCTACCTCATTGCATAGATAGTTTGCGTAGGGAATTGGGCTTTAATGAATTAAGTTTTATGGTTTAGATTTTTGAAAAGAAGCCCAATTCACCCCCCTCTTGGGCATCAATCCTTACAATTGGTATCAGAGCAAGGTTGCTCATAGGATCATTCTAGCTTCACCGCTAGAGAGCTAAAATGGCCAAGGTTGGGGGTTCGGTTCCTATCTTCGAGGGCAAGAACTTTGCCTTTTGGAAAGCACGCATGCGCGCTTATCTAGAGGCTATTGCTCCCGAAGTATGGGAAGCGACCCACGCGGGGTTTGGAGAACATAACTATGTTGGTGATCAAATTAAATGGGATGCTAAAGCTAGGAATGCAATCTATGAGTGCATTAGTCAAGATGTTTTTTCTAGGATTGCTAGCAAAGAAAAGGCATGTGAAATTTGGGCTTGCTTGATAGAAATTCATGAGGGTTCTTCTCGTGTGAAGGAACTTAAATATCACATGCTTAAAGCAAAATATGATGAATTTAAGATGCTACCTCATGAAAATGTTAATGAGATGTTCTCTCACTTGAATGTACTTATTGAAGAAATTAATGCTCTTGACATTGCTTCTCTTGGCAAGGGACTCATCAACCGCAAGATCCTCATGCTCCTTCCCAAGCCAAAGTACAACATCATCAACTCCATGCTCCAAAAAGAGTCACTTGACCACATTGAAGTTTTAGAGCTCATTGGAGAAATTCACGCTCATGAGATGAGTGTGCTTGGGATGATGGAGCAATCATCCTCAAAAACAATTGCTCTAAAGGCCTCCACCAAGAAAACAAGCCTCAAGAAGAAGAAGGTGGTTGAGCCTAGCTCAAGTGAAGAAGAGCAAGTATCAAGTGAAGATGATGATGATGAGCTTGCATTGATGATGAGAAAGTTCTCACGCTTGAACTCCAAGATTACCAAGAAGGGATACACCTTTGATCCAAAGAAGAAAGCGTTTCTACCAAGGAGAGATGATCACAAGACTTGCTACAATTGTGGTGATCAAGGCCACATCTCCTATGATTGTCCAAAACCGGACAAAAGAAGAGAGAACTACAAGAGCAAGCATCGCAAGCTTGAAGAGAGTGACGATGATGACTAAGAGGCCAAACCCAAACCAAGAGCCTTTGGGAAGAAGAAACATGACAAGGGCAAGAAGGCAAGACTCTTCCCAAAGAAGAGAAATGGCCCACAAAAGGTGTTCATGTGTGAGGCAAATGAATGGGTCACCGACGAAGAAACAAGTGATGAAGAGAGTGAAGCGGAAGAAGAAAGCTTGGCCGGCCTCGCCATTGCAAACAATGATGACTCACCTCTTCATCCACCGCCCATGTGCCTCATGGCGAAAGGTAACACCAAGGTATGTGATGACTCTAGTGATGATGAGCTTTCCCCCGATGATTTAACTTCTTTGATAAATGAATATCATGCTATCATTAAGAGGGAAAAGAGTAAGGTTAAAGCTCTTGAAGAAACTCGTGCTAGACTTGAGAGTGCTAACCTCGATTTGCTTGACAAGTATGAAAGCATACTCAAATAGCATGACACGCTCAAATCTCATGTCAAGCAAATTGAGGAAGAAAAGGCTAAAATCGAGTTAGATAATCATGAGCTTAACTTGGCACACCAAACAATCTTGGAAGAGCACAACAAGTTAGTACAAGAACATCAAACACTTAACCTTGCTCATGACGTGCTTGATCAAGAGTTGAAAAATACAAAGAAGCAAACTCTTAATGATAGGATATCCATTACTTCTCATGTCACTAATGCCTTGAACAAGTCTTTGCCTTTGAAAGCAAATGCTAGGGAGAAGGACTTGTTGGAAGAAATTGAGAGTCTCCGCACTAGTGTGGCTAGACTTTCAAAAGGAGAAGTCAAACACAAGGAAATACTCTTCCAACAAGCAAAGGCCTTCAACAAGAGAGGACTTGGATCCTTCCCGGTGCCTAACAAAGGAAAGGTGCCCTCACCGAAGCTTAGAACAAGCTTCATCAACGAAGTTGGTTCTTATTGCCAACATTGTGAGGTTAGCGGTCACCACACAAGGGAGTGTCCTCTTCCTAACCGACCTTCTCCAAAGTTGCCTATTAATTACAAATCTACTTTCAATGATCGTTATTATCTCTTAAGTAAAGTAGATGGCAAGGTGAAGGCTAGGTTCATCGGCAAAGACATGAAGGACATGAAGGGGAAGCTCCCCAAGCAACTTTGGGTCCCAAAGACACTTGTATCACACATACAAGGACCTAAGTTGGCTTGGGTGCCTAAAGTTAAAAATCAAATTCATGTGTGTAGGTGAACTACAAAGCAGGAGGAAAGCATTGGGTACTCGATAGCGGGTGCACCCAACATATGACCGGTAATGATGGTATGTTCACCACCATAGAAAACCCCGGCAATCATGAACAAGTCACTTTGTTGATAAATCTAAGGGAAAGGTAATTGGGTTAGGTAAAATTGCAATTTCAAATGATTTATCCATTTCTAATGTTTTGTACGTTAAGTCACTTAGCTTTAATTTACTTTCTATTGCACAACTATGTGATCTTGGACTAACATGCACATTTAGCAAAAATGATGTTGTTGTGAGTAGTGAAACAAGCCAAGACATAGTCTTCAAAGGATTTCGGCATGGACATCTCTACCTAGTAGACTTCTCCAACAAGAATGCTAGCTTGACCACTTGTCTTTTCACTAATACAAGCTTGGGTTGGCTATGGCACCGACACGTAGCGCACATAGGGATGAGCAAACTCAAGAAGTCATTCAAGCTTGGGATGGTGACCGGCGTGAAGGATGTTACATTTGAGAAGAACAAGCTTTGTAGCGCTTGTCAAGCCGGGAAGCAAGTTGCTTCACACCACCCGATGAAGACAATGGTGTCAACCTCCAAGCCACTTGAGCTACTCCACATGGACCTCTTCAGACCGTCCACATATCAAAGCCTTGGCGGTAACCTCTATTGTCTTGTTATAGTTGATGACTACTCTCGCTATGCTTGGACTCTATTTCTAGGTGACAAGAGTGAAACCCCGGAAGTGTTGAAGACCTTCGCCAACCGCGCTCAAAGGGAATTTCAACTTCCCATCATCAAGGTCCGAAGTGACAACGACACCGAATTCAAGAACTACAACGTTGGGGAGTGGTGTGACCGTGAAGGCGTGAAACATGAGTTTTTGGCCACATACAATCCTCAACAAAACGGTGTCGTTGAAAGGAAGAACAAGACACTCATCACTCTTGCGAGAGCAATGCATTGATGACTACGGCACGTCGGAGAAGTTTTGGGCCGAAGCAATCAACACGGCGTGCCATGCCGCAAATAGGGTCTATCTCCATCGACTACTTCAAAAGACCCCGTACGAGCTTCTCATTGGGAGAAAGCCCAACATCTCCTACTTTCGAGTCTTTGGATGCAAGTGCTACATCTACCGCAAGAAAAGGCTCGGTAAGTTTGAAAGAATATGTGATGTTGGTATATTTCTTGGTTATGCATCAAACTCAAAAGCATATCGAGTATTCAACCAAACCTCCGGTTTAGTTGAGGAAAGTTGTGATGTTGAGTTTGATGAATCTAATGGCTCCCAAGAGGAGAGTTTTGGTCATGATGAAATAGATGATGGGCCTCTACGAGAAGCCATGAAGAACATGACCATTGGAGACATCAAGCCTGAAGTTGAGGAGAGCCATGATCAAGGGGGAGCTTCAAGTTCCAACATCAACACTTCAATGGTGCCTCAAGTTGACAAAGAAGAGAAGGATGATCCATTGCCGACTCAAGACTCACAAGCACAACAACATCAAGAAGAAGAAGAAGTCCATGATCAAGTCCAACCATAAGAGGAGCAACACACATCACCTTCGCCAAGTGCTTCACAACCACTTATGAGGCATGAACGCATTTCCAAGGCGCATCCGATGGACCAAGTCATTGGAAGTCCGTCAAGGGGTGTAAGTACACGTTCTCGCCATTTCGCTTCATTTTGTGAGCACTACTCGTTTGTTTCATGTGTAGAACCCACTCATATTGAGGAAGCACTCCAAGACCCAAATTGGGTGATGGCCATGCAAGAAGAACTCAACAACTTCATCCGCAATGAAGTTTGGGTGTTGGAGGAGCGACCCAAGGACAAGAACGTCATCGGAACAAAGTGGGTGTACCGCAACAAACAAGACGAGAATGGCGTTGTGGTCCGTAACAAGGCAAGACTTGTGGCCAAAGGGTTCTCGCAAGTTGAAGGACTAGACTTTGGGGAGACATTTGCCCCGGTCGCCCGGCTTGAAGCCATCCGTATACTCCTTGCTTTTGCTTCACATCGTAATATTAGACTTTATCAAATGGATGTGAAAAGTGCCTTTCTTAATGGTTACATTAACGAGCTTGTTTATGTTGAACAACTTCCCGAGTTTGAAGATCCGAGGAATCCTAATCATGTGTATAGGTTGCACAAGGCGCTCTACGGGCTCAAGCAAGTACCTAGGGAGTGGTACGAACGACTACGTGATTTCCTCATCATGCAAGGATTCGAGATCGGGAGGGTAGACACTATGCTCTTCACCAAAGACATCAACGGAGATTTGTTTATTTGTCAAATTTATGTTGATGACATTATTTTTGGTTCAACTAACGAAGCTCTTGGCCATGAGTTTGGCAAAATGATGTCTAGGGAATTCGAGATGTCAATGATTGGAGAGCTCAACTTCTTCCTTGGATTTCAAATCAAGCAACTTCAAGAGGGGACCTTCGTCTATCAAGAGAAGTATACCAAGGACCTCTTGAAGAAATTTGAGATGGGAGATTGTAGCTCAAGAAGCACTCCAATGGCAACTAATTGTCATCTCGACGCGGACAAGGACGGTAAACCTATTGATCAATCTAACTACCGTTCTATGATTGGCTCATTGCTTTATCTTACCGCATCTAGGCCCAATATCATGTTTAGTGTATGCTTGTGTGCTCGCTTTCAAGCGGCACCTAAAGAATCGCATAGGAAGGCGGTCTTTAGGATACTCAGGTATCTTAAGCATACCCCTAGTATGGGCTTGTGGTACCCTAAAGGTGCAAAATTCCACCTCTTGGGATACTCGGATTCAGACTTTGCTGGATGCCGCGTGGATCGCAAGAGTACCTCCGGTGGGTGCCACTTGCTTGGGCGTTCCCTAGTATCTTGGTCTAGCAAGAAGCAAAATCCGTCGCCTTGTCCACGGCGGAAGCAGAATATATAGCGGCCGGTGCATGTTGTGCCCAAATTCTTTATATGAAACAAACCTTTTTGGACTTTGGTATTAAACTTGGTTGTGTTCCTCTCCTTTGTGACAATGAAAGTGCGGTTAAAATAGCTAAAAACCCCGTTCAACACTCCCGCACTAAGCACATTGATATTCGCCATCATTTCTTGAGGGACCATGAAGCTAAGGGAGACATCTCATTGCAAGGTGTTAGGTCCGAAGAACAATTGGCAGATATCTTCACTAAACCACTAGATGAGAAAACTTTTTCTAGGCTAAGAAGTGAGTTAAATGTGCTAGATGGAACAAACATCATGTAAGAATGCACTTCATATAGGTCTTGCCTAACTCTCAAAGGATAGGGGTGAGCAAGGGTTAGCTTGGGATGGAGGTTCTTTTGGGTTTCCCCAAGGTTTGGAGAGTAGATCTCCCTGAAGAAGCCTTTGAAAGGTTCAAATTTGGCAAGATAGATTTATTTTATGTCTTGCATGATGCCTGCCATATAGACTTGTAATTTCTTGCACTATAAAATTGTTTGGCATTACATACGGTAGATTGTCACAAAGGGGAACCCACCTCATGAGAAAGAGACTTGTTTGAAATGCAATATCTCAACTCATATAAGGTGGAAAGAACAAAATGTTAGGTGCATTAATGCCTAGAGGAACATGCTCTAAAGAGATAGAAGTCTTCATACTCTACCTCGCAAAGCATGGGCCTTACATTTTATTTGGATAATTTCCTCCTATTTTTCTCGATGTTCCATTTGCTTTAAGGCCTAGCCAAGTTATTGGCATATTAGTATTTTTGAGAGGTAAGGGGTTGCCCAAAAAGTCCTAAGACATGTGTTTCTCATTGATTGTTTGTTTGGTCAAAGGACATATATGGGATGTTGCTGTTTAGTAGTCATCGGATTATCTCACGCTTAGGCCAGACCATCATCGGATCAATTGGTATTCAAAAGCCAAGAGTTAGACCAGTCAGCAACACAAATCAACCGACACGTTCATTTGGAGAAACATCGTCCATCCGGTGTTCACAATTCTAGAACTGTGACAAATTCCACCGATGATATTCCCTTCCACGTCGGTCCATCCGATGTCAACGGTATCTTTTTGAATACCTATACTGTGACATTCGACCGATGCTATTTCTTTACACGTCGGTCCATCCGTTGTCAACGGTACCTTTTTGGATACCCTTACTGTGCCATTCAACCGACGCTTCTATCGTTTCTACATCGGTCCATCCGGTGTTAAATTTACGGCTAGGGTTTGGGACCCACTATTTAAACGGCCCTTCGTCTCCGCCGGTTTCTCTCTCCCCGATCCCTACTCACCCGCCGCCGTTCCTCTCGCGCTATGCCACCGCCGCCCTCTGGCAGCTGCCACCGTCCTCCGACCGCCGCCGCCACCGCAGCACCACTGCAGCCGCCACCGCAGCACCACTGCAGCCGCCGCCGCCGCACCACCTCAGCCGCCGCCGCACCACAGCCGCCGACGCCACTCGCCTCCACCACAACCATCGCCGCCGCTCCACCAAAGTGCCGCCGACCACCGCCCGTGCACCACGACGGCCCACGCCCCACGCACAGCCTCACCTCCGTGGTGCCTCCCTCTACTGTTGCCGACACTAGGGTTTCCCGGCCCCGTCAATCTCCGCATCGCTGTTCCGTGCGTTCAACATCGACGACTTCGTTCACGCGCCCGATCGCAATGGCTCGTGACAAGAAAAACAAGGGCAAGGCCATTGCGGAGCCGGCCGCGAAGAAGCAGAAGCTCTCGAAGGAGGAAAAGAAGGCGTTGATGGCCGCTCGCGCTGCTGAGGAGCGAGAGCATGGCCGAGGAGGATCTTTGAGGATCCGTGAGGCTCGTCCGAGGCAGCCTCCCATGATCGATGAGTCCGAGGCCGAAGAAGAGCCGGAAGAGCCACTTGTCCGCCGGCGCTCAGCCCAGACCCGTGAGGGACATCCCCCGGCAGCACCACGTCCGAGACCGACGGCTGCCGATCGTCGTGAGGATAGGGAGGACCAGAGAGCCATCTACGAGATGGACACCACCGTCTGTGTCGGTGAAGGTGTCCGTTTGGCTGATTACCGGAAGATGAAGGCCATGCAACTCCGAAGACTCAGATGGAGTATCATGCTTGAGGAGTGGTACCCGCAGCCCAGAGAGGCTCTGGTGGACAGTCGTTTCTGGACCGTGACACAGGCGTCACTCTATGAGACCTACAGACGCCGCGGCCACAAGCTATTCCAGCACAACTTTCTGGATTGGCATCAGCTTGCCCTGACAGCAGAGACAGAGATTTGCCCCTACTTTGAGAGGTACAGAGGGCTGGTGCACCTGATGTCCTATGAGAGGAGTGCTTATGTGGAGGATTGGGTACGCGTGTTCTACGCTACCCTATACGTCTCTGAGGGCCGCAAGTCGATTGACTTCATGTTCATGGGCCAACACTATCACTTGACAAGGCAGACACTGGCATAGCTGCTAGGCGTGGACCTGCACGACACTTGCGTGCATGAGAGAGTATATGGTCAGGCAGACCCACCGAGGAGGCCGCTCACTGGAGGAGTGGCACCAGCTCTGGAGGAGATCCGCTCTTTGTTTGGACCGACCTTCTCTCCAGACCAGCTGTGGGTACTGACACTGTTGACTCCAGCTGCGCGCACAGTGCACCTTGTGTAACACCCTAAATTTTCGCATCCTGCATACATGATCATGCATTAAACACTAGTAGAATAAAAGAAAAATAATAAAACATACATATACAAATATGTGTAGCAAAAGAAGAAAAAGAAGATAATAGTTATAGCCTAAAACTTGTATTAGAGAATAAATATAAAATAATAATAATAAAAGAAAGTATAAAAAAGGTAAAATAAATAAATATAAATAATAAAATAATAATAATACTAAGTAAAAAAAAGAAAAAAAAGGGGGCTGCTGGCCAGCGGCCGAGCCGCCAGCCGCGCCCCGTGCCAGCACGCCTGCACGCGCCACCCCGCGCCGCCCTCTCGATGCGCGCGCGATCCCGCGCTTCGGCTCCCGCCCCCGAGTCCCGCCCCCGCAGCCCCGCGTACGCGCCCGCCGCCTGACTCCCGTACCGAGTCGGTACCGCCCCGCCCCCGCGTCCCCTCCCGCCGCGCCTATAAAAAAAGGCCTCGAAGGCCTCGGGTTTCTCCGCTCCAGGAACCCTAGCCGCCGGTACCGAAGGCAAAGGAAAACAGGGACCAGAGGGCTGCGCCCAGGGAAGAAAAAGGAGAAAAAGAAGGGGAAGAAGAGGAAGAAAAAGAGGAGGGCCCCACCGTCCACCGAAGATCGTCGTCGACATCGCGCTGCCGTCGTTGTGCCGCCGGAGGATGCACCTACTTCGTCTACGCATTGTCCCCATCCCGCGATCATCGAAGCCATCGCATCCACAGTAGGCCATGTTCCTGATGCGAATTTTAGCGACCGTATTGAATCTAATAGACGTAAATTGATCATAGTTGCGTCGTAATTTTATTTTCAGCAGCATTAATCCTCGCTAAAACCCCCATAAACTCGTATGAACACGTATGAACTAGTTGCATCTAATTAATAAACAACCATAGTTAATTAATTAATTGGTCCTTGCATGCATGCATATCATCGCATGTTGATTAATGTGTGTGCATCATGTTGATTTGTATGTATTTTCTTGTATGTGTGATCACGAGTAGAGGGCAGTGCTCAAGAGATCGTGTACGAGGATTTTCAGAATCAAGGCTTTGAAGCGCTTGAGCAACCCTATCCGCCGGAGCAAGGCAAGTGTCCTTGAAGCATATTGATCCTGTTTAAAAATAAATATTTTGTTTGCAAAACTGCATGTTGTGTCAAATTGATGGGAATCCTATGGTAGGAAGTTTACTAGATTTGTTTAACCACCCTTGTCACCTGGAATTTACGGTAGAGAGTCAGGAAGGGTTTTTACTTTTTTTGCTTCGCTTAATTAATTGGGATGGCAAACAACACTACACATTTAATTATGCATCGATGATATTATGGTTAATGTGAACTGGTCAATACGATGGGTGATCTAAGCAAGCATGGTTTTGTGGATGGGTTGGATGATATGGTGGTTTGCTTGCTTTAGATCTAAGGACCGGTTCATGCGAGAATATGCCAGGACTACAGTGCCACTACGAGGCCAAGTATGGGTGCGGCGTAGCTGATTAATTAGGGCTTTGCTAGTGCTGTTTGGAGCATTGTGGATGCTCGGGGGAGGGGTAGTCGGACTGGGTTTGTTGATGATTGGTGGGACTACCCTGGGATCCGAATGGCTCAAGAGGGGGCCCTTGGTTGAAGATGTGCTCAGTTGGAGGCATCGCCACCGGTGAAACCTCAGTGGGGTCTGAATAGGCTAGTAATCCCTTTGTAAAGGCTATTTTGTGATCTCTTGGCCATACACCAAAGGAAGTGTAATTGGCATAAGGGAGGTTCTTTAGTCGCCGATGGGTGATGAAATCACGAACACGTGGGTAAAGTGGTACAAACTCTGCAGAGTATTAAAACTATCATGATAGCCGTGCTCCCGGTTATGAGCGCCTGGATGACCTACATGATTAGAGGGAATTTGGGATTTGGGATGGTTATGGTTTGGTAATGGTTATGGTTGATATTATGGTTATGGTTATGGTTATGGTTGTGGTTATGGGATGGAATCATGGTTTATGACATTGATTATGGTTATTGGTAATGGTGAATTATGGACTGATATTATTATGGTTACACGGTTTATGATGGGTTTACATACACATAATATATATATTGCTTTTTCAAATGTTTTACTGTACTTTTTAGCACTTAGCCATTATTATTGTCGTCATTTGAATCAGCCACATGTCATACTTTCCACACTTGCTGAGTAAGAGATGTACTCACTCTTGCAATCCCCCCCCCCAACAGTTGCAGGTCAGAATTGTGAGTTTAATGGCGATAATGCGGAGTTCTAGGCCGTGTCTACCGTCAGCTTTGCCTGTGGTGTTGCATGGAGCTGCGCTATCCCTTTTGCTTAGTTTGCTTAGTTGCTTAATTAGTTTATTTCCATTGCATTAGTTGAACTTATCATTAATATTCATTAGAGCTTGTATTCGAGGATAATATAGTTTGTGTAATAAAATTTGATAATTAATCTTATTATGTGGTAATTTTCTGTATACTCTTTTGTGATTGCACTCGTGTATGTGTGTTGAACATCCTGGGCACACATATGCGTTAGCTTGGTTCAGTTTTCGGAACCGGGTGTCACAGATTGGTATCAGAGCCACATGTTGACTGTAGGACGCAACCTAGATAGAATGGACACTTTAGAGCACATAGGAGCACTCAAGAATCGATGTGTTTTTGCTTGGTGTGCTGTTTTCTATATATATTGTTTGCTTGTGTGCTTAATAGAGGATTTTGGGATGCTTTAGCATTGCCATGTCCACCTAGGCTAGTGTAGCTAGTTGTTTAGCTTCATATCCCTTGATGCATATAGTTGGGGATGTTTCTTAGTTCTTACCTATTGCTTTTATTCAGATGGTGAGGACTCGCAACCAGAGGGATGCTAATGGTGAGGAGGAGAACCATGGAGTACCTCAGAACAACAATGGACAAGGACCTGCTCATGGAGCCATCAATATCGAGCAGCTACTAGCTATGCAAAACCAGCTCATGCAGACCATGATACAAACAATGGGACAGCTGCAGGCTGGCAATAACAACAATCAGCCCCACATGCCTCCACCGCCACCTCCGCCTCCTCATAACCGACTGGGAGAGTTTATGAGGACTAGGCCGCCAACCTTTGCTCAAGCTGCTGACCCTATGGATGCTGATGATTGGCTCAAGTCCGTGGAGAAGAAGCTAGCTATTGTCCAATGTAGTGACCGGGAGAAGGTCCTGTTCGCTTCTCATCAACTCGTTGGAGCAGCTGCAGATTGGTGGGATGCTTATTGCAATGCTCATGAGAATCAAGAGAGGATCACTTGGGCCGAATTCAAAGAGAGTTTCCGTTCTCATTATGTGCCGGAAGGTGTTATGCTGTTGAAGAGACAAGAATTTGAGAATTTAAGGCAAGGAAGATCAAGCGTGAGTGAATATCTCAATAAATTCACTCATCTCTCAAGGTATGCGCCTGAGGATGTTAGTCGGGACAGCCGGAAACAATACTTGTTCATGAGGGGCTTGAACAATGAGATCCAAGTGCAATTGCTTAATTGTGATTATGTCAATTTCCAGAAGCTTGTGGACAAAGCAATTGTGGTTGAGAACAAGATCCGTGAGATGGAGCAAGAAATCAAGAGGAAGGCGCCATATCAAGGACAACAACAAGGAAGTAATGTGCGCCCTCGCCTTTCACTACCCAATGCGCCATACTACAGCTCCTCTATTCCTGCTCAACGCCCTGTTATGCAAGCACCTAGGCCTCCAATGCCTTATGCACCTCGTGCTGATTTTCCTGGAGCCAATGTTCAAAACCAAGCTCGTCCCAATAATTCTGGTGGAGTTAAGAAGTGCTATACTTGTGGAGAAGCTGGACACTTTGCGCACCAATGTCCTAAGTCAGGCCTTGGTCAAGGAAGCAATGCGCCGAGGCAAAACACAAGACCCAATGGAGGACAACCACAAGGGAACCGTGGACACCAGAATTTTGCTTGTGGCAACGTGAACCATGTCTCAATGGAGGATGCTCAACAAGAGGATGATGTGGTCATTGGTATGTTTCTCGCCAACTCCAACCCCACGACTATGTTATTTGATTCTGGAGCATCACATTCATTCATTGCATCGAAGTATGTTGCCAAGTATAGTTTGCCTATCTCTCATATGAAGTTTACTCCGTTGGTTAAGTCTCCTGGAGGAGAGATGAGGACAAATATAGTATGTCCAAAAATAAGCCTTAGAATAAGGGGGGTAGACTTCTCCGCCAACCTCATTGTTTTGGATTCACAAGGAATAAGAGGATCCGTTGGTGCAAAGTGCAATGGAACCACCATACGGAAGCCGAAGCTACGTGGGAACGTGAAGAAGACCTGAAGGCAGAATTCCCTCACCTTTTCTCCACGCTATCGAATCTCGAGGGGCGAGATTCACTTTAAGGGGGGTAGATTTGTAACACCCTAAATTTTCGCATCCTGCATACATGATCATGCATTAATGTGGCACCCGGTTCCGAATATGAACCAAGCGTAACGCATATGTGTGCCCAGGATGTTCAACACACATACACGAATGATTCACAAATGATAAACAGAATTTAACCACGTCTTAACTAATAAATAAGTACTTTATTACAATAATCCAATAGTTCACGAATAATATAACTCTAAATAATTGCAGCGGAACCTAAACTAAGCAATACGACTCCAATCCACAGGCAATTGACGGCGGTACGCAACCTAGTACTCCTCGTGATCCTCAGGGTACTCCCAATTGTCTCCAGTAGCTGTTGGGGGAGGGATTGCAAGGTGTGAGTACATGTCGTACTCAGCAAGTGTGGAAAGTATGACATGTGGCTTATTCAAATGACGACAATAATAATGGCTAAGTGCTGAAAAGTACAGTAAAACATTTGAAAAGCATTATACTATGTCTATGTGAAATAAATCCCATCATATTAACAAAGTATAAACAATATCCAATTATTACCAACATTACCATTATCCATGTCCAATTACCATAACTCAATTCCATAACCATTACCAAACCATAACCATCCCAAATCCCAATTCTAATTCTAATCATGTAGGTCATCCAGGCGCTCATAACCGGGAGCACGGCTATCATGATAGTTTTTAACACTCTGCAGAGGTTGTACCACTTTACCCACATGTTTGTGATTTTATCACCTTTCGATGACTAAGAAACCTCCATTGTGCCATCCCACACTTCCGTAGGTGTGTGGCCAAGAGATCACAAAATAGCCTTTCAAAAGGGACTACTAGTATGTACGGGCCCACTAAGGTTTCACCGGCAGGCTTGAACCTCTATTCTCCCACCCACGGGTCCCCTCGTGTGCCATGCGGATCCCAGGGCAGTCCTCCTCGACTCCCATTCCCCGCGCCATCCAATGGTCCATACAATACTAGCAGCGCTCCTAATTATTCAGCTACGCCGCACCCATACTTGGCCTTGTGGTGGCACTGTTGACCTGGCATATTCTCGCATGAACCGGTCCTTAGATCTAAGGCAAGCAAACCACCATAACGACCAACCCATCCACATAACCATGCTTGCTTAGATCACCCATCGTATTGACCAGTTCACATTAACCAGAATATCATTGATGCATAATTAAATGTGTAGTGTTGTTTACCATCCCAATTAATTAAGCGAAAGCAAAAAGGTAAAAACCCTTCCCGACTCTCTACCATAAATTCCAGGTGACAAGGATGGTCAAACAAAACTAGTAAACTTCCTACCATAGGATTCCCATCAATTTGACACAAGCATGCAAGTTTGCAAACAAAACATTTAATTTAAAATAGGATCAATATGCTTCAAGGACACTTGCCTTGCTCCGGCGGATGGGGTTGCTCAAGCGCTTCGAAGTCTTGGTTTTGGAAATCCTCGTATGCAATCTCTTGAGCACGTTCCTCTACGCGTGATCATACATACAAGAAAACACATACAATTCAACATAATGCACACAAAATAATCAACATGCAATGACATGTATGCATGCACAATTTAATAATTAATTTACTACGGTCATTTATTAATTAGATGCGACTAGTTCATACGTGTTCATAAGGGTTTACGGGGATTTTAGGGTGGATTAATGCTGCTGAAAATAAAATCATGGTGCAACTAAATTTAATTTACGCCTACTAGATTTAATACGGTCGCAAAAATTCGCATCGGGAACGAACCCTACCGTAGATCTGACGGCGTGACGGTCGCGGAATAAATGCGACGCGAAGACGAAAAAGATGGTGCAGCAGTCCTTCGGCGGTACGACGACGGCGGCGCGATGTCGGCGACGATCTCCGGCGAACGGTGTTGTCCTCCTCTTTTTCTCCCTCTTCTTTCCCTTCTTTTTCTCCTTTTTTTCTTCCCTGGGCGCCTCTGTTTTCTCTGTTCCCGTCGGCTGCTTCCGTCGGCTTTGGCGGCTGCTGGTTCGTGGGGAAAAAGAGCCTAGGCCTGGGTCCTATTTATAGGGGCGGTGCTAGGGTACGTCACCGGTAAAATCGGAAGCGGTTACGGGATGAACTCGTATCCGGGAAAAATTCTGGGGTGTTACGGCGCGGGAGACCGCGGAGCGGGGCCGGAAATCGCGCGTGCAGGCGTGTTTGCGCGGGAAACCGGGGTGGCAGGCGGCGTCGCGTCAAGGGGGGGCGGGACGGCGCGCGTCAGAGCGGGGCCCGGGCGGTCGCGGCGCGCGACTCGGCGCGCGGAGCGTCGCGCGCGGCCGGTCCGTGCGGAGTGGGAGGCGGGGCCCGGCGCGGTCAGAGCGGGCAGGCGGGCAGGCGGGCGCAGCGCAGCGCGCTGCGCTGCAGCGGCAGGCGCGAGGGGGCGACCTCGGGGCGGGCGCGCTCGCTCGGGCGCGCTGGGGCGGAGCGGGGCCGGCTCGGCCGGCTGGCCGCTGGCCTGGCCGCCGGGCGGCTCCTTGTTTTTTTTTTCCTTTTTTTTTCTTATATATATATATTATAATATATTTTATTACTTATATTTTATTTATTATTATTTTTTTTCTATTATTTTTATAATATATATTATTAATGTTATATATTTTTTTTTCTATTATACTTTTTTTATATATATATTTTGTTATATATATATTATTTATATATATTTATATTATTCTTTTTTTTATTCTTATTCCCTATTACAAGTTTTAGCCTATAATTATTGTTTTCTTTTCTTCTTTTGCCACACGTATTTGTATATGCATATGTTTTATTATTTTACTTTTATTCTACTAGTGTTTAATGCATGACCATGTATGCAATGCATGATGCGAAAATTGAGGGTGTTACAAACCTACCCCCCTTAAAGTGAATCTCGCCCTCGAGATTCGACAGCGTGGAGAAAAGATGAGGGAATTCTGCCTTCAGGTCTTCTTCACGTTCCCATGTAGCTTCGGCTTCCGTATGGTGTTTCCATTGCACTTTGCACCAACGGATCCTCTTATTTCTCGTGACTCTTTCCTTCATATCCAAAATTTTGATAGGTTGTTCGACATAGGACAAATCCTCCTGAAGTTCTAACTCGTCCAACGGCACTTGTTCTTCCGGTACCCTGAGACACTTCTTGAGTTGAGAGACGTGAAACACGTCGTGTACATCGGAAAGATACGTCGGCAGCTCAAGTCGATAAGCTACCTCTCCTCGCTTGTCCAGAATCTTAAATGGTCCGATGTAACGCGGTGCCAGTTTTCCTTTGATGTTAAACCGTCGCTGACCTCTGATAGGTGACACTTTGAGGTATACAAAATCTCCAACTTCAAAAGTCAAACTCCTTCGCCTATTATCAGCATAACCTTTCTGTCGAGACTGGGCAGCCTTTAAGTTTTCCCGTATTATTTGGACTTGCCTTTCAGCTTCTTGTAACACGTCTGGACCAAACACCTGATTCTCTCCGGTTTCATTCCAAAACAAGGGAGTCCTACATTTCCTTCCGTATAATGCTTCATAGGGTGACATTTTCAAACTTGCTTGGTAACTATTGTTGTACGAGAATTCAGCATACGGCAAACTTTTATCCCAACTTTTCCTATGCTTTAAAGCACATGCTCTCAACATGTCTTCCAAAATTTGGTTGGTCCTCTCGGTTTGTCCATCTGTCTGAGGGTGATACGCCGAACTAAAGTTCAGCCTTGTTCCCATTGCTTCATGCAATTTCTGCCAAAATCTGGAGGTGAATTGAGAACCTCTATCCGAGACTATCTTCTTCGGTACTCCGTGTCGGCACACAATATGTTCCATATACAATTCTGCTAGCTTTGTGGTGGTATATGTGGTCTTGACAGGAATGAAATGAGCTGATTTTGTCAATCGATCCACAATAACCCATATTGAATCATAGCCAGACTGAGTTCGCGGTAATCCAACTATAAAGTCCATACCAATCTCTTCCCACTTCCACTCCGGGATCTTCAATGGTTGTAGCAATCCGGCTGGCCTTTGATGTTCAGCTTTAACTCGTTGGCACACATCACAAAGTGCAACATATTCAGCTATGTCCTTTTTCATGCTGGCCCACCAGTAGCATGTCTTTAAGTCCTTGTACATCTTCGTACAGCCAGGATGAATTGAGTAAGGCGAGTCATGTGCCTCCTTCAATATTGTTTCTCGAATATGCCTGACATTAGGTACCACAATCCTCTTTCCAAGCCATAAGGTACCTTGTTCGTCCTCATCAAATCTGAATTCCTTTCCTTCTTGGATCCTTTCCTTGATTTCTTGTATTTCCTTGTCCTTCGTCTGTCCTTCCCGTATTTCCTGCTCTAATGTTGGGTTGACTTCCATCGTTCCCATCTCATTTATGAATCCAAGGTTCAACCGTTCAAACTCCTTACATAACTCGGGTGGCAGTTCTTGAACTGTGAGTTGATGACTTACCCCTTTGCGGCTCAAGGCGTCGGCCACTACGTTGGCCTTCCCTGGGTGATAGTTGATTCCCACATCATAATCCTTGATGAGCTCCAACCATCGGCGTTGCCTCAGATTCAGATCCGTTTGCGTAAATATGTACTTGAGACTCTTGTGATCTGTATAAATCTCACATCGGTGACCAAAAACATAGTGTCTCCATATCTTCAAGGCGTGTACCACGGCTGCGAGTTCAAGGTCGTGTGTAGGATAATTCAACTCATGTTTCTTTAGTTGCCTCAATGCATAAGCTACCACTTGGCCTTCTTGCATGAGCACACATCCTAATCCTTGTCTTGATGCATCACAGTATATATCAAAACTTTTGCTCACGTCCGGTAATACTAACACTGGCGCGGTTGTCAATCTTTTCTTTAACTCTTCAAAGCTATCCTGACAAGCTTGAGTCCATCGGAATGCCTTCCCTTTCATGAGTAATTCGGTCATAGGCTTGGCTATCTTGGAAAAATCCTTTATGAATCCGCGGTAATATCCAGCCATTCCAAGGAAACTCCGAATCTCCTTGACATTCTGTGGCGGTTCCCACTTAAGCACATCTCTCACCTTCCCTGGGTCAACTGATACTCCTCCTCCAGAGATAATATGGCCTAAGAAAGAAACTTCCCGTAACCAAAATTGACATTTACTGAACTTGGCATACAATTGATGCTCCCTCAATTTCTGCAGCGTAAGCCTCAAGTGTTCCTCATGTTCCTTCTCGTCCTTCGAGTAGATCATAATATCATCGATGAACACTACAACGAACTTATCCAGATATTCCATGAAGACCTTATTCATAAGATACATAAAGTACGCAGGCGCGTTCGTTAATCCAAATGACATGACGGTGTACTCATAAGATCCATATCGTGTCCGAAATGCTGTCTTGGGTATGTCTGATGGTCTAATCTTCATTTGGAAGTATCCTGACCGCAAGTCGATCTTGGAGAAGATACAGGCACCCTTCATTTGGTCGAACAAATCCTCAATACGGGGCAGTGAGTACTTGTTCTTAATTGTCACTTCGTTGAGAGCCCTATAGTCCACACACATCCTCTGGGTTCCATCCTTCTTATCTACGAAGAGCACTGGGGCTCCCCACGGGGATGAACTTGGGCGTATAAAACCCTTCTCTAGCTGCTCTTGAATTTGCTTCTTGAGCTCTGCTAATTCCTTAGGAGGCATCCTATACGGCCTCTTAGCTATAGGTGCAGTTCCGGGTATCAACTCAATGGCGAATTCTATGTCACGATCAGGTGGCATACCTGGCAACTCATCTGGGAACACGTCCGGGTACTCGCGAACGATCGGAATGCTTTCCAATGTCACTTCTTCCACGTGATTCAGCGTCGCTTTTCCTCTTGCAGGTTGGGCTGCTTCAACTTCAATGCGTGTACCATGTTCACTTGTCAACTGCACAATCCTCTCGGCGCATTGAATGACTCCATTATACTTGCTCAGCCAGTCCATTCCAAGTATTATGTCTATTCCTTGGGAGTCCAAGACTATGAGGTTTGCGAGAAAGTCTACCCCCCTTATTTTAATGCTTACTTTCGGACATACTATATTTGTCCTCATCTCTCCGCCAGGAGAACTTACTAGCATAGTTTGCTTCATATGAGATATAGGCAAATTGTACTTGGCAACATACTTTGATGAGATGAATGAATGAGATGCTCCTGAATCAAATAAAACAGTCGCGGGGTTGGAGTTGGCGAGAAACATACCAATCACGACGTCATCAGCTTGCTGAGCTTCCTCAGTAGAGACATGATTGACATTACCACGAGCAAAATTCTGCTGTCCACGGTTGCCTTGTGGTGCTCCTCCATTTGGTCGCGGGTGATTTGGCCTTGGTGCATTGTTCATAGTTCCATTGTTTCTCCTGGGGCATTGATTTGCAAAGTGTCCGGGTTCTCCACACGCATAGCATGTCTTACCACCCATAGCATTGGGGAAGTTTGGGCGCATCTGGTTTTGAGCATTTGCCGCCATGTTAGGACGCGGCGCAGGTGGCACAGGATTGCGAGGCGCTTGCATGGCAGGGCGTTGCTGCGGTGGCTGATTTGGGCGGGGCGGATAGGCAGTGCGGTATGCAGGAGCAGAGGGGTTGTATTGTGGTGCAGTAGGTGGTGCATAGCGGGGGCGAACATTGCTTCCTTGCTGCGGTCCATGATGTGACATCTTCCTCTTGTTGTCCTGCTCCATCTCACGAATCTTGTTCTCAACCACAATAGCCTTGTCAACCAGCTTTTGGAAGTTTGGATAATCAGTATTGAGCAACTGGACTTGAATTTCATTGTTGAGACCTCTCATAAACAGATACTGCTTCCTACTATCAGTTTTGATGTCTTCTGGGGCATATCTTGATAATTGAGTGAATTTGTTGAGATACTCACTCACACTCATCCTTCCTTGCCTGAGATTTTCAAAGTCTTGTCTCCTCAGTATCATAACTCCTTCAGGTACATAGTGGGAACGGAAACTCTGTTTAAACTCAGCCCAAGTGATTGTTTCCTGATTATCATGAGCGTTGCAAAGAGCTTCCCACCAGTCAGCGGCTGCTCCAACTAGTTGATGTGATGCAAAGAGAACCTTCTCCCTGTCAGTGCACTGGACAATAGCAAGTTTCTTCTCAACGGACTTCAGCCAATCATCAGCTTCCATTGGGTCTGTGGCTTGTGCAAAGGTGGGCGGTCTAGTCCTCATGAACTCTCCCAAACGGTTGTGATGTGGCGGGGGTGGCGGTGGAGGCAGGTGGGGCTGATTGTTGTTGCCAGCTTGCAGCTGTCCCATGGTCTGTATCATGGTCTGCATGAGCTGGTTCTGCATAGCTAATAGTTGTTCAATGTTGATAGCTCCATGAGCATGTCCCTGGTTGTTCTGAGGTACTTCATTGCGCTCCTCCTCATCGTTGGCATCCCTCTGGTTACGAGTTCTCACCATCTGTTGGCGAAGGAAAGGTAGGGACAGAAGGATTTAGAATTTGGAAGGAAACGTCCCAACTATATGCATCAAGGTATGTGACACTAAATAATACTTTATTAATATAGACCTATATTATGAGGATGTGGACAATTGCCGAAGCATCCCACAACCCTCTACTAAGCACACAAGCACTCAAACAAGCACCAAACAGAATTTACAAAGATCCTAAAAGAAGTAACACAACTCAAGGCCACACAAGTATATCTACATCGCTCTTATTTACTAATGGGGGTGTGCCTATCCTTGAGTCGTGGCATAGGTCGAGGACTAGTCGTCGTCGAGCGGGAACTCATCCGGGTCCTCGTCGTCGTCGTCGTCGTCGTCGTCGGGGTCCTCGGGGTCCTGTGGGTCCTGGGGTGGTGAGGCAGCAGGCGGCGGTGGTGCGGTAGTCGCCACACTGGAAGGTTCCTCGTCGGAGGACTCCTCAAAGGATGACTCACGCTGACCGTTGCGACGGTCTGGAGAGTCCGGGGTCCACATCGGGGTGTCGGACGCGTAGTCGTCCGGGTCCTCGTCGGTGATCCGACGATACCTCCTGATTATCGCCTCGTGGCGCTGGGCGAGGTCGCGTCCATCCTGGATCTCCTGCTGCGCCCTCTGAAGTCGGGCACTCAGCTGGGTCACGTCGCCAACAGTCTGACGAGACTGCGGGAGGTCCAGGGGTCCCTCCACGTGCCTGGAGACGAAGCGCGCAGTGCCACTAGGACGCTGCGGGACGAAGGCGTGAACCGTGTCCTCCAGACGGAAACGGCGGGCGTGGCTCCAGAAAGTGGCTGCTTCCCAGCTAGCATCCTGCTCTGCAGATCGGCGGGAGCTCCTCCAAGCAGGGCTGCTGTGGGTCTTCACCAACTCGTCACCGTAGTAGATATAGATTTTGCAGCTCCACTCCTTCCTGCCGGGGCGCTGCACTCCAGTGGTGTGGTAGGAGAGCGAGAGGCTGTGGTGGCGGTAGCCAGCCTCACGGAGTAGGGCACGGAGACGGTGTCGCAGTTGTCCTGCGGCTCTGCCGTCAGAACGGATCACCACGGGGTGACGGGGGTCGACGGTCGGAGAGCGACTAGCCAACCTACGCGGGGGCACGAGTCCACCGGTCGACTTACGGGGGGTTGTCTTGGTGCGGGCCATCTACAAGAAACAAGAATACATTAGAAAAATAATGAAAAACAAATCTGAAAATTTCAGCAGTTAAACGGCGGACAAAAAGCGGTGCAGCGGTTCCAAAAGAACGAAAAATAAAGAGAAAAATTACAGCAACCAACACAATAATTTTACCCACACATAATAGCAGCAAAACACACCGTTTTCGCGAAAATTTATACAGCAAAACAGCAGCACTTAATATTGCTCACTTCTGAAAATTTTTATCAAAAACGCAGCAGCGATCAATACTTTTTGCGGCCGAAAATAAAGGAAACAAAACAGCAGCAAAAATTTTCGAAAATAGCATATTAGAAGAGTGTTCCTAAGTGCTCTAGAGTGTCCATTCTGCCTAGGCTTGCGTCCTACGGTCAACGCGGCTCTTATACCAATTTGTGGCACCCGGTTCCGAATATGAACCAAGCGTAACGCATATGTGTGCCCAGGATGTTCAACACACATACACGAATGATTCACAAATGATAAACAGAATTTAACCACGTCTTAACTAATAAATAAGTACTTTATTACAATAATCCAATAGTTCACGAATAATATAACTCTAAATAATTGCAGCGGAACCTAAACTAAGCAATACGACTCCAATCCACAGGCAATTGACGGCGGTACGCAACCTAGTACTCCTCGTGATCCTCAGGGTACTCCCAATTGTCTCCAGTAGCTGTTGGGGGGGGGGATTGCAAGGGTGAGTACATGTCGTACTCAGCAAGTGTGGAAAGTATGACATGTGGCTTATTCAAATGACGACAATAATAATGGCTAAGTGCTGAAAAGTACAGTAAAACATTTGAAAAGCATTATACTATGTCTATGTGAAATAAATCCCATCATATTAACAAAGTATAAACAATATCCAATTATTACCAACATTACCATTATCCATGTCCAATTACCATAACTCAATTCCATAACCATTACCAAACCATAACCATCCCAAATCCCAATTCTAATTCTAATCATGTAGGTCATCCAGGCGCTCATAACCGGGAGCACGGCTATCATGATAGTTTTTAACACTCTGCAGAGGTTGTACCACTTTACCCACATGTTTGTGATTTTATCACCTTTCAATGACTAAGAAACCTCCATTGTGCCATCCCACACTTCCGTAGGTGTGTGGCCAAGAGATCACAAAATAGCCTTTCAAAAGGGACTACTAGTATGTACGGGCCCACTAAGGTTTCACCGGCAGGCTTGAACCTCTATTCTCCCACCCACGGGTCCCCTCGTGTGCCATGCGGATCCCAGGGCAGTCCTCCTCGACTCCCATTCCCCGCGCCATCCAATGGTCCATACAATACTAGCAGCGCTCCTAATTATTCAGCTACGCCGCACCCATACTTGGCCTTGTGGTGGCACTGTTGACCTGGCATATTCTCGCATGAACCGGTCCTTAGATCAAAGGCAAGCAAACCACCATAACGACCAACCCATCCACATAACCATGCTTGCTTAGATCACCCATCGTATTGACCAGTTCACATTAACCAGAATATCATTGATGCATAATTAAATGTGTAGTGTTGTTTACCATCCCAATTAATTAAGCGAAGCAAAAAGGTAAAAACCCTTCCCGACTCTCTACCATAAATTCCAGGTGACAAGGATGGTCAAACAAAACTAGTAAACTTCCTACCATAGGATTCCCATCAATTTGACACAAGCATGCAAGTTTGCAAACAAAACATTTAATTTAAAATAGGATCAATATGCTTCAAGGACACTTGCCTTGCTCCGGCGGATGGGGTTGCTCAAGCGCTTCGAAGTCTTGGTTTTGGAAATCCTCGTATGCAATCTCTTGAGCACGTTCCTCTACGCGTGATCATACATACAAGAAAACACATACAATTCAACATAATGCACACAAAATAATCAACATGCAATGACATGTATGCATGCACAATTTAATAATTAATTTACTACGGTCATTTATTAATTAGATGCGACTAGTTCATACGTGTTCATAAGGGTTTACGGGGATTTTAGGGTGGATTAATGCTGCTGAAAATAAAATCATGGTGCAACTAAATTTAATTTACGCCTACTAGATTTAATACGGTCGCAAAAATTCGCATCGGGAACGAACCCTACCGTAGATCTGACGGCGTGACGGTCGCGGAATAAATGCGACGCGAAGACGAAAAAGATGGTGCAGCAGTCCTTCGGCGGTACGACGACGGCGGCGCGATGTCGGCGGCGCGATGTCGGCGACGATCTCCGGCGAACGGTGTTGTCCTCCTCTTTTTCTCCCTCTTCTTCCCCTTCTTTTTCTCCTTTTTTTCTTCCCTGGGCGCCTCTGTTTTCTCTGTTCCCGTCGGCTGCTTCCGTCGGCTTTGGCGGCTGCTGGTTCGTGGGGAAAAAGAGCCTAGGCCTGGGTCCTATTTATAGGGGCGGTGCTAGGGTACGTCACCGGTAAAATCGGAAGCGGTTACGGGATGAACTCGTATCCGGGAAAAATTCTGGGGTGTTACGGCGCGGGAGACCGCGGAGCGGGGCCGGAAATCGCGCGTGCAGGCGTGTTTGCGCGGGAAACCGGGGTGGCAGGCGGCGTCGCGTCAAGGGGGGGCGGGACGGCGCGCGTCAGAGCGGGGCCCGGGCGGTCGCGGCGCGCGACTCGGCGCGCGGAGCGTCGCGCGCGGCCGGTCCGTGCGGAGTGGGAGGCGGGGCCCGGCGCGGTCAGAGCGGGCAGGCGGGCAGGCGGGCGCAGCGCAGCGCGCTGCGCTGCAGCGGCAGGCGCGAGGGGGCGGCCTCGGGGCGGGCGCGCTCGCCCGGGCGCGCTGGGGCGGAGCGGGGCCGGCTCGGCCGGCTGGCCGCTGGCCTGGCCGCTGGCCTGGCCGCCGGGCGGCTCCTTGTTTTTTTTTCCTTTTTTTTTTTTCTTTTATATATATATTATAATATATTTTATTACTTATATTTTATTTATTTATTATTTTTTTTCTATTATTTTTATAATATATATTATTAATGTTATATTTTTTTTCTATTATACTTTTTTTTATATATATATTTTGTTATATATATATTATTTATATATATTTATATTATTCTTTTTTTTTATTCTTATTCCCTATTACAAGTTTTAGCCTATAATTATTGTTTTCTTTTCTTCTTTTGCCACACGTATTTGTATATGCATATGTTTTATTATTTTACTTTTATTCTACTAGTGTTTAATGCATGACCATGTATGCAATGCATGATGCGAAAATTGAGGGTGTTACAATTAAACACTAGTAGAATAAAAGAAAAATAATAAAACATACATATACAAATATGTGTAGCAAAAGAAGAAAAAGAAGATAATAGTTATAGCCTAAAACTTGTATTAGAGAATAAATATAAAATAATAATAATAAAAGAAAATATAAAAAAAGTAAAATAAATAAATATAAATAATAAAATAATAATAATACTAAGTAAAAAAAAAGAAAAAAAAAGGGGGCTGCTGGCCAGCGGCCGAGCCGCCAGCCGCGCCCCGTGCCAGCGCGCCTGCACGCGCCACCCCGCGCCGCCCTCCCGATGCGCGCGCGATCCCGCGCCTCGGCTCCCACCCTCGAGTCCCGCCCCCGCAGCCCCGCGTACGCGCCCGCCGCCTGACTCCCGTACCGAGTCGGTACCCGCCCCCGCCCCCGCGTCCCCTCCCGCTGCGCCTATAAAAAAAGGCCTCGAAGGCCTCGGGTTTCTCTGCTCCAGGAACCCTAGCCGCCGGTACCGAAGGCAAAGGAAAACAGGGACCAGAGGGCTGCGCCCAGGGAAGAAAAAGGAGAAAAAGAAGGGGAAGAAGAGGAAGAAAAAGAGGAGGGCCCCACCGTCCACCGGAGATCGTCGTCGACATCGCGCCGCCGTCGTCGTGCCGCCGGAGGACGCATCTACTTCGTCTACGCATTGTCCGCATCCCGCGATCATCGAAGCCATCACATCCACGGTAGGCCATGTTCCCGATGCGAATTTTAGCGACCGTATTGAATCTAATAGACGTAAATTGATCATAGTTGCGTCGTAATTTTATTTTCAGCAGCATTAATCCTCGCTAAAACCCCCATAAACTCGTATGAACACGTATGAACTAGTTGCATCTAATTAATAAACAACCATAGTTAATTAATTAATTGGTCCTTGCATGCATGCATATCATCGCATGTTGATTAATGTGTGTGCATCATGTTGATTTGTATGTATTTTCTTGTATGTGTGATCACGAGTAGAGGGAAGTGCTCAAGAGATCGTGTACGAGGATTTTCAGAATCAAGACTTTGAAGCGCTTGA
Source organism: Tuctoria greenei (assembly GCA_036927565.1). Lineage (NCBI taxonomy): Eukaryota > Viridiplantae > Streptophyta > Magnoliopsida > Poales > Poaceae > Tuctoria > Tuctoria greenei. The sequence continues at coordinate 175,422,659 of JAYESD010000006.1, forward strand.
GCAACCCTATCCGCCGGAGCAAGGCAAGTGTCCTTGAAGCATATTGATCCTGTTTAAAAATGAATGTTTTGTTTGCAAAACTGCATGTTGTATCAAATTGATGGGAATCTTATGGTAGGAAGTTTACTAGATTTGTTTAACCACCCTTGTCACCTGGAATTTATGGTAGAGAGTCGGGAAGGGTTTTTACTTTTTTTGCTTCGCTTAATTAATTGGGATGGCAAACAACACTACACATTTAATTATGCATCGATGATATTATGGTTAATGTGAACTGGTCAATACGATGGGTGATCTAAGCAAGCATGGTTTTGTGGATGGGTTGGATGATATGGTGGTTTGCTTGCTTTAGATCTAAGGACCGGTTCATGCGAGAATATGCCAGGACTACAGTGCCACCACGAGGCCAAGTATGGGTGCGACGTAGCTGATTAATTAGGGCTTTGCTAGTGCTGTTTGGACCATTGTGGATGCTCGGGGGAGGGGTAGTCGGACTGGGTTTGTTGATGATTGGTGGGACTACCCTGGGATCCGAATGGCTCAAGAGGGGGCCCTTGGTTGAAGATGTGCTCAGTTGGAGGCATCGCCACCGGTGAAACCTCAGTGGGGTCTGAATAGGCTAGTAATCCCTTTGTAAAGGCTATTTTGTGATCTCTTGGCCATACACCAAAGGAAGTGTAATTGGCATAAGGGAGGTTCTTTAGTCGCCGACGGGTGATGAAATCACGAACACGTGGGTAAAGTGGTACAAACTCTGCAGAGTATTAAAACTATCATGATAGCCGTGCTCCCGGTTATGAGCGCCTGGATGACCTACATGATTAGAGGGAATTTGGGATTTGGGATGGTTATGGTTTGGTAATGGTTATGGTTGATATTATGGTTATGGTTATGGTTATGGTTGTGGTTATGGGATGGAATCATGGTTTATGACATTGATTATGGTTATTGGTAATGGTGAATTATGGACTGATATTATTATGGTTACACGGTTTATGATGGGTTTACATACACATAATATATATATTGCTTTTTCAAATGTTTTACTGTACTTTTTAGCACTTAGCCATTATTATTGTCGTCATTTGAATCAGCCACATGTCATACTTTCCACACTTGCTGAGTACGAGATGTACTCACTCTTGCAACCCCCCCCCCCCAACAGTTGCAGGTCAGAATTGTGAGTTTAATGGCGATAATGCGGAGTTCTAGGCCGTGTCTACCGTCAGCTTTGCCTGTGGTGTTGCATGGAGCTGCGCTATCCCTTTTGCTTAGTTTGCTTAGTTGCTTAATTAGTTTATTTCCGCTGCATTAGTTGAACTTGTCATTAATATTCATTAGAGCTTGTATTCGAGGATAATATAGTTTGTGTAATAAAATTTGATAATTAATCTTGTTCTGTGGTAATTTTCTGTATACTCTTTTGTGATTGCACTCGTGTATGTGTGTTGAACATCCTGGGCACACATATGCGTTAGCTTGGTTCAGTTTTCGGAACCGGGTGTCACAGATTGGTATCAGAGCCACAGGTTGACTGTAGGACGCAACGTAGATAGAATGGACACTTTAGAGCACATAGGAGCACTCAAGAATCGATGTGTTTTTGCTTGGTGTGCTGTTTTCTATATATATTGTTTGCTTGTGTGCTTAATAGAGGATTTTGGGATGCTTTAGCATTGCCATGTCCACCTAGGCTAGTGTAGCTAGTTGTTTAGCTTCATATCCCTTGATGCATATAGTTGGGGACGTTTCTTAGTTCTTACCTATTGCTTTTATTCAGATGGTGAGGACTCGCAACCAGAGGGATGCTAATGGTGAGGAGGAGAACCATGGAGTACCTCAGAACAACAATGGACAAGGACCTGCTCATGGAGCCATCAATATCGAGCAGCTACTAGCTATGCAAAACCAGCTCATGCAGACCATGATACAAACAATGGGACAGCTGCAGGCTGGCAATAACAACAATCAGCCCCACATGCCTCCACCGCCACCTCCGCCTCCTCATAACCGACTGGGAGAGTTTATGAGGACTAGGCCGCCAACCTTTGCTCAAGCTGCTGACCCTATGGATGCTGATGATTGGCTCAAGTCCGTGGAGAAGAAGCTAGCTATTGTCCAATGTAGTGACCGGGAGAAGGTCCTGTTCGCTTCTCATCAACTCGTTGGAGCAGCTGCAGATTGGTGGGATGCTTATTGCAATGCTCATGAGAATCAAGAGAGGATCACTTGGGCCGAATTCAAAGAGAGTTTCCGTTCTCATTATGTGCCGGAAGGTGTTATGCTGTTGAAGAGACAAGAATTTGAGAATTTAAGGCAAGGAAGATCAAGCGTGAGTGAATATCTCAATAAATTCACTCAACTCTCAAGGTATGCACCTGAGGATGTTAGTCGGGACAGCCGGAAACAATACTTGTTCATGAGGGGCTTGAACAATGAGATCCAAGTGCAATTGCTTAATTGTGATTATGTCAATTTCCAGAAGCTTGTGGACAAAGCAATTGTGGTTGAGAACAAGATCCGTGAGATGGAGCAAGAAATCAAGAGGAAGGCGCCATATCAAGGACAACAACAAGGAAGTAATGTGCGCCCTCGCCTTTCACTACCCAATGCGCCATACTACAGCTCCTGTATTCCTGCTCAACGCCCTGTTATGCAAGCACCTAGGCCTCCAATGCCTTATGCACCTCGTGCTGATTTTCCTGGAGCCAATGTTCAAAACCAAGCTCGTCCCAATAATTCTGGTGGAGTTAAGAAGTGCTATACTTGTGGAGAAGCTGGACACTTTGCGCACCAATGTCCTAAGTCAGGCCTTGGTCAAGGAAGCAATGCGCCGAGGCAAAACACAAGACCCAATGGAGGACAACCACAAGGGAACCGTGGACACCAGAATTTTGCTTGTGGCAACGTGAACCATGTCTCAATGGAGGATGCTCAACAAGAGGATGATGTGGTCATTGGTATGTTTCTCGCCAACTCCAACCCCACGACTATGTTATTTGATTCTAGAGCATCACATTCATTCATTGCATCGAAGTATGTTGCCAAGTATAGTTTGCCTATCTCTCATATGAAGTTTACTCTATTGGTTAAGTCTCCTGGAGGAGAGATGAGGACAAATATAGTATGTCCAAAAATAAGCCTTAGAATAAGGGGGGTAGACTTCTCCGCCAACCTCATTGTTTTGGATTCACAAGGAATAAGAGGATCCGTTGGTGCAAAGTGCAATGGAACCACCATACGGAAGCCGAAGCTACGTGGGAACGTGAAGAAGACCTGAAGGCAGAATTCCCTCACCTTTTCTCCACGCTATCGAATCTCGAGGGCGAGATTCACTTTAAGGGGGGTAGATTTGTAACACCCTAAATTTTCGCATCCTGCATACATGATCATGCATTAAACACTAGTAGAATAAAAGAAAAATAATAAAACATACATATACAAATATGTGTAGCAAAAGAAGAAAAAGAAGATAATAGTTATAGCCTAAAACTTGTATTAGAGAATAAATATAAAATAATAATAATAAAAGAAAATATAAAAAAAGTAAAATAAATAAATATAAATAATAAAATAATAATAATACTAAGTAAAAAAAAAGAAAAAAAAGGGGGCTGCTGGCCAGCGGCCGAGCCGCCAGCCGCGCCCCGTGCCAGCGCGCCTGCACGCGCCACCCCGCGCCGCCCTCCCTATGCGCGCGCGATCCCGCGCCTCGGCTCCCACCCTCGAGTCCCGCCCCCGCAGCCCCGCGTACGCGCCCGCCGCCTGACTCCCGTACCGAGTCGGTACCGCCCCGCCCCCGCGTCCCCTCCCGCTGCGCCTATAAAAAAAGGCCTCGAAGGCCTCGGGTTTCTCCGCTCCAGGAACCCTAGCCGCCGGTACCGAAGGCAAAGGAAAACAGGGACCAGAGGGCTGCGCCCAGGGAAGAAAAAGGAGAAAAGGAAGGGGAAGAAGAGGAAGAAAAAGAGGAGGGCCCCACCGTCCACCGGAGATCGTCGTCGACATCGCGCCGCCGTCGTCGTGCCGCCGGAGGACGCATCTACTTCGTCTACGCATTGTCCGCATCCCGCGATCATCGAAGCCATCACATCCACGGTAGGCCATGTTCCCGATGCGAATTTTAGCGACCGTATTGAATCTAATAGACGTAAATTGATCATAGTTGCGTCGTAATTTTATTTTCAGCAGCATTAATCCTCGCTAAAACCCCCATAAACTCGTATGAACACGTATGAACTAGTTGCATCTAATTAATAAACAACCATAGTTAATTAATTAATTGGTCCTTGCATGCATGCATATCATCGCATGTTGATTAATGTGTGTGCATCATGTTGATTTGTATGTATTTTCTTGTATGTGTGATCACGAGTAGAGGGAAGTGCTCAAGAGATCGTGTACGAGGATTTTCAGAATCAAGACTTTGAAGCGCTTGAGCAACCCTATCCGCCGGAGCAAGGCAAGTGTCCTTGAAGCATATTGATCCTGTTTAAAAATGAATGTTTTGTTTGCAAAACTGCATGTTGTATCAAATTGATGGGAATCTTATGGTAGGAAGTTTACTAGATTTGTTTAACCACCCTTGTCACCTGGAATTTATGGTAGAGAGTCGGGAAGGGTTTTTACTTTTTTTGCTTCGCTTAATTAATTGGGATGGCAAACAACACTACACATTTAATTATGCATCGATGATATTATGGTTAATGTGAACTGGTCAATACGATGGGTGATCTAAGCAAGCATGGTTTTGTGGATGGGTTGGATGATATGGTGGTTTGCTTGCTTTAGATCTAAGGACCGGTTCATGCGAGAATATGCCAGGACTACAGTGCCACCACGAGGCCAAGTATGGGTGCAGCGTAGCTAATTAATTAGGGCTTTGCTAGTGCTGTTTGGACCATTGTGGATGCTCGGGGGAGGGGTAGTCGGACTGGGTTTGTTGATGATTGGTGGGACTACCCTGGGATCCGAATGGCTCAAGAGGGGGCCCTTGGTTGAAGATGTGCTCAGTTGGAGGCATCGCCACCAGTGAAACCTCAGTGGGGTCTGAATAGGCTAGTAATCCCTTTGTAAAGGCTATTTTGTGATCTCTTGGCCATACACCAAAGGAAGTGTAATTGGCATAAGGGAGGTTCTTTAGTCGCCGACGGGTGATGAAATCACGAACACGTGGGTAAAGTGGTACAAACTCTGCAGAGTATTAAAACTATCATGATAGCCGTGCTCCCGATTATGAGCGCCTGGATGACCTACATGATTAGAGGGAATTTGGGATTTGGGATGGTTATGGTTTGGTAATGGTTATGGTTGATATTATGGTTATGGTTATGGTTATGGGATGGAATCATGGTTTATGACATTGATTATGGTTGTTGGTAATGGTGAATTATGGACTGATATTATTATGGTTACATGGTTTATGATGGGTTTACATACACATAATATATATATATATATATATATATATATATTGCTTTTTCAGATGTTTTACTGTACTTTTTATCACTTAGCCATTATTATTGTCGTCATTTGAATCAGCCACATGTCATACTTTCCACACTTGCTGAGTACGACATGTACTCACTCTTGCAATCCCCCCCAACAGTTGCAGGTCAGAATTGTGAGTTTAATGGCGATAATGCGGAGTTCTAGGCCGTGTCTACCGTCAGCTTTGCCTGTGGTGTTGCATGGAGCTGCGCTATCCCTTTTGCTTAGTTTGCTTAGTTGCTTAATTAGTTTATTTCCGCTGCATTAGTTGAACTTGTCATTAATATTCATTAGATCTTGTATTTGAGGATAATATAGTTTGTGTAATAAAATTTGATAATTAATCTTGTTCTGTGGTAATTTTCTGTATACTCTTTTGTGATTGCACTCGTGTATGTGTGTTGAACATCCTGGGCACACATATGCGTTAGCTTGGTTCAGTTTTCGGAACCGAGCGTCACACCTTGCCTTGCGCCGCACTCTCTTGTCGAGGTCCGGTTACTTAGAGGGGTTCACCAGCCTGCAGCAGACCCTCCTGTTCTACATCATGAACGGGATGGAGTTTGATATAGTGGACGTCCTCATATGCGAGATGGAGGATGTGATCACTAACGGAGTGGGCATGATGAGGCAGCTCGTGTATGGACACTGGATCAGCTACCTGCTCACCATGATGGTCCCTGAGGAGTCCGCCGTGCATGACCGTCTCACTGACGAGAGTGTCACACGGTTCGGTCACTACCGTGCCCCAACTCCTGGAGACCGCCGCCTTGGCCGTCCAGTCGAGCGACAGGTCAGGGATCGTCTATCTGAGGAGGACTGGTCAGATCTGGAGAAGGAGGATGAGAGGCTGGCTGAGGCAGAGGCACAGGGTGAGGACCTGCAACACATATGGTCCGAGAGCGACACGGATGACATTGTCGAGGAGTACTTCCCACCTCCTCCCTCACCCAGGCAGCACGACACGGAGGCTGGAGGCTCTACAGTGCCACCCCCTACTCCACCTCCCGTCTCAGAGGCACAGGTTTCTCAGCCGTCCGAGCTCACATCCCTCCTTTAGCAGATGGTTGAGCAGCAACGCTTGGACCGGCTTGCAACTGAGCTGGCCCGAGCGGAGCAGGCCGCACGCCTTCTGGAGCTCCAGCAGCAGCAGCAGGAGATGCTGCGCCAGAATGCCCGTGAGAGGTGTGAGGACACTGACCGGCAGACGCAGCAGGCGATGATGGGCATCCTGGGGTTGATCACCAACCTCTACACCCAGACCGGGATTGCCCTCCCGTCGCAGCTGCCAGGAGTTGCTCCACCGCCACCTGTCCTTGCTCCAGCTGCCGCTCCGGTGCCGACTACACCGATCCCTTCGATCAGCATGTCTCCACTGTTGGCTTCGGGCGCACCGATTCACTCTCCACTGCCGGCCACGACACTGTTCCAGCAGACGCCGACATCCGTCGTCAGTGCCCCTGTTCCAGCAGCTCCTACCCAACAGGCACCGACGATGGCTCCTACGGCTCCTACAGCTCCGACAGCTCCTTCTACCTCTACTCCAGGCAGCAGCTCCAACGACAGCGACAGTGACCAGTTCGTCATCGCGCCTAATACTCAGGATCCTTAGGCACTCGGATCCCTTTTTGGTGTCTTGATGCCAAAGGGGGAGAAGAGTTAGAGGAGTCAGGGGGAGGATAGCTTAGTCTCAGGGGGAGTGTCCTAGCCTTAGGGGGAGAAGAGTTAGAGGAGTCAGGGGGAGGATAGCTTAGTCTCAGGGGGAGTGTCCTATCCTTAGGGGGAGTTTACCTATATCATCTTTTGTAATTTGATACTTTTGCTACTCATTTGGTGTTTATTGAGTACTCTTGAGATATTAAACGATTGAGCTTATTTGGTGCCTATCTTATGATCACTTATTCACTTGAGTTATTCTTTGATTGAGCTTTAAAATTTTAAGTATAATAATCTTGTATTCATTGCATATCCTCTTAAGCCTCGTACTATCAAATTCATTACTATTGTGCTTTAAATTGTTGTGTTGTCATCAATCACCAAAAAGGGGGAGATTGAAAGCATCTAGGCCCCCATGAGGTACGGTTTCGGTGATTAATGACAACCATTGGATTTTACTAATGAATTTGTGAATGCAAGGTCCCCATAATCACTCAATCAAATGAAATCTATATGTCATTGGAGACCCATATACAATCACTTTATGATAAATCAATGATATGAAGACAAGAAGTGAAAGCTCTTATGTCAAAGTCATTCAACCACAATTGATGACACTTAATGCTTGACAACCATCAAAAGTACATTTACAACAAAAGTCTAAGAGGTCAATCGATCAAGACACAAAAGGATCACTTAGAAACAACTCAAAGCAAACAAAATCAACTCACCGGATCAACCGATGATTTTTGAGAACAACACATCGGTCGAGTTGGTTCAGCAGAAGAAGAAGACCTCAGAACAAAGCACTCACCGGATCATCCGATGTTAAGGGCTCAGCTACATCGGTCCATCAGTACAGTTTGCAATATCCTTGGACCAAGTGTAGCACCGGATCATCCGATGTACAAAAATATACACATCGGTCAATCACTCCAGTAAGCATCAAGTTTGAGTCAATTCTGGAGGAAGAGCCACCGGATCATCCGATGAGAAGAAAAGTGCAACATCGGTCTAACAACGGTCATATCGGACACAATGACGTCAGCTAAAGTAAACTTGACCGATGATAACTAAAGGGGAGACATCGGATCATCCGATGTTCGCAGAAAAGTTCTGTCAGCCTACTTTTCCAACGGCTATTTCGTGGAGGCTGGCTATAAATACCCGCTAAACCGGTCATTTTGATAAGTCTTGATCACAAAACATTCTCAACACATCCACAACCGTTCAAGACCAAGAGCCATCACTTCTACATCATTTAGACCATCTACACACCAAGAGATAGACTAGAACTAGCTAGAGAGAGAGCTTGTGTGCCTCCATTCTGGGTGAGTGGAATCTCTAGGATAGTGAGAGCCTCAAGGGAGTGCCCCTTGGTGTTTGTAACTGTGAGAAGACTTCCGGAGCTTGCCAAGGCATTTGTGGAAGCCCGAAGGGTCGAAGTTGTACAAGGCTTGAGCTCCACCTTGCCAAGGTTGGCAAACGAAGAAGAATAGTGGAGATCCCTCATCTCGGTGACTTGGGTGTGGCTAAACCCTTTGGTGGGTGCCAAAACGTGGATGTAGGAAGATCTTGACGATCTTGCCGAACCACGGGATAAATCCTCGTGTCTCCTCGGGAGTTTGCATCCTCTTCCTCTCCCTTACGTTTATGCATTTTATATTCCGCAAAGTTGCTATCTACCTCAATGCATAGATTGTTTGCATAGGGAATTGGGCTTTAATGAATTAAGTTTTATGGTTTAGATTTTTGAAAAGAAGCCCAATTCACCCCCCTCTTGGGCATTCGATCCTTACACAAGGTGCACCATATACTTGAATTGCTCCATTGTCGGAGCTATGAGCACCTCCCCGGCCTCGACCCCTTGCTTCTGGGCGGAGCCATCGAAGTAAAGCATCCACGGGGTTTCAGTGAAGACCGGTTCCCCGAACACTGTATCTCCACTGACTGAGCTTTCTGGGTTGCTAGGCAATGGAGTCCACTCGGCCAGGAAATCTGCCAGGGCCTGACTTTTGACCGCATGCCGAGGAAGGAACTCGATCTCAAACTCTGCTAGCTCAGTTGCCCACTTGGTGATGTTGCCGGTAGCATTAGAGCTTTGGAGCACCGTTCTTAGCGGGAAGGAGGTGACCACTGAGATCTTATGGCCCTGAAAGTTGTGTTGGAGCTTCCTCGATGCTATCAACACGGCGTACAACAGCTTATGTATCTCCTGATACCTTGTTTTCACCTCATGGAGGACTTCACTGATGTAGTAGACTGGACTTTGTACAGTCCGGACTCTGTCCGAGAGGTCCGGTGCTCCTTGCAGCGGATCCAGGTCCTGGGGCTCCTGGCACCAAGGACCCACATCATCCTCCGGAAGCTGGGACCCTGCAATTTTCTGGCTTCCAGAGCTCCCCAGGGAAAGATCCATGGCTTGGTCCGAGGCCTGAGGCCCGGTGCTTGTGTAGTGAGCTCCTTCCCGTGTATGTTGCTGATATGGTTCTGATCATTCTGCAACCAAGACCATGCTAACCACTTCAGTTGTTGCAGTAACATACAACAGCAAGGGCTCACCGGGCTCCAGCGCCACCATAACGGGGAGGGACGTCATGTGCCTCTTGAGCTCCTGGAACGCTGTTTTCACCTCTTCTGTCTAGGCAAAGGGACCTGCCTTCCGCAGAATCTTAAAGAAGGTAAGCGCTCATTTCGCCAGCCTCGAGATGAATCGGCTGAGGGCCGCTAGGCACCCTGCAAGCTTCTGTACATCTTTGATACGTGCCGGGGGCCACATCAACTCTATCACCTTAACCTTCTCTGAATTAGTTTCTATACCACAGTGAGAAACCAGGAATCAAAGCAGCTTCCCAGAAGAGACCCCTGAGACACACTTTTCGGGATTCAACATCGTGCGAGTAAGGCGTAGTCTGCTGAAGACTTGCGCTAAGCTTTCCAGGAAGGACGCGCGGTCTTTGATTTTGACCACGATGTCATCGAAATACACCTCTACCAGGTCTCTAATGAGGTCCCCAAATGTTTTATGCATTGCACGTACAAAAGTAGGGAGAGCATTCTTAAGACCATGAGGCATGGAGACATAACAATACAGGCCATCTACTGTTACAAAAGCAGTGTGTTCTTCATCATCTCTAGACATAGGTATTTGATGGAAACCAGAATACGGATCTAGGAAACACAACAGATCACAGCTAGATGTGGAGTCTATAATTTGATCTATCCTGGGGAGTGGGAATGGATCCTTTGGACATGCCTTGTTTAGATTGGTGTAGTCGATGCACATCCGAAGCTTCCCGCCGGCCTTGGGGACGACAACAAAGTTAGCCAGCCACCGAGGGTGGTGGACCTCTCGGATAAAGCCAGCGTCGAGCAGCTTCTTAATCTCCTCTCGGATAAAGTTTTGACGCTCTACATACTGCTTTCGGGGCTTCTGTTGTATCAGGCGGGCGTCAGGGTAAATCTTCCAATGATGCTCAATCACCTCCCTGGGGATCCCGGGCATCTGCGATGGTTGCCAGGAAAACACATCGACATTGTACAGGAGGAAGGTGACGAGCACGAGTTCCTATTTGCTGTCCAGGTTACCCGCTATGCAGGTCGTCTGGGCAGCCTCGGCGCTGATCCTGACGACCTTTACTGGGACGTCATCTTCGGCGGGCAGCACATGCGGAGCTGCAGTGGAGGTCCGCTGGGACGGGACTTGACTTGATCGATCTTCCCTCGCGCCATTAAGGCTCGGGGCCCGCCCCATAGCGAGCGCTTGGAGCTGCTCCAAGGCTGACACCGCCACAGTGCGATCTCCCCGGACCCTGAGGACCCAAGATGGCATTGGCATCTTCAGGACCAGATAGCCATAGTGAGCTATGGCCATGAACTGGTATAGCGCCGGCCTTCCGATGATGGCGTTGAAGGGAAGCTCGACATCCGCCACGTCGAACAGGATATTCTCCGTGCGGTAGTTCTCCGGGGTACCAAAGGTTACCGGGAGGTGGATGCTACCACTGGGCACAATTCGCCCTGGGCCTACGCCTGAGAACGGGCTCGAAGGCGTGAGCTGAGACATAGGTATCTGCAGCTTCTGGAAGGCTGCAGTCGATATGAGGTTGAGGCCTACACCACCGTCGATCAGCACATAATGGAGCCTCACGTTGGCGATGGTTGGGGCCCCGAGCAGCGGGAGCACCCAGCCCCCGCCATGTTCTTCGGGCAGTCCGAGGCGTCGAAGCCGATCATAGTGCCCATCCACTTGCTGTGGGGGGCCAGACTTGGCGCCAGGGCCACTGCTGCCACGACCCGCCGCTAGACTTTCACTGCATTCTGAGACGCAGGGTCCGAGGCTCCCCCGTAGATGAGATAGAGGAGCTTTCGACGCCCCTGGTCACTACTAGTGTCCGAGTCAACACTCATGAACACTGCTTTCACTGCCCTGTGGGGCTCCTGGTACCCCATGTCTTCGTTTTTGTCCTCCACAGGGTCAAGCTTCTGCTTACCCTCCCTCTGGCGGCGGGGGGGGGGGGGGGGGGGGGGCTCGCTCTCTTGACGCTGCTGCTTCTGCCGCTACTCGCGGAAACGTTTCGCGAGCTTCTTGACTTCCCGACACTCACTTGCACTGTGACCACTGGTCCGGTGCATCGGGCATTTCAAGTCAGCGTCATCACCCTCAGGGGATGGGCGCGGGTGCTTATCCTGGCGCGAGCGCCGGGCTCTGCCAGTTGCCGCAGCTGCCACCATGGGAGCTCCAGGCTCGGCTTACTCCTACCGCGGCCCCCGTTCCTCTTCTTCCTGCCACCACCCCTGGTGGTGGCCTCTGCTTCAGACTGTGAGGGATCCCCACTTTCTGAGGAGGGTCGGGTGTGCCAGTTATGCCCCTCCGTGGCCTTGGCGAATCTGTCTGCCAAGGCAAACAGCTCGGAGACATCGCACATGTCATGTGTGGCAAGCTTCTCGAGCATCTTCTTGTCTCTCACACCCTGCCTAAATGCAACTATGAAAGACGCATTCAAGATGTGCGGGATAGTGTTCCGTACCTAGGAGAATCACTGGATGAATGTTCACAGTGGCTCCCCCGAGCGCTATGTAACAACGTGGAGGTCGAGTTCCGTGCCAGGGCACTCATACGAAATTCCGATGTTCGCCACGAACTGCTGGCACAACTCTTCCCAGGAGGTGATGGACCCCTGGGGCAGGTTCATGAGCCATGACCAGGCTGGACCGGCTAGGACCACAGGGAAATAGTTGGCCATGATGACATCGTCACCTCCCGCAACCAGGAACTCACTCGGGTGGACACTCCCGTCATACTTCTCCGACATGTGCGGTCGAAGCTTGTGAGGCCAGACCACTCTCCGCAGGTGTGGAGCTAGAGCTGCGCACCCTCCACCGGTAGTTGCCGGCGACTTGTTTGGCGCTGCATGACCTTGATGGCCAGGTGGCACTGCGTACGTCTGGTGTTGAGGTGCAGCGGCAGATGCCTGGTGTGGCAGAGGCACACCATATTCCTTGAGTGGAGGAGGCGCGATGTACGTCTGGTGTGGAGGGGGCGCCACGTACGCCTGGTGCTGCGCGGGGGCGTCACATACCCCTGTCGCGGCGGAAGAGCGCCGTGCGCCTGGAGTCTAGGGCTCGTAAGTCTGTAGTCGGCCTCAAGATTGCGGCGCTGCTCCCTATGTCGTTCAATGACGACTCAACAGTCCTCGCCTGCCCCACGGTGCTGCAGCTCAGCCTGCAGGTCAGCCGTCGAAAGCCTCGTCGAGCGGCTATCAGTGATCTGACGGTCGACTGTAGGCGTACAAGATAGTGAAACAAAAGTTGATTCTGCTCGCCTCCTGCCCAACGGGGTCGCTTGGAGTGCAGCAACAACCAGGTGGTCGACGTCGTTTACCCATTGCTGGGTCGCCCCCTGCAGGGCACCTGCCGTCGGTGCATTGTGGAGCAGTGCACGCGCGGTCAGGAGCGCACTCTCCAGGCTTGCCGCCGGTGGTGTTGTAGTGGCTGTCGCAACAGGAGTGCGCCGCGCTGTGTCGTGCGAGCCTGCAGTTAGCGGAGTGACTGCACGGCGTCGCGCTGGTCCAGATCTCCCCGCTCTGGAGCAAGACCCAGCTCTGGGGTGGGATGAAGCTTGATCCTCACCTGCCACCTGCTGGCGAAGATGTGACCTGGAGGAACTAGCGTTGGAATGTGCGTTCACCATGCTGCCTGTGAAGATGCTTGCAGGAGAAAGTCCCCTACCTGGCGTGCCAAATGTCGAGGTGTCTAAACTGACACCCCCCCGGACCTGCTAAGAAGCAGTCTGCGGAGGTTTGATGTATTTTTGAGGGGCTAGTCCTAGCAATATAGAGCGCAGTGGATGATGAACGCAATGGTTTTACGTGGTTCAGGCCGCCTTAGCGTAATACCCTACTCCACGGTAGTTTGTGTGTTGTATTGCTCGAGTGTGTTGAGCAACTCTGGGTTTGAGAGAGCTTCTCTTAGTCGGTTGCCGCTCGATCCTTTTATAGTCCAAGGCCGAGCAGCTTACAAATGGGACCCGAGGCCCGACATGTGGCCCTCATCCCTCCTTATATTTGGGAGTAAATGCTTATCCCCTAACAATGGCGACAATCAACATCGGTAACCTAAAAGACTGTTGTGGCGACAATCCTTCTAATTCGTACCAGCATTGACTCCAAGTCGTGTGGCTCCTCCTCGTCTCTCACAAGCGAGGCCCGCAAATCAGCAAGCCCAGGTAAGTTTTCGGCTCACTTTTGGGGCCCGTATAGTTCGAAGTGCCCACCTGCCTCACAGGTCGCAATGTAGCTACCCCGAATGAACAAAAGTGAGGGATGAATGACATTAGATGGCCAACATCGTGCGTACTCGAGGCACTGTTCCCTCTAACATCTTGAACTATTCATGTTCAGGTCTTAGCTTTGTGACTCCTTAGTATCCCAGTAATGGCTTGGTTCCTGAGCCACTTGGGTACCTCGGTGGACCCGGGAACTACGTAGATGTCCCCGGGTGGATTTATGAAATGTGGGCATTCATGTCTCGATGTACTGCCATCACTAACAAACAACGGTGGATTCGTTTTGGTCACCCCAAATGAACTGGTTCGACCAGGTTTTACCTGGACTACCCGTTAGATAGCTCACCGAGTGCAGAATTTAGACCCTACCTTTGAAGCTTCCTGGCCTGCTCACTCCTTCGAGCAAACGAACGGCTCGTCTGCGGTGCACAAACAACTTGCGTCTATCAACCTGACCTCATAAGAGGTTCAGGGTCTGCCACGTGATCTGGGCTAGTGACGACAGGGCGCCGGCGCCCCATCTGAATTAATTCGGGCCACTAGTGGTCATGCGTGTAATTGAATTGATACTAACACATTTTTGATCTCTTGTTTTTAGGGTCCCCAACGCGAGGGCGAGTTTGATCTGTGACCAACTCCACAAAGACTCAAGCGAAGCCTCGGGCTACTGACAGAGTTCTGTACCTGAGTACCAAACATATAGGACCCAATGGTACATGACCACTACGCGGCTACAGACTGAAGCTACCCTCACTTCGAGGAGGGGCCCTCCAGCAATGCCACGACCATTTGAGGTCGGGGTATCCAACCTGCCCAAGTCTCGACCTAGAGGTAGGGGGGACGATTTCTCTCGGGATCGAGCCCGGGAGAGGCAGGTAGTTGGGGCCATTTATGATGGACGATGGGTGCTGTAACTTTGGGAGGGGGGATGAACCCGCAATGTGACCTGTTGCAAGATAAGCCTGTTATCCATACCATCCATCGTCAAAAGGGCGGTAAACTCACCCACAAGACGGTGCCTTGGAGATCAAGGAGAAGCCAAGATCGAAGCTTCTGCTTACCAGACAGACCAAATGCATAGAACAAACACTGTAAAACTAACCTCACTATGAGGAATGTCAGATAGATAGGACCGCCTCGCCCCCCTATAAAGGACCCCAAGGCCTTCCACGAGGGGGAATTCACTCTTTATTCGAGGTTACTATACACATTTACTTACACATTTACCTTACACACTTTTTCTTTGATGCTCTTGCACCCCTTTCCTTTGTGATCTTGCACCTTTTTACTTTTGACACACTTGCGTTTGTGCATTACTTTTCTTACGACCGTTTGTGTTTATGCTTATGCATTACTTTCATAGAAGTTCTTACTTTATTAGAGTTCATTTACTCGGGCAAGGCCCGCTTGAAATCTTTTCTCTCACCTTTTGAGCTAACAAATATCACGGGAGACTCCCTCTGAACTTAGAGCCTTTTTGGCTCAAACTAGGATAAATCTCTTGTTCTTTGAAGCTAGCCATAATAAGATGAACGTGATTCAATATAAATTAACTAGTTGTTGACAGTCGTTATATACCGATTTTGACTGTCAATATAACTCAATTATGTGATGTAACACCCTCATTTTCATCCATCATGCATTGCATTCATTCTTATACATGTCTAACATAATGCAACACAAAAATAAACAAAATTAAAATGAATTAGGACCAAAACATCAATTCAAAACCTAGCTTAGTACGGACTTGTCTGGATTGGACCCTGGACTAGTCCCACTTAGCTTCTGTTGTCCCCGAACTTTTCTGCTAATTGCTATAGATTAGTTCAGAAATTCTTTCTGATATCCTACGGATTCATCTGTTGATTTTGCGGACTAATCTGGCTTTGTTCTTGTTCCCGCCAGAACTTCTTTGTTGCGTATACAAACTAGTCCGATTATTGTTTCTGAAAATTCCCAAAAACTTGGTCTGCATTTGATACTAGACAACCCCGGACATGTCCAGCTTGACACCGGACTTGTCCGACTTTCTGGTCTTGAATGGACTTGTCTGGCGTTGCACGGGACTTTTCCGTTGAACTTTCTGTACCCGATCTAACTTGTCCGACCTCCATACGGACTAGTTCGGTGTGTACGGTTTTGACTTGGATTCTATTCTTCCTCCACGACGAGTTATTGAGTACTTACCTTAATTGGGCCCAAGGACATCGTGCCGCTCCCCTGATGATGAAGGGCATAACTTTTATGGATGCAAACAACACTCTATTGAACATACAAGATGCAAACAGTAGAGTTCACACACAACAATTAATTTCAGAGGTGAGCTCATTCTTATATGTTTCCTTATATGTTTTTGAGCACATATTGCTACTTAATGATTTAATTAAGTATTATGATCCATGGAGAGGTTCAAGGAGTACATGGAGGAACTCTTAGGGATGTGGAGGACCAGAGAATACGTTCAAACAAGATGGAAACCGAGCCCAACTTAAAATCGTATCCAACTCGGAGTCTAGGAGCAGTTCGAACTAAAACGAACGTCCAAGACGCATATGATCTCTGTTTTATATGTTCTACATATGCATGACAAGGGAAGAGGATAACCTTTCCAACGCTGCTGGTGCCATGTCAAAATTCCTTCGGAGTCGATGGTAATCATCGAAACAAAATCAAGTTCAGAATATGTCAGGGTGGTGCACCACCGTATTGGGCTATTGGGCCTTGTATCAAGTCTTAAGTATATTATTTTCGTGTCTTAGGGTTAGATCACGACCCCAACACCTCCTTAGACGTCCTCCCACCTATATATACTCCATGATAGCCATTATAAAAAGGGATTATTGTGATTTTACCCTCCAAATCGAGAGTTTGTGATTTTACCCCTCACTTTCAGAAACGAAACCACAATTTTTTGCCCTTGATTTTTAACATCGTAGGTTTATACAGGACTAAACAATTGTTAAAAACGAAATAAAAGATTCAAAAAATGGAAAAGAGCATACTACCCTTTACTGCACAACCTGGTTACTATTCCTCTTTGTATCCCTACGGAAGCCACGGATGTGGCGTTGGAGACCTCAATGCGCTTAGACGCTGCCGCCCACCTGGGTCGTGCATTGCCCTCCCCGGGCTGCGCGCCGCTCGTGCCTCGCACCCGGACGTCGTCACTCTCACTGGACCACTCATCGACCGTGGCTAGCGAGCTGGGACGCCGCCGCCCACCCTCTGATGGCCCGCGTGCCCGGACGCTGCGCGCGCCGGGATGGCGTCGGCCGCCCTTCACATCCCGCACATGCGAATCCAAGCACCGACCGCCCTTCCAATCCTGTGTGCGTGAATCCAAGCGACTGCGGACTACTCTCCATAGCCTACGCACGTGAGACGTGAATTCAAGCCAGCAGCCCATCTATCCTACGCATGTGAGACTCTATTTGTCTATTTTTTTGTATTTTTTTGTATAGTTTGATTCTATATTTGGCTAAACTACCTTTCATTGCAAAATTTAATTTATTTCAAAATTCAATAATATTCGTATATAATAAAATATTTTGATCAAAATATACTAAATAAATCCTAAATATGTAAATATGACAATATTAGAGTAAGGGTAAAATCACAAATTTAAATTAAAAATAGAAGCAAAATCACAAGGGTATTTTTGTCATTATTTTCATATTTAACACCGTTAACTAGCACTAACAGAGTAGGGGTATACTTTAGCTTCATTTCTAAAAAGGTGGGGTGAAATCACAAACTCTCAATTTGGAGGGTAAAATCACAATTGACCTTCAAACCAAGGGTAAAATCACAATAGCCCTCTAAACAATTGGGTTTTTCTTAGATTAATAATATCGCCGTTCTACGGTTTGTGAAACCCCAACTTCGCGATTTCATATCGTGTGTTCTACGTTCTTGCCTGTATTCCCGGTTGCAAGCCTTCTTGGCGAGGTCAAGCGTGTGCAGCACGGTTGATAACCAACGGAGCGATGGTGTAGTGATTGCAGGGGTATTCGAGCTGCTCGAGTGCCGCAGATCATCAACGTCGAGTTCTCCACCTCAATCGACTTATCTATTACCTTTCAGAAGATCGATACCTACTACCGTACCCTTTCCTTATCAATTGGTATCAGATTTCCAGGTTGCCCGTTAGGTAATTCATCTATCCTTTCAATTTGTTTGTTTTTCATACATCGAGTCCAAGAAAAAGCCACAAAAAACTTGTAGTTTAGTAGATCTATTCATCACTTTGTCCAAACCATCATTGAGACTTTGCAACTTTGTTATTTAGTTTGGTTTTATTGAGTTTGTATCCGTGGTTGAGTCATATTGCTGGTTTAGAATGTGTTTTGGTCTTAGTTTGAGTTTTGCATTGTGTAGATTCATCCTTTTGAATCACGTCATCACGTCCAGATTAGATTCATCTCTATCTAGTTCGGTATTTTTATCATATCTCACTCATACGAACTCGTATTTTAGAGTTCTTGTACTTTCTGTAAAGCATAAGAAGTTATCCACAACACTCATATTCATTGGTTTCCCAGGAAACGGAGTTATCATGGTCAAAAGTGTATTAGATCTAAATCTATTTTTGATCTAGAATTTCTGAACAGTCTGTGTTTCGGGAGCAATATCTCCTATTGTTCTTGTCCAAAATAGGTCTTCCATATATTTATATTTAATAGGAGAGATATATATACAATCTTGCTGTTGTAAGTTTTCTATTTGAATCCTTTAAGTGTGCCTATTTGTCCTTGGAAGATTGAGCAGAAAATCTGTAACAGACCTATGAGATATCTTTGATTGCTTTTTATTGTGTTCTTCTTTTGTAGCACATTCTGAGAAAAGGAAGACAAAAGAAAATGACAAGTGCAAAACAACATACAAAATCCGCATAAAAAAAGTGCATAAAAAACAACAAAAAAACAGAAGTGCTTGCATCCATTGTATCATCTAGTTTCATCTCATGTCTTGCTAGCTTGAACTACTGAGAACACATTTAGACCAGCAACTTTCACAAGTACTTTGGATACTTATTCATTTTTACAATCTGATTTCATTGTTGCTAATCTTTGCTACGATATAAAGTGCCATCCAAGCTACTCTTTTCTCTTGAGTTGAATTCATAGACCTTTGCAATCACTCCACTCTCGATTGGTTCTTCACACCGGCCACTGTTTGCCACCTGCAGTGTCGGTAAGAACACTTGTAAGAGCGTGGTAAGACGCTTGAGAGTGTGTGACTCCACTTTCACCTTGCCATTGTCATATGTAGTTGTTAGGAATAATATATTTTTATTGTCTTCTATTTGCTACTAACAATGTAAGGCAAAAGAGATAATGGTGAATGTGCTCTACATGTTAAGTTACTTGACATGATGAAGATGATCATGGGGCTGCTCGCCAAGAAACAAACACCATTCGAGGCTGCACATGACATTCAAACCACATTTACAACTCCTTCCACAAGAAATAATTACATTCTCTCATCTCTTCCTTCTTATGACAGTTTTGGTTATGATGAATATATTACTTGAGAAACAAAGATGGATACCTTTTTTGAACAATGTCGTATGTGTGAAAGGAGAAAAATTAGGAATATTGCTAGTGCATTAGTTGATTGTGCATTAACTTGGTGGGACAACTTAAGTGATTCAGAAAAACCTTGAACATGGAAAGATATGAAAATTCTTATGCGAGAAACTTTTGCTAATGTATCTAATTGCAAAGATGAAGTGCGTCAATTTGAGGAGAAATTTCTTGTTGATACCTCCTTTTGTGTCTAACATTTTGTAGGACAATATAGAAAATAATGTGGATGATGTAAAAGAGAACAAGGTTTTCGACAACACTTGTGATATTTTATATGGATCAACTCATAATGCACTCGAAATCACTGCTGAAAATAAGGATAAAGGTAAGGCACAACATTATACAAATACAGAAGGTGAGAAGTTTCTGGATTTGCTGAATTTTTCGACCAATCACAGTATTGTAGAGCACCAACTTATGAAAGCTTTTATAGATTTACCTTTGTCACAAGTTAATTTTCCTACTAGTATTTGGGATAAAGAGAAGTTGGGTGTTGATAATTTTGTTATACCTATGCTAGAACAAGTGAATGAGTTTGATACATTATCACCCACATGTTCTGAAATTAAGCACTCGATTCCCATTACTTGTGAAAATGATGAACTGAAATTGTTGTCTTCTCTAAATACCTTGGGATATATTGAATTTGATACTCTTTGTGATCTAGATATCATAGAGAAGAGAATATTTTCCCAATCTGAATTACCTTTGTTAAGTAGATATACTTTTCATGCTATAGGCAACTATGAAGATAGTGCTGAATTTATGGTGCATAAAGTTTATATATGTTCAAATGTGCAAGCTCCTTTTGTGCTACAACAACATGGTAAAGTAAATAAATGCCCTAATACTAATAATGCGTTGTCAAGTTTTTCTAGTATTTTTCTTTCTTGCAGCAAGGAAAACAAATAAAAGAGAAGCATTGTTCGTTGTGGTTGTGCAATATGGACAACGCTCAAACTATCCCCAAAAACCTCTTTCTTGGACATATGAGCAAGCCGATGATGGCTTGTCATAAAGAAGGGGAGAATGACGAGATCATGCACATTATCAATGCACCTACAAACATAGCACAATGTTTATTTGTTTAGGATCCTGGCTCAAGTGAATGTGTGCTCTTATTTGATGGACAAGATCAAGATGGTGCACTATGTTGTCCGCCACCTTGGCCTCCTCCTTTCATGCATACAAGAATATTTGATGGCGCTGCACATTTGGACCAGCACATGAGAGAAGATGAACTTGAGTCGAGGACGACTCCAATTCAAGAAGGGGAGGATGATGAGGACATCACTTCTATGGATACAAATAACACTCCATTGAACATACAAGATGCAATCAATAGAGTTCACACACAACAATTAATTTCAGAGGTGAGCTCACTCTTATATGTTTCCTTATATGTTTTTTAGCATAGATTGCTAACTAATGATTTAATTGTGATTAGGATCCATGGAGAGGTTAAAGGAGTACTTGGAGGAAGTCTTAGGGACGTGGAGGACCAGAGAATACATTCAAAGAGGATGGAAACCGAGCCAACCTTAAAATCGTGTCCAAAGTCCAGGAGCAGTTCACACTAAAACAGACGTCCAAGATGCATATGATCTCCGTCTTAGATGTTCTACATATGCACAGAAAGGGGAGAGGATAAACTTTCCAATGCCACTAGTACCATGTCAAAGTTCCATCGGAATCAACAGGAATCATCAAAACAAAATCGAGTTCAAAATCTGTCAGGGTATTGCGCCACCGTATTGGGATATTTGGCCTTGTATCCGGTCTAAGTCTATTATATTTTCGTGTCTTAGGGTTAGGTCATGACCCCAACCCTCCTTAGACGTCCTCCCACCTATATATACTCCATGGTGGCCGCCATAAACAGTTGGGTTTTTCTTAGATTAATAATATCGCCGTTCTACGATTTGTGAAACCCCAACTTCGCGATTTCAGATCATGTCTTCTACGTTATTGCTTGTGTTCTCGATTGCACTTGCAGAGGTTAGCCTTCTTGGCGAGGTCAATCTTGTGGAGCACGATTGATAACCAATGGAGCGGTGGTGTAGTGATTGCATCGAAAGCCTCAAATCATCAACGTCGAGATCTCCATCAATCGACTTATCCAATACCTCTTAGAAGATCGGGCCTAAACCTCCTTATCACTCGAGGAGCCCAAGTGGGACCTCACCAAGGCCTCTGCTTGTCCCCATTGACTTTGTCTTGGATTCCACCACAACCCTACCACTTATCCTCCTATATAAACACCCCACCAACCACCTTTCACCCTTTTCCCACAATAGAAAACCCTTAGCCCCTGTCACGTCTTATGCCACCATTCTTCAAGAAGGAAGAAGTCTCCACTTCAATGAAGAACAATGAGAATAAGGAAGAGGAAGGAGAGGAGTATCAATCGAGATTGTCGTCGCTGCTGCCATATTCTTCATCAATTCTTTGATGTCAACGTTCTTCTTCACCAATTCCACGTCTTCATCAGATCTGGACGACAAGGTCTCGAGTTTCATCGAATCCTCGACCTTTGAACTCTTGAATTAACGGTAAATACCTCAAATCCAACTTTCCTACGTCAATCTTGATTCCATATCTGAATCAAACCATGCTCTACTTGGAAATCCGCAAAACCATAGAGTTAGCGAACTTGTCTGGTCCTCTGTGGATTAGTCCGCTGAACTTTCTGGTCCAGTGCGAACATGTTCGACCCATGGTGTGGACTAGTCCGGTCTTTCAATTCTGGAATTCCTGGAACTTCTTTAGTTTTCTCCAATATGACTCAAAACTTGCTCTAACATGTAAAACTTAATTGTAATTAGATAGTAAGCAACAATACCAACCTAGTATCCTGTATTACATCATAATTCCGTCCTTCATGCATGTCATGGCATATTGAGTACTATCTGAGCATGTATTGATTGTACTGCTTGTTTCACATGTTTGTCGCGCAGAATAGATGGTAACGCTCTAGAGGGTGCTTACGAGGACCTTTAGAACCAGAACTTCGAAGCTTCTAATTCAAATGTT
This sequence comes from Tuctoria greenei, assembly GCA_036927565.1. Lineage (NCBI taxonomy): Eukaryota > Viridiplantae > Streptophyta > Magnoliopsida > Poales > Poaceae > Tuctoria > Tuctoria greenei. Next base: position 175,445,210 of record JAYESD010000006.1, read on the forward strand.
TTGTTTGCAAAACTGCATGCTTGTGTCAAATTGATGGGAACCCCATGATAGGTGTTTACTAGGCTTGCATGACCATCCACGTCACTGGGCTTATATTGTTGAGAGTCGGGAATGGTATTTTACCTTTTTGCTCTGCTTAAACTAAATTGGGATTGGGAATAACCTAAAGGCTTAATCATGAATTAATGAACTTATGGATGATGAGATTTGATGAATACGACTATGTGGCAATATGGGAGTTGGCTGATCTAAGCAAGCATGGTTTGTGGACTGGGCTGGATGATATGGTGGTTTTGCTTGCCTTAGATCTAAGGATCAATTCATGTGATAATATGCCAGGACAACCGTGCCACCACAAGCCCAAGTATGGGTGTGGCTTAGATGATTAATTAGGTGTATTGCTAGCATTGTTCGGATTGATTGGAAGGCTCAGGGAATGAGAGTCAGTTGGGTTTGCATTAGTGGCGGGACTGCCCTGGGATCCGAACGGCACAAGAGGGGGCCCTTGCATGGATGTGCTCAGTTGTAAGACATCACCTCCGGTGAAACTTTAGTAGGTCTAAACATGCTGGTAATCCCTTTGTAAAGGCTATTCTGTGATCTCTTGGCCACACACCATTGGAAGTGTGTAATGTGACCGACAGGTCACATGCATGATGGAGGTTATTTAGTCACTAAAAGGGGACAAAATCACAAACTTGTGGGTAAAGCGGTACAACCTTTGCAGAGTGTTAAAAACTATCATGATTGCCGTGCTCCACGATTAAGAGCACCTGGATGACCTACATGATTAGAGTTGGAATTGGGATTTGGGATGGTTTTGGACTTGGTTATGGTTTGGGTTATAATAATTGGACATGGCTAGTCATGAGAGTGAGAAATTGGCATATGGATGGTTATTAAATTAATGGATGAGGTATTATGTTAATTGAGAATGATGGATATGGATTATGATGTTTACTTGGGATATGTTGGGAATTAATTTCACCTAGACATTAAAGGCGACTTTGCATAATTGTGAATTTGAATGTACTTTTCTACAATTAGCCATTTATTATCGTCCTTGTTTTTAGCTGCATGTCATACTTTCCCACACTTGCTGAGTACAACATGTGCTAACCCTTGCTATCCCCCCCACTAAAACAGTTACAAGTGATACTTGGGAGTACCATGAGGATCATGTGGAGTACTAGGTCGCGTGCTATCGTCAACTGCCTTTGGAGTGGTGTCGCACTATTTAATTTAGTTTATCTTCCCACTGCAATAATAATAGTTAGAGATTTGTAATTCGTGAACCATTGGAATTTTGTAGTAAGGTACTTATTTTCTTCTTTGAGACATGGTTATTTTCTATATATCGTTTGTGATGCACTCGTGTATGTGTGTTAAACATCCTGGGCACACATATGTGTTCACTTGGTTCGATTTTCGGAACTGGGTGCCACAAAATGGTATCAGAGCCGCGTTGACCATAGGACGCAACCTAGGTAGAATGGACACTTTAGAGCACACAGGAACACTAAGTAAGGCTCATAGTTGGTTGGTGTGCTGATTTTATGTGATGATTGCTTGTGTGCTTATTAGATGATTGTGGGGTGCTTCGACACTTGCTACATCCATAGAGGATTATAGATGTAGTTGCTTAGATTCATATCCCTTGATGCATATAGATGGTTACATTTTATCTCAAATTCTAAATCCTTCCATCTTGTACTCTTTCTCCTCAGATGCCGAGGGTGACCCGCAACCAAAGGAACGCCGATTGTGATGATGAGAACAATGGGGTGCCTCAGAATATTTCCCTTGGCCCTGAGGCTAGAAACCTTGAGCGCTTGATGGCTATGCGGAATCAGCTCATGCAAACCATGATGCAAACCTTGGGATAGTTGCAAGCCAACAGCAATAACCAGCCCCATGTTGACGGCTCTTATATACCAATTTCATCCGTCAATTTAACTCAATTATGTGAAGGATTTGTCATTTCTTGCACACATCACCTTTCTATCAAACCCAATTCCACTTGGACTTGGAGAAATATGTGTATGCAGCATTTTATGCAGGAAATGAGGAAATGTAGAGGGACCAATCCTATAAAATATCATCCTAGCCAATCAGGCGACGACACGTGGTATCCCATGGATCAAATGGCCCACAAACAGAAGTATCCGAGGAGATCCAACGGTGTATCACCCATATACATAAAGGGGGCCACCTAGCAGCCACCTGGAGGAAGCACTCCACGTTTGGAGTGCTGACCAGGTCGGCCGACCCAGGGGTTCAGCCGACCCCTTCCTGGCGCCAAACGCGGTCAAACGACGCGTATTGGCTCATCCTGGCTTGAAGGAGTCAATGGTGACTGATTTGCGTGCTTTTGGTGACGGGAACCAACCTCAACACTAGTATAAATAGGACCCCCTACCCCTCACTTCAACACACACCACTTGAGCTTCATCTTTATTGTATACACTATCATCCATAGTCTTAGAGGAATTAGGTTATAGAGAGGAGAGTCTCTAGTCCCAAGTCCAAATTGGGAAAGGAGTAAGGAGTCTCTCTCTTCCCAATCCTACATTTGGAAAGGTATGGCTCATGTATTATTTCTTGTATTTGTTACTTTATGCATAATAAAGATAGTATCTTTAGTCTCTACTTATACATATACTTGGGCGAAGCGTTTCTTGTTTGATTGTGGAGTCCATGTATGTGGAAGGTATAGCTTCTATGATTGTTTCATCATGAACATATCTCAATATCATAAAACCTATAGACCCCCACTATAGTCTAGTTGATTATAATATAACTAGGTTAGTATGGATAATTATGTTGTGTATCAACATTGGTTCAATGATGATTCAATTCATTGCCTTAGGACGGATTGTGCCTAGGCTCTTAAGGTAATTACTTAATATGCTAGCATGGTGCTAGGATAGCTAAGTAGCATTGGATGTCTCGTAGACCCACAGATTGAAGAGGTAGGCAGTAGGTGGTGACAGCCCTATCTGTCCTTTGTAATCCTCCACATTCGGCTATGCCACATGCTCTTGGCGGGAGTCGCCCTAGTATTGCTAGGGGTAAGCCCGTGCCCGATGTGTTGAACCACATAGCATAAGTATTCACTATTGAACTAGCTTATGAATAATTAGTTTAGACTATGTATATGTACAATAGAGCATAGTAGGAGTACCTCCATAACTCTCAACCTTAACTAAACTCTAGGATCCTCTTACCCCCCTTAGACTTGAAAGCTTTTGTGTGTGTCACACTACCTCCACTATTATTTTAACCATCCTTACTAGATTCTTACCTAGACCTTTCTACCCTTTCCACTCCATGATTGTTATATCTCTTCCCTGCCTTCCTTTGGGATCAAATAAATGACACCCCTGGGAATACTCTTAAGGGGAGATGCTACAATGATATCTCCATGCTCTTGCGGAATTCACTCTGTGATCCAATAGAACCATTAACAAGCATTTCTGACACATCAGTTGGAGATGTTTAGTTAATGGTGCATTAGAAATACCAACAAGCATTTCTGGCGTTGTTAGTATATCTTAGGAGCCGTCAACAAGCATTTCTAGCGCCGTTGTTGGGGAAGGCAAATAGATATATAACATGACTAAGTGAATAGGATAGAACCCTGGGTAGGATTGTAGTAGGATAACCATTCTTTTTTCGCATTTATTTTAAATTTGAAAACAGGGTAGTGTATGTTTGGTTTCCGCCTGCCGAAAAACTTTGTTGAAGATCCCGAATCTCTTCTGAGAGACCGACCCCGTGTCATTACTCCTCAGAAGATTCGAGTGGCAAAGCAAGCCAGCATTTTTGCACCAACAATCCAAACGTCAATGGCTTAGAATACCCTTCATGAGTTCTCAGCTCCCTCTGCTAACAATGTCCCTATTGGGCCCACTATTAACACGGGATATGTGAACTTTGAGATCAAAACTGGCCTTATCACTATGGTACAAGCCAACCCATTCTGTGGGAAGGCTAACGAGGATGCAAGTGCTCACCTGCAACAATTTCTCGAGATCTGCAGCACTTTTAAGATCAAAGACGTGTCTCCAGATGCGGTCCGTCTGAGACTGTTCCCGTTCTCTCTCCTTGGGAGAGCGAAACAATGGTTCTACACGAACCGAAGTGCTGTAGACACTTGGGAGAAGTGTTCTACGTCATTCCTCGCCAAATTCTTCCCATTGGGCAAAACCAATGCCCTATGTGGAAGGATTTCCAGCTTTCAGCAAGAGCTCAAGGAATCTATTCCCGAGGCATTTGAAAGGCTTTAGGAGTACATCTTAGCCTGTCCCCACCATGGGATGGATGACTGGCTCCTTATTCAGAATTTCTATAACGGGCTGATCCCATCAGCTCGTGACCATTTGGATGTTTCTGCTGGAGGAGCCTTCTTCTCATTGACGGTTTCAAAAGATAAAGATCTTATAGAGAAGATGGTGTCCAACATGGGATGGAACGATGAGCGTCTCCATACCCGACAGCGAGGCATGCACACCTTGAAGGAGGTGGACATGATTGCTGCAAAATTGGACCTCCTAATGAAGAAAATAGATGGACAAGCCGGTGGTGAAGTGTCTGTTAATGCCTATGCCCTAGACTCTCACATCACATGTGAAGTCTGTGGCAACACGGGTCATATGGGCAATGATTTCCCAGAAACTCGTGAGGATGCCCTATACCTTGCTCACAATGGAAATTTCAACAACAACAATGGCTATCGTCCACGAGGTCAAGGGTGGGGTCAACAATGCCCATTCTTTCAAGGAGGGTACAACAACAATGGCAACCCTGTAAATCAGCCCAACTTGAGAGAACTTGCCATTAGCCAGCTCAAGATCAATGATTCCCTATCCAAGATGTCAGCTAATGACAAGACCCTGGAAAACATCAATGCCAAGATTGAAGGACTATCCTCAGCCTTCAAGAATCAACTGAGCTTCAACAAGATGCTCGAGACTCAGTTGGCTCAGCTGGCAGCTGCTATTCCTCTGATGGAGAATGGCAAGATGCCAGGCCAGCCAGAACCTCCGATCGAAAATGTCAACATGATTTCCGTACGAGAGAGCAACTGGCAGAAGGACCCCAGATGTCCTACCATTTCATGCTCAATTGGGGCTCACCACTTTGACAAGGCACTTTGTGATCTGGGAGCAAGTGTTAGTGTGATGCCCAAGGTTGTGTTCGACCAGCTGAACTTCACAGAACTGACTCCAACACCAATGCAGCTACAACTGGCTGACTCTTCAATCTGTTATTCATCAGGTATTACTGAAGACGTCCCAATGAAGATCCAGAACTGCTTCATACCCGTGGATTTTGTGGTGCTAGACATGGAAACTAAGAAAGATACACCACTCATTCTTGGGTGCCCATTCCTCAGCACTGCAAAAGCTCGCATAGATGTAGGAGCTGGAGAAATCCACTTCCATATCAATGGCAAGGAGGAAACGTTTAACTTTCGGCCAAGATCAGAGCAATGCTCCATGATTCGAATCAAGTATGGGCCGAATGATAAACACATCAGAGAGGTCGAAGTCACACCTTCAAAGGTGGACTCACTCATTGCATTCATGAGAAGATTAATCTACAAGGAGAATCCGTCGTTTCAACCATGCCGATATCCAAAGGCGACAGAATCATCTGGACCTTCTTGAAGGCCCAAGTCCACCAAGCCGCCAAAGAAGGAATGGCGGAAGAAGCAAGACAAGCCGTCCGAGCCCATCCCTTCGGGCCCGGATGTGAAATGAAGACGGAGGAATGTCCATCACATCGGACGGTGGTGAGACCTACGCCAACAGGTTAAATTGGTAGTCATCCCACTTTATTTTTCTTTCTTTTTTCACCCCATTTGGATTTTTCCTGTTGCATATTTGATTTTCCCTAGCAAGTTGAGAATCTTATATTCTCAACTATCATTTTTCTTTCTTTCTATTCAAAAGAAATTTATTTTGTTGGATTTGAAAAAAGGTTTTCATTTGAAAAACAATTTTTCTAAGCTGCGCATGTGGCATTTCACCAACATGCTAACTTTATAGCCTTTGGGGAGGCACTTGCCAAAGGGAGAACCAGGGGGGGCCACCTATCAGGTTGGCCGAACCCCCTGGTCGGCCGAACAGGGAGTGGATCCAAATTGGTCCCCCTTTCTCCCACGGCTATATTTTGAACCCCAAGTGACCTTTGGAGGGTGCACCCTATATATTGTGGCCGTGAGGAGCACCTCTCTTCAGACACCACATCATTTTACACCTCCCCAAGTCACTCTTTAGCTCACCTTGTTTTTCTTGCTCTTCATTGCAACAATCTTGCTCAAATCCATCCCCAAAAAGATTTTCTTTTGTTTGCATTTGTATTTTACACTCAAGCTTTTAAGAGGAGAACATTCGTTGAGAGTTTTGTTTTCCAAACATCGCTTCTTTTCGGATTTTTTTGCCTTGTTTTGTTCTTGCTTGTTGAACTCAAAAAGACATGAAGAGGTTGTTTGGAAAGAGGAAGGAGGCTACAAGCTCAAGCCATGGTGAAGGTTCTAGTGCACGCCTCTCTTCCATGGGTATAAGCTCAAGGAGGAGAAGTGTGTGTGAGGACACTCCCATGGAAGAGAGAAGCAACCCACACCAACTTCTCCATGACAGCGACCTCGACATACGAAGCGAAGTTGAAGATCAAACACGCAGGCTTCTTCAAGATCTCGAGTTCCGCCACACCAAGGCTTACGATCCACATTTGATCTCCAAAATAGGTATGGACTCCGAATTTCTTTCCATTTGGCATGCAATTGGATTTGGTGACTTTGCTCACATAGAGGAGAAAGGTTCACGCCTTCTCACTATCCAATTCCTTTGCACGCTAAGAATAGGATTTGATGGTATTACTTTTAGATTATTTCAAAAAGAATACAACATCCTATGGAAAGAATTAAGTATCATCCTAGGCTTCCATAAACGTTGTTTGCTAGATTTAGACAATTTGCCTAAGTTTAACAAACAAAGTTTTTGGCATGAGCTAACTAGTGAGGTCACATGTAGGGCTCCTAGGAATAGCCACATCCAAAACCCTACCTTACGCTTCATGCATAGATGGGTGGCTATGACTATGTTCCCTAGGGGAGATGTTAGGGTTGTTTGAGATGATGAATTGAAAATTTTGTTTGCCATGACTAAAAAGATAAAAGTTGCTCCAGTCAAAGCCATGATGACACAATGGTTAGATTACATTTCAAAATCAGGACCAATTGAATGCACTTCATTGATTACTCATATTTCTTATAGGGTAGGAGCACATAAATACTCTTCATTTGAATATATTGAAACTGAAAGAGAATTAATTGATGAAGATTATTTAGTGCATGAACATACCCTTAAGCATGATCATGATGGCTCCTTGATATTTTTCTATCCCGGCTTTGTCAATGAAATTTGGTTACCTAACCCAGATTTTCATTTGTACAAATGCTGGAGGCTAACCATTAAGCTTCTTCCCCTTGAGGAAGCAAGAAGAAGTAATGTCTCTGGCAGGGTAACAAGGAATCGTGTGAGGGCTGTAGCCACAGGCATGCCAACGATAATCTCTCCGGTCCATGAATACCAAGAGGAAGAGAACCCAATGGGTTATGCGCCGGATGGACTCAACCTCCGACGTATGAGACTGGGGGATCATCTTGGCAAGAATGGCAAAGGGATCCACCCTTATCCACTTCAAGCTCTAGCAGCTTGCCCCCAACGTCCATGAGAGGACGTCGTTCCTTTTTGGCTAGAAGTCATCATGACTATAGCCAAGGAATGACGGACCTCACTAGACGTATGGGAGAACTTAAAGTGAGAACGGGTGACATCTACAACACACTCCAGGAGCATGTTCAAGGTACCGAGGATTGGCAACAACACATGGATGCTCAATTCACCAACTTCAACATGGCGCTACAACAACAACAAGTCAATCTTACAGCGTACTTCCGTCATCAAGGGTTCAACCCTTATCACGGAGATAGTTGAAGAACAAGCTTGGGGGAGGACCCCCACTTGAGGTAACATGTATCACATTCCTTGCATATTTATTTTCCATCCATCCATCATCCACCTTGCATTTAAATATATATATATATATATATATATATATATAAATAGGTTAGATTTGCTTTCATCAAATAAAGATGTGCGGTAAGAATGATTTAGAATTCACATAGATGAAATGATGAATAGTTGCTCTGTTTTATTTTCCTAAGTCTCTAGTTTACAACTTGCTACTCTCCGAATATTGCTTTCATTGGTTTGAAATACTTTTACCTTAATTTGGAAGTTGTGGGTAGCAAAAGCTTAATCTAATTCTAGGTTGTTGCAAGATTAGAATTAGTAATAGGGCTGCTAGTCCTAGTTTGAAAGTAAAACTTAGATTTCCGGAGAAATTTGTGATGCCCGGTTCCAAAAACTGAACCAAGCTAACGCATATGTGTGCCCAGGATGTTCAACACACATACACGAGTGCAATCACAAAAGAGTATACAGAAAATTACCACAGAACAAGATTAATTATCAAACTTTATTACACAAACTATATTATCCTCGAATACAAACTCTAATGAATATTAATGACAAGTTCAACTAATGCAGCGGAAATAAACAAATTAAGCAAACTAAGCAACTAAGCATAAGCAAAAGGGTATATATGTGTAGCTCCAATCAACACCACAGGCAAAGCTGACGGTAGACACGGCCTAGAACTCCGCATTATCACCATTAAACTCCCAATCCTGACCTGCAACTGTTGGGGTGGGGATTACAAGAGTGAGTACATGTCGTACTCAGCAAGTGTGGAAAGTATGACATGTGGCTGATTCAAATGAGAACAATAATAATGGCAAAGTGCTGAAAAGTACAGTAAAACATTTGAAAAGCAACATATTATATGTATGTGAAGTAAACCCATCATAATCATAAATAATATCATAATACCAGTCCATAATTCACCATCCTTATCAATAATTCCAGATTTCACTATTGCCAATAACCATATTCAATACCAGAAATAAATCCATAACCATCCATAACCATCACCAATACCAAATACCCTCTAATCATGGAAGTTGTCCAGGTGCTCATAACCGGGAGCACGGCTATCATGATAGTTTTAATTAACTCTGCAGAGTTTGTACCTCTTTACCCACGTGTTCGTGATTTCATCACCTTTCGGCGACTAAGAACCTCCCTTATGCTCATGACCCGTCGGGCACATTACACACTTCCGTTGGTGTGTGGCCAAGAGATCACAAAATAGCCTTTACAGAGGGATTACTAGCCTATTTAGACCCCACTGAGGTTTCACCGGTGGCGATGCCTCCAACTGAGCACATCTTCAACCAAGGGCCCCCTCTTGAGCCATTCGGATCCCAGGGTAGTCCCACCAATCATCAACAAACCCAATCCGACTACCCCTTCCCCGAGCATCCACAATGGTCCAAACAGCACTAGCAAAGCCCTAATTAATCAGCTACGCCACACCCATACTTGGCCTCGTGGTGGCACTGTAGTCCTGGCTTATTCTCGCATGAACCGGTCCTTAGATCTAAAGCAAGCAAACCACCATAACATCCAACCCATCCACATACCAGGCTTGCTTAGATCACCCATTACCATACCATATTTAACCAGTTCCTGTTAACCATAATCTCATCCATGCATAATTAAATTGAGTGGTATAGCTATTCCCATTCCAGTTGATTAAGCGAAGCAAAAGGTAAAAAGTCCATCCCGACACTCTACCATAAATTCCAGGTGACAAGGGTGGTCAACAAAACTAGTAAACTTCCTACCATAGGATTCCCATCAAATTGACACAAGCATGCAGTTTTGCAAACAAAACATTTATTTTAAAAACAGGATCAATATGCTTCAAGGACACTTGCCTTGCTCTTGCTGTTGATTAGGGTCAAAGCCTTCAAACTCTTGGTGTTGTAGATCCTTCGTGGCACTCTCTAGCGCAAATCCGTCTAATCCACATAATAAACATACAAGACAAGAAACACAATCAAAGAGTGCACAAATATTACTCAATATGACATGACATGTATGATTAATGCAAATGCAAGTTAGAACTCGTTACTAGATTGCTTTTAATGATCACTAACTAGTTCTAATAGATTTTAACAAGTTTATACAGGTTTGGGGTCGATTAGATCAAATTTTAGAATTAATTCAACACAATTTAACCAGAAAGATCGGACTAGTCCGCTAGGGGCCGGACAAGTCCGCACTCCGCGAGATCAGCAGATTAGGGTTTTCTAGATCGGCGTGAATTCGGAGATTAGGGGTTGAATTCTCGTAAGGAAAAGAGAATAGAAGGTATACCAGGTGTTTAGAACTCCAATGAACCAAGAAACTTGGAGGTAACACTTGAATCTTGATGATCTAGGGTTGGTGATGAACTGGGAGATGAATTGGTGGTGAAGGACGAAACTTGGTGGAGATCTTGATCCTTCTTTGTTTCCTCCTCTTCTTCCTCTTGCTTGGGATCTTCTCCTCCCTCCTTGATGGTGGTTCCCCACGAACTAGGGTTTGGGTGGGTGGAAAAGTGGCAAATAGATGTCAAACCAAGGGGTTGGGCTGTTTATATAGAGGTGGAGGCTAGAGTTAGATGGATTTTGAGTTTTGGGATGAGTAGAGGCCGGTTTAGAGTCACACATGGGATCCAAAAGAGTTAGGCACGACGTACCTAGGCCCACTTAACGTGAAACCCAAGAAACAAGTCGTAAAACGAAAGATCAACTCGGAGTCACGAAATATCGGACAAGTTCGGAAAGGACCGGACTAGTCCGAAGTCGTACAGAGAGAAAGTCGGACAAGTCTGGCCAAAAATCGGACAAGTCCGAATTTGAACAGAGAGGAAAAATGGACAAGTCCGCTGGAACACCGGACTAGTCCGGAAAAGTCCAGGGACTTAGCAAATTTTCAAGGATTCATGGAATATCGGACTAGTCCGCACAAAATCGGACAAGTCCGAATTTTTCCAGAGCCAAAATCGGACTAGTCCGCAGCAAAAATGGACAAGTCCGTTTTTAGTCAGAGAGAAATCGGACTAGTCCTCAGTAAAATCGGACTAGTCCGCACTTTCCTGCGTTTTAAGTGTGGTTTTGTTCCAAATCAATTTTAAATGCTCCGAATCAATTTTAAACTCGTTCCTCTTGTTGTGGGTTAATGTTAAACATGTATATGAGTATATGTAGGGCATGATGCATGAAAATGAGGGTGTTACAAACCTACCCCCCTTAAAATGAATCTCGCCCTCGAGATTCAACGCGGAAGAGAAGAGATAGGGAAATTCCTTCTTGAGATAATCTTCTAGCTCCCAAGTTGCTTCTTTTTCGGTATGGTGCTTCCATTGAACTTTACACCATCTAATGACCTTGTTCCTTGTGACCCTCTCCTTAGTTTCTAAGACTTTGACCGGTTGCTCGGCATATGTCAAATCTTCCTCTAGTTCCAATTCTTCCATTGGCACTTGTTCTTCCGGTACTCTCAAACACTTCTTGAGCTGGGAAACATGAAAGACATCATGTACTTCTGAAAGATGAGCTGGCATCTCCAACTTATATGCTACTTCTCCTCTTTTGTCCAAAATCTTGAATGGTCCAATATAACGAGGTGTGAGCTTGCCTCTTATGTTAAACCTCTTATGACCTCTCATTGGTGACACCTTGAGGTAAACAAAATCTCCTATTTCAAAGGCTAATTTTCTTCTCCTATTGTCCGCATAGCCTTTTTGCCTTGATTGGGCAGCCCTCAAATTTTCACGAATTATTTGAACTTGCTTTTCGTCTTCTTGCAACACGTCCGGACCAAATACTTGAGTTTCTCCTGCCTCATTCCAGAATAAAGGTGTCCTACACTTCCTCCCATAAAGTGCTTCATATGGTGACATCTTCAAGCTTGCTTGGTAACTATTGTTGTATGAAAACTCCGCGTATGGCAAGCTTTTGTCCCAACTTTTCCCATGCTTTAAAGCACAAGCTCTTAACATGTCCTCCAAAATCTGATTGGTCCTCTCGGTTTGTCCATCCGTTTGTGGATGATATGCTGAACTAAAATTCAACCTCGTTCCCAAAGCTTCATGCAATTTTTGCCAAAATCTGGAGGTAAATTGAGAAAATCTATCCGAGACTATCTTCTTAGGGACTCCATGTCGACACACAATATGCTCCATGTATATTTCGGCCAATCGTGCAGCTGTATATTTGGTCTTCACAGGGACAAAATGAGCTGACTTGGTTAAGCGATCCACAATTACCCAAATTGAGTCATACCCGGACTGAGTACGTGGTAACCCAACTATGAAGTCCATTCCAATTTCTTCCCACTTCCATTCCGGAATCTTCAACGGTTGCAATAATCCAGCTGGCCTTCGATGTTCCGCCTTGACTCGTTGGCACACATCACACAGTGCTACGTATTCAGCTATGTCCTTCTTCATGCTATCCCACCAATAGCAAGTCTTTAAGTCTTTGTACATCTTTGTACAACCAGGGTGAATTGAGTAAGGCGAGTCATGTGCCTCCTTTAATATTGTCTCCCGTATGTGCTTCTCATTAGGCACAACGATCCTCTTTCCAAGCCATAAGGTACCATGTTCATCCTCGTCAAATCTGAATTCTCTCCCTTCTCCGGTTCTTTCCTTGATTTCCTTGATCTCCTCATCTGTGGTTTGTGCCTCTCGAATTTCTTGCTCCAAGGTTGGGTTTAACTCCATCATCTCCATCTCGTTTACAAACCCAAGTTTCAACCGTTCAAACTCCTTACATAACTCGGACGGTAACTCTCGAACTGTAAGTTGATGGCTTACTCCCTTTCTACTCAAAGCATCGGCCACTACATTGGCTTTTCCCGGATGATAGTTGATCCCCAAATCATAATCTTTGATGAGCTCCAACCATCTTCATCGCCTCAAGTTCAGATCCGTTTGTGTGAAAATATACTTCAAACTCTTATGATCCGTGTAAATTTCACACCTATGTCCCAGAATATAGTGTCTCCAAATCTTCAATGCGTGTACCACGACTGCTATCAAGATCATGCGTGGGGTAATTCTGCTCATGTTTCTTCAATTGTCTTGATGCATAGGCGACCACTTGACCTTCTTGCATCAATACACACCCAAGTCCTTGTCTTGATGCATCACAATAGATGTCAAAACTCTTGCTTACATCCGGCAATACCAAAACTGGGGCTATTGTCAACCTCTTCTTCAACTCCTAAAAACTGTTTTGACAAGCTTCAGTCCATTGGAACGCCTTTCCCTTCATTAGAAACTCCGTCATAGGCTTGGCTATCTTGGAAAAATCCTTGATAAACCGACGGTAATATCCAACCATCCCAAGAAAACTCCTTATTTCCTTGACATTTTGCGGCCGCTCCCACTTCAACACGTCTCTCACTTTTCCGGGGTCAACCGATACTCCTCCTCCTGAGATTATATGACCCAAAAATGGCACCTCTTTCAACCAAAACTGGCACTTGTTGAACTTGGCATACAATTGATGCTCCCTCAATTTCTGCAGCGTAAGCCTCAAGTGTTCCTCATGTTCCTTCTCATCCTTTGAGTAGATCATAATATCATCAATGAACACCACGACAAACTTATCCAAGTACTCCATGAAGACCTTATTCATGAGGTACATAAAGTAGGCAGGCGCATTTGTCAATCCAAAAGACATCACGGTGTACTCATAAGATCCATACCGTGTCCTAAAAGCTGTCTTGGGTATGTCCGATGGTCTAATCTTCATTTGAAAGTATCCCGACCTCAAATCAATCTTGGAAAATACACAGGCACCTTTCATCTGATCAAACAAATCCTCTATACGGGGCAAGGTGTACTTGTTCTTGATGTTCACCTCGTTGAGAGCTCGGTAATCCATGCACATCCTTTGGGATCCATCCTTCTTGTCCACAAACAGCACAGGCACTCCCCAAGGTGAAGAACTAGGGCGAATAAAACCCTTCTCTAATTGCTCTTGAATTTTCTTCTTGAGCTCCGCTAATTCCATAGGAGGCATCCTATACGGCCTCTTAGCTATTGGTGCAGTTCCAGGTATTAAATCAATAACAAACTCAATGTCTCGATCGGGTGGCATACCTGGCAACTCGTCTAGAAAAACATCAAAAAATTCACACACCACCGAAATCTCCTCAATTGCGACACCGTCCATATGATTCAGCTCTAATTGCTTTGGTGCGGTTTGAGATGCTTCAAATTCTACGGTGATCTCTTCCTCATTAGTCAACTTCACCGTCTTTGTGGCACACTTAATAACTCCATTGTGCTTCCTCAACCAGTCCATACCAAGTATAATATCCAGCCCTTGAGAATCCAAAACAATGAGGTTGGTGGAGAAGTCTACCCCCCTTATTCTAAGGCTTACCTTTGGACATACTATATTTGTCCTCATCTCTCCTCCAGGAGATTTAACCAATAGAGTAAACTTCATATGAGAGATAGGCAAACTATACTTGGCAACATACTTTGATGCAATGAATGAATGCGATGCTCCAGAATCAAATAACATAGTCGCGGGGTTGGAGTTGGCGAGAAACATACCAATGACCACGTCATCTGCTTGTTGAGCATCCTCCGTAGAGACATGGTTCACATTGCCACGAGCAAAATTCTGCTGTCCACGGCTTCCTTGTGGCTGTCCTCCATTGGGTCTTGGGTTTTGCCTCGATGCATCACTTCCTTGACCAAGGCTTGACTTAGTACATTGATGCGCAAAGTGTCCAACTTCTCCACAAGTATAACACTTCTTAACCCCACCAGAATTGTTGGGACGAGCTTGGTTTTGAGCATTGGCTCCAGGAAAATCAGCACGAGGTGCATAAGGCATTGGAGGCCTATGTGCTTGCATAACAGGGCGCTGCTGCACAAACTGAGTTGGACGCGGTGCATAACCAGGGCGCTGAGCAGGAATAGAGGAGCTATAATGAGGCGCATTGGGCGGCGCAAAGCGAGGGCGCACATTACTCCCTTGTTGCTGTCCTTGATATGGTGCCTTCCTCTTGATTTCTTGCTCCATCTCATGGATCTTGTTCTCAACCACAATTGCTTTGTCCACAAGTTTCTGAAAATTGGCATAGTCACAATTGAGTAGTTGCACTTGGATTTCATTGTTCAATCCCCTCATGAACAAATATTGCTTCCGGCTGTCCCGACTAACATCCTCAGGCGCATATCTTGAGAGTTGAGTGAACTTATTGAGATATTCACTCACGCTTGATCTTCCTTGCCTTAAATTCTCAAATTCTTGCCTCTTCAAGATCATAACACCTTCCGACACATAATGAGAACGGAAACTCTCCTTGAATTCCGCCCAGGTAATTCTCTCTTGATTCTCATGAGCATTGCAATAAGAATCCCACCAATCTGCAGCTGCTCCAACGAGTTGATGAGAAGCAAATAGCACCTTCTCCCGATCACTGCATTGGACAATGGCTAGCTTCTTCTCCACGGACTTGAGCCAATCATCCACATCCATAGGGTTTGCGGCTTGAGCAAAGGTTGGCGGCCTAGTCCTCATAAACTCTCCCAATCGGTTATGAGGAGGCGGGGGTGGCGGTGGAGGCATGTGGGGTTGATTGTTGATATTGCCAGCCTGCAGCTGTCCCATTGTTTGTATCATGGTCTGCATGAGCTGGTTTTGCATGGCCAATAGCTGCTCGATGTTGATACCTCCCTGAGTAGATCCTTGCCCATTGTTGTTCTGAGGCACTCCATGGTTCTCCTCCTCATCATTGCCATCCCTCTGGTTGCGAGTCCTCACCATCTGAACAAGAGCAATAGGTAAGAATTAAGAAACGTCCCCAACTATATGCATCAAGGGATATGAAGCTAACCAACTAGCTATACTAGCCTAGGTGGACATTGCAATGCTAAAGCATCCCAAAATCCTCTATTAAGCACACAAGCAAGCAATATATATAGCAAACAACACTCCAAGCAAAACACATCGATTCCTGAGTGCTCCTATGTGCTCTAAAGTGTCCATTCTATCTAGGCTGCGTCCTACGGTCAACCTGGCTCTGATACCAATCTGTGACGCCCGGTTCCAAAAACTGAACCAAGCTAACGCATATGTGTGCCCAGGATGCTCAACACACATACACGAGTGCAATCACAAAAGAGTATACAGAAAATTACCACAGAACAAGATTAATTATCAAACTTTATTACACAAACTATGTTATCCTCGAATACAAACTCTAATGAATATTAATGACAAGTTCAACTAATGCAGCGGAAATAAACTAATTAAGCAAACTAAGCAACTAAGCATAAGCAAAAGGGTATATATGTGCAGCTCCAATCAACACCACAGGCAAAGCTGACGGTAGACACGACCTAGAACTCCGCATTATCACCATTAAACTCCCAATCCTGACCTGCAACTGTTGGGGTGGGGATTGCAAGAGTGAGTACATGTCGTACTCAGCAAGTGTGGAAAGTATGACATGTGGCTGATTCAAATGACGACAATAATAATGGCAAAGTGCTGAAAAGTACAGTAAAACATTTGAAAAGCAACATATTATATGTATGTGAAGTAAACCCATCATAATCATAAATAATATCATAATACCAGTCCATAATTCACCATCCTTATCAATAATTCCAGATTTCACTATTGCCAATAACCATATTCAATACCAGAAATAAATCCATAACCATCCATAACCATCACCAATACCAAATACCCTCTAATCATGGAAGTTGTCCAGGTGCTCATAACCGGGAGCACGGCTATCATGATAGTTTTAATTAACTCTGCAGAGTTTGTACCTCTTTACCCACATGTTCGTGATTTCATCACCTTTCAGCGACTAAGAACCTCCCTTATGCCCATGACCCGTCGGTCACATTACACACTTCCGTTGGTGTGTGGCCAAGAGATCACAAAATAGCCTTTACAAAGGGATTACTAGCCTATTTAGACCCCACTGAGGTTTCACCGGTGGCGATGCCTCCAACTGAGCACATCTTCAACCAAGGGCCCCCTCTTGAGCCATTCGGATCCCAGGGTAGTCCCACCAATCATCAACAAACCCAATCCGACTACCCCTTCCCCGAGCATCCACAATGGTCCAAACAGCACTAGCAAAGCCCTAATTAATCAGCTACGCCGCACCCATACTTGGCCTCGTGGTGGCACTGTAGTCCTGGCTTATTCTCGCATGAACCGGTCCTTAGATCTAAAGCAAGCAAACCACCATAACATCCAACCCATCCACATACCAGGCTTGCTTAGATCACCAATTACCATACCATATTTAACCAGTTCATGTTAACCATAATCTCATCCATGCATAATTAAATTGAGTGGTATAACTATTCCCATTCCAGTTGATTAAGCGAAGCAAAAGGTAAAATGTCCATCCCGACACTCTACCATAAATTCCAGGTGACAAGGGTGGTCAACAAAACTAGTAAACTTCCTACCATAGGATTCCCATCAAATTGACACAAGCATGCAATTTTGCAACAAAACATTTATTTTAAAACAGGATCAATATGCTTCAAGGACACTTGCCTTGCTCTTGCTGTTGATTAGGGTCAAAGCCTTCAAACCCTTGGTGTTGTAGATCCTCCGTGGCACTCTCTATCGCAAATCCATCTAATCCACATAATAAACATACAAGACAAGAAACACAATCAAAGAGTGCACAAATATTACTCAATATGACATGACATGTATGATTAATGCAAATGCAAGTTAGAACTCGTTACTAGATTGCTTTTAATGATCACTAACTAGTTCTAATAGATTTTAACAAGTTTATACAGGTTTGGGGTTGATTAGATCAAATTTTAGAATTAATTCAACACAATTTAACCAGAAAGATCGGACTAGTCCGCTAGGGGCCGGACAAGTCCGCACTCCGCGAGATCAGCAGATTAGGGTTTTCTAGATCGGCGTAAATTCGGAGATTAGGGGTTGAATTCTCTTAAGGAAAAGAGAATAGAAGGTATACCAGGTGTTTAGAACTCCAATGAACCAAGAAACTTGGAGGTAACACTTGAATCTTGATGATCTAGGGTTGGTGATGAACTGGGAGATGAATTGGTTGTGAAGGACGAAACTTGGTGGAGATCTTGATCCTTCTTCGTTTCCTCCTCTTCTTCCTCTTGCTTGGGATCTTCTCCTCCCTCCTTGATGGTGGCTCCCCACGAACTAGGGTTTGGGTGGGTGGAAAAGTGGCAAATAGATGTCAAACCAAGGGGTTGGGCTGTTTATATAGAGGTGGAGGCTAGGGTTAGATGGATTTCGAGTTTTGGGATGAGTAGAGGCCGGTTTAGAGTCCCACATGGGCTCCAAAAGAGTTAGGCACGACGTACCTAGGCCCACTTAACGTGAAACCCAAGAAACAAGTCTTAAAACAAAAGATCAACTCGGAGTCGCGAAATATCGGACATGTCCGGAAAGGACCGGACTAGTCCGAAGTCGTCCAGAGAGAAAATCGGACAAGTCTGGCAAAAAATCGGACAAGTCCGAATTTGAACTGGGAGGAAAAACGGACAAGTCCGCTGGAACACCGGACTAGTCCGAAAAAGTCCAGGTACTTAGCAAATTTTCAAGGATTCATGGAATATCGGACTAGTCCGCACAAAATCGGACAAGTCCGAATTTTTCCAGAGCCAAAATCGGACTAGTCTGCAGCAAAAACGGACAAGTCCATTTTTAGTTAGAGAGAAATCGGTCTAGTCCTCAGTAAAATCGGACTAGTCCGCACTTTCCTGCGTTTTAAGTGCGGTTTTGTTCCAAATCAATTTTAAATGCTCCGAATCAATTTTAAACTCGTTCCTCTTGTTGTGGGTTAATGTTAAACATGTATATGAGTATATGTAGGGCATGATGCATGAAAATGAGGGTGTTACAAAATTCTAAAAAGATTTAAGTTTCCCTCAATTGATTGGAAATACCTACCAAAGCCATATGATGTTCATACATAGACAAAACCTTATGCATATGCTATTTGCTTTCACATTGAGCCTAGTCAAACTAGTATAGACCTATGTAAGAAATCATTCAACTCTTTTTGAATTCGAGACTTCACTTGCACATGCTATACTTCTACACTAGAAGTAAGCAAAACGTCCATCATATCCACCATACCACAATAAAAAGAGAAACTCCATGTTATTCATGTTTAGCACTCTCTTCAAAATTCATTGCAAAGAAAGGGAGTAGAAGACATGGATACAAAAAGAAAATGAAAAAAGGGGCATGCTTACATCATAAACATGAGAAAAAAAAGAGAGAAAAGAAAAGTAGCCATGTTTCATCCCTACAAAAGAAAGAGAGATTATACCAAAAAGGAGTTATCTCAAGTATCCACATCCACTTCCACTCCATCACACATGCACTAGTCTTGAATCAAAAAGTTTTGATTTGAATTCTCCTAAGGCTTACTCTTTTGACTTAGCAATATATGTGATGCAAATATGCCTACTTACTTTCCTTACCAAGCTCCACATACAAGCCATATTCAATGAGTAGGAATAGTAGAGGCACAATGCTTTGGTGAGAAAATATTTCCACTATCCACAAAGGAGTGATTGAGAGAATCAAATTGAGGCACTTAATATCTAAATTGAATTCTCTGGGATTTAAGCAGAACTTGATTTCTAGGCTATGTTTGATCCATTTGCTATTCTACCTTTCAACTACTCATGAATATGAAAAAGCATAAGCCCCATGATAACTTAAGAAAGGTAGAGTATCATAGCCAATTTATGCAATACTAGGTAGAGTATCTTGTTGTGCATTAGATACTTTTGAAAATAAGACATTGTAGCAACTCCTGATCATCAACCTAAAGTCTTGACTTTGCTTGGGACGAGCAAAGGATAATCTTGGGGGAGTTTGTCGACGGCTGTTATATACCAATTTCATCCGTCAATATAACTCAATTATGTAAAGGATTTGTCATTTCTTGCACACATCACCTTTCTATATAACCCAACTCTACTTGGACTGGGAGAAATATGTGTATGCAACATTTTATGCAGGAAATGAGGAAATGTAGATGGACCAATCATATAAAATATCATCCTAGCCAATCAGGCAATGACACGTGGCATCCCATGGATCAAATGGCCCACAAACAGAAGTATCTGAGGAGATCCAATGGTGTATCACCCAGATACATCAAGGGGGCCCACCTGGCATCCACCTGGAGGAAGCACTCCACGTTTGGAGTGCTGACCTGGTCGGCCGACCCCTTCCTGGCGCCAAACACAGTCAAACAATGCGTGTTGGCTCATCCTGTCTTAAAGGAGTCAATGGTGACTGATTCGCGCGCTTTGGTGGCGGGAACTGACCTCAACACTAGTATAAATAGGACCCCCTACCCCTCACTTCAACACACACCACTTGAGCTTCATCTCTATTGTATACACTATTATTCGTAGTCTTAGAGGAGTTAGGTTGTAGAGAGGAGAGTCTCTAGTCCCAAGTCCAAATTGGGAAAGGAGTACGGAGTCTCTCTCTTCCCAATCCTACATTGGGAAAGGTATGGCTCATGTATTCTTTCTTGTATTTGTGACTTTATGCATAATAAAGATAGTATCTTTAGTCTCTACTTATACATATACTTGGGCAAAGCGTTTCTTTTTTGATTGTGGAGTCCATGTATGTGGAAGGTATAGCTTATATGACTGTTTCATCATGAACATATCTCAATATCAAAGAACCTATAGACCCCCACTATAGTCTAGTTGATTATAAGATAACTAGGTTAGTATTGATAATTATGTTGTGTATCAACATTGGTTCAATGATGATTCAATTCATTGACTTAAGATGGATTGTGCCTAGGCTCTTAAGGTAATTACTTAATATGCTAGCATGGTGCTAGGATAGCTAAGTAGCATTGGATGTCTCGTAGACCCACAGATTGAAGAGGTAGGCAGTAGGTGGTGACAACCCTATCTATCCTTTGTAATCCTCCACGTTCGGCTATGCCACAGGCTCTTGGCGGGAGTCGCCCTAGTATTGCTAGGGGTAAGCCCGTGCCCGATGTGTTGAACCACATAACATAAGTATTCACTATTGATCTAGCTTATGAATAATTAGTTTAGACTATGTATATGTACAATAGAGCATAGTAGGAGTACCTCCATAACTCTCAACCTTAACTAACATCTAGGATCCTCTTACCCCCCTTAGACTTGAAAGCTTTTGTGTGTGTCACACTACATCCACTATTATTTTATCCATCCTTACTAGATTCTTACCTAGACCTTTCTACCCTATTCCACTCGATGATTGTTATATCTCTTCCCTGCCTTCCTTTGGGATCAAATAAATGACACCCTTGGGAATACTCTTAAGTGGAGATGATAGAATGATATCTCTGTGCGCTTGCGGAATTCACTCTGTGATCCAATAGAACCATTAACAAGCATTCTGACACATCAGTTGGAGATGTTTAGTTAATGGTGCATAAGAAATACCAACCAGCATTTCTGGTGCCATTGTCGGGGATGATTTGTTAGTATATATTAGGAGCCGTCAACACCCCACATGCCTCTACCACCACCACCACTGCCACACCACCACCTCATAACTACCTGAGAGAGTTTATGAGGACTAGGCCACCTACCTTTGCACAAGACAATGATCCTATGAAAGTCGATAATTGGTTGGAATCTATGGAGAAGAAGCTTGCTATTGTCCAATGCTACGACCGGGATAAATTCCTTTTTTCCTCCCACTAGCTAGTTGGAGCAGCCGCGGATCGGTGGGAAGCTCTTTGCAATGCCCATGCTAATCAAGAGAGGATCACTTGGGCTGAATTCAAGAATAGTTTCTGTTCTCACTATGTTCCTGAAGGTGTCATGATATTGAAGAGGTAGGAACTTGAAAACCTAAGGTAGAGAAGGTTGAGTGTGAGTGAGTACCTTAATAAATTCACTCAACTCTCAAGGTGTGCCCCAGAAGATCTGAACACAGATAGCCGTAAGCAACACTTGTTCATGAGGGGCCTAAAAAATGAGATTCAATTCCAATTGCTCAATAGTGACTATGTATATTTCCATAAGCTTGTGGACAAGGCTATTGTGGTTGAGAACAACGTTCGTGAGATGGAGCAAGATAATAAGAGAAAGACGCCATATCAAGGACAACCTCAGAGAAGCAATGTTCGCCCTCGCTATGCACCACCAAATGCAACATATTACAGCCCATCCGCTCCTGTGTACCGTGCTTCTATTCCATCGCGCCCAGCTCAACCAATGCAGCAATGCCCTACCCTGCAAGCACCTCACCCTCTAGTGCCACATGCACCCCACGCCAATTTCCGTGCTAATTCTAAAAATCAAGCTCGTCCTAATTATACTGGTGCAACAAGGACGTTCTATACTTGTGGAGAAGTGGGTCACTTCGCATCTCAATGCCCGAAGTCAGGCTATGGTCAAGTGAACAATGCTCCAAGGCAGAACCCAAGGTCGAATGGAGGAGCACCACAAGGTAATCGTGGACAGCAAAATTTTGCTCGTGGCATGGTGAACCATGTCTCTACAAAGGAAGCCCAACAAGCTGAGGACATTGGGATTGGTATGTTCCTCGCAAACTCCAACCCGACAACTATATGATTTGATTCTAGAGCATCACATTCATTCATATCATCAAAGTATGTTGTCAAGTGTTGACAGTCCTTAAGTGCCATATTTAGACTGTTAATTCACCTCATAATGTGCAAAAAGAGAAACACAACATAGTTGTAGGGCTAAAAACTAACCAATTCCACAAGTGTTGGTGTTTATTTGTATGCAGGTGAATTTAGACCAAAAATACCAAGACATGCGGGGAGTAATCCATAAAATTGGATTTCGACGAATCAGGCGATTCCATGTGTCATCACATGGGTAAAATGGCCCGCAAAAAGAAGTATCTGAGGCCATCCAATGATGTAGCACCCATATCAAGGGATGAGACCAACCTAGCACAGACCTGGAGAAAGCACAACTTCAACAGAGCTATGACCAGGTCGGCCGACCTCCCTAGTCGGCCGACTAGGGAGTGGTGCCAAACCCGGTCAAATGCCACGTGTTGGCTCCACCTAGCTTGAAGAAGTCAGTGGTGACTGATTCACGTGCATTTGGTGGCGGGAACCGACTCATCTCCACTTATAAATAGCACCCCACATCTCACTTCACACACAACAAAATTTGAGAATAGAATACCACTCCTAAGGTTTAGAGTAGTCCTAGAGGCTGTCAAGTAGAAGGAGAGTGCGGTGAGAGTCTAGGAGAAGGAGGTTTGGGATTGTCAAGTCCCTCTTTTACACTTGTACCCCTACAAAGGTGTTATTCAAATCAAGTAAACCCTTGGTGAATTCATTTCAAGTTTGATTTGAAATTCAAGGTAGTTTGCACAAGTAGTTACTTGTGGGTTCATTGCTTTAATTTATTAGAGGTTCTAGTTGTATCTTTGTGTTCGAAACAACTAGAGTTGTGATTTAGAACGTAATCGTGGTGCTTAGGTAGAAATCACCAGTGAATATCTCGTAGACCCATGGATTGAAGAGGTAGGCAGTAGGTGGTGGCAACCCTATCTGTCCTTAGTAATCCTCCATGTTCGTCTATGCCATAGGCTATTGGCGGGAGTCGTCC
Organism: Tuctoria greenei; assembly: GCA_036927565.1. Taxonomy (NCBI): domain Eukaryota; kingdom Viridiplantae; phylum Streptophyta; class Magnoliopsida; order Poales; family Poaceae; genus Tuctoria; species Tuctoria greenei. Next base: position 175,468,877 of record JAYESD010000006.1, read on the forward strand.
TAGTGTTGCTAGGGGTAAACCAGTGCCTAAAGCAAGCAACTACCGCAAAATTCCTTTGAATTAGAATCAATACATTGAATTCCTCTCTGTTTCTTGCCTACCAAACAACTTTGTGTCCTTGGGTGAATTAGTTCGTAGGATAAGCACATACGTTCATTAGATTTGATACCATTGGGAATACTCTTAAGGGAAAGTGCTACACGACCGTTTTCGAGTGCTTGCAGATTTTTTATTTCTGATCTAAGAAACGTCAAAAAGCATTTATGGTGCATCACCGGGGAAGGTTAATGTTAATCTTCGAACCTTGTTCACCCTCGTATCTATCTTCTTATCTTATCTTTCCTTTTCTTACCACCAACACATATATGGATCAGCCCACCATTCTTTCTTATTCTGCCCCAAATGGCAAGTTTTGTGAGCCACTGCCTTCGTCAGAACCCATCTATTCTACCAGCTATGAACTTCGTGCTGGCTTTATAGCCATGGTTCAATAACAATACTTCTTAGGAACAGACTGTGAAAACTCCTACTACCATCTACGAGAGTTTGAACAATTGTGTTCATGCCTTCTAATCAAGGGTATGACACAAGAAACTCTTAAATGGAAGTTGTTTCCTTTTTCTCTTAAGGAAAAAGCTAATCAATGGTACGACCACAACATTGGGAAGACAAACGGAAATTGGAATGAATTAAGAGACATATTTTGTCTTACTTTCTTTCCAATTGCCAGAATTGTTTCCTTGCGGAAGGAAGTACTATGCTTCCAACAGACGGAAAAGGAATCCATAGGTGCAGCTTGGAATAGATTTTCTCTTTTGAGAAATTATGGCCCAGATTTGTCCATCCCTGACCCGTTGCTTTTGCAACACTTCTATATGGAATTTAACAAAGAGTCTGCCCTATATCTTGACATTACAGTTGGAGGACATTTCCTCCATAAGACGTCGGAAGAAGGCAAGGATCTTCTAGACCAAATTTTAGAAAATTCTTCCTTAATTATGGGTCTTAATGAGCCTCCTCATGAGGAAGTAGTGTCAAGAACCGAGGATAAATCCATGAACAAGTAAAACCTATCTCTTGCTTATCCCCAACCTTGTCGTAGGAATCCTCTCCCAAACCAGAAACCATGAAGGAAGAAGAAATTAAACCTTTGATGTTCCCTTTCTATTTCGAGGAAGAGACATTTGAAGATTTTGGCAATACCTCAAAGTACTGTTGCCATAGGAAACCATCATTGCCGCTAACTCCAGCTGATCCACCTGATGGAGTGTTTGTCCAACAAACAGCCAAGGAGTTAACCCCTATTTTAAGCAAGGAATGGACTGCAGAAGTTGAGAAGTCACCCGAAATCCTTCAGATGACCTCACCTTTGGCAACCATTCTATGTTTCATTAGAGGGAAACCAATGAAGGTCCTATACAACCCAACTGTTGAAGCAAATCTCATTTCCGATTCTTGTGCTCTCACCATTCTGGGCGATACGCCGTTGGCACCAATATGTAAATCCTTCCGAGATTCTTTCGGAAACATCCTTGAAGGATGCGGGGTTTTGGAGCAGGTGTCTGTAAGACACAAAGATATTGAGACTATCCAAGACTTCCATGTGTTCAAAATCCAAGATTTTGAAATTATGATTGGGATTCCTATTGAGAAATTTCTCATGGAAATTCCCTTGGAAGGGAACTGCAATGTAATACTTGGAGGGAGAAATTTCTCTATTCCTATTCTGCACTCCAAGTACACATCCGCAGAATCTCCAATCCAAGATGATCCAATAGAGGAGGCTAGGACTCTTCAATTCTTAGCACCCCCTAAAATTGAAGGAGAAGAAGATTTCATCAAAGAGGAGGATGAATTTTTGGAGGCAATTGAATTGCCAAAAGAAGAGTTTCCAAAAACTCCTGTTGAGCTAAAATTCTACCTCCAGGCCTATATTATGCCTTTCTAAATGGCGATTTGGAAGCTCCTGTCATCATAAGTGACAAGCTTTCAAATGATGAGACACTCAAACTCATTGCCATGTTAGAAAAGCATGGAGTCGTTTTTGGCTATTCACTAGAGGATCTCAAGAGGATTAGTCTAGTGTTATGCACCCATCGCATTCCTATTGACCTCGAGAGTGTCCCCTCAAGGGAACCCCAAAGGCAATTGAATAATGTGTTGCGTGAAGTTTTTAAGAAGGAAGTCTTGAAACTTCTGCATGTCAGGATTATCTATCCTGTTTCTCATAGTGAATTGGTCAGCCCCGTTCAAGTAGTGCCTAAGAAAGGAGGTATGACGGTCATTCAAAATGAGAAGAATGAACTAATTCCTCAATGAACCATTCTGGGATGGAGGATGTGCATTGACTATCAAAAACTTAACAAGGCTACAAGGAAGGATCATTTTCTGCTGCCCTTCATCAATGAGATGTTAGAGCGGTTGGCAAAACACCCCTACTTCTTTTTCCTTCATGGGTATTCGGGTTATCATCAAATACCAATCCATCCCGATGATCAAAGTAAGACCACATTCACATGTCCTTACGGAACCTATGCCTTCCAGTGTATGTCTTTGGACTGTGTAATGCTCCTACCTCTTTTCAAAGATGCATGATGTCTATCTTTTCTGACATGATTGAGGAGATCATGGAAGTTTTCATGGATGATTTATCCGTCTATGGAAAAACTTTTGATCCTTGTCTGGAAAACTTAGACAAGGTCTTATAAAGATGCCAAGAGAAGGACCTCGTGCTTAATAGGGAAAAGTGTCATTTCATGGTCCGTGAAGGCATCGTTCTTGGACACCTAGTGTCTGAGAGAGGGATAGATGTGGGCAAAGCAAAGATTGAAGTCATTGAAAAACTTCCACCTCCTATCAATGTTAAGGGAATCCGCAACTTTTTAGGTCATGTGGGGTTCTATCGGCGATTCAACAAAGATTTCTCTTAAGTCGCTAGACCCCTCACTAACCTACTAGCTAAGGAGGCTCCCTTTGATTTCGATGATGAATTCCTTAAATCAATTTATACACTCAAAAAGGCACTCATCTCAGCTCCAATAATCCAATCTCCCGATTGGACGCTGCCATTTGAAATGATGTGTGATGCTAGTGATTTTGCTGTTGGTACGGTCCTAGGGCAAACCAAATATAAAAAGCATCATGCAATAGTAGGTCCTATTTGGTTAGAGCCAAGGTCATAGTCTATATAGACCATGCTGCCTTGAAATATTTGCTCACCAGAAAGGATGCTAAACCAAAGCTTGTCCATTGGATCCTTCTACTCCAAGAGTTTGATTTAGAAATTAAGGATAAGAAAGGAGTAGAGAATTCCGTGGCAGATCATGTCTCACGTATGGAAGTCACTCAAACTATGGACATTCCTACCAATGACTTCCAACAAGATGATATGCTTCTCAAGGTGACTGACTCTTACCCTTGGTATGCGGATATCGTGAATTTCATGGTCACGGGATACTTACCACTAGGGAAAAAAAGAAACTAATCTATGAGAGTCATAGACACCTTTGAGATGACCCATACCTCTATCGAGTCTGTGCTGATGACCTTCTTAGAAGGTGCATCCCATCAATTGAAGGCACCAAGATTATCGAGAAATGCCATGCTAGCCCCTATAGTGGCCATTATCGTGTTTACCATATCCAAGCAAAGATCTGGCAAAGTGGATTCTATTGTCCTTCTATGTATGAAGACACAAAAGAATTCATTCGCAGATGTTGGAAATGCCAGAAGCATGGAGGAATTTCTGCTCGCAATGAAATGCCCCTAGCATATAATCTCCAAGTGGAATTATTTGATGTGTGGGGTATTGATTTCATGGGACCTTTCCCTAGGTCCTATGATTGCGAGTATATCCTGGTGGCCGTAGATTATGTGTCAAAATGGGTAGAAGCTTTGCCATGCAAAAATGCTGATTCCAAGCAAGCTAGGAAAATGTTCCATGAGATCATTTTCCTGCGCTTTGGCACTCCCTGTATAGTCATAAGTGATGGAGGGTCTCATTTCATAGATAAGACCTTCCAAAACTTTTTGAGGGAGCTTGGTTTCCAGCATAACATTACTACTCCATACCACCCACAAACGAGTGGTCAAGCCGAAACATCAAACAAGCAAATTAAGAATATTATGCAAAAGACCGTCATGGAAATGGGAACAGGATGGAAGCATAAGCTACCCAACACATTGTGGGCTGTAACACCCTCATTTTCATGCATCTTGCATTGCATACATCATTAAATATGTTTAACATTTAGTAACATAAAAAGGAACAAGTTTAAAATGAATTAGAAGTAAAACTGCGCATAAAAAGTCTTAGAAGTGCGGACTTGTCTGATTTGCCCCGGACTAGTCCAAATTTCTCTCTGAACACATTTCGGACATGTCCGTTTTCCTATGGACTAGTCCGTTTTTCCCTCTGTACCAGTTTCAAACTTGTTCGGTGCATTGCGGACTAGTCCGTTCACCCTAACCTTCGAAAATTTCGCAAAGTCTCTGGACATGTCTGTTTTCATCCGGATTTGTCCATTTTGCTCTCTGACTAAGTCCAGACTTGTCCGATTTCATATCAGACTTGTCCATTTTCACCTCTGTCTAATATCGAACTAGTTCGCAAGAAAACAGACATGTCCGAAATGGGTTCAGAGAGAAATTCGGACTAGTACGGGGCAAATCAGACAAGTCCGCACTTCTCAGACTTTTTATGTGCGGTTTATCTTCTAATTCATTTTAAACTTGTTCCTTTTTATGTTACTAAATGTTAAACATATTTAATGATGTATGCAATGCATGATGCATGAAAATACGGGTGTCACAAATTGGTATCAGAGCCACATGTTGATCGTAGGACGCAACCTAGGTAGAATGGACACTTTAGAGCACATAGGGATCACTCAGGAAGCGTTGTGATTTGTTTGGTATGCTGATTGCTATGTATTGTTGCTTGTGTGCTTAGTAGAGGATTGTGGGATGCTTTAGCATTGCCATGTCCACATAGGCTAGTATAGTTGCTTAGTTTCATATCCCTTAATGCATATAGTTGGGGACGTTTTCTAAATTCTTCTTTTTTTTTTCATCAGATGGTGAGGACTTGCAACCAGAGGGATGACAATGATGATGAGGAGAACAATGGAGCACCTCAAAACAACAATGGACAAGGGCCTGCCCAGGGAGCTATCCACCTTGAGCAACTATTGGCTATGCAAAACCAGCTCATGCAGACCATGCTACAGACTATGGGACAGCTGCAAGCTGGCAATAACAATCAGCCCCACATGCCTCCACCCCCACCACCCCCACCACCTCATAACAGGTTGGGAGAGTTCTTGAGGACTAGGCCACCAACCTTTGCTCAAGCCACCGACTCTATGGGCGCTGATGATTGGCTCAAGTCCGTGGAGACAAAGCTTGCTATTGTCCAATGCAGCGACCGGGAGAAGGTTCTATTTGCTTCTCATCAACTAGTTGGTGCAGCTACGGATTGGTGGGATTCTTTATGCAATGCCCATGAGAATCAGGAGAGGATCACTTGGGCTGAATTCAAGGAGAGCTTCCGTTCTCACTATGTGCTGGAAGGTGTTATGATCCTAAAGAGGCAATAATTTGAGAACTTGAGGCAAGGAAGATCAAGCGTGAGTGAATATCTTGGTAAATTCACTCAACTTTTAAGGTATGTGCCAGAAGATGTCAGCTGGGACAGCCGGAAGCAATATTTGTTTATGAGGGGCCTTAACAATGAGATCAAAGTGCAATTGCTTAACTGTGATTATGTCAACTTTAAGAAGCTTGTGGACAAAGCAATTGTGGTTGAAAACAAGGTTTGCGAGATGGAGCAAGATAACAAGAGAAAGGCGCCACATCAAGGACAGTCGCAAGGAAGCAATGTTCGCCCCTGCTTTGCACCATCCAATGCGCCATACTACAACCCCTCTGCGCCTGCTCACCCCCTTCTTATCCACCTCGTCCAGCTCGGCCTCATTTCATGCAGCAATGCCCCACTATGAAAGTACCTCGTCCTCCAATGCCTCAAGCGCCCCCGTGCCAGCTTTCCTGCAAATGTTCAGAATCAAGCTCGTCCAAACAGTGCTGGTGCAGCAAGGTCGTTCTATACTTGTGTTGAGGTAGGAAACTATGCATCTCAATGTCCTAAGTTAGGCCTTGGTCAGGGAAACAATGCTCCAATGCAGAACCCAAGACCGAATGGAGGAGCGCCACAAGGCAACCATGGACAACATAATTTTGCTCGTGGCAATGTGAACTATGTCTCTACGGTGGAAGCGCAACAAGCGGATGACGTGGTGATTGGTATGTTTCTCTCAAACTCCAACCCAACGACTATGTTATTGGATTATGGAGCATCACATTCATTTATTGCATCAAAGTATGTTACCAAGTATAGTTTGCCTATCTCTCATATGAAGTATACCTTGTTGGTTAAATCTCCAGGAGGAGAGATGAGGACAAATATAATATATCCAAAAATAAGCCTTAGAATAAGGGGGGTAGATTTCTTTGCCAACCTCATTGTTTTGGAGTCTCAAGGATTGGACATTATACTTGGTACGGACTGGTTGAGGAAGCACAATGGAGTTATACAATGTGCCACAAAGACGGTGAAGTTGACTAATGAGGAAGGGATCACCATAGAATTTGAAGAATCTCAACATGCACCGAAGCAATTGGAGCTGAATCATATGGACGGTGCCGCAATGCAGAAGATTCTAGTGGTGTGCGAGTTTTCAGATGTGTTTTTGGATGAGTTTCCAGGTATGTCACCTGATCGAGACAAAGAATTTGTTATTGAATTAATACCTGGAACTACACCTATAGCTAAGAGGCCATATAGGATACCTCCTAAGGAATTAGCGAAACTCAAGAAGCAAATTCAAGAGCAGCTAGAGAAGGGTTTCTTTCGTCCAAGCTCTTCACCTTGGGAGCGCCCGTACTTTTCGTGGACAAGAAGGATGGATCCCAAAGGATGTGTGTGGATTACTGAGCTCTCAACGAGGTGATGATCAAGAACAAGTATACGTTGCCCCGCATCGAGGATTTGTTTGATCAAATGAAAGACGCCTGTGTTTTCTCCAAGATTGACTTGAGGTCGGGTTCCTTCCAAATGAAGATTAGACCGTCGGATATACCCAATGCATCTTTTCGGACATGATATGGATCTTATGAGTACACCATTATGTCCTTTGGATTGACAAATGCACTTGCATACATTATGTACCTCATGAATAAGGTCTTCATGGAGTACTTGGATATATTTGTTGTGGTGTTCATTGATGACATTATGATTTACTCAAGAAGTGAGGAGGAGCATGAGGAGCATTTGAGGCTCATGTTGCAGAAATTGAGGGAACACCAATTATATGCCAAATTCAGCAAGTGCCAATTTTGGTTAAAGGAGGTGTCATTTTTGGGTCATATCATCTCAGGAAGAGGAGTATCAGTTGACCCAGGAAAGGTGAGGGATGTGTTGAAATGGGAACCGCCTTTATTAGAATGTAAAGGAAATTAGAAGTTTACTCGGAATGGCTGGATATTATCGTCGGTTCATGAAGGACTTTTCCAAAATAGCCAAGCTAATGACTGAATTGTCGATGAAGGGAAAGACATTCCAATGGACTCAAGCTTTTCAGGACAGTTTTGAGGAGCTTAAGAAGAGGTTGACAACAGCACTGTGATGGTTTTGCCAGATGTGAGCAAAAGTTTTGATATCTATTGTGACGCCTCAATACAAGGACTTGGATGTGTATTGATGCAAGAAGGTCACGTGGTAGCCTATGCATCGAGGCAATTGAAGAAACATGAACAGAGTTATCCTACGCATGATCTCGAACTTGCAGCCGTAGTAATGCCTTGAAGATTTGGAGACATTACATTATTGGTCACAGGTGTGAGATTTACACGGACCACACTCAAACGGATCTGAATTTGAGGCAACAAAGATGGTTGGAGCTTATCAAGGATTATGATGTTGGAATCAATTATCACCCAGAAAAGGCTAATGTAGTGGCTGATGCCTTGAGTCGGAAAGGATTAAGCTACCAATTTACGGTTCGATAGTTGCCATCTGAGTTATGTAAGAAGTTTGAACGGTTGAATCTCGGATTTGTGAATGAGATGGGGATGATGTAGTTAAATATGACCTTGGAGCAAGAAATTTAAGAAGGTTAGACCAAAGATGAGGAAATTCAAGAAATCAAGGAAAGGACCCAAGAGGGAAGATAATTCAGGTTTGATGAGGATGACCATGGTACTCTATGGATTGGTAAGAGGATTGTCGTGCCTAATGTTAAGCATATTCATGAAACGATATTAAAGGAGGCACATGACTCACCTTACTCAATCCATACCGGCTGTACAAAGATGTACAAGGACTTGAAAACATGTTATTGGTGGGCTAGCATGAAAAAGGACATAGCTGAATATGTAGCTTTGTGTGATGTGTGCCAACGGGTCAAGGCTGAACATCAAAGGCCAACCGGATTATTGCAGACATTGAGGATTCCGGAAAGGAAGTGGGAAGAAATCGGAATGGACTTCATAGTTGGATTTCCTCAAATCGAGTCTGGCTATGACTCAATATGGGTTATTGTGGATTGCTTGACCAAATCAGCTCATTTCATTCCTGTCAAGACCACATATACCACCGCGAAGCTAGTAGAATTGTATATGGAGCATATTGTGTGCCGACATGGAGTTTCGAAGAAGATAGTCTCGGACCGAGGTTCTAAATTTACCTATAGGCTCTGGGAGAAACTGCATGAAGCTATGAGAACTCAATTGAATTTCAGTTTTGCATATCACCCTCAAACTGATGGATAAACCAAGACAACAAATCAGGTTTTAGAGGACATGTTAAGAGCTTGTGCCCTGAAGCATGGCCGCAGCTGGGACAAAAGCTTGCCATATGCAGAATTCTCATATAACAATGGTTACCAAGCAAGTTTTAAGATGTCTCCATATGAAGTATTATATCTAAGGAAGTGTAGGACACCTTCATTTTGGAATGAGACATGAGAGAACCAGATATTTGGACCTGATATGTTGCAAGAAGCTGAAAAAGAAGTTCAGATCATCTGCAAAAATTTGAGAGCTGCCCAATCAAGACAAATATGATATGCGGATAATAGACGGAGAGACCTAGCCCTTGAAGTGGGAGACTTCGTTTACCTCAATGTGTCACCAATGCGAGGTCATAAGAGGTTTAATTCAGACGCAAGTTTGCACCTCGCTATATTGGACCATTCAAAATTTTGGACAAATGAGAAGAAGTAGCATATAAACTGGAGATGCCAGCTCATCTTTCCGATGTCCATGATGTGTTTCATGTTTCACAGCTCAAGAAGTGCTTAAGGGTACCAGAAGAACAAGTGCCAATGGAAGAATTGGAACACCCCTCGGCTGAAAACCAATCTGTTAAAGAAACCGTGTGTGCGACTAATCTAAACGTATTCAACTGTGACAAAACTAGTATACATTGTAGAGAATCAAGTCTCAACAATGTAACAACAAGAATCACAAAAATCCTTCAAGAGAAACTCAAATTACGAACGAAAGATCAAACAAAGGTCAATCTGTCCTACCCGAGAAAAACAGTACTGGAACACTGCAAAGAAACTCATGTAGACCACAAATCCAATGACCGTGAAATTCTTCACAGAGGATAGAAAAACAAGTTGTGAAGACAACCCAAAAAGAATCACGTTAATCGGATCTGTAGAACTCGAGTTATGATAAAACCATCAAAGTAAGGTAGTGATGTGCAGAAACTCGACGAGAAAGACTTGAACAAAACAAGTCGGACGAACAAGGAACAAAAGATCCTTTCAACTACGAATTTTATTCAATAGAACACAAGAGGAACAACCCCAAAGTCATCTACAGAGAGCTCTGGTCTCCCTTGCTGATATAACCAGCCCGAAGGCCAACTCAACTCAAACTAGGATTCTAATCCTACTCCGATCACAAATTGCAACTAACCATAACTGCTCAAGATCTTCCTATTCAGAGATAGAAACAATCTCAAGAATTTCTAACAAATTCAGGAACGTGTTCCACATTCCTAAAACAACCTAACTTCATGTCCCACACAAAAACTATCATAACCAACTCGATACTTTCCATATCCAAGCCAAAACCAACTCCGCCACAGCCGAAGTCATCATCCGATACAATCCGATCCTTCCAACCAAATATTTCCTTCCATAACCCATCTTCGGAACCATGTTTCCACGTCATGGACCCCATGCATACGTGCGAACACCTTCCTTCGACATACAACTTCCTTCATATGCATTGTCCTCTATTCAATCACCCTGCGTGACCTCCTGATCAGCTCAACCACAGTTCCTCCCGAACTCGATTGTTGATTGATTATTTTTTTCATTATTAAAAGCAATTGTGAGCATGCAACAAGTTCAAAACAGCAAGAAAGTTTGATCATGACCAGATTTAGTATAAGTAATTATTCCAATTACTAGTCATGGCAGAAACTACAAAATGTATAACATTAGTAATGTAGTAAGAACTTCCAGCATGTAAAAGGAATCACAAAGTCATATATGTATGAAATACTATGCTCATATTATTTTAAATTCAGATTCACACATAAAATTCTGAAGTTTCAAACCTTCCCCTCAATTTAAGCCATGAGGATGCATAACCCCTATTTCACTACGAATGTAACAAAAACGAGTGAAATCCAAAGGTTTTATAAAAATATCAGCCAATAGTTGTCCAGTATCTACATGGTGAAGCACAATGTTTCCTTTTTCAACATTATCACAGAGAAAGTGATACCTAATGTCAATGTGCTTAGTTCTAGAATGTTGCACGGGGTTTTAGCAATGCAAATGACACTAGTGTTATCAAAAAATAATGGAACACTATCTAGATCAACCCCATAGTCCTTAAGTGTTTGAACAATCCAAAGAATTTGTGAGCAAGCGCTAGCAATAGCTACATATTCAGATTCGGCTGTGGATTGTGCAACTGAGTTTTTTTTTTCTAGAGGACCAAGCAACAATTGAATTACCAAGAAAATGACAAGCATCGGAAGTATTTTTCCTATCAATCCTACAACCCCCAAAATCAGCATCCAAAAATGATTTCAAAGTAACAGTTGAGGACGAAGAAGAAAAATGCCAATTTCTTGAGTTCCATATAAGTACCTGGGAATTCTATTGATGGCTTGACGATGTGAAGCACATGGTGAAGCTTGAAACCGTGCACAAAGACATACGCTGAATTGTATGTCCGGTATTGATGTCGTGAGGTACAAAAGTGATCCGATCATGCTTCTATATTCTTTTTGATCCACAGGCTCACCATTTTCATCAAGTTCAAGTGTTGATGTTGTTCCCATTGGTGTCCGAAGAGGCTTGCTTTTGTCCATGTTGAAGTGCTTGAGAAGGTCTCTTGTATACTTCATTTGATGCACAAAGGTTCCCTCCTTAGTTTGCTTGATTTGCAGCCCCAAAAAGTAGGTGAGTTCTCCCATCATACTCATCTCAAATTCTGAACTCATCATAGCTGAAAACTTGGACACAAGATCATGAGAAGCACAACCAAAGATAATATCATCCACATACACTTGAACGAATCATGAGTCATTGCCATGCTTAAGCACAAAAAGAGTTTTATCAACCTTGCCCATGGTAAACCCCTTTTCAAGTAAGAATGTTTTTAACATATCATACCATGCTCTAGGAGCTTGTTTTAGACCATACAAGGCTTTAGTCAGTTTGAAAACATGATTAGGGAAATCTGGATTTTCAAAACCAGGTGGTTGCTTAACATAAACCTCCTCATCTATGTAGCCATTAAGAAAAGCACTTTTTACATCTATTTGATATAACTTGAAACCTTTAGATGCAGCAAAAGCTAACAAAATTCTTATGGATTCTAATCTAGCAACAGGAGCAAAAGTTCCATCAAAATCTAGACCATCAATTTGTGTGAAACCTTGAGCAACCAATCTAGCCTTATTCCTAATCACAACCCCATCCTCACTTTGTTTATTGTTAAACACCCATTTAGTTCCAATTAAAGTGTGATCTTGAGATGGAGGTACAAGTTTCCAAACATTATTTCTTTTAAAATTTTCTAACTCTTCTTGCATGGCAATAATCCAAGATTCATTAGTGAGTGCGTGTGATATATCTTTGGGTTCAATAGAAGCAACAAAAGCAGAATGAGCATGAGAATTGGGGTCGGAAAACCTGGATCTTGTAACTCATTCATGCAAGCTTCCAATTATCTCTTGCGGGGGATGATTCTTGTAAATATGTAGGGGAACTGATGTCTCACTAGCTTCTTCTTCATTAGGTTCATCGCAGATTAATGAGCTTGTGGCTTGTGGACGATCAGGACCAGCAGAGATGGTAGTCGGAGCTTGTTCAAAGTTCAGAGTTGGACACATGTCAGCTTCGGAACTATGAGGCAATATTACCGACTCTTCTTCTTCTTCTTCTTCTTCTTCTTCTGAGGATATGGATCCGGACCTGCAATATTTGAACTAGTACCTGGGCTAGCTTCATTAAAAGACACCTCACAAGTCTCCACAATTTTGTTAGTGTCAAGTAAAAGCACACGGTAGCCTCTAGTATGAGATGGATAGCCAAAAAACATGCCATCAATGAATCTAGGTTCAAATTTATCAATATTACCATGTTTCTTAACAAAGAATTTGCAACCAAAGACCCGAAAGTGTGTAACACTAGGCCTATGTTCAAACCGGAGCTCATATGGAGTTTTACCTAGCTTAGCGCGCAAGAAAACATGATTTCAGAAATAACAAGCGGTTGCAGTCGCATCAGCCCAAAATTTCCTAGGAGTTTGATGTTCATCAAGCATAGTCCTATCCATCTCAACTAAGGTTCTGTTCTTTCTTTCTACAACACCGCTTTGTTGAGGTACATATGGTGAAGAAAATTGATGATCTATTTCATTTTCAGCGCAAAAGTGATCAAAAGATTGATTTTAAATTCAGTTCCATTATCACTTCTAATTGCTTTTAAAGTTCCTAGGTGATCAATTGATAATCTAAGAAATAAAGTTCTAAAGTGACTAAAAGCTTCATTCTTAGATGCCATAAAGTAAACCCAAGAGTATCTAGAATAATCATCAACAATCACAAGAACATACCATTTACCTCCGAAGGATTGAACACGTGAAGGTCCTACGGTGTCAAGGTGAAAAAATTGACCCGGTTCAGTTGTCATGATCATTTTGAGAGGAGTATGTGAACCTGCAACAATCTTAGCATGTCTACAAGAAGAGCACACAACTTCTTATGTCACCTTTAAGCTTAGGCAGCCCACGTATGCAATCAAGAAAACTAACACGCGTTAGATGATCAAAGCCTACGTGCCCAAGTCTACAATGCCAAGAATATAAGTCCTTTGAATCATTAGCAACTAGACACCTATGCTTAGAGGAAGACATATCAAAATCAGCTTTGAAAACTCTTCCAAACCGGGACATGTTAAAAATAAGCTCACTATTTGAATTTACAACTTTGCAGCAATTTTTAGTGAAAATAATTTCCAAATTTTCATCTAGCAGTTGTGAAACAGAAAGCAAGTTGTATTTCAAATTTTTAACCAGTGCCACATCCTTCAAAGTGTAGTGATCATTTACTCTAACTGAAATCTTAGCAATTATAGGAGATGAAGAATTATCGGCAAAAGTAACATTCTTTGTTACCGGTCATGTGGCGTGAGCAACCTGAATCCACAATCCAAATGTTCTCCTTCCTCAAGCGTGTAACCTACATAGAAGAACAATACATCGATGACTCAATACTGGGGTTAGTCAATAGGCATTTAGGAATCCAGTACTGAGTCACACAACGTGCAGTAGGAACAACGTGCGACAACTGAGCTAAAACAACAGGTTTATGAGTCAATGGTTGAGGTTTTCTGTTCTTAATTACTAATTTAAAAGTTGTTACTCATTTAGCACAAAAAGCAGCAGCTCCGGAGTTAAGAGCGGTAGTTCCAAAGGAGAAAGTTGAAGCTTCGAATGCAAAGAATGAAGTTCTGAAGGGAACAACAGAAGGTTCGGGAACTTTCAGAGCTATTGGAACTACTGGAGCTTTCTTTGCAAATTTCTTACCAGAAGGTCTGGATGCTACTTTTTCAAATTTCTGACTCATTAAAGTAGGTTGCATGTTTCTAATTTTGGGTTTAGCATGCATAGCAGATTTAGCATAAAAGTTATGAGATCTAGAAGATACTTTATCCTTTTTAATTTGTTTAGCTAGTCTATAACAGAAATCTACGACATGACCATATTTATCACATTAAGTAAAATCAAATTTCATTTTGTAATCATGTCTAGATGAGCATCCAATATTAGAAACAGAATTAGAAAGCACTCCTGCAGATTTAAAGATCACATCCTTTTGTTTAGGGACAATTTTGATTAAACCTCTTTCAAATGATCTTACTACGTGAGGTGGATGTGTTTTAGAGTAAGCATGGGAATCAAAATCTAAACCAGTTTTATCATTACAAGGTTTAGAATAATTTAACAACAAGTTTAGATTCTTGTTCCCATTGTAAAACCACTCTAGTATTTTATTTTTATTGTCAAGTTCTTTAGATAAAACTAGGCAGTTTTGTCATGAAGTTTTTCCTTTTAGTTTGCAATTGGAACAATATTTAACTTCATGAGAACGTAAAGTATTTTTCACAATGGAGATTTCATTCATTGCATCTTTTAGTTTCTTGTCTAGATTGTCACATGCAGAACAATGCAGATCATCTGTAGAACAAGAAGCATCTTTTAAGTTTTTAACATTAAGGTCAGACAACTTTTTGTTCTTTTCAATTTCTTCATCAAGTCTACCTAGAGTGGAGGAGTGTGCACTTCTTAATGTGGACAATTGTTCATAGACTAAGTCACGTGAGGGACATGCATCATCACTAGAAGTCAGTTTTTAAGCAGTTGATTTTAGATTCTAGTGATTCAATTTTAGCAGCATTATCCCTAAGCTTTTTGTCCTTTTTCTTGACAATGATAGTTGCACGAGAAATTGCATCACACACTTCATTACAGGTACAACATACCTCATCGTCGCCACTGTTGTGTTCTGCATCCTCCTGACTTGATGCTGATCTTGATCATGTTTTGCCCGCCATGAAGCATAAGTTGGCCAGATCATCATAATCTTCATCACTTCCAATGTCTACATCACTTGAACTGAGCTCTTGAAGTGCGGTGATGAAGCTGTTTATCATCTTGCATCCTATGGAACCCTTTTTCTTGTTGGAGTTTCCAGAGGTGGTCTTGACCTTGTTCTGCTTTTCTTCATGGGTAGTAGGACCTGAAAGGTTAGGGCATTCTGTACGAAAGTGTCCTGTCTTACAGAATTCAAAGCATCATTGAGGTCTGGAGCTTCCTCTCCTTCTAGTTCTAACATTTTGCAATGCTTATGAGAACCGACTAGACATGAGTGCTAGCTCCTCTTCTGAAAATTCTTCAATATGTTCCAGGGTTAGTGAAGACAGCAAAGCAAGAGTATTGCAAGATGAAGATTGTCTGGAGCTAGGCATATCACGTTGTGAAATGAATGCAATAGACTTATTTGGATTCTTTCGTGATAAAATGTCAATTTCATGAGTTTTCAGTTTAGAGTAAAGCACATCTAAAGTAAGAGTACTCATGACAGTTGATTCACGAATGGATGTTACTTTCATTTCCCATATTGTATGTCTAATGCACTAAGGAGTTGCCTAGCATTCTCAACGTTAAAAAGTTTACATTGACACTACGTAGATTACTGAGAATTTTATTAAATCGAGCAAAAAGTTGATCGATGGCTCACAAGGTTGCATCTCGAAGCGCATGTATTCCTTTTTGAACACATCTTGTTTTACCTCCTTGATTGTGTTGGAGCATTCGTGATAATCACAAAGAGCTCTCCAAACATTGTATGCTGATCGGAGGTGTGCGATACCATCAAAGACACTTTGAGTGAGTCCCTGAATGATCAAGTTGCGGGCTTTGTTGTTGTTGTCAACGTCCTATAGATTCGTAGCCGTAAATTGATTGTTTGGTGGCACTTCATAAGGTTTGTATAACGCGAAGCCTTGCGCATGGATGAAAGCTTCCATGCGTGCCTTCCAAACCTGAAAAACAATACAAACAAACACACAAGGTTTCGCTGAGTATTTCTCCATGAATATTAGTCAAAAACACGTGCGAATCACAAATATTAGAGCACCGTGGCTCTGATACTAATTGTAGGATCAAAGAGCATGTGTAAAGCTACCATAGGGGGGGTGAATGGTAGATTAAAACTTTTTAGCGGAAGCAACAAAAACACCCCTCGGGCAGAAAACCAATCTATTAAAGAAACCGTGTGTGCGACTAATATAAACATATTCAACTGTGAGAAAACTATTATATATTGTAGAGAATCAAGTCACGCAGACTTCACAACAAGAATCACAAAAATCCATCAAGAGAAACTCAAGTTACGAACGAAAGATCGAACAACGGTCAATCTGTCCTACCTGAGAAAAACAGTTCTGGAACACAGCAAAGAAACATGTGTAGACCAGAAACCACAAATCCAATGACCATGAAATTTTTCACAGATGATAGAAAAACAAGTAGTGAATACAACCCAAAAAGAATCACGTCAATCGGATCTGTAGAACTCAAGTTATGATAAAACTACCAAAGTAAGGTAGTGCTGTGCAGAAACTCGACGAGAAAGACTTGAACAAAACAAGTCGGACGAACAAGGCACAAAAGTTCCTTTCAAATACAAATTTTATTCAATAGAACACAAGAGGAATAACCCCAAAGTCGTCTACACCGAGCTCTGGCCTCCCTTGCTTATATAACAAGCCCGAAGGCCAACTCAACTCAAACTAGGATTCTAATCCTACTCTGATCACAAATTGCAACTAACCATAACTGCTCAAGATCTTCCTATTCGCAGATAGAAACAATCTCAAGACTTCCTAACAAACTCAGGAACGTATTCCATATTCCTAAAACAACCTAACTTCATGTCCCACACGAAAACTATCATAACCAACTTGATACTTTCCATATCCAAGCCAAAACCGACTCCGCCGCAGCCGAAGTCATCATCCGATACGATCCAATCCTTCCAATCAGATCTTTCCTTACATAATCCGACTTCGGAACCATGTTGCCACGTCATGCGCCCCATGCATACGTGCAAACACCTTCCTTCGACATACAACTTCCTTCATATGAACTGTCCTTGATTTAGTCACCCTGCGTGACCTCCTGATCAGCTCAACCACAGTTCCTCCCGAACTTGATTGTTGGAACCTCATCTCCTCCTTGAGACTAGTCCAATGGATCCCGTCACCAGCCGCTTCTTGAACTCAAGCAACACACGCACATGAACAAACAACCAATACATCCGAGCACAAGTCCTCGACTTGACTCTCGTTAGTTCTGATAACCACAACATCTTACGTGAGATCCTCACATAAGTATGTTGCAAACCCTAGAAAAAAGATATCAGCCATAACCACCAACACACACCAAAAACTTAGTAAAAGAATACTAAGCAAGCTTTCCATAAGTGTAAAGCAAGTTTGAAACATTGCAAATAAAAAGCAGAACCACTGCGATCAAGCTCCGAACCTTGCCAAAGCTAACCGGAGCTTGAGCCGGAGCTTATCAAAGCTAGTCGGAACCAGTCAACTCAAAAGCCGGAGCTAGAAAAACATGTCGGAGCTAACCAACATAAGTCGAACCTAGCAAAACATATCGAAGCTTAACAAAGACATGTCAGAGCTATCAAAGACATGCCAGAGCTGAAGACAAAGCTCACCGGAGCTTCCCAAAAACATGTTGAACCTTGACAAAGCAAGTCGGACCTATTGTCGGACCTTGCAGAAGCTCGGAGCTAGAGTCGGACCTAATTCAGTACAAGCCAATGTATTCAGCACACATATGTCTCACAGGAAATTCTGAGTTCTGTAACAAAAGTGATTAATTAACCTTGTTCTATGGTAATTTTCTGTATATCCTTTTGTGAATGCACTCGTGTATGTGTGTTGAACGTCTTGGGCACACATATGCGTTCACTTGGTTCATTTTTGGAATCGGGTGTCACAGTTTGTTGCGTGGAATAGAAGGTGCTACACTAGAGGGTGCTGTCGAGGACCTCCAGTACAAGAATTTGGAAGCCCTTGACCCTAACCAAGCTTAGGAGCAAGGCAAGTGTCCTTGATCATTTTGATCCTAGTTTTAAATGTTTTGTTTGCAAAACTGCATGCTTGTGTCAAATTGATGGGAAACCAAAGATAGGAGTTTACTAGTCTTGTTTGACCACCCTTGTCGCTTGGGATACATTGTAGAGAGTCGAGAGAGACTTTTTACCTTTTTGGCTACGCTCAAATTAATTGGGATGGGAAAACAACCAAGCTACTTAATTATAAATTATTGAGATTATGGATAAGGTACATTGATGAACATGGTTAATGGTAACATGATAATGGGTGATCTAAGCAAGCATGGTTTGTGGATTGGATGTTATGGTGGTTTGCTTGACTTGGATCTAAGGACTGGTTCATGTGAGAATAGGCCAGGACTACAGTGCCACCACAGGAAGTATGGGTGCGGTGTAGCTGATTAACTAGGGTATTGCAAGTATTGCACGGACCATTCGAAAGAGCGGGAAAGGGGAGTCAGATTGGGTTTGTATAAGTGGTGGGACTCCCTGGGATCCGAACATCACAAGACGGGGCCCTTGGTTTAGGATGTGCTCAGTTGGAGGCATCGCCACCGGTGAAACCTCAGTGGGTCCGTATGTGCTAGTTGTCCCTTTGTAAAGTCTATTTTGTGATCTCTTGGCCGCACACCAACCGAAGTGTGTAATGTGACCGACGGGTCATGGGCATAATGGAGGTTCTTAGTCACTGAAAGGTGATGAAATCACGAGCATGTGGGTAAAGTGGTACAACCTCTGCAGAGTGTTAAAAAACTATCATGATAGCCGTGCTCCTAGTTAAGAGCACCTGGATGACCTACATGATTAGAGGGAACTTGGGATTTGGGATGGTTGGTTATGGTTATGGTCATGGTTATGGATTGAGTTATGATAAATGAACCTGAATGATGATGATGATGGTAATAATCTGGTATATGGATGGATGATTAATCATGACTCCATATTATGTTAATTATCTGGGATATGATGGGAATACTTCACGTAGACATAGTATAATGCTTTTACAAGTTTTAAATGTACTTTTCAGCAATTAGCCATTGTTTATTATCATGCCTTGTTTAAGCTACATGTCATACTTTCCACACTTGTTGAGTACGACATGTACTCACCCTTGCAATTCCCCCACCAACAGTTGTAGGTCAGGATTGGGAGTATCACAACGTTAATGCGTAGTACTAGGTTGTGTGCCGCCGTCAGCTTTGCCTGTGGTGTTGCTTGGAGCCGCACTATCCCTTATGCTTAGCTTAATTAAATTATTTCCTTTGCAGTAGTACTATTAATATTGACCATTAGAATTGTAATATGAGGATTACTTGAATATTGTAATAAAAGTACTTACTTAATAATTTGAGTTGTGGTAATTATCTGTTTATCATTTGTGAATCACTTGTGTATGTGTGTTAAACATCCTGGACACACATATACTGCATTTGGTTCGTTTTTTGGAACCGTGTGTCACATGGCCATACTGTACTGCTTACAAAACTCCCATCAGTATGTCTCCATTTCAACTTGTCTAACGGAAGACTTGTCATCTTCCTGTAGAGTTGGAACATAAAGCCTATTGGGCCATCAAGCGGTGGAACATGGACCTTCGCAAAGCAGGAAAACACCGACTGAAGCAACTTTCTGAGTTGTAAGAGTGGAGAGATAAGGCGTACCATAGTGCACAAATCTACAAGGAAAGAACCAAAAGATGGCATGATAAGAGGATTACGCCTAATGAGTTCAAACTTGGAGATAAAGTTCTACTCTTCAACTCTAGGGTTAAACTCTTTGGACATGGGAAGCTTAGAAGTATATGGGAAGGACCCTTCACCGTAGTAGAAACCTAATCCCATGGAGCAATCACACTCCAAGGTGATGATGATAAGCTATTTAAAGTGAATGGGCACTGACTCAAATTATTTCTTGAATCCCAGGAGGAGGAGGCAAAAAAAGAAATTGACATGATAAATCTTATTGATTTTCACACCGTTTCTTTAAATTCCGTCTAAATTCTAAACTTCTAATTAATTGGCCCATCCAATTAATCATCCATGGAGCCCGTTAAGCCAACCCATGGAAACCTATCTCGAACGGAGCCAGGAAGGGTTCAGCCAAATCCTAGGGTCAGCTGACCGCTCCCTTGCGCCGTCGGCGTTCTAGCTTCTTGTGCGGACTCTCCCAACGTAACCCAACAAGACTCCCAGTGCTATTGAACTTTTCCCGCTTATTTATTGACAGGAACAGAGAGGGGAACCTAGAACCATCTAGAAAAATGCATCTCCTGTTCCTCCTATCCAAGTCAAGGCCGACAATAAAATTGTGCCTCATGCCTCCTCTAGCTCAACCTTCAACCTGAGCGGAGACATTGCACTGACCAATGATAGTCCACCCTCGCTTTGGAGTCCGTAATAGCATTAGATGTTGTACCTCTCGCCATGATCCCACCACCTACAACAACTCCGCGTGGGCGTAGCACCACGCCACGTGGTGCTGCATGATCGCTCTCCCCTCGGAGGATGCCGATGAAGTTGACGACACCTGCAAGTCGTCCGACTACGGCTCGCCTTAAGTTAGTCAAGACTCGTCTTTTTCCTAAAAAAGACGAGTCTCTACCAAAGCTCCAGCCTGGCAAGGAGTTCATGTACACTCTGAATACCGTGGATGGTGACGTAGTAAGCCAACACTACAAGTCACCTATGCGTACCTCGCCTGAGCGTGTGGGAGATTGCCTCATTATCCACAGGGTGCAGAAGCCTGAAGGAGGCTATGCAAAAGGCTTGTTCAAGCAAGTGGATAATTTGGTGATTGGAGAATCGACGGGCTCATAGCACTCCAAAATTAGGCGTCACCACTCGCCACCTGCCATCAGAGGGCCACCTGGCCAATTTGAGGACAACGACGGGAAATCTCCTCGCGCCTTTAAAGTGGCACAGTTTCTAAGGAGTTAGATTCTCTCCGTTTGGAGAACAAGAAGCCATCAGACTTAGTGGCTAAAGGTCGCATAGAGAGGGCAGAACTGAAGGATGACCTCATGTCCCTCAAGGAAGATATTGATGGTGCTCACCATGGCATGGGCGCCAAGCTGTGACGCGTATGCAATGCCGTCGAGAAGCCCGACATCTGCAACACACCATAGTTTAGATGTCCCGACACATAGGATGCTTACTAGTTTAGTTTAGTTTTATTCAAAATTTTTATTCATTAAATTTAGATTGAATAATGTAGGAATCCTTAATATTTCAAGTTCAATTGTGACACCCAGTTCCGAAAATGAACCAAGTGCAGTATATGTGTGCCCAGGATATTTAACACACATACACAAGTGATTCACAAATGATAAACAGATAATTACCATAGCTCAAGTTATTAAATAAGTACTTTAATTACACAATTCAAAATATCCTCGAATACAAGCTCTAATGAATATTAATGACAAGTTTGAACTAATGCAGCGGAATCATCTAAGAAAGCAACTATGCACACTAAGCAAATAGGATAGTGCGGCTTCAAGCAACAGCACAGGCAAAGCTTACGGCGGACACGGCCTAGAACTCCGCATTATTAACATAATACTCCCAATCCTGACCTGCAACTGTTGGTGGGGGGGGGATTGCAAGGGTGAGTACATGTCGTACTTAGTGCAACTGTTGGTGGGGGGGGGGGGGATTGCAAGGGTGAGTACATGTCGTACTTAGCAAGTGTGGAAAGTATGACATGTAGCTGATTCAAATGACGAATATAATAATGGCTAAGTACTGAAAAGTACATTAAAACATTTAAAAAGCAACATATTATACGTATGTGAAGTATTTCCATCATAAACTATAATTAATAACATAGCACCAATTCATATTCCATATCCATCACCATCATAACATTAACCATATTCAATGCCAGTATTTAATTCATAACCAACCATAACCATAACCAAATTATTAACCATAACTATTACCAATACCAAACCATCCCAAAAACCATCTCAATATCAAATTCCCTCTAATCATGGAAGTTGTCCAGGTGCTCATAACCGGGAGCACGACTATCATTATAGTTTATTAGACTCTGCAGAGTTTGTACCACTTTACCCACTTGTTCGTGATTTCATCACCTTTAAGTGACTAAGAACCTCCCTTATGCCCGTGACCCATCGGTCACATTACACACTTCCGTTGGTGTGTGGCCAAGAGATCACAAAATAGCCTTTACAAAGGGATTACTAGCCTATTTAGACCCCACTGAGGTTTCACCGGTGGCGATGTCTCCTACAGAGCACATCTTCAACTAAGGGCCCCCTCTTGAGCCATTCGGATCCCAGGGTAGTCCCACCAATCATCAACAAACCCAATCTGACTACCCCTTCCCCGAGCATCCATAATGGTCCAAATAGCACTGGCAAAGCTCTAATTAATCAGCTACACCGCACCCATACTTGGCCTCGTGGTGGCACTGTAGTCCTGGCTCATTCTCGCATGAACCAGTCCTTAGATCTAAAGCAAGCAAACCACCATGACATCCAACTCATCCACATACCAGGCTTGCTTAGATCACCCCATATCATATTGACCAGTTCACATTAACCAGAATATCATTAATGCATAATTAAGTGTGTAGTGTTGTTTTCCCATCCCAATTAATTAAGTGAAGCAAAAAGGTAAAAACCCTTCCCGACTCTCTACCATATATTCCAGGTGACAAGGGTGGTCAACAAAACTAGTAAACTTCCTACCATAGGATTTCCCATCAAATTGACACAAGCATGCAATTTTACAAACAAAACATTTATTTCAAAAACAGGATCAATATGCTTCAAGGACACTTGCCTTGTTCTGACGGATAGGGTTGCTCAAGCGCTTCGAAGTCTTGGTTCTGTAAATCCTCATACACGACCTCTTGAGCACTTCCCTCTACTCGTGATCACACATACCAGAAAATACATACAAATCAACATGATGCACACATACTAATCAACATGTGATGACATGCATGCATGCAAAGTTCAATTATTAATTAACTATGGTTGTTTATTGATTAGATGCAACTAGTTCATATGTGTTCATACGAGCTTACAGGGGTTTTAGCGAGAATTAATGCTGAAAATAAATTTATGGTGCAACTACGATTAAATTATGTCTACTAGATTTAATACGTTCACAAAGATTCGCATCGGAAAACATGTCCTACCGTAGATGTGACGACTTCAAAGATCGTGAGACGATGGCGACTCGTAGACGAAGTGGATGGCGCAACGGTCCTCCGGTGGCACGACGACGACGATGATCTCTGACGGACGATGGCACCCTCATCTTTTTCTTTCTCTTCTTCCTCTCATTTTTTCTTCCTTTTCTTCCCGTGGCGGCGCCTCTGTTCTTCTCTCTTTTTTTCTCTACCGGCGGCTAGGGTTTCTGGAGCAGCGCTTCTGGTTTGAGGGAAAAATACGAACCCTCTGGTCCCTTTTATAGCCGGAGCGCTCGGCTAGGGCCAGCGCGGGGGCGGGGAACGGGGGCGCGTGCGGGAGGCGCGAGCGCGGGTGGGGTAGGCGCGCTGGAGCACTGGTGGGCTGGGGTCGCGCTGGGATGCGTGCTGGCCGGCACGTTGGGTCGCGCGGCGGGGCGCGCTGGCGCGCGCGAGGGCCGGCTCGGGCCGCCGGCGGGGCTGCCCCCTCTTTTTTTCATATTATTTATATTTATTTTTTCTTGTTTTTTGTTTATTCTTTATATTTTTATTTATTTCTCTTTATGTATATATTTTTTATCTTTTATTTTTCCTATTATTTGTTATTCTTTTATTTTTATTTATTTAGTTATTCTCTTAGTTAAATTTATATATTTTCTTTATTTCTTTATATTTGTTATTTATTATATTATTCTTAACAACTATTGTTTCTTTCTTTCATAATAAATTTTCTTCCCTTTATTTCTTTCATTCCATATTCAGTGTGCCAATTTAATTACTTTTAATGTATTTGTTTTTGCAATAAATTTAATACCTAGGGATGAATGCAAATGCAACATGAGGTGCATATATTTTATATATTTATTTATAAAAACAATTTATTTTTAAATTCCCATTTAATTTTTAGTTTGCCAAAACTCGAAAATCAGGGGTGATACATCAATAAAGTGAACTTACCGGTTCATCTAACCCGATACCATTCCATCTTTAGTTTATTTTTGTTGGATAAAGAATTCAGGGAACAAGTGTGGGGGAGGCACCCCAAATTCGTGAAGTCCCGACGTGCAAAAATAGTGTTGCATCTCGAAACACGTCGCAACCGAATATACAACTCGACACATCAAAGCAGAGCAACAGAGAGGCTAGAAAGGGGGTCGGCCGAACCCCTTGGTCGGCTGACCTGGTGTGGGCCCCGCACAGCTCCGTTTGTCTCCTCAAATTCGGTTCGGATCTCCTACTCCTAAATATGCATGCTACGTTACTGTTTGAGTTGATTTAGTATTTAATACTGAATATTTGAAAGCAATTCAACTCAACAATTAAAATTTAGGACTTGGTAGTAAAAATTTGCTCGAACTAAGAATTTGAATACTTTATATTTTGATTTATAGTCTTGTTTGTGATTCCCACAAATAAAATAGGAACAACACGTCATCTAAGTATTTGACTAGTGTGATATGGTAAATGAGTTATTCGAGGAGATATCTCCTTGCTTTAAATTTATTTTGATGTTTGCACAATTTGGAGTCTTGAACTTTGTCTGATTCTCTCATGGGAAATTTAATTACCCACCACGGCCATATGATACAAATTCTTGAAAACCACATGCATATGCAACTTTGTTTTTCATTGAACTTTGTCAAACTCGTGACCCAATTGAGTGACATGCAAGAACTTTTGACTTAGAAATTCTTGTGCACCCTATTCATGCAAACTTTCTCACATTGAGAATTTGCATCTACCATTCATCCATCCAATAAAGAAACTCCATACATTTTGGTCATCAAAATCTCTATAGAAAAATAAAAAGGAGTAGAAGACATGGCTACGAAAAAAGAGAGAGAGAACATCATCTACTCTTCGTAAGAGGAAGCATGCCAAAAAAAAAGAAAGTAGCCATGCTTCATCCTTAAAGAGAGAAAACCATGGAGTCCACATTTATCCATTCCTTCATGTGCACAAGGATTTTCTTTGTCAAATTGTTTGTTGCATAAGTCTCTCATAGGATTAAGCATTTGACTTAGTAATATATGAATTGCAATGTGCCACATTTATCCCTACCAAGCTCCAGATATAGCCATATCTAATATAGAGACAAAAATGGGACAACATGCCAAGGTGAGGATCAAAACACTTTGAGAGATTTGAGTGATAAGGGCAACTATTTCTTTGACTTTCTAAATATAGCAAATCATCAGAACATTTCGTCAGAGGAAGATCCAAGGGAACTACATTCCAACCATTCCACTTTTCAAACACCCAAGATTGATGTGGTAGCCACATTCCAAAATGGGAATTCATGAATTGAGGTATGAGTTGAAATATCTAGTATCCTCATTTTCTAACTTATAGCAAATTTACGACAACACCTTAGTTCTTCTTCTTGCCTTCACTCGAGGATGAGCGAAGGACTAAGTGTGGGGGAGTTTGTTGACGGTCCTTAAGTGCCATATTTAGACCATCAATTCACCTCATAATGTGCACAAAATAGAAACACAACATAGTGGTAGGGTTAAAAACTAACCAATTCCACAAGTGTTTGAGTTTATTTGTATGCAGGTGACTTGAAACCCAAAATACCAAAACATGCACGGAGTAATCCATAAAATTGGATTTCAACAAATCAGGTGACACCATGTGTCATCACATGGATCAAATGGCCCACAAACAGAAGCTTCCGAGGCCATCCAATGGTGTAACACCCATATCAAGGGATGGGACCCACCTGGCGGAGACTTGGAGAAAGCACATGTCCTACGGATCTATGACCAGGTCGGCCGACCTCCCTAGTCGGCCGATTAGGGAGTGTGCTAAACACGGTTAAATGCCACATGTTGGCTCCTCCCGACTTGAAGAAGTTAGTGGTGACTGATTCGTGCGCATTTGGTGGCAGGAACCGACCCTTCTCCACCTATAAATAGCACCCCACACCTCACTTCACTTCACACACACACACACACACACACCAAAAGTTGAGAATAGGATACCACTCCTAAGTTTTAGAGTAGTCCTAGAGGCTGGCAAGTAGAAGGAGAGTGAGGTGAGAGTCTAGGAGAAGGAGGCTTGGGCTTGTCAAGTCCCTCTTCTACACTTGTACCCGAACAATGGTGTTATCCAAATCAAGTAACCCCTTTGTGAATTCATTTCATGTTTGATTTCTAATTCAAGGTAGTTTTGCACAAGTAGTTACTTGTGGGTTCATTGCTTTAATTTATTAGAGGTTCTAGTTGTATCTTTGTGTTCGAAACAACTAGAGTTGCGATTTAGAATGTAAGCGTGGTGCTTAGGTTAAAAATCACCAGTGAATATCTCGTAGACCAACGGATGAAGAGGTCGGCAGTAGGTGGTGATAGCCCTATCTATCCTTAGTAATCCTCCACGTTTGGCTATGCCATAGGCCCTAGGCGGGAGTCGTCCTAGTCTTGCTAGAGGTAAACCCGTGCCCAAAGTAGGCAGCTACCGAAAAATTCCTTTGAATTAGAATCTATAATTTGAATTCCTCTGTGTTCCTTGCCTACCAAACAACTTTGTGTCCTTGGGTGAATTAGTTCGTAAGATTAGCACATACGTTTCTTCGATTTGATAACCTTGGGAATACTCTTAAGCGGAAGTGCTACACGACAGTTTCCATGCGCTTGCTGATTTTTTTCTGTGACGTAAGAAACATCAACACCAAGCATAGTTTGCCTATATCTCAAATGAGCTATACCTTGTTGGTTAAGTCTCCTGGAGGGGAGATGAGGAGAAATATAATATGTCCAGAAGTAAGCCTTAAAATAAGGAGGGGGGGTAGACTTCCTCGCCAACCTCATTGTTTTGGAATCACAAGGACTAGACATAATACTTGGAATGGATTGGTTACGGAAGCACCATGGCATAATTTAGTGTGCCACAAAGACGGTGCAATTGAAAACTGATGAGGGGATCAACATAGAGTTCATCATTGAATTAATAACTGAAACTGCACTTATAGCTAAGAGACCGTATAGGATGCCTCCTAGGAAGTTAGCGGAGCTCAAGAAGCAAATTCAAGAGCAGCTAGATAAGGGTTTTATACGCCCGAGCTCGTTAAAATGGGGTGCACCTGTGCTCTTTGTAGATAAGAAGGATTGAACCCAGAGGGTGTGTGGACTATAGGTCTCTCAACGAGGTGACAATCAAGAACAAATACACATTACCCCGTATAGAGGATTTGTTCGACCAGATGAAGGGCTCCTGTGTTTTCTCCAAGATTGACTTGAGGTAAGGTTACATTCAAATGAAGATTAGACCGTCAAACATACCCAAAACGGCCTTTCGAACACGGTATAGATCCTATGAGTACACTGTCATGTCATTTGGGTTGACAAATGCGCCTACATACTTCATGTAACTCATGAATAAGGTCTTCATGGAGTACTTGGATAAGTTCATCGTGGTATTCATTGGTGACATTATGATATACTCGAGAAGTGAAGAAGAGCATGAAGAGCATTTAAGGCTCACATTGCAGGAATTGCGAGAACACTGGTTGTATGCTAAATTCAGCAAGTGTCAGTTTTGGTTACAGGAAGTACCGTTTTTGGGACATATCATCTCTGGAGGAGAAGTATCAGTTGACTCAAGGAAAGTAAGAGATGTGTTGAAGTGGGGACCACCACAAAATGTGAAGTAAACTCAGAGCTTTCCCGGAATGGCTAAATATTACCGTCGATTCAGCAAGGACTTCTCCAAAATAGCAAAACCCATGACTGAATCATTAATGAAGGGAACAACATTGTCGGAGTGTTTTTCCGGCAATTCACCCGATACTACCGTTGGTAGCTCACGGAGTTTGTAGTTCGGTATTGGGTGCGCAGAGATTCCAAAGAGTATGGCAAATGGACACAAGGATTTATGTGGTTCGGGCCGCCTGAGCGTAATACCCTACTCCACGGGGTGTGTAGCTGTTGTATTGAGCGTCTAAGAGTCTAGAGCTTCTAGAGAGTTTCCAGTCCAGATACCGTGAGAGAGTCCCTTGTGTATCGTTGACCAGTCCATTTATAGTACAAGGACTGGTCGTTACACCGTTAGCCTGGCCCAACATGTGGCACTGGTGGTTACTAATGTTTAATATATAATTAATGAGATTAATTACCCTTAAAAGCGTGGTAACGGGACCTAACAGTGTCGTTACTGGTATTAAGGGCCTTCTGATCGTGTGTCATTAATACCATATTAATGACACCAAATCAGGTCTTGAAGTCTTTGATTGCCCATTGAAGGTCCGAGCCATTGGGGGTTCACCAGCTTGATTGCTGAGGTTGAAGGTCCGGCGGTTTGGACACGTGGCAACTTCAGAGCTGTTCGTCTGGGATGGGTAGGTCCGGTGTAGATGTACATGTGTCGATACTGGAGCTTCCCTCCGTCGGAAGCTAGGTCCGAGGGTGCCGCACAAGTGTTTAGCCCGGAGCTATCCCATGTGTGGGATATAGGTCCGGCTGCAGTGTACATGTGGCAGTACCGGGACTAACCATAGATGAGAGGCAGATCCGGTCCCGTATGACATGTGGGGCCTTCGCAGGTCTTTAACTTAGATAGGTGAAGTCCCTTTTGTAAGAACTATGTGTGCTGAATACATTGGCTTGTAGTGAATACACTTGGCTTTGATGATAAAAGTTTTAAATATCACCAAAACACCTTTTTATCAAGGTCCGACTCTAGCTCTGAGCTACAGCAAGGTCCAACGGTAGGTCCGGCTTGGTTTGGGTAGCTCCGGTTACGTTCGATGCTAGGTCCGACTAGCTTTGGTCAGCTCCAGTGAAGTCTTGTCTTTAGCTCCGACATGTCTTTGATAGCTCCGACATGTTTTTACTAAGCTCCGAGTTGATTTTTCTAGCTCCGGCTTTTGGGTTTACTAGTTCTGACTAGTTCTGGTTAGCTCCGGCGCTAGGTCCTGCTAGTTTTGTAAGCTCTGGCGGGAGCTTGGTTATACTAGTTTTGGTAAGCTCCGGCACTAGGTTGTACTAGCTTTTGTTAGCTCCAGCTCAAGGTCCGGGATGCTCTGGCAAGGTCCGGAACTTGACCGCAGTGCTTCTGCTTTTCATTTGCCATGTTTCATACTTGCTTTACATTGTTGGAAAGATTGCTTAGTATTCATTTGCTAATTTTTTGGTGCGTTTTGGATGATATGGATGATATCGTGTTACTATGGTTTTGCAACATGCTTATGTGAGGCTCTCACGTAAGGTGTTGTGTTCGGAACTAACTTGAGTCAAGTCGAGGACTTGGGCTCGTATGGATTGGTTGTTTATTCATGTGCTGGTGTTGCTTTAGTTCAAGACATGGCTGGTTACGGGATCCATTGGACTAGTCTCAGGGAGCAGATGAGGTTCCAACAACCAAGTTCGGAAGGAACTGTGGTTGAGCTGATTAGGAGGTCGCGCAGGATGATTGAATCAAGGGCGGTGCATATGAAGGTTACTGGACATCAAAGGAAGGTGTATGCATGTATGCATGCAGTGCATGACGTGGCAACATGGTTCCGAAGATGGTTTATGGATGGGAAGATCTGGTTGGAAGGATCGGATTGTATCGGTTGATGACTTCGGCTGCAGCGGAGTCGGTTATGGCTCGGTATGGAAAGTATCGAGTTGGTTATGTTAGGATTTCGTGTGGGTCACGAATTTGAGTTGTTTAGGAATGTGGGATACGTTCCTAAGGGGTTTGGAAGTCTTAAGATTGCTTCTATCTGCGTATAGAAGAATCTTGAGCAGTTATGGAAAGTTACGATTCGTGATTAGAGTAGGATTAGGTTCCTGATCTGAGTTGAGTTGGCTTTCGAGCTGGTTATATAAACAAGGGAGCCCAGAGCTCGTGGTAGACGACTTTGGGGTTGTTCCTCTTGTGTTCTATTGAATAAAATTCGTAGTTTGAAGGAACTTTTGTGCCTTGTTCGTCAGACTTGTTCCAGACAAGTTTTACTCGTCGAGTTTCTGGACTGCACTACCTTTCGTCGGTGGTTTTATCATAACTCGAGTTTTACAGATCCAATTGACGTGATTCTTTTTGGGTTGTCTTCAAAACTTGATTGTCTATCATATGTCAAAATTTCTCGGTCATTGGATTTGTGATTTATGATCTACACGAGTTTCTTTGCAGCGTTCCAGAACTGTTTTTCTCGGGTAGGGCAGATTGACCATTGCTTGATCTTTCGATCATAACTTGAGTTTTTCTCGACGGATTTGAGTGATTCGTTTTGTGTTGTCTTTGTGACTTGATTCTCTCTGATATACATCACTTTTTTCACGGTGAAACACATTTATATTAGTCTCACACACGATTTCTTTAAGAGATCGTTTTTCTGCCGAAGGGGTTGGGGTTTAATTGTTTCCGCTGCGTAAGATTTTTAAATCTACCATTCACCCCCCTATAGTAGCTTTTCACGTGCTCTTCGATCCTACAATTTGTATCAGAGCCACGGTGCTCTAATCTTTGTGGTTTGCACGTGTTTTTGACTAATCATCATGGAGAAGTACTCCGCCAAACCTTGCGTGTTTGCTGGTATTGATTTTCAGGTCTGGAAGACACGCATGGAGGCTTTCATCCAGGCACAAGGCTTTGCAATATGGGAGAAGGTATACAAGCCTTATGAAGTGCCACCTAATGATCAAGTCACGGCCACAAATCTATGGGACGTCGACAACGACAACAAAGCCCGAAACTTGATCATCCAAGGACTCACTCAAAGCGACTTTGATCGTGTCGCGCACCTCCGATCATCATACGATGTTTCGAGAGCTCTTTGTGATTATCATGAAGGCTCCAACACAATCAAGAGGTAAAACAAGATATGTTCAAAAAGGAATATATGCGTTTTGAGATGCAACCAGGTGAGTCTATTGATGACCTCTTTGCTCGTTTCAATAAAATTCTCAGCAACTTATGTAGTGTCAATGTTAATTTTTCTGATGCTGAGAATGCTAGGAAACTTCTTAGTGCATTAGACATGTCAATTTGGGAGATGAAAGTAACATCTATTCGTGAATCTACTGTCATGAGTTCTCTTACATTAGATGTACTCTATTCTAAACTAAAAACTCATGAAATTGACATTCTAGCACGTAAGAACTCAAATAAGTCTATTGCATTTGTTTCACAACGTGATATGTCTAGCTCCGGCCAATCATCATCTTGCAATACTCTTGCTTTGTTGTCCTCACTAACTCTGGAACAGATCGAAGAATTTCTAGAAGAGGAGTTGGAACTCATCTCTACTAGATTCTCAAAAGCATTGCAAAATGTGAGAACTAGAAGGAGAGGAAGCTCCAGACCTCAACGCTATTTTCAATGTGGTAAAACAGGACACTTTCATACAGAATGCCCTAACCTTTCAGGTCCGACCACCCGGGAAGAAAAACAAAGAAAGGTACGGACCTCCTCTGGAAATTCCAACAAGAAGAAGAAAGGTACCATAGGATGCAAGATGATCAACAGTTTCATCACCGCGCTTCAAGAGTTCAGTTCAAGTGACATAGACTTTGAAAGTGATGAAGATGATGTTGACCTGGCCAACATATGCTTCATGGCGGGCAAAACAAAATCAAGATCAAGTCAGGAGGATGCAGAACACAACAGTGATGATGATGAGGTATGTTCTACATGTAATGAAATGTGTGATGCTATTTCTCGTGCAACTGTTATTGTCAATAAAAAGGACAAAAAACTTAGGGATAATGCTACTAAAATTGAATCACTAGAATCTAAAATCAATCGGTTAAAATCTCTAATTCCTAGTGATGATGCATGTCCCTCTTGTGACTTGATCTATGAATAATTGTCCTCCCTAAGAAGTGCATGTTCCTCCACACTTGATAAACTCGAACTAGAAATTGAAAAGAACAAAGAGCTTGCTGCACTTAATGATAAAAACTTGAAAGATGCTAGCTGTTCTACAATTGATTTGCATTGTTCTACTTGTGAGGATCTTGATAAAAAACTGCAAGATGCTATGAATGAAATTTCTATATTGAACAATGTTTTACGTTCTCATGAAGTTAAATTTTGTTCCAATTGCAAACTAAAAGGAAAAACTTCATGTCAAAATCGCCTTGATCTGTCCAATAAACTTGACAACATGCATAGGACATTAGATCGGTTTTGTAATGGGAATAAGAACCTAAACTTGCTGAATTCTTCCAAGTCTTGCAATGATAAAACTGTTTTAGGTTTTGATTCTCATGCTCATGCTAAGGCACATCCACCTAAAATTGTAAAGTTATTAGGAAGTGGTTTGATTCAAACAGTTCCTAAACAAAAAGGAGTGGTTTTCAAATCTGCAGGAGTGTTGTCTCATTCGGTTTCAAATAAAAATATTGCTTGCTCATCTAGACATGAACACAAAGTTAAATTTCATTGTACCTTCTGTGGTAGAGATGGTCATGTCATAGATTTTTGTTATAGACTAGATAAACAACAGAAAAGGGAAAGAATGGTTGCTAGATCTTATAACTTTCATGCAATTAGAAAAACACAACCTGCTTTAATGAGTCAGAAATTTGAAAAGGTAGCTTCCGGAACTTTTGGCAAGAAATCTACAAAGGCAGCTCCGGTAGTTCTGATAGCTCCGAGAGCTCTCGGATCTTCTGCTGATCCCTTCAAAGCTTTAGTTTTTGCCTCCGGACCTTCTGCTTTTACCTCCGGAGCTACTGGTTTTCACTCTAAACAAGTAACAACTTCTAAATCAATTGTTAAGAACAGAAAACCTCAATATTTGACTCATAAACCTGCTGTTTTATCTCAGCGTTCGCGTGTTTTTCTAGCTGCACGTCGCGTGACTCAGTACTGGATTCCTAAATGCCTTTTGACTAACCCCAGTATTGAGTCATCGACGTATTGTGCTTTTATGTAGGTTACACGTTTGAGGAAGGAGAACATTTGGATTGTGGATTCAGGTTGCTCACGCCACATGACCGGTAACAAAAATTGGTTCTCCTCCCTCTCTCTTGTGTCACGTGTAGAGAATGTTACTTTTGCCGATAATTCTTCAACTCCTATAATTGCTAAGGGTTCGGTTAGAGTAAATGATCACTACACTTTGAAGGATGTGGCACTTGTCAAAATTTTGAAATACAACTTGCTTTCTGTTGCACAATTGCTAGATGAAAATCTAGAAATTAGTTTCAATAAAAACTGCTGCAAAGTTGTAGGTTCAAATAGTGAGCTTATTTTTAACATGTCTCGGTTTGGAAGAGTTTTTAAAGCTGATTTTGATATGTATTCCTCTAAGCATAGGTGTCTAGTTGCTAATGATTCAAAGGACTTATATTTTTGGCATCGTAGACTTGGTCACATAGGCTTTGATCACCTAACGCGTGTTAGTGCTCTTGATCGCATACGTGGGCTGCCTAAGCTTAAAGGGGACAAAGAAATTGTGTGCTCTTCTTGTAGACATGCTAAGATGGTTGCAGGTTCACATACTGCTCTCACAATGATCATGACAACTGAACCATGTCAAATTTTGCATCTTGACACCGTAGGACCTTCACGTGTTCAATCCTTTAGAGGTAAATGGTATGTTCTTGTTATTGCTGATGATTATTCTAGATACTCTTGGGTTTACTTTATGGCGTCTAAGAATGAAGCTTTTAGTCACTTTAGGACTTTATTTCTTAGATTATCAATTGATCACCCAGGATCTTTAAAGGCAATTAGAATTGATAATGGAACTGAATTTAAAAATCAATCTTTTGATCACTTTTGTGCTGAAAATGGAATAGATCATCAACTTTCTTCACTATATGTACCTCAACAAAACGGTGTTGTAGAAAGAAAGAACATAACCTTAGTTGAGATGGCCAGGACTATGCTTGATGAATATCAAACTCCTAGGAAATTTTGGGCTGATGCGTTAGCAACCACTTGTTATGTCTCAAATCGTGTTTTCTTGCGTGCTAAGCTAGGTAAAACACCATATGATCTTCGGTTTGGACATAGGCCTAGTGTTACACACTTTCGGGTCTTTGGTTGCAAATGCTTTGTTAAGAAACATGGTAATCTTGATAAGTTTGAACCTCGATCCATTGATGGCATGTTTCTTGGTTATCCATCTCATATTAGAGGCTACCGTGTGCTTTTACTTGACACTAACAAAATTGTGGAGACTTGTGAAGTGTCTTTTGATGAATCTAGCCCAGGTACTATCTCAAACATTGTAGGTCCAGATCCATATCCGCAAGGGGAGAGCATTTTCATTGAAGATGAGGAAGAATTGGAGTTGCTGCCAGAAAATTCAGCAGCTAAAGACTTTGGTTTAGCTCCGGATGTTAATTCTCAACCAGTACCGACAACCATCAATGCTGATTCAAATCATCCTCAAGCCACAAGCTCATCGATTTGTGATGAACATGAAGAAGAAGCTTGTGAGACATCTGTTCCCCTACGGTTTTACAAAGATCATCCCCCACAACAGATGATTGGAAGCTTGCACGAACGAGTCACACGGTCCAGGTTTTGCGATCCAAACTCTCATGCTCATTCTGCTTTTGTTGCTTCTTTTGAACCCAAAGATATATCACACGCACTCACTAATGAATCTTGGATTATTGCCATGCAAGAAGAGTTAGAAAATTTTGAAAGAAATAATGTTTGGAAACTTGTACCTCCACCTCAAGGTCACACTTTAATTGGAACTAAATGGGTTTTAAAAATAAACAAAGTGAGGATGGGGTTGTGGTTAGGAATAAGGCTAGGTTGGTTGCTCTAGGTTTCACTCAAGTGGAAGGTCTAGATTTTGATGAAACTTTTGCTCCTGTCGCTATATTAGAAGCCATAAGAATTTTGTTAGCTTTTGCAGCATCTAAAGGTTTTAAGATATATCAAATGGATGTTAAAAGTTCTTTTCTTAATGGCTACATAGATGAGGAGGTTTATGTCATACAACCATCGGGTTTTGAAAATCCAAATTTTCCTAATCATGTTTACAAACTGTCCAAAGCCTTATACGGTCTCAAACAAGCCCTTAGAGCATGTCATGATAGGTTAAAAACATTCTTACTTGAAAAGGGGTTTACCATGGGCAAGGTTGATAAAACTCTTTTTGTGCTTAAGCATGGCAATGACTCATTATTCGTTCAAGTGTATGTGGATGATATTATCTTTGGTTGTGCTTCTCATGATCTTGTGTCCAAGTTTTCAGCAATGATGAGTTCCGAATTTGAAATGAGTATGATGGGCGAACTCACTTACTTTTTGGGGCTGCAAATCAAGCAAACCAAGGAGGGTACCTTTGTGCATCAAACGAAGTATACCAAAGACCTCCTAAGGCGCTTCAACATGGACAAAAGCAAGCCTCTTCGGACACTAATGGGAACAACAACAACACTTGAACTTGATGAAGATGGTGAATCCGTGGATCAAAAAGAATATAGAAGCATGATCGGATCACTTTTGTACCTCACAGCATCAAGACCGGACATACAATTCAGCGTATGTCTTTGTGCACGGTTTCAAGCTCCCCCACGTGTTTCACATCGTCAAGCCGTCAAAAGGATTCTCAGGTACTTACATTGAACTACCGAATTTGGCATTTTTCTTCCTTCTTCCTCAACCGTTACTTTGAAAGCTTTTTCGGATGCTGATTTTGGGGGTTGTAGGATTGATAGGAAAAGTACTTACAGTGCTTGTCATTTTCTTGGTAATTCTCTTGTTGCTTGGTCCTCTAGAAAACAAAATTCAGTTGCACAATCCACAGCCGAATCTGAATATGTAGCTGCTGCTAGTGCTTGCTCACAAACTCTTTGGATTGTTCAAACACTTAAGGACTATGGGGTTGATCTAGATAGTGTTCCACTGTTTTGTGATAACACTAGTGCTATTTGCATTGCAAAAAACCCCATGCAACATTGTAGAACTAAGCACATTGACATTAGGTATCACTTTCTCCGAGATAACATTGAAAAAGGAAACATTGTGCTTTACCATGTAGATACCGAACAACAATTGGCTGACATTTTTACAAAACCTTTGGATTTCACTCTTTTTTGTTACATTCGTAGTGAAATAGGGGTTATGCATCCTCATGGCTTAAATTGAGGGGGAGTTTTTGAAACTTGGGAAGTCTATGTGTGAATCTGAAATTAAAATAATATGAGCATAGTATTTCATACATATATGACTTTGTGATTCCTCTTACATGCTGAAAGTTCTTACTACATTACTCGTGTTATACATTTTGTAGTTTTTGCCATGTCTAGTAATTGGAATAATTACTTCCACTAAAACTGGTCATGGTCGAACTTTCTTGCTGTTTTGAACTTGTTACATGTTCACAAGTGCTTTTAATCATAAAGAATTAATCAAGTAATCAACTCACATGTTGAGTTTTTATGAACAAATATAAATTGAGAAAAGATCAAGAGAATATGCTTGCATCGCACTTCTTCTTTTGAGATGGCTTGTCATTGCACTTAGATATGAACTTGGAAGAACTTGTGTATGACTAAAACCATGTCCTTAAGCTTCTGATTGTCAAATGACATAGGCTTGGCTTGGTTGGTTAGAATAAGGCAGATGCGCATATAATCTCTTGCAAATATCATATGATCTAAATTTATGCTTTGAAAAATAATAAAAATGCAGCAACTAGTGTCATGCTTTCAGGTTTTGAAATAGTTAAGTTTGTGAGATCATGACTTACATAAATTGAAAATTACATTTGATCTCTAGCATGGCTTACACTACTTTATGTATTTCATTGATGTGATAATGTAAATACTTGATAGTATGACTTGGATGAGCTTTGTTTATATGTATATGTTATAATATGCTCATAACAACTAAAGAGGGAGAGATAATTTGTTTATATGCTCTTGACTTGCTGAATACATTGTCAAAGGGGGAGAGATAAGCATGAAGAGAGAGAGAATATGTGCATAAGGAGAGATAGTAAAGGGGGAGAGATAATATGGGATAATTTTTCTTCTCATTTTATTTCCGATTTACAAAAAAGGGAGAAATTTTCTTCAAAACTTTTAATGAGAATAAGCCAATGTTTGGATTTTAAATGGTGTTGCCAATGCATTCATCAAGGGGGAGATTGTAAGACCTATGTGTGCTGAATACATTGGCTTGTAGTGAATACACTTGGCTTTGATGATAAAAGTTTTAAATATCACCAAAACACCTTTTTATCAAGGTCCGACTCTAGCTCTGAGCTACAGCAAGGTCCGACGGTAGGTCCGGCTTGGTTTGGGTAGCTCCAGTTACGTTCGATGCTAGGTCCGACTAGCTTTTGACAGCTCCGGTGAAGTCTTGTCTTTAGCTCCGGCATGTCTTTGATAGCTCCGACATGTTTTTACTAAGCTCCGAGTTGATTTTTTTAGCTCTGGCTTTTGGGTTTACTAGTTCCGACTAGTTCTGGTTAGCTCCGGCGCTAGGTCCTGCTAGTTTTGTAAGCTCCGGCGGGAGCTTGGTTATACTATATTTGTTAAGCTCTAGCGCTAGGTTGTACTAGCTTTTGTTAGCTCCGGCTCAAGGTCCGGGATGCTCTGGCAAGGTCCGGAACTTGACCGCAGTGCTTCTTCTTTTCATTTGCAATGTTTCGTACTTGCTTTACATTGTTGGAAAGATTGCTTAGTATTCATTTGCTAAGTTTTTAGTGCATTTTTGGATGATATGGATGATCTCGTGTTACTATGGTTTTGCAACATCCTTATGTGAGGCTCTCACGTAAGGTGTTGTGTTCGGAACTAACTTGAGTCAAGTCGAGGACTTGGGATCGTATGGATTGGTTGTTTATTCATGTGCAGGTGTTTCTTGAGTTCAAGACATGGCTGGTGACGGGATCCATTGGACTAGTCTCAGGGAGGAGATGAGGTTCCAACAACCAAGTTCGGAAGGAACTGTGGTTGAGCTGATCAGGAGGTCGCGCAGGATGATTGAATCAAGGGCGGTGCATATGAAGGTTACTGGACATCGAAGGAAGGTGTATGCACATATGCATGCAGTGCATGACGTGGCAACATGGTTCCGAAGATGGTTTATGAATGGAAAGATCTGGTTGGAAGGATCGGATTGTATCGGTTGATGACTTCGGCTGCGGCGGAGTCGGTTATGGCTCGGTATGGAAAGTATCGAGTTGGTTATGTTAGGATTTCGTGTGGGTCACGAATTTGAGTTGTTTAGGAATGTGGGATACGTTCCTAGGGGGTTTGGAAGTCTTAAGATTGCTTCTATCTACGTATAGAAGAATCTTGAGCAGTTATGGAAAGTTATGATTTGTGATTAGAGTAGGATTAGGTTCCTGATCTGAGTTGAGTTGGCTTTCGAGCTGGTTATATAAACAAGGGAGCCCAGAGCTCGTGGTAGACGACTTTGGGGCTGTTCCTCTTGTGTTCTATTGAATAAAATTCGTAGTTTGAAGGAACTTTTGTGCCTTGTTCGTCAGACTTGTTCCAGACAAGTTTTACTCGTCGAGTTTCTGGACAGCACTACCTTTCATCGGTGGTTTTATCATAACTCGAGTTTTATAGATCCAATTGACGTGATTCTTTTTGAGTTGTCTTCACAACTTGATTGTCTATCATATGTCAAAATTTCTCGGTCATTGGATTTGTGATTTATGATCTACACGAGTTTCCTTGCAGCGTTCCAGAACTATTTTTCTCGGGTAGGGCAGATTGACCATTGCTTGATCTTTCGATCATAACTTCAGTTTTTTCTCGACGGATTTGAGTGATTCTTTTTTTGTTGTCTTCGTGACTTGATTCTCTCTGATATCCATCACTTTTGTCACGGTGAAACACATTTATATTAGTCTCACACACGATTTCTTTAAGAGATCGTTTTTCTGCCGAAGGGGTTGGGGTTTAATTGTTTCCGCTGCGTAAGATTTTTAAATCTACCATTCACCCCCCCTCTGGTAGCTTTTCACGTGCTCCTCGATCCTACACATTTGGTATTTTTGTAGTCCCCAGGGGTATATGGTACGTAGGGTACCGACAGTGGCCCCCTGGGCCCACCTCTGGGAGAGACCTTTTGGATGAAGTCGTTCTGCCAGAGGTGGGTCCATCCTTTAATTTTTGTGACGTGTCTTCAAGGATCTTCGGATGTGCCGTTGGCGGTAATTCGTAGTTAAACCAACGCCGCGTGGCATATCCAGGATGCAGCAGGTGAGATCTTAGCGTGCGGATCTCACGCAATTGAAGGTCGCCGGTTCCCGATACAAAAATTGTATCGGTTCCGTGTGCCTTGTTAGGCCGCCGCCTTCGGGTTTCCCGCCTTTCATGATGACAACCGTTTGCCTGTGGTAAGGACCTTGACTTGATCGTCGGGGTGGCCTCGGGCCCACTTGTCATTGGCAGGGTGAAGTTTTTGACTTGTATCATCGGCTCCTCTGTGGTTTCCATCCAAGCGTTGTGGGGGCTTACTTAAGAACGAAAGCGTGCATCGTTTGGGGGTTCTTTACGCCTTCATTCGATATTGCGCTCAAATCCTCCAAACTTTCGCTTGCTTTTCGTCCCTAGCCCCGCTTGTGCTGCGATGGAGTTGGGTCTCCGCGAGAGCCGACTTAAGACCGATGACAATTTGAAGAAGGTCCGGGCCGTCATGGGGTGGTCCAGTGACTTCTTCAACCACCAGGTTCGCGCCGGCAAGCTTCCATTCGAGAAGGAGCACGTCAGCGACAAGGTGTACTTCTCCGCGTACGCCATGGTGGGACTGATCCCACCCTTTTCTTCTTTTCTCCTGATGCTGCTAGACTTCTACGGTCTACAGCTGTACCACCTTGGCCCCCACTCCATTCTTTTGGTGTCGATCTTTGTCCACTTCTGCGAGATGTGGGTGGGTATTCCTCCCTGTGTTGAGCTCTTCCGCACCTTCTTCACCATCCACACCACCGGCAAGAGTGACGAGTACCTTGGCTTCTATTACTTTGTGAAGCGCAAGAAGTGCCCGCACAAGTATTGCGGTCGTTCCCTTCTGGCAAGTGGGACGACTGGAACAAGGATTGGATTGTCATCAGGACAGAGGAGCATGAGAGACTGGAGTTGCCCGTAGGCCTCCCCAACATCGACACTAAAGCATGGAGCAAAGTTCCGGTGTTATCGGACTCCTTCAACCCTGCTGTGACCAGGATCCGCCAATGCGTAGAAGGAGAAGTGACTCCCTAGGCGGTATTTTGCAACTTCCTGGCCAACAGGTGGGCTCTGCTGAAGAAGAGGGAGAAGCTTGCTTGGGCCCTCAACAACGTGATGGACGATGACCGGATCGAAACTAGTTTGAAGTCCAATCTGGAAGGCGCAGCCTTGGAGCTTCACCTCAAGAAGTTCCAGCACGGCATTGACATCGAGGGTGACTACTTGTCTCTGCCGGCGGCTTTCCTCCCTCTGAACATGGAGGCAGAGTTCAGCAGGGAGCTCCGGCGGAAGATGCCGGTGCTTGATGACCTTGGTGTAGTTGAGAGGCGTTCGACCACCAGTTTGGTGATCTCCGGAGCTTCCGAGGGTGGTCCCCCTTCCGTTTCGGAACAAAGAGTTGAAGTCACGGGCAAGGGCAAAGAGTTGGTTGAGCCCTCGAGCCGTAAAAGGAAGCTGAAGCACTCTGATGGGAGGTCCATCAGGCCTGCTCCTTCCGCAGCAGCTTCTTCTCCCTGGAGGGGAAGGTCTTCAACTGCGGCAGCCACTCCAGCATCAGCATCTTCTCAGGGTGCTAGTTCCGGCCGTGTGGCTACAGTACCAGGACCAGCTAAAGGCTCTGGATCCGAAGGTTCTTCCTGATCGAGGGGGGCCTCAACCAAAGCAGCACCGATGGTAGTGGCAAGCTCCAGAGAACCTTCCGGAACTGACATGCCAGTGGCGACAGGGTCTAGTCCTGAGCGTCCGGAGAAGAGGTTCCGCGCTAGCTGGTGCGGAAGCCTTCCAAGGTAAATTTTGTTTTTACCTCAATTGGTTGTTTTGTGTTGTAATTGCGTTTTGAGTGTCTTCGTCCTTCATCCAAAGGGTACCCAAGAGAGGGGCTAAAGCTACTGTTCCTGCCACAATAGCTGAAGCTATGCAGGCGGAGGCTCCGGCTCCAATCTCAGCACCGCCCCAAGGAGTGGCTGATGCTGCGACAGCTCCGGCGCCGGCTGTCATGGTCTTGGACCTTGACTCATCCATAGAAGCTCCCGGGGTAGCGCCGGACAACGGGAATGAAGATGTACCAGCGGCACCTGCCCCGGAGGTTGAAGCTTCGGGTTTGGATGTGGAAATGGTGGACGTTCCGGCCTCAGAACCGGTGATATATGTGATTCCAGCCCTAGAGCCGGATGTTGTTGAAGCCCCGGCTATGGAGCCGGTGGTTGATGATGCCCTGACGGTAGAGCCGTTGGTTGATGAAGCTCCGACACCTGAGCCGGTTATCGAAGAAGTTCCGGTGGTAGAGCCAGTTGCTACAGAAGTTCCGGCGGTAGAGCCAGCCATCAGAAACGTTTCGGCGCCTGAGCCAATCACTATAGAGGTGCATGCGCCCGAGCCTATGATGGTCAAAGCCTTAGCACCTGGGCCGGTGGTGGAGGAGGCGCCAGCGTCGGAGCCAGAAGTAGCTTTAGCTCCGATCGAACCTTCAATTCCTGCCTCGGAGGTGGTGGTCCCGGAGGTGCCCGCGCCTGAGCCAGGGTGCCGAAATGAAGTAACTGGCCCCCCGCTTGAGGGACCAGTTGTTGATGACCTGGCGGCAGGACCTTCGAAGCCAACTCTGAAGGTTGAAACTTCTGTAGCAGGGCCTTCCTCGGCGGCGGCCGAGGCTATTCTAGAGGGTGGCCCTAGTACCGTGGAAGCCCAGGGAACCGCTCTTGTAGAGTGCGACCCAATTTTTGTCACAAAGAACCCACTGGAACCAGTGGAGATGACCCCGGCAGGTCCGGACCCGATCCCTATGTCGTTGTCTATTGACAAGGCCTACTCCAGTCTTCGCCAAGTTCAGCTGGCTTATTACCACGACAGCAAGGCTCTAGAGGAGGAGCGCCAAACTCTTAGGAGGTGGCGCAACTGGCTCCAATTCGAGACCATGTTGGCGCAGTCGAGGCTGGCTGACGACAAAGAGTGGGTGAG
The DNA here is from genome assembly GCA_036927565.1 of Tuctoria greenei. Taxonomy (NCBI): domain Eukaryota; kingdom Viridiplantae; phylum Streptophyta; class Magnoliopsida; order Poales; family Poaceae; genus Tuctoria; species Tuctoria greenei. The sequence continues at coordinate 175,511,318 of JAYESD010000006.1, forward strand.
GAAGGAGAAGATTCGCCTGGAGTACTGGGGTAAGCTGCTGGATGAGAGGAAAGCATGACGCGATCCCTTGACAACCAGTCTCAGGCCATCTACGAATAGGCCAAAGCTACTAATAGCGCAGTGGATTATCGGCTCGATGCCATCCACGCCAGTCTCGTCAAGCGCAGGGAGGCTCTTGAGGAGCGGGAGAGAAAGCTCGAGGATGAAGAGCAAAAACTCCTGGAGCTGCAGGACGACGTCATGAAGAGGGAAGAAGAGCTTACTCAGAGGCTAACTCTGGGTGACAATAGCCTCGAGGAGCGCACCAAGAAATTGGACGAGCGCTGCGAGAAAGAGGAGAAGAAGGACTGGCAGCGAGGATAGGAACTCCACAGGAGGGAAACTGACATTGCTGCCAAGGAGAAGAAGGTGCGGGGCCGAGAGAAGGACCTGGTTAACCGCCGGAATGAGATCCACCTCCGGGAGGAAGAGCTAAGCAAACTCGAAAGGCAGGTTGCTAAAAATATTCAGCAGAACACCAAAGAGGTGGAGCGTCTTACTCGGGAAAACTCGGAGCTTACGGCGACCAGAAGATCCTTGGAGGAGATGCGAGGTAGCAGGGTTGTGGAGTCCCAACAAGTTTGGGACTTCCTGGGCAAAGCCACGACGCACTGACACCAATAGGTTTTAGTCCCGTGCGTCCGGATGATCCGGAGCCGGAGCTGGAGCAGGCGTTGCAGGCGCTGTGTTCAGCAGGCAACAAGCTCCCAAGATGGGCGATGTCATTGCGGACCAGCTGGAAACCGAGGGTCAATCCCTGGCAAAGAGCGTCGCAGAATTCGTTCTGTCGTGCTACACAAGCCGGGACCCTCAATTCCCCTTGGACCTAGTGCTCAAAGGCCCCATCGATGGAGAGGGAGAAGCTGCCCAGGCCAGCGTTTCTGAGGTCGCCCAGAAGGTCGCCTCATTCTTCCATAGGGTCTAGGACCATCTCTTTGTAGCTTCCGCTTGTATCCTCTGTTCTTTTTCTCTAATTTTGTAATCTCTTGCCTCCAGATGAATGAATTCCAAGTTTTTTGTGAATTTCATTTTTTGTCTTCAGCACCCAAGTGGGACATCTGCGTCGGCCACAGCATCAGCGAATAACTACAATCCTGAACATGCGCTCCATGCTACGCGCGCTCTTCTCCAACACCCACCTCTTCCAGGTGCATCCCAGGGTGCAATGGAGCAGTGGAGGGCTGATGTGGAACATTTGGTTGCAGCAGCAGCCGCTCGCATCAGCAACCAAGGTTACCCCCCCTCGGGGCGGGCCCCATCGCAGCATCGGACTGTGTCGGGCAGACTTGGTCCGCATGCTTCCCAAAATAGGAGGTGTGCTGCATCTCAACAAGTGACATCGCTGCCTTCCAGAGCGCGATGCACCCATACGGTAACCAAGCTTTCAACTCATGACCTCTAGGCGGAGCTTGATCGCCGTTACCGCCAACACGACGGTTGCGTCCATATCGAGCGTGCTCGTGAAAGGCAAGAGTCTCGAGACAGTCCTGCTCCCGATAGAGTAGGAGGAGGCAGTTCTGCCCTGGCCATGCACCTACGCATGGTCAGATGGCCACAAAAGTTCCGGCCACACCTGCTTGAGAAATTTGATGGGACTATCAATCTCGCGGTGTTTCTCCTGATTTACTCCACTGCAATCCTTGCGGTCAGATGTAACAAGGCCATAATGGCCAACTACTTCCCAGTGGCTTTAATTGGGACCGCCAGGTCCTGGTTCATGAGCCTTCCACCAAACTCCATCAATAGTTGGTCGGAAATGTGCCAACAGTTCACCGCCAATTTTGGGAGTTCATACACCGACCAGGCACCGAACTGGACCTTTTTGCTGTCACGCAGAAGGGGGAGAATCCCTACGTTCCTTCATCCAGAGGTTCTCCCAGGTACGAAACACTATTCCTTCTATCTCCAGCGCCTCTGTTATTGTGGCATTTAGACATGGCGTACGAGACAAGAAGATGTTGGAGAAGCTGGCGATCAAGGAGATCACCAGCGTCACGGAGCTCTTCAGCTTGACAGACAAGTGTGCCAAAGCTGCGGAGGGCCGTGAAATGCACTCCAAACCACCTCCGGAGGATAATAAAAAATCCTCCAAGGGTGTAGCCACTACCTCCGGGAGTGGCAAAAAGAAGAAAAAGTCCAACGGCAAGAAAAAGCCGTCAACCGGCACACCTACTGCTGCAGCCGCCGCAACTCCGGGTGGCCGGGGGCCACGCCCCGAGAAATGACCTTGGCCATCATTTGAAGACGGCGGCAACTCCAAAGTGTGGTGTCCTATTCATAAGTCGAACAGCCACTACTTGGAAGACTGTCGAGAGGTCCAGAACCTTGTCGAGCGCTACAACAAGCGCCAGGAAGAAGTTCCTTTCCGACAAAGTTAAGGTAAACAGAAAGTCGATGAAGCTCTGGCTGAAGAGCAGTTAGGCTTTCAGGACCCTAAAAAAGTCTTGAAGGCTGTTTACACCTCCGTTGATAACGACTCCTACGTCTCCGACAATGAATGTCGGAAAACCATGAACACCATGTTTGGTGGTTCGTGGGACATCACCTCCCGCCGCTGCGGCGGGACATGGCTTTGGTGGCTCCCACTGCCAGGGCGGAGCCGCACCGGAAGTGGATGGATACTACCATCACTTTCGACACATCAGACTGCCCACGGAATATATCGAAGCTGGCCAACTTCCATTTATGGTATCTCCGACCATCAGCAACATCTAGCTCCACCATGTAATGGTAGACGGAGGTTCTGGGTTGAACCTCATAAGCTTCAAAGCTTTCGTCAATCTTCAGCTCCGACCTTCGGACCTTCGCCCCTCCTGACCTTTCTCCAGAGTAGGTCCGGGGGCCATAACCCCACTTGTTGCCATTACTCTCCACATAACCTTTGGGACTCGGGAGAACTATTGCACTAGAAGTTTGTCTTTGACGTTGCCCAGATCAACTTACCCTTCAACGCCATTCTGGGTAGGCCAGCCTTATACAAGTTCATGGCTCCTGCTCATTATGGCTACTTGGTGTTGAAGATGCCAACACCAGCTGGTGTTCTCCAGATCCACGGAGATCGCACTGCCGGAGTGACAATTCTGGAAGAACTTCACGCACTTGCCACAATGCAAGAATAAGAATCTGGAAAGGAGCAAGCTCCAAAACCTCTGAGCATTCGTCATCGAGGCTCAACCTCCGCACCTCGCGTGCAACCAAGCGGCGACACCAACATTCCCGTCAAAGTCATCTAAATCGGTTCCAACGTCGCTCAAACCACCTGTATATCGGGAGGTCTGAATGACAAATAGGAACTCGCGCTCATCACTTTCCTCTGGGCTAATGTCGACGTGTTTGTCTGGCAACCGTCACAAATTCCTGGGATCCCTAGGGAAGTGATCGAGCATAATCTGAAGATCTACTCTGACGCTCGGCGTGTACACTAGAAGCCTCGGAAGAAATTAGTAGAGCGACAGAACATCATACGACAAGAAGTGAAGAAGTTGCTCGAAGTTGGATTCATCCCAGAGGTCTTACACCCAAAATGGCTGGCAAACCCAGTCGTTGTACCCAAGGCCGGCGGGAAGCTTCGGATGTGTATCGACTACACAACACTAAATAAGGCATGTCCAAAAGATACATTCCCACTACCTAGAATAGATCAGATAGTGGATTCCACCTCCGGGTGTGAATTACTGTGTTTCCCGGATGCATATTCTGGGTACCATCAAATCAGAGTGTCTAGGGAAGATGAAGAGCATACTTCTTTCATCACAGTAGATGGATTGTATTGTTATACTGCCATGCCATTTGGTCTCAAGAATGCAGCTTCAACATTTGTCGAGCTATGTACATAACCTTAGGAGAGCTCATCAGAGACGTAGTGGAAGTGTATGTCGATGACATCGTCGTCAAGATTAAGGACAAGGAGTCACTTCTTGACACCTTGCAAGCTGTCTTCGACAAGTTGCAAGTCACTCACACGAAGCTGAACCCGAACAAATGTGTCTTCGGGGTTAGCTCTGAAAAGCTTCTTGGTTTCCTAGTAAACCACTGAGGCATAGAGGCAAATCCGGCGAAGATTAAAGCCATTGAAGATATGCGGCTGCCAGCCCGCATCAAGGACCTCCAGAAGCTGACTGGATGTCTAGCCGCCCTCAGTCGGTTCATCTCAAGACTAGCGGAATGGGCACTACCCTTCTTCAAGCTATTGAGGAACTCCAGACCATTCCAATGGTCTGAAGAAGCAGAAAAGGCGTTCTAGGAGCTGAAGCAGCTCCTCACCACTCTACCAAACTTGATAGCTCCGAACCCTGGTGAGCCTCTACTACTTTACATTTCGGCAACTGACGAAGTTGTCAGCGTGGTCCTGGTTGCGAAGAGACCAGAATCGTTACACGCTCAGGAATCCAGACCCCTCTGGGAGAGTCAGGAGGTTCCTAAAGGCGAGTCTGGGTCCCAGCCCCCAGACTTGGGTCAACAATGAGTTAATCTTGTTGAGCAAGAAGAGCCGGACCCCGCTAGAAGGGTCCAGGTCACTCCTGAAGAAGCTCCAGGTTCCTCCAACAAGGACCTGACCATCCCCGAAGAAGGTCCGGACCCCTCCGAGAGGGTCCGGGTCGATGAGGAGGAAGCTCCGGGCCCCTCCGGGAGGGTCCGGAAAGTCCAACGCCCAGTGTACTTCATCACTAAAGTACTCCATGATGCCAAAACTCGGTACTTAGAAGTACATAAGCTGCTATACGCAGTTCTTATTGCTTCCAGGAAGCTCCGACACTATTTCCAAGCTCACAAGATCTAAGTGGTGACTTCATATCCACTGCGAGCGATTTTGGATAATCCCAACTCCACTGGGAACATTGCAAAGTGGGCAGCGGAATTGGCCGAGTTTGACCCTGAATTCTTCCCAAGACAAGCAATCAAAAGTCAAGCATTGGTGGACTTTGTGGCAGAATGGACCCCATCTCCATCAAACCCTGGGGGCCCAAGTGAGCAGAAGCCGGAACTCAAGGCTCCGGTATTCACCGAGCCTCACTAGACTCTCTACTTCGATGGCTCCATGCAGAAGCAGGGGGCCAGAGCTGGAGTCCTTCTCCTCGCTCTGATCGGGGAGAAGGTTAAATACATGGTGCACCTTGACTTCAAGGCGACCAACAACATGGCGGAGTATGAAGCACTCATTTACGGACTAAAGGTGGCACTATCATATGGTGTCAAGCAGCTGTTGGTCAAGGGAGATTCACAGCTCATCATTAAGCAGGTGAAGGGTGAATGCTCCTGCAACCATCCCCAACTAGCTGCTTATCTCCTTGAAGTCCAGAGGCTTCAGAAGGACTTCGAAGTCCTGAACCTCCACCATGTACAGCGTCTCCATAACGCTGAAGCTGACGAACTCTCGACGAAAGCGTCAACCGGAGCTCCGGCTCCCAACGGAACCTTTGTCTGGAGGTTGTCTAAACCTACAGCTCAGCCTGCCGAACTGAGCGAAGGGGGCGAGACCAGCACCTCAAAGCGGGGCAGTCCTGATGGCCCAGTTACCATGGCAGCCATCAAGAGTCGTAGGTGCTACCGGAAGCTCCGAGCGACCCAACACGCAAGACTCAAATGCTCAAGCTAGCTCTGATGCATGGATCCCGGAGATCCGGAGCTCTTTGAAAGATAACTTCCTTCCTGAAGATAATGTATCCGCTGACCGGATAGTCAGATTGGCTAAAAGATACACGCTGGTAGAAGGGGATCTCTTCCAACGCGGTGCTAATAGCATCCTAATGCGGTGCATTACAAAGGAAGAAGGCTGCGAGCTCCTCGCAGAAATCCATGGAGGCGAGTGTGGGAACCACGTGTCTTCCCGCACGCTGGTCCATAAAGCCTTTCGGCATGGCTTTTACTGGCCTACAGCGCTCCAGGATGCAACTGAGCTGGTGAAGAAATGTAAAGCATGCCAATTTCATGCAAAACAAATTCACAAACCGGCTCAGCCTCTACAAATGATACCTTCTACATGGCCTTTCGCTGTGTGGGGGATGGATATCTTGGGATCTTTCCAAAGATTCGTCAGAGGTTACAAGTTCCTGCATGTCGCCATTGAAAAATTCACCAAATGGCCGGAAGCAACTCCAGTTGTGACAATAAACAAACAATCAACCATCAACTTCTTACAATCTATCGTATGCAGATTTGGAGTCCCAAACAAAATCATAACCGATAATGGGACCCAATTCACAAGCTCTGCATTCCAAGGATATTGCGATGACCTCGGCATTCAAGTCAGCTACGCTTCCGTAGCTCACCCAGTAAGCAATGGCCAAGCCGAGAGAGCAAATGCAGAAATCCTAAAAGGACTCAAGACGTGCACATATGAGCATCTGAAAAAACATGGAGCTAACTGGATCGAAGAGCTTCTGCCCACTCTATGGGCCAACAGGACAACTTCAAACCGGTCAACTGGAGAGACACCTTTTTTCCCTGGTGATGGAGCTGAAGCAGTCCTTCCTCCAGAAATCACCTTGGGGTCGCTCCGGGTCCGGACCTTCGACGATGCCGCGCAGGACAAGCTCCGGTGTGAAGACCTTGACCTCCTTGAAGAGGGAAGGTGCCGAGTAGCTGTTCAGAATGCCCGATACCGCCAAGCTCTCCGGCGTTATCACCAAAGGCATGTTCATAGCCGACAACTCGAGGAAGGCGATCTGGTGCTACGTAGAATACAATCCAGAGAAGGGTTAAACAAACTCTCCCCTAGCTGGGAAGGACCTTTCCAAGTGATCAAAGTATCCTGTCCTGGATGCGTTCGCTTGGCAATTGAGGATGGGACACCTCTCCCTAATCCTTGGAACATTGAGCACCTCCGTAAGTTCTACACTTAATATCATGGAGGTGAGTCTGTAGTTACACGTGATGTATGTTATAGAGTCATTGTACATAGTCGGGTAGCTCCTCCGAGAGAACAGCCGGACCTTCTCGAGAAGGTACGTAAAGTTCAGGCAACACTTGTCACAGTCTCAGAACTAAAAGTGTAGCTAGCTACCTTGGGTCAAACAAGAAACAAAACACACTTAGCTTGGTTTCGTACCCTAAGAGTGTACTTGTTTCCCCTGTACCTCGGACCTATAATGAAAGACATCTTTGTGTGAAAACAGGCTCCACGTGCATTTACTTTGTACAAGCTCAATATTTTTATTTTTCTCTTTCTTGTCTATAACAAAGTTGTGCGATTCTCAAGAATTTTTTAGATCAACTATATCATGTACAACTTGAGTTGCATTATTAATTCCTTTGGGTTTTCACGTTGTTGAATGGCTCACTCGCCTTAATGCCGCCAGCCAATCTAGGTCTGGAGTGTGCTACTGACTTAGCCTGGTCCTGCACCCTAAGTACGCCACTCTACCTACACCCTGGCAGGCCGAAGTAAGGCGGATCCTGAAAAAATTGGACCTGGAGAAAACAACTCAGTGCACTTGATTGTATGAAGAATTATGCTCGACCCAAAAATTTCTTACGAGAATAGTAAGTTGCAACTGAGTTATAAATAGGAAACGAATTTTACTATTTTTCTTGACATTAGTGTGCAGGAAAAATAAAGATCTCATGATGATGGTGAATTAAGCCGGAGTTACAAAAGCTCCGACATCACCTAGATGACTTGTAGTCGATGTTTCAAACATTGATAGCAAGCGTTGCTGGAGCTACTTAGCTTTGGTAAAGCCAGGGTGCTAGCCGTAAAAGTGAACAAAAGATGGTGGGAAGACTCCAGAGGACTAACTGTCGACGCTCTACACGTTGATGGAGACCACTACTGGAGCTACCAAGCTCCGATGATGGTCAAGGCCGGAGCCCTTAAGCTCCGACAACCTCAGGGGGCCTTCACTACCGAAGACTGTGGACCTACGCTCTACATGTCTGAAGCATGTGAGTCTTCAACAGCTTTTACATCCTCTTGGTACATGTTCACAATCAAATTGCGTACATCTACTAGGGGGCCAAGTGGGACAAAGGTGTTGAAGACAAAAAATGAAATTCACAAAAAACTTGGATTTCATTCATCTGGAGACAAGAGATTACAAAATTAGAGAAAAAGAAGAGAGGATACAAGTGGGAGCCACAAAGCGATGGTCCTAGACCTTCTGGGCAACCTCAGAAACGCTGGCCTGGGCAGCTTCTCCCTCTCCGTCGATGGGGCCTTTGAGCATCGAGTCCAGGGGGAATTGAGGGTCCCGGCTTGTGTAGCACAACAGAATGAATTCTGCGATGCTCTTTGCCAGGGATTGTCCCTCGGTTTCCAGCTGATCCGCAATGACATCGCCCATCTTGGTGAGCTTGTTGCCTGCCGAACTCAGCTCCTGCAATGCCTGGTCCAGCTCTGGCTCCGGATCGTCCGGACGCACATGACTAAAACCCATTGGCGTTAGTGAGTCGTTGGCTTTGCCCAGGAAGTCCCAAACTTGTTGGGACTCCGCAACCCTGCGACCTCGCATCTCCTCCAAGGATCTTTTGGCCGCCGCAAGCTCCGAGTTCTCCCGAGCAAGACGCTCCACCTCTTTGGCATTCTGCTGAATCTTTTCAGCAACCTACCTTTCGAGTTTGCTGAGCCGATCTCATTCTAGCGGTTAACCAGGTCCTTCTATCGGCCCTGCACCTTCTTCTCCCTGGCAGCAATGTCAGTTTCCCTCCTGTGGAGTTCTTGTCCTCGCTGCCAGGCCTTCTTCTCCTCTTTCTCGTAGCGCTCGTCCAATTTCTTGGTGCGCTCCTTGAGACTCTTGTCACCCAGAGTTAGCCTCTGAGTAAGCTCTTCTTCCCGCTTCACAAAGTCGTCCCACAGCTCCAGGAGTTTTTGCTCTTCATCCTCGATCTTTCTCTCCCGCTCCTCAAGAGCCTCCTGACGCTTGATGAGACTGACGTGGATGGCGTCGAGCCTCTCTTGGCGATCATCTGCTTCGCTATGAGCAGCTTTGGCCTGTTCATAGATGGCCCGGGACTGGTTGTCAAGGGATCGTGTCATGCTTTCCCTCTCATCCAGTAGCTTACCCCAGTACGCCAGGCAGATCTTCTCCTTCCTCACCCACTCTTTGTCGTCAGCCAGCCTCGACTGCACCAGCTTGGTCTCAAATTTGAGCTGGTTGCGCCACCTCCTAAGAGTTTGGTGCTCCTCCTCGAGATCCTTGCTGTCGTGGTAAAAAGCCAGCTGAACCTGGCGAAGACTGGAGCAGGCGTTGTCAATAGACAACGACAGAGGGATCGGGTCCGGACCTACCGGGGTCATCTCCGCTGGTTCCAGCGGGTTCTCCGTGACAAAAATTGGGTCCCACTCTACAAGAGCGGTTCCCTGGGCTTCCATGGCACTAGGACCGCCCTCCAGAATAGCCTTGTTCGCCGCTGAGGATGGCCCTGCTACAGAAGTTTCAACTCCGGAGTTGGCTTTGAAGGTCCCTCCGCCATGTCATCAACAACTGTTTCCTCAAGCGGGGTGCCAGCAACTTCATCTCAGCAGACTGGCTCAGGCGCGGGCACCTCCGGGACCACCACCTCCGAGGCAGGCATTGAAGATTCGATCTGAGCTGAAGCTACTTCCGGCTCCGACGCTGGCGCCTTCTCCGCCAACCGGCCCAGGCGCTGACGCTTCGACCATGATGGGCTCGGGCGCCGGCACCTCTGTAGTGATTGGCTCATGCGCCGGAACTTCTCCGATGGCTGGGTCTACCGCCGGATATTCTGCAGCAACCGGCTCTACCGCCAGAACTTCTTCGATAACCGGCTCAGGTGCCGGAGCTTCATCAACCACCGGCTCCACCGCCAGGGCTTCAACAACATCCTGCTCTAGGACCGGAATCATAGATATCTCCGGTTCTGAGGCCGGAACGTCCACCATTTCAGCATCCAAACCCGAAGCTTAAACCTCCAGGGCAGGTGCCGCTGGTACATCTTTATTTCTGTGGTCCATTACTACCACGGGAGCTTCTGGGGATGAGTCAATGTCCAAGACCACGACAGTCGGCGCCGGAGCTGTCGCAGCCTCAGCCACTCCTTGGGGCGGCGCTGGGATTGGAGCCGGAGCCTCCGCCTGCACAGCTTCAGCTGTTGTGGCAGGAATAGGAGCTTCAGCCCCTCTCTTGGGTACCCTGTGGATTAGGGACGAAGACACTCAAAACACAGTTACAACACAAAACAACCAATTGAGTTAAAAAACAAAAATTACCTCGGAAGGCTTCCGCACCAGCTAGCACATAACCTCTTCTCCGGACGCTCAGGACTGGACCCTATCGCCAAGCATGTCAGTTCCGGAAGGTTCCCCGGAGCTTGTCGCTACCGTCAGCGCTGCTTTGGTCGAGGCCCCCCTCGATCGGGAAGAACCTCCGAATACAGAGCCTTCAGCTGGTCCTGGTACTGTAGCCACACGGCGAAATGTAAGACCTACGTGTGCTGAATACATTGGCTTTGTCGGTGGTTTGGATCCGGCAGACCTCCCGACACTACTAAAGTGTTAGAGGAGTTTGATGTTCGGTGTGGGCGCGCGGAGATTCAAGAAGGTGAATTGTAAATGGCACAGGAGACACGGAGATTTACGTGGTTTGGGCCGCCTGAGTGTAATACCCTACTCCACGGGTATGTTGGTGTTGTATTAGCTGTATGAGCTTGTGACGAGTGTTTATGGCGTGTGTGTATCATCACTGAACGTCTAGAGTCCGTCGTCAGCCTGTCCTTTTATAGTACAAGAGCAGGCCGTTACAAGTTAGCCTGGCCCGACATGTGGCCTCGGCGGTTACTAGTATTGATACTCATTCAACACGTTTAATTGTCCTTAATGACCGGGTAATGGGCTTTGACAGTACCGTTACTGGTAATTATGGTCATCCGATCGTGTGTCATTAATATGGTATTAATGACACTTAATCGGGTCTTGAAGTCCTTGATTCCCCTTTGAAGATCCGGAGCCGTTGTGGAGTCATCCGGAGGTTAGAGGCTGAAGATCCGACGGTTGGACACATGGCAGCTTTGGAGCATACTGTGGGAAACAGGTAGCTCCGAAGCTACCTAACACGTGTCAGGTCCGGAGCTTCTCTCGGTCTGGGGTTAAGTCCGGAGGTGCCATTTCGGTACATAGCCCAGAGCTTCCCCCTTGTGGGCGGTAGCTCCGGTTTGATAGTACATGTGGCGACCCTAGGATTAACCATGTTGGAGAAGTGGGTCCGGTTATATCTGACATGTGGGCCTCCGAAGGTCTTCAAATCAAGTAGATGACTTTCCTTTGAGATCTTTGTAACCTCAAGGGGTGTACGGTTTCCAGGGTACCGACAGTGGCCCCCTGGACCCACCTCTGGGGAAGACCCCTTGGGTGAAGTCACTCCGCCAGAGGTGGGTCCATCCTCGTGACTTTTGAACTGAGTCTTCAAAGGTCTTCGGAAGTGCCGTTGGCGAGGGTTTGGAGTTAAATCCCCGCCATGTGGCGTATCCCACGTGCGGCAGATGAGATCTTTGGCGTGCGGATCTCACGAAATTGAAGGTCGCCGATTCCCGATACGAAAACCATATCGGTTCCGCACGCCTTGTCAGGCCGCCGCCTTCGGGTTTCCCGCATTATGATGACAACCGTTCGCCTGGGTAAGAACCTCGATTTGATCGTCGGGGTGGTCCCAGGACCCCTTGTCATCGGCTGGGTGGAATTTTTGAATGGTATCTTCAACTTCTTTGCGGTTTCCATCCAAGCGTTGCGAGGGCTTACTTAAGAAGAAAATCGTGCACCGTCTGGAGTTCTTTACGCCTCTCATATGATCTTGCGCTCAAACTCCCGACTTGTGCTTCGCTTTTCCTCTCTTTCCTTGCTGTGCTGCGATGGAGTTGGGTCTCCGCGAGAGTCGTTTGAAGACCGACTGCGACCTGAAGAAGGTCTGGACCCTCATGGGATGGTCCTCGGACTTCTTCAACCGCTCGGTCCATGCCGGGGGAGAGCTCCCGTTTGAGAAGGAGCACTCCGACGAAATGGTGTACTTCTCCTCGTACGCCATGGTGGGGTTGATCCCACCTTTTTCCTCCTTTTTCTTGATGCTGCTGGACTTTTATGGTCTTCAGCTCTACCACCTTGGCCCTCACTCCGTTCTCCTCGTGTCTATCTTTGTCCACTTCTGTGAGATGTGGGTGGGCGTCCCCCCCTGCATTGAACTCTTCTGGACCTTCTTCACCGTCCATACCACCGGTAGGAGCAATGAGTACCTTGGCTTCTACTACTTCGTGAAGCGCAAGAAGTGCCCATTCAAGTACCTCCGGTCGTTTCCCTCTAGGAAGTGGGATGACTGGAAGAAGGACTGGATAGTCATCCGGGTGGAGGAGCACGAGAGGCTGGAGCTGCCCGAAGGCCTCCCCAACATTGACACAACGATCTGGAGTGAAGCTCCGGTGCTGGCGGACGCCTTCAACCCTGTTCTGACCAGGATCCGTCAGTGTGTGGAGGGTGGATTAACCCCTCAGGCGGTGTTTTGTAACTTCCTGTTCAACAGGTGGGCACCGCTGAAGAGGAGAGAAAAACTCGCTTGGGCCCTCAATAGCGTGATGGACGACGACCGGGTCGAGACCGGGCTGAAGTCCAACATGGTGGGGACAACCCTGGAGTTTCATCTTAAGAAGTTCTAGCACGACATCGACACGAGGGTGACGATCTGACTCCACCATCAGCTTTTCTTCCCCTGAACGTGGAAGTTGAGTTCAGCAGGGAGCTCCGGCGGAAGATGCCCGTACTTGACGACCTTGGTGTCGTCGAGAGAAGATCAACCACCAGGGTGGCGATCCCTGGAGTGTCCGAAGGTGGCTCCGACCCTGCCCCGAAGCCAAGGGCCGAGGTCGTTGGCAAGGGCAAGGAGCCGGCGGACGAACCCGTGAGCCGGAAGAGGAAGCTGCAACATGCTGACGGAAGGTCCGTTAGGCCTGCCACCTTTGCATCGGCTCCTTCTCCCTGGAGGGGGAGGTCTTCTGCAACCGCGATGACTGTACCCGCAGTGGGATCCTCCCGGGGAGCTAGCTCCGGGCATGCGACTCCAGCACCGGGGCCGGTTGAGGCCTCCAAGTCCGGATGTTCTTCCCGAGTGAGGGGAGCCTCAACCAGGGAAACGCTCGTGGCTGCTACAAGTTCCGGGGGTCCTTCCGGAGCTTCCACACCGGCTATGACAAGCCCAGAACGCCCGGGAAAGAGGTTCCGCACAAGCTGGTGCGGAAGCCTCCCAAGGTAATTTTTAATCTTTACCTTGGACAGTTGTTTTGTTGTAGTAACAATTTTTTAAGTTTCTTCATCCATCATCTGCAGCGTTCCCAAGAAGAGGAGTGAGGCTCCACCCTCAGCTACAACAGCTGAAGCTATGAGGACGGGGGCTTCTGCTCCTGTCCTGGTGCCGCCCCAAGTGGTGGCTGAAGCTGCGACAGCTCCGGCTGTCGTGGTCATGGACCTCGACTCATCCCCAGAGACTCCCGTGGTAGCGCCGGACCACGGGAGAGAAGATGCGCCAGCGGCACCTGTCCCGGAGGTTGAAGCTCTAGGTCCTGGTGCTGAAATGATGGAAGCTCCAGCTGTTGAGCCGGAGGAAGCAGTAATCCCGGCCTCAGAGCCGGAAATTGTCGAAGCCCCGGCGGTTGAGCCGAAGGTGATTGAAACCCTGGCGTGCGCGCCGGAAGCTGAGGAAGTTCTGGCAGTTGGGTCAGCTACCTCTGAAGAACCGGCCGTAGAGATGGTCATTGTTCGAGCTCTGGCCGCAGGGCCGGTCGATGTTGAAGATCTTCCGGCTCCCGAGCCGGTTGTTGAAGAGGTGTCGGAGCCTGAGCCCCCATCGGAGGAGGTACCCAGACCGGAGCCAGCAGCGGCACCTGCTCCGGAAGTGACGACGTCGGAGGTAACTGCGGCCGAGCCGGAGTGCCCAAGCGAAGTCGCTGGCCCCCTGCCTGAGGGGGTGAACGAAGACCTGGTGGCGGGGCCTTCCTCGATGGCGACTGAGGCCATCCCGGAGGACGGCCCTAGTGCCATGGAGACCCAGGGGACCACTCTTGTGGAGTGGGACCCAATTTTTGTATCTGAAAACCCGCTGGAACCAGCGGAGAAGACCCCAGTAGGTCCGGAACCTATCCCGTTGTCACTGTCTATTGACAACGCATGTTCCAGTCTGCGTCAAGTTCAACTAGCCTTCTTCCTCGACAGCAAGGATCTTGAAGAGGAGTGCCAAACCCTTAGGCGGTGGCGTAACCGGCTCTACTTCGAGACCAAGCTGGCGCAGTCGAGGCTAGCGGACGACAAAGAGTGGATCAAACGGGAGAAGGTCCGCCTGGAATATTGGGGCAAGTTATTGGATGACAGGGAGAGTATGACTCGTGCCCTCGACGCTCAATGCCGAGAGATCTACGAGCAGACCAAAGCAGCTAACAGTGCGGCCGATGAACGCCAAGAAAGGCTTGAGGCTATTAACACTACACTCATCAAGCGCCGGGAGGCACTTGAAGAGAGGGAGAAACGGCTCGAAGATGAAGAGCAGAAACTCCTAGAGCTGCGGGATGACGTCCTGAGGAGGGAGGAGGAGCTCACCGAGAAGGTGGCTCTGGTTGACAAGGGCATCGAGGAGCGCGCCAAGAAATTGGAAGAGCGCTGCCATGAGGAAGAGGAGAAGGCCTGGGTGCGAGGGCAGGAACTCTACGAGCAAGAGTGTGCCCTTACTGCAAGGGAGAAGAAAGTGAGGGGTAGGGAGAAGGACCTGGTCGACCGCCGGAACAAGATCCACCTCCGGGAGGAGGAGCTCGGAAAACTCGAAAAGTGGGTTGCTGAAAAGATTCAGCAAAACGCCAAAGAAGTTGAGCGCCTCGCTCGCGAGAACTCTGAACTGGTGGCGGCCAGGAGACCCTTGGAAGAAATAAAGGGCTTGAGGACTGCGGACTCCCTACAGATTTGGAAATTCCTGGGCAAGGCCAACGAAGCGCTGACACCGATGGGCTTCAGCCCCGTGCGTCCGGATGATCCGGAGCTAGAGCCGGACCTGGCATTGCAGGCGTTGAGCTCGGCACGCAGCAAACTCTCCAAAGTGGGCGATGTCATCGCGGACCAATTGGAGGTTGAGGGGCAATCCCTAGCGAAGAACGTCGCAAAATATGTGCTGACGTGCTACACCAGCCGGAACTACCAATTTGCTCTGGACCCGGTGCTCGAAGGTCCGGTCGAAGGAGAAGGCGAAGCTGCCTGAGCCAACATATCGGAGGTTGCCCAGAAGGTCGCCCAATTCTTCCATAGGGTCTAGGACCATCTCTGTAGTTCTCACTTGTATTTTCTCTTCTTCTTCCTCAATTTTGTAATCCCTTGTCTCCAGATGTAATCCCTTGTCTCCAGATGAATGAAATCCCCAAATTTTTGTGAATTTCACTTTTTGTCTTCACTTGGCCCCCTGGTAGATGTACACAATTTGATTGTGAACATGTACCAAGAGGATATTGCGTTTTGTTGAAGACTCATTTGCTCCAAACTTGTAGAATTTAGGTCCAAAGTCTTCGATAGTGAAGGCCCCCTGAGGTTGTCGGAGCTTAGAAGCTCCAGCATTGTCTATCATCGGAGCTTAGTAGCTCCGGCAATAGTCTCTATCAACGCGTAGAGCATCGATATTTAGTCCTCCAGGTGGTCGGAGCTTAGTAGCTCCGGCAGTGACCTTTGCCAACACTTAGTTTGTTGGCAGCAGACTCCTTTTGCGGGGTCTTCTCACCATCTTTTATTTAGCGTCGACGGCTGGCCCCCCTAGCTTTACCGGAGCTTGATTACTCCGGTGATGCTTGTTTTCAATGCGTAACATCGATTACAAGCCACCAAGGGGAGTCGGAGCTTTGTTAGCTCCAGTTTTTCTCCATCAACGTAGATTTTATTTTTCCTGCACACTTAAGCCAAGAAAAATAGTAAAATTCGTTTCTTGTCTATACCTTCGTCGCGGCTTACGATTCTCAAGAAGATTTTAAGTCAAACGCGATTCTAAATACAACCGAATGCGTTGTCTTTTCTTCCAGATCCAACTGTACATGGACCCGCCTTACTTCGGCCTGCCAGGGTGTAGGTAGAGTAGTGTACTTAGGGTGCTTGACCAGGCTAAGTCGATAGCACACTCCAGCCCTAGATTGGCTTGGCGGCTTTCAGGCGAGTTGTCCATGAACAATATTTGAATCCAAAAGAATCGACAATACAACTCGTATTGTATATGAACCAGTCGAACTAAAATTTCTTAAGAATTGTAAGTCTTTGTTATAGACAAGAAAGAGAAAAATAAAAAATGTTGAGCCTGTACAAAATAAATGCACGTGGAGTCTGTTTCACATGAAATGTCTTTCATTATAGGTCCGGGGTATAGGGGAAACAAGTACACTCTTAGGGTACGGAACCAGGCTAAGCGTGTTTCATTTCTCGTTTGACCCAGGGTAGCTAGCCACACTTTTAGTCCTGAGACTGTGACAAGTGTTGCATGAACTTTGCGGACCTTTTGGGAAAGGTCCGGCTGTTCTCACGGAGGAACTACCCGACTCTGTACAATGACTCTATAACATACACCCCAGGTTACTACATACTCACCTCAGTGATATTAAGTGTAGAACTTACGGAGGTGCTCAATGTTCCAAGGATTTGGGAAAGGTGTCCCATCCTCGGTAGCCAAGCGAACGCTCCCGGGACGGGATACTTTAATCACTCGAAAGGGTCCCTCCCAGCTGGGGGAGAGTTTGTTTAACCCTTCTCTAGATTGTATTCTCCATAGCACCAGGTCGCCTTCCTCGAGCTGTCGGTTGTGTACATGCCGCTGATGATAGCGCCGAAGGGCTTGGCGGTATCGGGCATTCCGAACAGCTGCTTGGCACCTTCCCTCTTCCAGAAGGTTTAGGTCTTCACACCAGAGCTGGTCCTGCATGGCTTCATCGAAGGTCCGGACCCGGAGTGACCCCAAGGTGATTTCGGGAGGAAGGATTGCTTTAGCTCCATACACCAGGAAGAAGGGTGTCTCTCCAGTTGACTGGTTTTGAGATGTCCTGTTGGCCCATAAAGTGGGCGGAAGCTCTTCAATCCAGTTGGCTCCATG
Source organism: Tuctoria greenei (assembly GCA_036927565.1). Lineage (NCBI taxonomy): Eukaryota > Viridiplantae > Streptophyta > Magnoliopsida > Poales > Poaceae > Tuctoria > Tuctoria greenei. The sequence goes on from JAYESD010000006.1 coordinate 175,528,393, forward strand.
TTTTTTCAAGCGCTCATAGGTGCGCATTTTGAGTCCTTTAAGGATTTCAGCATTTGCTCTCTCGGCTTGGCCATTGCTGGCTGGGTGAGCTACGGAGGCGTAGAAAACTTGAATGCCAAGGTCTTCACAATATCCTTGAAACGCAGAGCTTGTGAATTGGGTCCCATTATCAGTGATGATTTTGTTTGGGACTCCAAATCTGCATACAATGGACTGCAAAAAGTTGATAGCAGTTTGCTTGTTGATTGTCACAACTGGAGTTGCTTCCGACCACTTGGTGAACTTGTCAATGGCGATGTACAGGAACTTGTAACCTCCGACGGCTCTTGGGAAAGGTCCCAAGATGTCCATCCCCCACACAGCGAAGGGCCATGTAGGAGGTACCATTTGTAGGGGCTGAGCCGGTGTGTGAATTTTCTTTGCATGAAATTGGCATGCTTCGCATTTCTTCACCAGCTTAGTTGCATCCTGGAGTGCTGTAGGCCAGTAAAGCCATACTGAAAGGCTTTACCAACTAGCGTGCGGGAAGACGCGTGGTTCCCACACTCGCCTCCATGGATTTCTGCGAGGAGCTCGCAACCTTCTTCCCTTGTGATGCTCCGCATTAGGATGTCGTTGGCACCGCGCCGGTAGAGATCCCCTTCCACCAACGTGTATCTTTTAGCCAATCTGACTACCCGGTCAGCGGACAAATCATTGTCAGGAAGGATGTTGTCTTTCAAGTAGTTCCGGATCTCCGAGATCCATGCATCAGAACTAACTTGAGCATTTGAGTTTTGCGTGCTGGGTTGCTCGGAGCTTCCGGCAGCACCTAGGACTCTTGATGGTTGCCATGGTAACAGGGCCATCGGGACCGTCAGCTTCAGGATGCTGATCTCGTCCCCTTCGCTCAGTTCGGCAGGCTGAGCTGTGGGTTTTGACAACCTCCGAACAAAAGTTCTGTCAGGAGCCGGAGCTCCGGTTGACGCTTTCATCGAGAGTTCGTCGGCTTCAGCGTTGTGGACACGCTGAACATGGTGAAGATCTAGGACTTCGAAGTCCTTTTGAAGCCTCTGGACTTCAAGGAGGTAAGCATCTAGCTGGAGATTATTGCAGGAGCATTCACCCTTCACTTGGTTAATGATGAGCTGTGAATCTCCCTTGACCAGCAATTGCTTGACACCGTATGATAGTGCCACCTTTAGTCCGTAGATGAGTGCTTCGTATTCCGCCATGTTGTTGGTCGCCTTGAAGTCAAGGTGTACCATGTATTTCACCTTCTCCCCGGTTGGTGCGAGGAGAAGAACTCCAGCTCCGGCCCCCTGCTTTTGCATGGAGCCGTCGAAGTAGAGGGTCCAATGAGGCTCAGTGAAGACCGGAGCTTCGTGTTCCGGCTTCTGCTCACTGGGGACCCCAGGGTTTGATGGAGAGGGAGTCCATTCTGCTACGAAGTCTGCCAATGCTTGACTCTTGACTGCTTGCCTTGAAATGAATTCGAGATCGAATTCAACCAATTCTGCTGCCCACTTTGCAATATTCCTAGTTGATTTGGGATTATGCAAGATTGCTCGAAGTGGGTAAGAGGTCACCACTGAGATTTTGTGAGCTTGGAAATAATGGCGAAGCTTCCTGGAGGCAATAAGAGCTGCATAGAGCAGCTTATGCACCTCTAGGTATCGAGTCTTGGCATCATGTGGTACTTCACTGATGAAGTACCCTAGGCGGTGAATGGTCCAGACCTTCCCAGAGGGGCCCGGAGCTTCCTCTTCACTGACCCGGATCCTCCCGGAGGGATCCGGAGTTTCTTCTGGGACCTCCGGGTTCTGGCTGGAGGAACCCGGAGCTTCTTCAGAAGTGACCTGGACCCTCCCGGAGGGGTCTGGGTCTTCTGGAGTGGTTTCTTGTAGATTCGAATCTGGGAGCTGGGACCCAGACTCGCATTCAGGAACCTCTGGACCCTTCCGAAGGGGTCTGGATTCCTGAATATGGGGTAGCTCTGGTCTCTCCGAAACTAGAACCATACTGACGACTTCGTCAGTAGCTGAAATGTAAAGCAACAAAGGCTCACCAGGGTTCGGAGCTACCAGAGTTGGTAGGGTGGTGAGGAACTATTTTAGCTTCTGGAATGCCTTTTCTGCTTCTTCAGACCATTGGAATGGTCCGGACTTCCTCAATAACTTGACGAAAGGGAGTGCCCGTTCCGCCAGTCTTGAAATGAACCGGCTGAGGGCTGCTAGACATCCAGTTAGCTTTTGGACATCTTTGATGCGGGCTGGTGGCCGCATGTCTTCAATGGCCTTGATCTTCGCCGGATTAGCTTCTATGCCTCGGTGACTTACCGGGAAACCAAGAAGTTTTCCGGAGCTAACCCCGAAGACACACTTGTCTGGGTTTAGCTTTGTGCGGGTGGCCCGCAGCTTATCGAAGACAGCTTGTAAGGTGTCAAGAAGTGTCTCCTTGTTCTTGACCTTGACCATGATGTCATCCACGTACACTTCCACTATGTCTCTAATGAGGTGTTCAAAGGTTTTGTACATAGCTCATACAAAAGTTGAAGCTGCATTCTTGAGACCAAATGGCACGGCTGTATAACAGTACAATCCATCTACTGTGACGAAAGAGGTATGCTCTTCATCCTCCCTAGACATTCTGATTTGATGATACCCAGAATATGCGTCTAGGAAACACAGTAATTCGCACCCGGAGGTGGAATCCACTATCTGATCTATTCTAGGTAGTGGGAATGGATCTTTTGGACATGCCTTATTTAGTGTTGTGTAGTCGATACACATCCGAAGCTTCCCACCGGCCTTGGGCACAACGACTGGGTTTGCCAGCCATTTTGGATGGAAGACTTCTCGGATGAATCCAACTTCGAGCAATTTCTTCACCTCTTGTCGAATGAAGTTCTGTTGCTCCACAGATTGCTTCTGAGGCTTCTGGTGCACAGGCCGGGCGTCTGGATAGATCTTCAGATTGTGCTCAATCACTTCCCTGGGGATCCCAGGCATTTGTGACGGTTGCTAGGAAAACACATCGACATTAGCCCGGAGGAAAGCGATGAGCGCGAGTTCCTATTTGTCATTCAATCCTCCCGGTATACGGGTGGTCTGAGCGGCATCAGAACCGATTTGGACGACTTTGACTAGAATGTCGATGTCGCCGCTTGGCTGCACACGAGGTGCAAATGTCGAGCCTCGTTGATGAAGGCTCGGGGGTTTTGGAGCTTGCTCCTGCCTGGAGTCCTCCTCTTACGCCGTGGTAAGTGCATGGAGTTCTTCCAGAGCAGTTACTCCGGCAGTACGATCTCCGCGGATCCGGAGAACGCCTACTGGTGTTGGCATCTTTAACACCAGGTAGCCATAATGAGCAGCTGCCATAAATTTGTACAAGGCAGGCCTACCCAAAATGGCATTGAAGGGTAAGTTGATCTGAGCAACGTCAAATACCAACTTCTCGGTGTGATACTTCTCCCGTGTCCCGAAGGTAATGGGGAGAGTAATAGCTCCGAGAGGGGTAATGGCCCCCGGACCTACTCCGGAGAAAGGTCGGGAGGGGTGGAGATCCGAAGGTCGGAGCTGAAGCTTTGTAAAAGCTTTGAAGCTTATGAGGTTGAGCCCCAAACCTCCGTCTACCATGACATGGTGGAGCTTGATGTTATTGATGGTAGGAGACACCATCAAAGGTAGCTGACCTGCTCCAACCATGCTTCGAGGGCAGTCCGAAGCATCAAAAGTGATGGCTGTGTCCATCCATTTTCGATGAGGCTCCGGTCTGGCTATAGGGGCTACAGCAGCCATGTCCCGACGCATAGTCTTGATGACGCGGCGGGAGGTGATGTCCCATGATCCACCAAAAATGGTGTTCATGGTCTTCCGATGCTCGTTGTCGGAGACGTCGGAATCATCATCGACGGAGCTGTAGACAGCCTTCAGGACCTTTTTGGGATCCTGAAAACCTAACTCCCCTTCAGCTGGAGCTTCATCGACTTTTTGTTTTCCTTCCCTCTGTCAGAAAGGAGTTTCTTCCCGGTGCTTGTTGTAGCGCTCAGCAAGGTTTTGGACCTCCCGGTAGTCTTCCAAACTGTGGCTGCCCATTTTGTGAATTGGACACCACACCTTGGGTTTGCCACCATCTTCAGAAGACGGTTGAGGTCGCTTCTCGGGGCGTGGCCCCTGGTCACCCGGAGCTGCAGTAGCTGCAACATTGGATGTACCGGCCGATGGCTTCTTCTTGCCGTTGGTCTTCTTCTTCTTTTTGCCACTCCCGGAGGTAGTGGCTTCTCCTTTGGAGGATTTCTTGTGATCCTCCGGAGTTGGTTTGGAGTGCATCTTACGGCCCTCCGCAGCTCTGGCACATTTATCGGCCAAACTGAAGAGTTCTGTGACACTGGTGATCTCCTTGATCGCCAGTTTCTCCAGCATCTTCTTATCCCGTACACCCTGTCTGAATGCCACAATGACAGAGGCGCTAGAGATAGAAGGGATAGTGTTTTGTACCTGAGAGAACCTCTGGATGAATGACTGCAGATATTCTCCTCCTTTTTGCACGACTGCAAAAAGGTCCAGTTCAGTGCCTGGCCGGGTGTTTGAACTCCCGAAGTTGGCGGTGAACTGCTGGCACAGCTCCTCCCAACTGTTGATAGAGTTGGGTGGAAGGCTCATAAACTAGGACCTGGCGGTCCCTGTTAAAACCACTGGGAAATAGTTGGCCATTACGGCCTAATTTCCTCCAGCTGCCAAGATAGCAGTGGAGTAGATCTGAAGAAATTCGACAGGATTGACGGTCCCATCAAACTTCTCTAGCAGGTGAGGTCGGAACTTCTGTGGCCATCTGACCATATGTAGATGCATGGCCAGGGATGAACAGCCTCCTCCCACTCCTTCAGGAGCAAGAACGTCCTGAGCTTCTCATCTTTCATGAGCATGCTCAATATGGACTTGGCCGTCCTGTTGGCGGTATCGGCGATCAAGCTCCGCCCGGAGGTCATGAGTTGAAAGCCCGGATACCGTGTGGGTGCGTCGTGCCCCGGAGGGCAACGACGTCACCTGTGTGATGCAGCTCGTCTCCTATTGTTGGAGACGTGCGGACCAAGTCTGCCAGACAAGGCCCGTCGCTGCGACATGGCCCGTCCTGAAGAAGGAGGACCCTGGTTTCTGATGCGATCGGCTGCTGCTGCAACCAAATGTTCCACATCAGCTCTCCACTGCTCCAGTGCATCCCGGGATGCATCCGAAGGTGGTGGACGTTGGAGAAGAGCACGCGCTGCATGGAGTGCGTGTTCCGGGTTGTCTTGATTTCCCGGCGCAGTGACTAACGCCGGTGCACCATCGCGTTGTCCAACTAGATTTGCTGGTGGAGGCGGCGGTGGTGGCAGTGTGACTCCTGCTGGTGCTGAAGCCCCTACTAGTGGCTGCATATTGGAGGGATTGCCTCCAACAGCTTTAGCAGCAGGATGACCGTTGGATGATCCAGCAGCTGAGTTCACCATTCTCGAAATCTCAGGCCCCCCTACCTTGCGCGCCAACTGTCGGTGGTTTGGATCCGGCAGATCTCCCGACACTACTAAAGTGTTAGAGGAGTTTGATGTTCGGTGTGGGCGCGCAGAGATTCAAGAAGGTGAATTGTAAATGGCACATGAGACACGGAGATTTACGTGGTTCGGGCCGCCTGAGCGTAATACCCTACTCCACGGGTATGTTGGTGTTGTATTAGCTGTATGAGCTTGTGACGAGTGTCTATAGCGCGTGTGTATCATCACTGAACGTCTAGAGTCCGTCGTCGACCTGTCCTTTTATAGTACAAGGGCAGGCCGTTACAAGTTAGCCTGGCCCGACATGTGGCCCCGGCGGTTACTAGTATTGATACTCATTCAACACGTTTAATTGTCCTTAATGACCGGGTAATGGGCTTTGACAGTACCGTTACTGGTAATTAAGGTCATTCAATCGTGTATCATTAATATGGTATTAATGACACTTAATCGGTTCCTGAAGTCCTTGATTCCCCTTTGAAGATCCGGAGCCGTTGTGGAGTGTTCCGGAGGTTAGAGGCTGAAGATCCGACGGTTGGACACGTGGTAGCTCCGGAGCATACTGTGGGAAACAGGTAGCTCCGGAGCTACCTGACACGTGTCAGGTCCGGAGCTTCTCTCGGTCTGGGGTTAAGTCCGGAGGTGCCATTTCGGTACATAGCCCGGAGCTTCCCCCTTGTGGGCGGTAGCTCCGGTTTGATAGTACACGTGGCGACCCTGGGATTAACCATGTTGGAGAAGTGGGTCCGGTTATATCTGACATGTGGGCCTCCGAAGGTCTTCAAATCAAGTAGATGACTTTCCTTTTTGATCTTTGTAACCTCAAGGGGTGTACGGTTTCCAGGGTACCGACAGGCTTGTAGTGAATACACTTGGCTTTGATGATAAAAGTTTTGAATATCACCAAAACACCTTTTTATCAAGGTCCGACTCTAGCTCTGAGCTACAGCAAGGTCCAACGGTAGGTATGACTTGGTTTGGGTAGCTCCGGTTACGTTCGATGCTAGGTCCGACTAGCTTTGGTCAGCTCCGGTGAAGTTTTGTCTTTAGCTCCGGCATGTCTTTGATAGCTCTGACATGTTTTTGATAGCTCCGCCGTGTTTTTGCTAAGCTCCGAAGTTGATTTTTCTAGCTCCGACTTTTGGGATTACTAGTTCCAACTAGTTCTGGTTAGCTCCGGCGCTAGGTCCTGCTAGTTTTGTAAGCTTCGGCGGGAGCTTGGTTGTACCAGTTTTGGTAAGCTCCGGCACTAGGTTCTACTAGCTTTTGTTAGCTCCGGCTCAAGGTCCGGGTTGCTCTGGCAAGGTCCAGAACTTGACCGTAGTGCTTCTGCTTTTCATTTGCAATGTTTCATACTTGCTTTACATTGTTGGAAAGTTTGCTTAGTATTCTTTTACTAAGTTTTTCGTGCGTTTTGGTTGATATGGATGATATTGTGTTACTGTGGTTTTGCTATGCTTTGCAACATGCTTATGTGAGGTTCTCATGTAAGGTGTTGTGTTCGGAACTAACTTGAGTCAAGTCAAGGACTTGGGCTCGTATGGATTGGTTGTTTATTCATGTGGAGGTGTTGCTTGAGTTCAAGACATAGCTGGTGACGGGATCCATTGGACTAGTCTCAGGGAGGAGATGAGGTTCCAACAACAAAATTCAGGAGGAATTGTGGTTGAGCTGATCAGGAGGTTGCGCAGCATGATTGAATCAAGAACAATGCATATGAAGGTATCGTGGACGTCATTGGAAGATGTTTGCACGTGTTCAAGGAGTGCATGGACGTGGCTACATAGTTCCGAGACGTGATGAAGAGATGTGGACGTAAAGAGTTGGTCGGAAAGGTCCAACCGACTAGGTTATGGACTCAGGCTGCGGCTGAGTCGGGTTTGACTCAAATATGGAAATATTTGAGTTGGTTATGATAGGATTTCGTGTGGGTCACGAATTTGAGTTGTTTAGGAATGTGGGATACGTTCCTAAGGTGTTTGGAAGTCTTAAGATTGCTTCTATCTGCGTATAGAAGAATTTTGAGCAGTTATGGAAAGTTACGATTCTTGATCTGAGTAGGATTGGAGTCCTAGTTGATATTGGGATGGCCTAAGGGCTGATTATATAAGAAAGGGAGCCCAGAGCTCATGTTGCACGACTTTGGGGCTTTTCCTATTGTGTTCTATTGAATAAAATTTGTAGTTTTAAGGAACTTTTGTGCCTTGTTCGTCAGACTTGTTCCACACAAGTTTTACTCGTCGAGTTTCTGGACAGCACTACCTCTCATCGGTGGTTTTATCATAACTCGAGTTTTACAGATCCAATTGATGTGATTCTTTTTGGGTTGTCTTCACTACTTGATTTTCTATCATATGTCAAAATTTCATGGTCATTGGATTTGTGTTCTATGATCTACACGAGTTTATTTGCAGCGTTCCAGAACTGTTTTTTCTCGGGTAGGGCAGATTGACCATTGTTTGATCTTTTGATCATAACTTGAGTTTTTCTCGACGGATTTGAGTGATTCTTTTTGTGTTGTCTTCGTGACTTGATTATATCTGATATCTATCACTTTTGTCACGGTGAAACACGTTTAGATTAGTCTCACACATGATTTCTTTATCAGATTGTTTTTCTGCCGAAAGGGTTTGTGGTTTAATTGTTTCCGCTGCGTAAGATTTTTAAATCTACCATTCACCCCTCCTCTGGTAGCTTTTCATGTGCTCTTCGATACTACAATTGGTATCAGAGCCAAGTTGCTCTAATCTTTGTGATTTGCGCGTGTTTTTGACTAATCATCATGGAGAAGTACTCCGCCAAACCTTGTGTGTTTGGTGGTATTGATTTTCAGGTTTGGAAGGCATGCATGGAGGCTTTCGTCAAGGCACAAGGCTTTGCAATATGGGAGAAGGTATACAAGCCTTACGAAGTGCCATCAAACGATCAAGTTACAGCTAAAAATATGAGAGATGTCGACAACAACAACAAGGCTCAGAACTTGATCATACAAGGATTAACAAAAAGCGACTTCGACCGTGTTGCACACCTCCGATCTGCATATGATGTGTGGAAAGCACTTTGTGACTACCACGAAGGATCCAACACGATCAAAGAGGTAAGGCACGACATGCTCAAGAAAGAATACATGCGCTTCGAGATGCAACTCGGTGAGTCTATTGATGACCTTTTTGCTCGATTTAATAAGATCCTCAGCAACTTGCGTAGTGTCAATGTTAATTTTTCAGATGCTGAAAATGCTAGGCAATTGCTAAGTGCATTAGATATGTCAATTTGGGAGATGAAAGTCACATCTATTCGTGAATCTACTGTCATGAGTTCACTTACTTTAGATGTGCTATATTCCAAGTTAAAAACTCATGAAATTGACATAATCTCACGTAAGAACCCCAATAAGTCTATTGCATTTGTTTCACAACGTGATATGTCTAGCTCCAGCCAATCATCATCTTGCAATATTGTTGCTTTGTTGTCCTCACTAACCCTGGAGCAGATCGAAGAATTTCCAGAAGAGGAGTTGGCACTAATCTCTACTAGATTCTCAAAAGCATTACAAAATGTGAGAATTAGAAGGAGAGGAAGCTCTGGACCTCAACGTTGTTTTGAATGTGGTAAAACAGGACACTTTCGTACAGAATGCCCTAACCTTTCAGGTCCGACCACCCGGGAAGAAAAACAAAGAAAGGTCTGGACCTCCTCTGGAAATTTCAACAAGAAGAAGAAAGGTACCATAGGACGCAAGATGATCAACAGTTTCATCACCGCACTTCAAGAGTTCAGTTCAAGTGACGTGGACATTGAAAGTGATGAAGATGAAGATGATTTGGCAAACTTGTGCTTCATGGTGGGCAAGTCAAGATCAAGTATGGAGGAGGCAGAACACAATAGCGACAATGAAGAGGTATGTCCTACTTGCGAAGAAATGTGTGATGCTATTTCTCGTGCCACAATTATTGTTAAGAAAAAGGACAAAAAGCGTAGGGATAGTGCTGCTAAAATTGAATCACTAGAATCTGAAATCAACCGTTTAAAAACTTTGATTCCAAGTGATGATGCATGTTCCTCATGTGATTTAATATATGAACAATTGTCCTCATTAAGAAGTGCGCACACCTCCGCACTTGATAAACTTGAGTTAGAAATTGAAAAGAACAAAGAGCTTGCTGCACTTAATGATAAAAACTTGAAAGATGCTAGCTGTTCTACAATTGATTTGCATTGTTCTACTTGTGATGATCTTGATAAGAAACTACAGGATGCTATGAATGAAATTTCTATATTGAACAATGCTTTACATTCTCATGAAGTTAAATTTTGTTCCAATTGCAAACTAAAAGAAAAACTTCATGTGAAAATTGCCTTGATCTGTCCAATAAACTTGATGACATGCATAGGACATTAGATCAGTTTTGTAATGGGAATAAGAACCTAAACTTACTGCTGAATTCTTCCAAGTCTTGCAATGATAAAACTGGTTTAGGTTTTGATTCTCATGCTCATGCTAAGGCACATCCACCTAAAATTGTAAAGTCATTAGGAAGTGGTTTGATTCAAACAGTTCATAAACAAAAAGGAGTGGTTTTCAAATCTGCAGGAGTGTTGCCTCATTCAGTTTCAAATAAAAATATTACTTGCTCATCTAGACATGAACACAAAGTTAAATTTCATTGTACCTTCTGTGGTAGAGATGGTCATGCCATAGATTTTTGTTATAGACTAGCTAAACAACAGAAAAGGGAAAAATGGTTGCTAGATCTCATAACTTTCATGCAAAATTTGCTGCACACATTGAACCGAATGAACAACCTGCTGTTTTGAGTCAAAAACATTCAAAGTTTACCTCCGGACCTTCTGTTTTTGCCTTTGGAGCTACTGATTTTTGTGCTACACAAGTAACACCTTATAGGTCAGTAGTCAAGAATAAAAAAATCTCAAACTTTGACTCATAAACCTGCTGTTTGTCTCAGCTTTCGCGTGTTTTTCCTGCTGCACGTCGCGTGACCCAGTACTGGATTCCTAAATGCCTATTGACTAACCCCAGTATTGAGTCATCGATGTATTGTGCTTTTATGTAGGTTACATGTTTGAGGAAGGAGAACATTTGGATTGTGGATTCAGGTTGTTCACGCCACATGACCGGTAACAAAGATTGGTTCTCCTCCCTCTCTTTTTTGTCACGTGTAGAGAATGTTACTTTTGCCGATAATTCTTCAACTCCTATAATTGCTAAGGGTTCAGTTAGAGTAAATGATCACTACACTTTGAAGGATGTGGCACTTGTCAAAAAATTGAGATACAACTTGCTTTCTATTTCACAATTGCTAGATGAAAATCTGGAAATTATTTTCAATAAAAACTGCTGCAAAGTTGTAAGTTCAAATAGTGAGCTTATTTTTAACATGTCTCGGTTTGGAAGAGTTTTTAAAGCTGATTTTGATATGTCTTTCTTTAAGCATAGGTGTCTAGTTGCTAATGATTCAAAGGACTTATAGTTTTGGCATCGTAGACTTGGTCACGTAGGCTTTGATCACCTAACGCGTGTTAGTGCTCTTGATCGCATACGTGGGCTGCCTTAGCTTAAAGGGGACAAAGAAATTGTGTGCTCTTCTTGTAGACATGCTAAGATGGTTGCAGGTTCACATACTCCTCTCACAATGATCATGACAACTGAACCATGTCAACTTTTGCATCTTGACAGCGTAGGACCTTCACGTGTTCAATCCTTCAGAGGTAAATGGTATGTTCTTGTTATTGTTGATGATTATTCTAGATACTCTTGGGTTTACTTTATGGCGTCTAAGAATGAAGTTTTTAGTCACTTTAGAACTTTATTTCTTAGATTATCAATTGATCACCCAGGATAATTAAAAGCAATTAGAAGTGATAACGGAACTGAATTTAAAAATCAATCTTTTGATCACCTTTGTGCTGAAAATGGAATAGATCATCAACTTTCTTCACCATATGTACCTCAACAAAACGGTGTTGTAGAAAGAAAGAACAGAACCTTAGTTGAGATGGCTAGGACTATGCTTGATGAATATCAAACTCCTAGGAAATTTTGGGCTGATGCGTTAGCAACCGCTTGTTATGTCTCAAATCGTGTTTTCTAGCGTGCTAAGCTAGGTAAAACACCATATGAGCTCCGGTTTGGACATAGGCCTAGTGTTACACACTTTCGGGTCTTTGGTTGCAAATGCTTTGTTTAGAAACATGGTAATCTTGATAAATTTGAACCTAGATCCATTGATGACATGTTTTTTGGTTATCCATCTCATACTAGAGGCTACCGTGTGCTTTTACTTGACACTAACAAAACTGTGGAGACTTGTGAAGTGTCTTTTGATGAAGCTAGGCCAGGTACTAGCTCAAACATTGCAGGTCCAGATCCATATCCGCAGGGGGAGAGCATTTTCATTGAAGATGAGGAAGAATTGGAGTTGCTGCCAGAAAATTCAGCAGCTAAAGACTTTGGTTTAGCTCCGGATGTTAATTCTCAACCAGCACCAACAACCATCAATGCTTATTCAAATCATCCTCAAGCCACAAGCTCATCGATTTGTGATGAACATGAAGAAGAAGAAGCTTGTGAGACATCTGTTCCCCTACGGTTTTACAAAAGATCATCCCCCACAACAGATGATTGGAAGCTTGCACGAACGAGTCACACGGTCCAGGTTTTGCGATCCAAACTCTCATGCTCATTCTGCTTTTTTTGCTTCTTTTGAACCCAAAGATATATCACATGCACTCACTAATGAATCTTGGATTATTGCCATGCAAGAAGAGTTAGAAAATTTTGAAAGAAATAATGTTTCGAAACTTGTACCTCCACCTCAAGGTCACACATTAATTGGAACTAAATGGGTATTTAAAAATAAACAAAGTGAGGATGGGGTTGTGGTTAGGAATAAGGCTAGGTTGGTTGCTCAAGGTTTCACTCAAGTTGAAGGTCTAGATTTTGATGAAACTTTTGCTCCTGTCGCTAGATTAGAAGCCATAAGAATTTTGTTAGCTTTTGCAGCATCTAAAGGTTTTAAGCTATATCAAATGGATGTTAAAAGTGCTTTTCTTAATGGATACATAGATGAGGAGGTTTATGTCAAACAACCACCGGGTTTTGAAAATCCAGATTTTCCTAATCATGTTTACAAACTCTCCAAAGCCTTATGCGGTCTCAAACAAGCCCCTAGAGCATGGTATGATAGGTTAAAAACATTCTTACTTGAAAAGGGGTTTACCATGGGCAAGGTTGATAAAACTCTTTTTGTGCTTAAGCATGGCAATGACTCATTATTCGTTCAAGTGTATGTGGATGATATTATCTTTGGTTGTGCTTCTCATGATCTTGTGTCCATGTTTTCAGCAATGATGTGTTCTGAATTTGAAATGAGTATGATGGGCAAACTCACTTACTTTTTGGCGCTGCAAATCAAGCAAACCAAGGAGGGTACCTTTGTGCATCAAACGAAGTATACCAAAGACCTCCTAAGGCGCTTCAACATGGACAAAAGCAAGCCTCTTCGGACACAAATGGGAACAGCAACAACACTTGAACTTGATGAAGATGGTAAATCTGTGAATAAAAAAGAATAGAAGCATGATCGGATCACTTTTGTACCTCACGGCATCAAGACCGGACATACAATTCAGTGTATGTCTTTGTGCACGGTTTCAAGCTTCCCCACGTGCTTCACATCGTCAAGCCGTCAAAAGGATTATCAGGTACTTACATGGAACACAAGAATTTGGAATTTTTCTTCCTTCTTCCTCAACCGTTACTTTGAAAGCTTTTTCGGATGCTGATTTTGGGGGTTGTAGGATTGATAGGAAAAGTACTTCCGGTGCTTGTCATTTTCTTGGTAATTCTCTTGTTGCTTGGTCCTCTAGAAAATAAAATTTAGTTGCACAATCCACAGCCGAATCTGAATATGTAGCTGCTGCTAGTGCTTGCTCACAAATTCTTTGGATTGTGCAAACACTTAAGGACTATGGGGTTGATCTAGATAGTGTTCCACTATTCTGTGGTAACACTAGTGCCATTTGCATTGCTAAAAACCCTGTGCAATATTCTAGAACTAAGCACATTGACATTAGGTATCACTTTCTCCGAGATAATGTTGAAAAAGGAAACATTGTGCTTCACCATGTAGATATCGAACAACAATTGGCTGACATTTTTACAAAACCTTTGTATTTCACTCGTTTTTGTTACATTCGTAGTGAAATAGGGGTTATGTATCCTCATGGCTTAAATTGAGGAGGAGTTTTTTGAAACTTGAGAAGTCTATGTGTGAATCTGAAATTAAAATAATATGAGCATAGTATTTCATACATATATGACTTTGTGATTCCTTTTACATGCTGAAAGTTCTTACTACATTACTCGTGTTATACATTTTGTAGTTTTTGCCATGTCTAGTAATTGGAATAATTACTTACACTAAAACTGGTCATGGTCGAACTTTCTTGCTGTTTTGAACTTGTTACATGTTCACAAGTGCTTTTAATCATTAAGAATTCATCAAGTAATCAACTCACATGTTGAGTTTTTATGAACAAATATAAATCGAGAAAAGATCAAGAGAATATGCATGCATTGCACTTCTTCTTTTGAGATGGTTGTCATTGCACTTAGATATGAACTTGGAAGAAGTTGTGTATGACTAAAACCATGTCCTTAAGCTTTTGATTGTCAAATGACATAGGCTTGGCTTGGTTGGTTAGAATAAGGCAGATGTGCATATAATCTCTTGCAAATATCATATGATCTAAATTTATGCTTTGAAAAATAATAAAATGCAGAAACTAGTGTCATGCTTTCAGGTTTTGAAATAGTTAAGTTTGTGAGATCATGACTTGCTTAAATTGAAAATTACATTTGATCTCTAGCATGGCTTACACTACTTTATGTATATCATTGATGTGATAATGTAAGGTACTTGATAGTATGACTTGGATGAGCTTTGTTTATATGTATATGTTATAATATGCTCATAACAACTAAAGGGGGAGAGATAATTTGTTTATATGTTCATGACTTGCTGAATACATTGTCAAAGGGGGAGAGATTAATCACACATTCAAAAAGGCAAAGATAATGTGCATGGGGAGAGATGATAAAGGGGGAGAAATATGTGAATTTTGAAATTTGAATTTTTGCTTTTCTTCTCATTTTACTTTTGATTTACAAAGGGGGAGAAATTGCCTTCAAAACTTTTATGTGTATAAGCCAATGTTCGGTTTTTAAGTGGTGTTGCCAATGCATTCAACAAGGGGGAGATTGTAAGACCTACGTGTGCTGAATACATTGGCTTGTAGTGAATACACTTGGCTTTGATGATAAAAGTTTTGAATATCACCAAAACACCTTTTTATCAAGGTCCGACTCTAGCTCTGAGCTACAGCAAGGTCCGACGGTATGTCCGACTTGGTTTGGGTAGCTCCAGTTACATTCGATGCTAGGTCCGACTAGCTTTGGTCAGCTCCGGTGAAGTTTTGTCTTTAGCTCCGGCATGTCTTTGATAGCTCCGACATATTTTTGATAGCTCCGCCGTGTTTTTGCTAAGCTCCAAAGTTGATTTTTCTAGCTCTGGCTTTTGTGATTACTAGTTCCAACTAGTTCTGGTTAGCTCCGGCGCTAGGTCCTGCTAGTTTTGTAAGCTCCGGCGGAAGCTTGGTTGTACTAGTTTTGGTAAGCTCCGGTGCTAGGTCTACTAGCTTCTGTTAGCTCCGGCTCAAGGTCCGGGTTGCTCTGGCAAGGTTTGGAACTTGACCGTAGTGCTTCTGCTTTTCATTTGCAATGTTTCGTACTTGCTTTACATTGTTGGAAAGTTTGCTTAGTATTCTTTTACTAAGTTTTTGGTGCGTTTTGGTTGATATGGATGATATCGTGTTACTGTGGTTTTGCTATGCTTTGCAACATGCTTATGTGAGGTTCTCACGTAAGGTGTTATGTTCGGAACTAACTTGAGTCAAGTCGAGGACTTGGGCTCATATGGATTGGTTGTTTATTCATGTGCAGGTTTTGCTTGAGTTCAAGACATGGCTGGTGATGGGATCCATTGGACTAGTCTCAGGGAGGAGATGAGGTTCCAACAACCAAATTCAGGAGGAATTGTGGTTGAGCTGATCAGGAGGTTGCGCAGCATGATTGAATCAAGAACAAATTTATATGAAGGTATCGTGGACGTAATTGGAAGATGTTTGCACGTGTGCAAGGAGTGCATGGACGTGGCTACATGGTTCTGAGACGTGATGAAGAGATGTGGACGTAAAGAGTTGGTCGAAAAGGTCCAACCGACTAGGTTATGGACTCAGGCTGCGGCTGAGTCGGGTTTGACTCAAATATGGAAAGATTTGAGTTGGTTATGATAGGATTTCGTGTGGGTCACAAATTTGAGTTGTTTAGGAATGTGGGATACGTTCCTAAGGTGTTTGGAAGTCTTAAGATTGCTTCTATCTGCGTATAGAAGAATCTTGAGCAGCTATGGAAAGTTACGATTCTTGATCTGAGTAGGATTGGAGTCCTAGTTGATATTGGGTTGGCCTAAGGGCTGATTATATAAGCAAGGGAGCCCAGAGATCGTGGTGCACGACTTTGGGGCTGTTCCTCTTGTGTTCTATTGAATAAAATTTGTAGTTTGAAGGAACTTTTGTGCCTTGTTCGTCAGACTTGTTCCAGACAAGTTTTACTCGTCGAGTTTCTGGACAGCACTACCTTTCATCGGTGATTTTATCATAACTCTAGTTTTACAGATCCAATTGGTGTGATTCTTTTTGGGTTGTCTTCACAACTTTATTTTCTATCATATGTCAAAATTTCACAGTCATTGGATTTGTGGTCTATGATCTACACGAGTTTCTTTGCAGCGTTCCAGAACTGTTTTTTCTCGGGTAGGGCAGATTGACCATTGTTTGATCTTTCAATCATAACTTGAGTTTTTCTCGACGGATTTGAGTGATTCTTTTTGTGTTGTCTTCGTGACTTGATTCTCTATGATATCTATCACATTTGTCACGGTGAAACACGTTTAGATTAGTCTCACACACGATTTCTTTATCAGATCATTTTTCTGCCAAAAGGGTTAGGAGTTTAATTGTTTCCGCTGCGTAAGATTTTTAAATCTACCATTCACCCCCCTCTGGTAGCTATTCACGTGCTCTTCTATCCTACACAGAACTAGCACCCCGGGAAGATGCTGATGCTGGAGTGGTTGCCGCAGTTGAAGACATTCCCATCCGGGGAGAAGAAGCCACTGCGGAAGGAGCAGGCCTGACAGACCTCCCATCAGAGTGCTTCAGCTTTCTTTTACGGCTCGAGGGCTCAGCCAACTCTTTGACCTTGCCCGCGACTTCAACTCTCTGTTCAGGGACAGAAGGGGGACCACCCTCGGAAGCTCTGGAGATCACCAACCTGGTGGTCGAACGCCTCTCAACTACACCAAGGTCATGAAGCACCGGCATCTTCCGCCGGAGCTCCCTGCTGAACTCTGCCTCCATTTTCAAAGGGAGGAAAGCCGCCAGCGGAGACAAGTAGTCACCCTCGACATCGATGCCGTGCTGGATATTCTTGAGGTGAAGCTCCAAGGCTGTGCCTTCCAGGTTGGACTTCAAACCGGTTTTGATCCAGTCATTGTCCATTACGCTGTTGAGGGCCCAAACAAGCTTCTCCCTCTTCTTCAACGGAGCCCACCTGTTGGCCAGGAAGTTGCAAAATACCGCCTGGGGAGTCACCCCTCCTTCTATGCATTGGCGGATCTTAGTCAGAGCAGGGTTGAAGGCATCCGATAACACAGGAACTTTGCTCCAAGCTTCAGTGTCGATGTTTGGGAGGCCTACGGGCAACTCCAGTCTCTCATGCTCCCCTGTCCTGATGACAATCCAATCCTTCTTCCAGTCGCCCCACTTGCCAGAAGGGAATGACCGCAAGTACTTGTGCGGGAACTTCTTGCGCTTCACAAAGTAATAGAAGCCAAAGTACTCATCACTCTTGCCAGTGGTGTGGATGGTGAAGAAGGTGTGGAAGAGCTCGATGCAGGTAGGAATACCCACCCACATCTCGCAGAAGTGGACAAAGATCGACATCAAAAGAATGGAGTGGGGGCCAAGGTGGTATAGCTGCAGACCATAGAAGTCTAGCAGCATCAGGAGAAAAGAAGAAAAGGGTGGGATCAGTCCCACCATGGCGTATGCGGGGAAGTACACCATGTCGCCGGCGTGCTCCTTCTCGAATGGAAGCATGCCGGCGCAGACCTGGTGGTTGAAGAAGTCACTGGACCACCCCATGAGGGCCCGGACCTTCTTCAAATTGCCGTCGGTCTTAAGTCGGCTCTTGCGGAGACCCAACTCCATTGCAGCACAAGCGGGGCTAGGGACGAAAAGCAAGCGAAAGTTTGGAGGATTTGAGCGCAAGATCGAATGAAGGCGTAAAGAACCACCAAACGGTGCACGCTTTCCTTCTTAAGTAAGCCCTCACAACGCTTGGATGGAAACCGCAGAGGAGCCAACGATACAAGTCAAAAACTTCACCCTACTAATGACAAGGGGGCCCGGGGCCACCCCGACGATCAAGTCGAGGTCCTTACCATAGCCGAATGGTTGTCATTATGAAAGGCGGGAAAACCGAAGGCGGCGACCTGACAAGGTGCGCGTAACCAATACGATTTTTGTATCGGGAACTGGTGACCTTCAATTGCGTGAGATCCGCACGCTAAGATCTCACATGTCGCATCTTGGATATGCCACACAACGTTGGTTTAACTACAAACTACTGCCAATGGCACATCCGAAGATCCTTGAAGGCACGACACAAAAATCGAAGGATGGACCGACCTTTGGCAGAATGACTTCATCTAAAAGGTCTCTCCCAGAGGTGGGCCCACGGGGCCACTGTCGATACCCTACGTACCGTATACCCCTTGGGACTACAAAAAGACCAAAGGGACTTCACCTGTCTGAGTTGAAGACCTGCGAAGGCCCCACGTGTCATACGGGACCGGACCTGCCTCCCATCTATTGTTAGTCCCAGTACTGCCACGTGTACACTGCATCCGGACATATATCCCACACATGGGATAGCTCCGGGCTAAACACTTGTGCGGCACCCCTGGACCTAACCTCCGACGGAGGGAAGCTCCAGTATCGACATGTGTACATCTAAACTGGACCTACCCGTCCTAGACGAATAGCTCTGAAGCTGCCATGTGTCCAAACCGCCAGACCTTCAACCTAAGCAATCAAGCTGGTGAACCCCCAATGGCTCGGACCTTCAAGGGGCAATCAAAGAATTCAAGACCTGATTAAGTGTCATTAATACCATATTAATGACACACGACCAAAAGGCCCTTAATACCAGTAACGGCACTGTCAGGTCCCGTTACCACACTATTAAGGGTAATTAATCTCATTAATTATGTATTAAACATTAGTAACTGCCAGGGCCACATGTCGTGCCAAACTAACGGTGTAACGACCAGTCCTTGTACTATAAAAGGACTGGTCAACGATACACAAGGGGCTCTCTGACTCTGTCACAGTCTCTGGACTAGAAACTCTCTAGAAGCTCTAGACTCTTAGGCGCTCAATACAACAGCTACACACCCTGTGGAGTAGGGTATTACGCTCAGGCGGCCCGAACCACGTAAATCCTTGTGTCCATTTGCCATACTCTTTGGAATCTCTGCGCACCCAATGCCGAACTACAAACTCTGCGAGCCACCAATGATAGTATCGGGAGAATTGCCGGAAAAACACTCCGACAATTGGCGCGTTAGGTAGGGGCAGTGCCCGAGATTTCAAGAATGGTGAACTCAGCTGCTGGATCGTCCAACGGCAACCCCGCTACGCAACTTGCTGGAGGCAATCCTTCCAACATGCAACAACCAACAGGTACCGCGGCTCCAGCAGGAGTCATGCCTCTGCCGCCACCGTCTGCACCAGCAAATCAAGCTGGATAGCGGGACGGGGCATCTGCATTGGTCACAACATCGGCGAATAAAAACAATCCTGAACACACGCTCCATCCTGCGCGCGCTCTTCTCCAACGCCCACCTCCTCCAGGTGCATCCCAGGGTGCAATGGAGCAGTGGAGGGCTGATGTGGAACATTTGTTGCAGCAGCAGCCGATCGCATTAGCAACCAAGGTCCTTGCCCCTCGGGGCGGGCCCCATCGTAGCATCGGACTGTGTCGGGCAGACTTGGTCCGCACGCTTCCCAAAATAGGAGGCGTGCTGCGTCTCAACAAGTGACATCGCTGCCTTCCAGAGCGCGACGCACCCATACGGTAACTAGGCTTTCAACTCATGACCTCCGGGTGTAGCTTGATCGCTGTTACCGCCGACAGGATGGCCGCGTCCATATCGAGCGTGCTCGCAAAAGGCGAGAGGCTTGAGATAGTCCTGCTCCCGAGGGAGTAGGAGGAGGCTGTTCTGCCCTGGCCATGCACCTACGCATGGTCAGATGGCCACAAAAGTTTTGGCCTTGCCTGCTGGAGAAATTTGACGGGACTGTCAATCCCACGGAGTTTCTCCAGATTTACCCCACTGCAATCCTTGCGGCCGGAGGTAACGAGGCCGTAATGGCCAACTACTTCCCAGTGGCTTTAACTGGGACCGCCAGGTCCTGGTTCATGAGCCTTCCACCCAACTCCATCAATAGTTGGGTGGAACTGTGCCAACAGTTCGCCGCCAATTTCGGGAGTTCATACAACCGACCAGGCACCGAACTGGACCTTTTTGCTGTCACGCAGAAGGGGGGAGAATCCTTGCGTTCCTTCATCTAGAGGTTCTCCCAGGTATGAAACACTATTCCTTCTATCTCCAGCGCCTCTGTTATTGTGGCATTTAGACAGGGCGTACGAGACAAGAAGATGCTGGAGAAGCTGGCGATCAAGGAGATCACCAGCGTCACGGAGCTCTTCAGCTTGGCAGACAAGTGTGCCAAAGTTGTGGAGGGCCGTGAAATGCACTCCAAACCACCTCTAGAGCATAATAAAAAATCCTCCAAGGGTGAAGCCACTACCTCCGAGAGTGGCAAAAAGAACAAAAAGTCCAACGGCAAGAAAAAGTCGTCGGTCGGCACACCTACTGCTACAGCTGCCGCAGCTCCGGGTGGCCGGGGGCCACGCCCTGAGAAACGACCTCGACCATCATCTGAAGACGGCGGCAAATCCAAAGTGTTGTGTCCTATTCATAAGTCGAACGACCACAACTTGGAAGACTACCGAGAGGTCCAGAACCTTGCCGAGCGCTACAACAAGCGCCAGGAAGAAGTTCCTTTCCGACAAAGGGAAGGAAAACAGAAAGTCGATGAAGTTCTGGCTGAAGAGGAGTTAGGCTTCCAGGACCCTAAAAAAGTCTTGAAGGCTGTTTACACCTCCGTTGACAATGACTCCGACGTCTCCGACAATGAATGTCGGAAAACAATGAACACCATCTTTGGTGGTTCGTGGGACATCGCCTCCCGCCGTGTCCTCAAGACCATGCGGCGGGACATGGCTTTGGTGGCTCCCACCGCCAAGGCAGAGTCGCACCGGAAGTGGATGGATACTGCCATCACTTTCGACTTGTCAGACTGCCCTCAGAATATGATCGGAGCTGGCCAACTTCCATTGATGGTATCTCCGACCATCAACAACATCCAGCTCCACCACGTAATGGTAGACAGAGGTTCAGGGTTGAACCTCATAAGCTTCAAAGCTTTCGTCAAGCTTCAGCTGCGACCTTCGGACCTTCGCCCCTCCTGAACTTTCTCCGGAGTAGGTCCAGGGGCCATAACCCCACTTGGTGCCATTACTCTCCCTGTAACCTTTGGGACTCGGGAGAACTATCGCACTGAGAAGTTGGTCTTTGACGTTGCCCATATCAACTTACCCTTCAACACCATTCTATGCAGGCCAGCCTTATACAAGTTCATGGCTGCTGCTCATTATGTCTACTTGGTGTTGAAGATGCCAACACCAACTGGTGTTCTCCAGATCCGCGGAGATCGCACCCCCTGAGTGACAGCTCTGGAAGAACTTCACGCGCTTGCCACAATGCAAGAAGAAGAATCTGGAAAGGAGAAGGCTCCTAAACCTCTGAGCATTCATCATCGAGGCTCAACCTTTGCACCTCGCGTGCAACCAAGTGGTGACACAGACATTCCCGTCAAAGTCGTCCAAATCGGTTCCAACGCCGCTCAAACCACCCGTATATCGGGAGGTGTGAATGACAAATAGGAACTCGTGCTCATCACTTTCCTCCGTGCTAATGTCGACGTGTTTGCCTGGCAACCGTCACAAATGCCTGGGATCCCTAGGGAAGTGATCGAGCATAATCTGAAGATCTACCCTGACGCTTGACCTGTACATCAAAAGCCTCAGAAGCAATCAGTAGAGCGACAGAACTTCATATGACAAGAAGTGAAGAAGTTGCTTGAAGATGGATTCATCCGAGAAGTCCTCCATCCAAAATGGCTGGCAAACCCAGTCGTTGTACCCAAGGCCGGCGGGAAGCTTCGGATGTGTATCGACTACACAACACTGAATAAGGCATGTCCAAAATATCCATTCCCACTACCTAGAATAGATCAGATAGTTGATTCCACCTCTGGGTTTGAATTACTGTGTTTCCTGGATGCATATTCTCGGTACCATCAAATCAGAATGTCTAGGGAAGATGAAGAGCATACTTCTTTCATCTTATTAGATGGATTGTATTGTTATACTGCAATGCCATTTGGTCTCAAGAATGCAGCTTCAACATTTGTACGAGCTATGTACAAAACCTTTGGAGAGCTCATCAGAGACATAGTGGAAGTGTATGTCGATGACATCGTCATCAAGATTAAGGACAAGGAGTCACTTCTTGACACATTGCAAGCTGTCTTCGACAAGTTGCGAGTCACTCGCACGAAGCTGAACCCGGACAAATGTGTCTTCGGGGTTAGCTCCGGAAAGCTTCTTGGTTTCTAGGTAAACCACCAAGGCATAGAGGCAAATCCGGCGAAGATTATAGCCATTGAAGATATGCGGCCGCCAGCCCGCATCAAGGACATCCAGAAGCTGACTGGATGTCTTGCCGCCCTCAGCCGGTTCATCTCAAGACTGGCGGAACAGGCACTACCCTTCTTCAAGCTATTGAGGAAGTCCGAACCATTCCAATTGTCTGAAGAAGCAGAAAAGTCGTTCCAGGAGCTGAAGCAGCTCCTCACCACTCTACCAACCTTGGTAGCTCCGAACCCTGGTGAGGCTCTACTGCTTTACATTTCAACAACTGATGAAGTTGTCAGCATGGTCCTGGTTGCAGAGAGACCAGAACCGTTACAAGCTCAGGAATCCAGACAACTCCGGGAGAGTCAGGAGGTTCTTGAAGGTGAGTCTGTGTCCCAGCCCCCAGACTTGGGTCAACAAGGAGTTACTCTCGTTGAGCAAGAAGAGCCGGACCCCCCTGGGAGGGTCCAGGTCACTCCTGAAGAAGCTCCGTGTTCCTCCAACAAGGACCCGACTGTCCCCGAAGAAGGTCCGGACCCCTCTGGGAGGGTTCGGGTCGATGAGGAGGAAGCTCCAGGCCCCTCCGAGAGGGTCTGGACAGTCCAACGCCCAGTTTACTTCATCAGTGAAGTACTCCACGGCGCCAAAACTCGTTACCTGGAAGTACATAAGTTGCTATACGCAGTTCTTATTGCTTCCAGGATGCTCCGACACTATTTTCAAGCTCACAAGATCTCAGTGGTGACTTCATATCCACTGCGAGCGATTTTGCATAATCCCAACTCCACTGGGAACATTGCAAAGTGGGCAGCGGAATTGACCAAGTTTGACCTTGAATTCGTCCCAAGACAAGCAATCAAAAGTCAAGCATTGGCAGACTTGGTGGCAGAATGGACCCCCTCTCCATCAAACCCTGGGGGCCCCAGTGAGCAGAAGCCGGAACTCAAGGCTCCGGTCTTCACGGAGCCTCACTGAACTCTCTACTTCGACGGCTCCATGCAGAAGCAGGGGGTCAGAGCTGGAGTCCTTCTCCTCGCTCCGATCGGGGAGAAGGTTAAATACATGGTGCACCTTAACTTCAACGCGACCAACAACATGGCGGAGTATGAAGCACTCATTTACGGACTAAAGGTGGCACTATCATATGGTGTCAAGCAGCTGTTGGTCAAGGGAGATTCGCAGCTCATCATTAAGTAGGTGAAGGGTGAATGCTCCTGCAACCATCCGCATCTAGCTGCTTATCTCCTTGAAGTCCAGAGGCTTCAGAAGGACTTCAAAGTTTAGACCTCCACCATGTACAGCGTCTCCATAACGCTGAAGCTGACGAACTCTCGACGAAAGCGTCAACCGGAGCTCCGGCTCCCGACGGAACCTTCGTCTGGAGGTTGTCTAAACCTACAGCTCAGCCTGCCGAACTGAGCGAAGGGGGCGAGACCAGCACCTCAAAGCTAGCAGTCCCGATGGCCCTGTTACCATGGCAGCCATCAAGGGTCGTAGGTTCTGCCGGAAGTTTTGAGCAACCCACCACGCAAGATTCAAATGCTCAAGCTAGCTCCGATGCATGGATCTCGGAGATCCAGAGCTACTTGAAAGATAACTTCCTTCCTGAAGATAATGTATCCGCTGACCGGATAGTTGGATTGGCTAAAAGATACACACTGGTAGAAGGGGATCTCTACCGGCACGATGCTAACGGCGTCCTAATGCGGTGCATTACAAAAGAAGAAGGTTGTGAGCTCCTCGCAGAAATCCATGGAGGCGAGTGTGGGAACCACACGTCTTCCCGCACGTTGGTCTGTAAATCCTTTCGGCATGGCTTTTACTGGCCTACAACGCTCCATGATGCAACTGAGCTGGTGAAGAAATGTTAAGAATGCCAGGTTCATGTAAAACAAATTCACACATGGGCTCAACCTCTACAAATGATACCTCCTACATGGCCTTTCACTGTGTGGTGGATGGATATCTTGGGACCTTTCCCAAGAGCCGTCGGAGGTTACAAGTTCTTGTATGTCGCCATTGACAAATTCACCAAATGGCCGGAAGCAACTCCTGTTGTGACAATAAACAAGCAATCAACCATCAACTTCTTACAGTCTATCGTATGAAGATTTGGAGTCCCAAACAAAATCATAACCGATAATGGGACCCAATTCACAAGCTCTGCATTCCAAGGATATTGCGATGACCTCGGCATTCAAGTCAGCTACACTTCCGTAGCTCACCCGGCAAGCAATGGCCAAGTCGAGAGAGCAAATGCAGAAATCCTAAAAGGACTCAAGACGCGCACATATGAGCATCTGAAAAAACATGGAGCCAACTGGATCGAAGAGCTTCCGCCCACTCTATGGGCCAACAGGACAACTCCAAACCTGTCAACTGGAGAGACACCCTTCTTCCCGGTGTATGGGGCTGAAGCAGTCCTTCCACCAGAAATCACCTTGGGGTCGCTCCGGGTCCGGACCTTCGATGATGCCACGCAGGACCAGCTCCGGCCTGAAGACCTTGACCTCCTTAAAGAGGGAAGGTGCCGAGCAGCTGTTCGGAATGCTCGATACCGCCAAGATCTCCGGCATTATCACCAAAGGCATGTTCACAGCCGACAGCTCGAGGAAGGCAATCTGGTGCTACAGAGAATACAATCCAGAGAAGGGTTAAACAAACTCTCCCCTAGCTAGGAAGGACCTTTCTGAGTGATGAAAGTATCCCGTTCTGGATGCGCTCGCTTGGCAACTGAGAATGAGACACCTCTCCCTAATTCTTGGAACATCGAGCACCTCCGTATGTTCTACACTTAATATCTTGGAGGTGAGTCTATAGTTACACGTGATGTATGTTATAGAGTCATTGTACAGAGTCGGGTAGCTCCTCCAGGACAACAGCCGGACCTTCTCTGGAAGGTCCGCAAAGTTCAGGCAACACTTGTCACAGTCTCAGAACTAAAAGTGTAGCTAGATACCTTGGGTCAAACAAGAAACAAAACACACTTAGCCTGGTTCCGTACCCTAAGAGTGTACTTGTTTCCCCTGTACCCTGGACCTATAATGAAAGTCATCTTTGTGTGAAAACAGACTCCACGTGCATTTACTTTGTACAAGCTCAATATTTTTTATTTTTCTCTTTCTTGTCTATAACAAAGTTGTGCGATTCTTAAGAATTTTTCAGATCGACTAATTCATGTACAACTTGAGTCGCATTCTTAATTCTTTCAGGTTTTCACGTTGTCGAATGGCTCACTCGCCTGAATGCCGCCAGCCAATCTAGGTTCAGAGTGTGCTATCGACTTAGCCTGGTCCTGCACCCTAAGTACGCCACTCTACCTACACCCCAGTAGGCCGAAGTAAAGCAGGTCCTGAAAACAATTGGACCTGGAGAAAACAACTCAGTGCACTTGATTGTATGAAGAATTGTGCTCGACCCAAAAATTTCTTACGAGAATAGTAAGTCTCAACTGAGTTATAGATAGGAAACGAATTTTACTATATTTCTTGACTTCAGTGTGCAGGAAAAATAAAGATCTCATGATGATGGTTAATTAAGCCAGAGTTACAAAAGCTCCGACATCCCCTAGATGACTTGTAGTCGATGTTTCAAACATTTATAGCAAGCGTCACTGGAGCCACTTAGCTCCGGTAAAGCCAGGGCGCTAGCCATAAAAGTGAACAAAAGATGGTGGGAAGACTCCAGAGGACTAACCGTCGATGCTCTACGCGTTGATGGAGACCGCTACTGGAGCTACCAAGCTCCGATGATGGTCTAGGCTGGAGCCCTTAAGCTCCGACAACCTCAGGGGGCCTTCACTACCGAGGACTTCGGACCTACGCTCTACAAGTTCGAAGCACACGAATCTTCTACAGCTATTACATCCTCTTGGTACATGTTCACAATCAAATTGCATACATCTACCAGGGGGCCAAGTGGGACAAAGGTGTTGATGACAAAAAATGAAATTCACAAAAAACATGGATTTCATTCATCTGGATACAAGAGATTAAAAATTGGAGAAAAAGAAGAGAGGATACAAGCGGGAGCTACAAAGAGATGGTCCTAGACCATATGGAAGAACGAGGCGACCTTCTGGGCAACCTCAAAAACGCTGGCCTGGGCAGCTTCTCCCTCTCCGTCGAGGGGGCCTTTGAGCACTGGGTCCAGGGGGAATTTAGGGTCCCGACTTGTGTAGCACGATAGAACGAATTCTATGACGCTCTTTGCCAGGTATTGTCCCTCGGTTTCCAGCTGGTCCGCAATGACATCGCCCATCTTGGTGAGCTTGTTGCCTGCCAAACTCAGTGCCTGCAATTCCTGGTCCAGCTCCGGATCCGGATCATCCGAACGCACGAGACTAAAACCCATTGGCGTCAGTGTGTCGTTGGCTTTGCCCAAGAAGTCCCAAACTTGTAGGGACTCTGCAACCCTGCAACCTCGCATCTCCTCCAAGGATCTTCTGGCCGCCGCAAGCTCCGAGTTCTCTTGGGCAAGACGCTCCACCTCTTTGGCGTTCTGCTAAATCTTTTCAGCAACCTGCCTTTCGAGTTTGCTGAGCTCTTCCTCTTGGAGGTGGATCTCTTTCCGGCGGTTAACCAGGTCCTTCTCTTGGCCTCGCACATTCTTCTCTTTGGCAGCAATGTTAGTTTCCCTCCTGTAAAGTCCCTATCCTCGCTGCCAGGCCTTCTTCTCCTCTTTCTCACAACGCTCGCCCAATTTCTTGGTGTGCTCCTCGAGACTCTTGTCACCCAGAGTTAGCCTCTGACTATGCTCTTCTTCCCTCTTCACGACGTCGTCCCGCAGCTCCATGAGTTTTTGCTCTTCATCCTCGAGCTTTCTCTCCCGCTCCTCAAGAGCCTCCCGGCGCTTGACGAGACTGGCGTGGATGGTGTCGAGCCTCTCTTGGCGATCATCTGCTGCGCTATTAGCAGCTTTGGCCTGTTCGTAGATGCTTTCCCTCTCATCTAGAGGCATACCCCAGTACTCCAGGCGGATCTTCTCCTTCCTCACCCACTCTTTGTCATCAGCCAGCCTCGACTGCGCCAGCTTGGTCTCGAATTGGAGTCGGTTGCGCCACCTCCTAAGAGTTTGTCGCTCCTCCTCAAGAGCCTTGCTGTCGTGGTAAAAAGCCAGCTGAACCTGGCGAATACTGGAGCAGGCGTTGTCAATAGACAATGACAGAGGGATTGGGTCCAGATCTGTTGGGGTCATCTCTGCTGGTTCCAGCGTGTTCTCCGTGATAAAAATTGGGTCCCACTCTACAAGAGCGGTTCCGTGGGCTTCCACGGCACTAGGGTCGCCCTCCAGAATAGCCTCGGCCGCCGCCGAGGAAGGCCCTGCTACAGAAGTTTCAACCTCTAGAGTTGGCTCTGATGGTCCCACCGCCAGGTCATCAACAACTGGTCGCTCAAGCGGGGGGCCAGCAACTTCATCTTGGCACCCTGGCTCAGGCGCGAGCACCTCCGGGACCGCCACCTACGAGGCAGGCATTGAAGGTTCGATCGAAGCTGAAGCTACTTACGGCTTCAATGCTGGCGCCTCCTCCACCACTGGCCCAGGCCCTGATGCTTCGACCATCATGGGCTCGGGCGCCGGCACCTCTGCGGCGATTGGCATAGGCGTCGGAACTTCTCCGATGGTCGGCTCTATCGTCAGAACTTCTGTAGCAACCAGCTCTACTGCCAGAACTTCTTCGATAACCGGCTCAGGTGCCAGATCTTCATCAACCACCGGTTGTACCGCCGGGGCGTCATCAATCACCGGCTCCACTGCCGGGGCTTCAACAACATTTGGCTCTAGGGTCGGAATCACAGATATCTCCGGTTCTGAGGCCGGGATGTCCACCATTTCAGCATCCAAACCAAGAGCTTCAACCTCTGGGCAGGTGCCACTGGTACATCTTCATTCCCGTGGTCCGGCGCTACCACGAGAGCTTCTGGGGATGAGTCAAGGTCCAAGACCACGACAGCCGGTGCCAGAGCTGTCGCAGCCTCAGCCACTCCTTGGGGCGGCGCTGGGATTGGAGCCGGAGCCTACGCCTGCACAGCTTCAGCTGTTGTGGCAGGAACAGGAGCTTCAACCCCTCTCTTGATTACCCTGTGGATGAAGGACGAAGACACTCAAAACGCAGTTACAACACAAAACAACCAATTGAGATAAAAAACAAAATTTACCTCAAAAGGCTTCTGCACCAGCTAGCGTGGAACCTCTTCTCTGGACGCTCAGGACTGGACCCTATCGCCACTGGCATGTCAGTTAAGGAAGGTTCCCCGGAGATTGCCACTACCGTGGGCACCACTTTGGTCGAGGCCCCCCTCGATTGGGAAGAACCTCCAGATCCAGAGCCTTCAGCTGGTCCGGGTACTGTAGCCACACGGCCAGAACTGGCACCCCGGGAAGATGCCGACGCTAGAGTGGCTGCCGCAGTTGAAGACCTTCCCCTCCGGGGACAAGAATCCATTGCATAAGGAGCAGGCCTGACGGACCTCCCATCAGAGTGCTTTAGCTTCCTTTTACGGGTCGAGGGCTCAGCCAACTCTTTGCCCTTGCCCGCGACTTCAACTCTCTGTTCTGGGACAGAAGGGGGACCACCCTCGGAAGCTCCGGAGATCACCAACCTGGTGGTTGAACGCCTCTCAACTACACCAAGGTCATCAAGCACCAGCATCTTCCGCCGGAGCTCCCTGCTAAACTCTGCCTCCATGTTCAGAGGGAGGAAAGCCGCCAGCGGAGACAAGTAGTTACCCTCGACGTCGATGCCGTGCTGGAACTTCTTGAGGTGAAGCTCCAAGGCTGCGCCTTCCAGGTTGGACATCAAACCGGTTTCGATCCGGTCATCGTCCATCACGCTGTTGAGGGTCCAAGCAAGCTTCTCCCTCTTATTTAGCGAAGCCCACCTGTTGGCTAGGAAGTTGCAAAATACCGCTTGGGGAGTCACCTCTGCTTCTACACATTGGCGGATCCTGGCCAGAGAAGGGTTGAAGGCGTCCGATAACACCGGAACTTCGCTCAAAGCTTTAGTGTCGACGTTGGGGAGGCCTACAGGCAACTCCAGTCTCTCATGCTCCTCTGTCCTGATGACAATCCAATCCTTCTTCCAGTCGTCCCACTTGCTAGAAGGGAACGACCGCAAGTACTTGTCCGGGCACTTGTTGCGCTTCACAAAGTAATGGAAGCCAAGGTACTCGTCACTCTTGCCGGTGGTGTGGATGGTGAAGAAGGTGCGGAAGAGCTCGACGTAGGGAGGAATACCCACCCACATCTCGCAGAAGTGGACAAAGATCGACACCAAAAGAATGGAGTGGGGGCCAAGGTGGTACAGCTATAGACCATAGAAGTCCAGCAGCATCAGGAGAAAAGAAGAAAAGGGTGGGATCAGTCCCACCATGGCATACGCGGAGAAGTACACCATGTCGCCGGCGTGCTCCTTCTCGAATGGAGAGGTTGAAGAAGTCACTGGACCACCCATGAGGGCCCGGACCTTCTTCAAATTGTCGTTGGTCTTAAGTCGGCTCGCGGAGACCCAACTCCATCGCAGCACAAGCAGGGCTAGGGACGAAAAGCAAGAGAAAGTTTGGAGGATTTGAGCGCAAGATCGAATGAAGGCATAAAGAACCCCCAAACGGTGCACGCTTTCCTTCTTAAGTAAGCCCCCGCAACACTTGGATGAAAACCGCAGAGGAGCCGACGATACAAGTCAAAAACTTCACCCTGCCAATGACAAGGGGGCCCGGGGCCACCCCGACGATCAAGTCGAGGTCCTTACCCCAGGCAAACGGTTGTCATCATGAAAGGCGGGAAACCCGAAGGTGGCGGCCTGACAAGGCGTGCGGAACCAATACGATTTTTGTATCAGGAACCGACGACCTTCAATTGCGCGAGATCCACACGCTAAGATCTCACCTGTCGCATCCTGGATATGCCACGCAGTGTTGGTTTAACTACGAACTACCGCCAACAGCACATCTGAAGATCCTTGAAGACACGACACAAAAATCAAAGGATGGACACACCTCTCGCAGAACAACTTCATCCAAAAGGTCTCTCCTAGAGGTGGGCCCAGGGGGCCACTGTCGGTACCCTGCGTACCGTATACCCCTTGGGACTACAAAAAGTCCAAAGGGACTTCACCTGTCTGAGTTGAAGAACTGCGAAGGCCCCACATGTCATACGGGACCGGACCTGCCTCCCATCTATGGTTAGTCCCGGTACTGCCATGTGTACACTGCAGCCGGACCTATATCCCACACATGGGATAGCTCCGGGCTAAACACTTGTGCGGCACCCTCAGACCTAACCTCCGATGGAGGGAAGCTCTAGTATCGACACATGTACATCTACACCGGACCTACCCGTCCCAGACGAGTAGCTCCAAAGCTGCCACGTGTCCAAACCGCCGGACCTTCAACCTCAGCAATCAAGCTGGTGAATCCCCAACGGCTCGGACCTTCAAGGGGCAATCAAAGACTTCAAGACCTGATTAAGTGTCATTAATACCATATTAATGACACACGATCAGAAGGCCCTTAATACCAGTAACAGCACTGTCAGGTCCCGTTACCACGCTATGAAGGGTAATTAATCTCATTAATTATGTATTAAACATTAGTAACCGCCAGGGCCACATGTTGGGTCAGGCTAATAGTGTAACGACCAGTCCTTGTACTATAAAAGGACTGGTTGACGATACACAAGGGGCTCTCTCACTCTCTCATGGTCTTAGGACTGGAAACTCTCTAGAAGCTCTAGAGTCTTAGACGCTCAATACAACAGCTACACACCCCATGGAGTAGGGTATTACGCTCAGGCGGCCCGAACCACGTAAATCCTTGTGTCCATTTGCCATACTCTTTGGAATCTCTGCGCACCCAATACCGAACTACAAACTCCGTGAGCTACCAGCGGTAGTGTCAGGAGTATTGCTGGAAAAACACGACGCACTGACGCCATTGGGTTTTAGTCCCGTGCGCCCGGATGATCCGGAGCCGGAGCTGGACCAGGCGTTGCAGGTGCTGAGTTCGGCCGACAACAAGCTCACCAAGATGGGCAATGTCATTGCGGACTACCTGGAAACCGAGGGACAATCCCTAGCAAAGAGCGTCACATAATTCGTTCTATCGTGCGACACAAGCCAGGACCCTCAATTCCCCCTGGACCTGATGCTCAAAGGCCCCATCGACGGAGAGGGAGAAGCTGCCCAGACCAGTGTTTCTGAGGTTGCCCAGAAGGTCTCCTCGTTCTTCCATAGGGTCTAGGACCACCTCTTTGTAGCTCCCGCTTGTATCCTCTCTTCTTTTTCTCCAATTTTGTAATCTCTTGTCTCCAGATGAATGAAATCGAAGTTTTTTGTGAATTTCATTTTTTGTATTCAACACCTTTGTCCCACTTGGCCCCCTGGAAGATGTACGCAATTTGATTGTGAACATGTACCAAGAGTATGTAACAGCTGTTGAAGACTCGTGTGCTTCAGACTTGTAGAGTGTAGGTCCGAAGTCTTCAGTAGTGAAGGTCCCCTGAGGTTGTCGGAGCTTAAGGGCTCCGACCTTGACCATCATCGGAGCTTGGTTGCTCCAGCAGTGGTCTCCATCAATGTGTAGAGCGTCGACAGTTAGTCCTCTGAAGTCTTCCCACCATCTTTTGTTCACTTTTACGGCTAGCCCCTGGCTTTACCGGAGCTAAGTAGCTCCAGCAACACTTGCTATCAATGTTTTAAACATCAACTACAAGTCATCTAGGGGATGTCGGAGCTTTTGTAACTCTGGCTTAATTCACCATCATCATGAGATCTTTATTTTCCTGCACACGAAAGTCAAGAAAAATAGTAAAATTTGTTTCCTATCTATAACTCAGTTGCAACTTACTATTCATGTAAGAAATTTTTGGGTCGAGGACAATTCTTCATACAATCAAGTGACTGAGTTGTTTTCTCTAGGTCCAATTGTTTTCAGGACCCGTCTTACTTCGGCCTGCTGGGGTGTAGGTAGAGTAGCGTACATAGGGTGCAGGACCAGGCTAAGTCGATAGCACACTCCGGACCTAGATTGGCTGGCGACATTCAGGCGAGTGAGCCATTCAACAACGTGAAAACCCGAAGGAATTAACAATGCGACTCAAGTTGTACATGAATTAGTCGATTTAAAAAATTCTTCAGAGTCGCACAACTTTGTTATAGACAAGAAAGAGAAAAATAAAAAATATTGAGCTTGTACAAAGTAAATGCATGTGGATTCTGTTTTCACACAAAGATGTCTTTCATTATAGGTTCGGGGTACAGGGGAAACAAGTACACTCTTAGGGTACAGAACCAGGCTAAGTGTGTTTTGTTTCTTGTTTGACCCAAGGTAGCTAGCTACACTTTTAGTTCTGAAACTGTGACAAGTGTTGCCTGAACTTTGCGGACCTTCCGGAGAAGGTTTGGCTGTTCTCCCGGAGGAGCTACCCAACTCTGTACAATGACTCTATAACATACATCACGTGTAACTACAGACTCACCTCTGTGATATTAAGCGTAGAACTTACGGAGGTTCTCAATGTTCCAAGGACTAGGGAGAGGTGTCCTATCCTTGATTGCCAAGTGAACGCATCCAAGACGGGATACTTTGATCACTCGGAAAGGTCCTTCCCAGCTAGGGGAGAGTTTGTTTAACCCTTCTCTAGATTGTATTCTCCATAGCACCAGATCGCCTTCCGAACAGCTGCTCGACACCTTCCCTCTTCAAGGAGGTCAAGGTCTTAACGCTGGAGCTGGTCCTGTGCGGCATCGTCGAAGGCGCAGACACGAAGCGAGCCCAAGGTGATTTCTGGAGGAAGGATTGCTTCAGCTCCATACACCAGGAAGAAGGGTGTCTCTCCAATTGACCGGTTTGGAGTTGTCCTGTTGGCCCATAGAGTGGGCAGAACCTCTTCGATCCAGTTGGCTCCATGTTTTTTCAGATGCTCACATGTGCGTGTCTTGAGTCCTTTTAGGATTTCTGCATTTGCTCTCTCGGCTTGGCCATTGCTTGCCAGGTGAGCTACGGAATTGTAGCTGACTTGAATGCTGAGGTCTTCGCAATATCCTTGGAATGCAGAGCTTGTGAATTGGGTCCCATTATCGGTTATGATTTTGTTTGGGACTCCAAATCTGCATACGATAGACTATAAAAAGTTGATGGCTGATTGCTTGTTTATTGTGACAACTGGAGTTGCTTCTGGCCATTTGGTGAATTTGTCAATGGCGACATACAAGAACTTGTAACCTCCGACGGCTCTTGGGAAAGGTCCCAAGATATCCATCCCCCACACAGCGAAAGGCCATGTAGGTGGTATCATTTGTAGAGGCTGAGCCGATGTGTGAATTTGTTTTGCATGAAATTGGCATGCTTCACATTTCTTCACCCGCTCAGTTACATCCTAGAGTGCTTTAGGCCAGTAAAAGCCATGCCGAAAGGCTTTACCGACCTGCGTGCATGAAGAGGCGTGGTTCCCACACTCGCCTCCATGGATTTCTGGGAGGAGCTCGCAGCCTTCTTTCTTTGTAATGCACCGCATTAGGACCCTGTTAGCACCGCGCCGATAGAGATCCCCTTCTACCAGCGTGTATCTTTTAGCCAATCTGACTATCCGGTCAGCGGATACATTATCTTCAGGAAGGAAGTTATCTTTCAAGTAGCTCTGAATCTCCGAGATCCATGCATCGGAGCTAGCTTGAGCATTTGAGTCTTGCGTGCTGGGTGGCTCGGAGCTTCCGGCAGCACCTACGACCCTTGATGGCTGCCATGGTAACAGGGCCATCAGGACTGCCAACTTTGAGGTGCTGGTCTTGCCCCCTTCGCTAAGTTCGGCAGGCTGAGCTGTAGGTTTAGACAACCTCCAGATGAAGGTTCCGTCGGGAGCCGGAGCTCCGGTTGACGCTTTCGTCGAGAGTTCGTCAGCTTCAGCGTTATGGAGACGCTGTACATGGTGGAGGTCCAAGACTTCGAAGTCCTTCTAAAGCCTCCGGACTTCAAGGAGATAAGCAGGTAGTTGGGGATGGTTGCTGGAGCATTCACCATTCACCTGTTTAATGATGAGTTGCGAATCTCCCTTGACCAATAGCTACTTGACACCATATGATAGTGCCACCTTTAGTCCGTAAATGAGTGCTTCATACTCCGCCATGTTGTTGGTCGCTTTGAAGTCAAGGTGCACCATGTATTTAACCTTCTCCCTGGTCGGAGCGAGGAGAAGGACTCCAGCTTCGGCCCCCTGCTTCTGCATGGAGCCATCAAAGTAGAGAGTCCAGTGAGGCTCGGTGAAGACCGGAGCCTTGAGTTCTGGCTTCTGCTTACTGGGGCCCCCAGGGTTTGATGGAGAGGGGGTCCATTCTGCCACAAAGTCTGCCAATGCTTGACTTTTGATTGCTTGTCTTGGGACGAATTCAAGGTCAAACTCGGCCAATTCCTCTGCCCACTTTGCAATGTTCCCAGTGGAGTTGGGATTATGCAAAATCACTCGCAGTGGATATGAAGTCACCACTGAGATCTTGTGAGCTTGGAAATAGTGTCAGAGCTTCCTCAAAGCAATAAGAACTACATATAGCAGTTAATGTACTTCCAGGTACCGAGTTTTGGCGTCGTGGAGTACTTCACTGATGAAGTACACTGGGCGTTGGACTATCCGAACCCTCCCAGAGGGGCCCGGAGCTTCCTCCTCATCGACTCGGATCCTCCCGGAGGGGTCCAGACCTTCTTCCAGGATGGTCGGGTCCTTGTTGGAGGAACTCGGAGCTTCTTCAGGAGTGACCTGGACCCAGGCGGGTCCGACTCTTCTTGCTCAACAAGGGTAACTCCTTGTTGACCCAAGTCTGGGGGCTAGGACCCAGACTCGCCTTCAGGATCCTCCTGATTCATCCGGAGGGGTCTGGATTCCTAAGCTTGTAAAGGTTCTGGTCTCTCCGCAACCAGGACCACGCTGACAACTTTGTCAGTTGCCGAAATGTAAAGCAGTAGAGGCTCACCAAGGTTCGGAGCTACCAAGGTTGGTAGAGTGGTGAGGAGCTGCTTTAGCTCCTGGAACGCCTTTTCTACTTCTTCAGACCATTGGAATGGTCCAGACTTCCTTAATAGCTTCAAGAAGGGTAGTGCCCGTTCTGCCAGCCTTGAGATGAACCGGCTGAGGGCGGCTAGACATCCATTCAGCTTTTGGATGTCTTTGATGCGGGATGGCGGCCGCATATCTTCAATGGCTTTAATCTTCGGCAGATTTGTCTCTATGCCTCGGTGGTTTACCAGGAAACCAAGAAGCTTTCCGGAGCTAACCCCGAAGACACATTTGTTCGGGTTCAGCTTCGTGCGAGTGACTCGCAACTTGTCGAAGACAGCTTGCAAGGTGTCAAGAAGTGACTCCTTGTCCTTAATCTTGACGACGATGTCATCGACATACACTTGCACTACGTCTCTGATGAGCTCTCCAAAGGTTTTGTACATAGCTCGTACAAATGTTGAAGCTGCATTCTTGAGACCAAATGGCATGGCAGTATAACAATACAATTCATCTACTGTGATGAAAGAAGTATGCTCTTCATCTTCCCTAGACATTCTGATTCGATAGTACCGAGAATATGCAACCAGGAAACACAGTAATTCACACTCGGGGGTGGAATCCACTATCTGATCTAATCTAGGTAGTGGGAATGGATCTTTTGGACATGCCTTATTTAGTGTTGTGTAGTCGATACACATCCGAAGCTTCCCATTGGACTTGGGTACAACGACTGGGTTTGCTAGCCATTTTGTGTGGAAGACTTCTTGGATGAATCCAGTGTCGAGCAACTTCTTCACTTCTTGTCGTATGAAGTTCTATCCCTCTACTAATTGCTTCCGAGGCTTCTGAAGTACAGGCCGAGCGTTAGGGTAGATCTTCATATTATGCTTGATCACTTCCCTTGGGATCCTAGGCATTTGTGATCGTTGCCAGGTAAACACGTCGACATTAGCTCGGAGGAAAGTGATGAGCGCGAGTTCCTATTTGTCATTCAGAACTCCCGATTTACGGGTGGTTTGAGTGGCGTCGGAACCGATTTGGACGACTTTGACGGGAATGTCGTTGTCACCGCTTGGTTTTACGCGAGGTTCGGAGGTGGAGCCTCGGTGACGAATGCTCAGAGGTTTCGGAGCTTGTTCCTTTCCAGATTCTTCTTCTTGCGCTGTGGCAAGCGTGTGAAGTTTTTCTAGAGCTGTCACTCCGACGGTGCAATCTTCGCAGATCCGGAGAACACCAGCTGGTGTTGGCATCTTCAACACCAAGTAGCCATAATGAGCAGCAGCCATGAACTTGTATAAGGATGGCCTTCCCAGAATGGCGTTGAAGGGTAAGTTGATCTGGGCAACGTCAAAGACCAACTTATGAATAGGACACCACACTTTGGAGTTGCCGCCGTCTTCAGATGATGGCTGAGGTCATTTCTCGGGGCGTGGCCCCCGGCCACCCGGAGCTGTGGCAGCTGTAGTAGTAGGTGTGCCAGTCGACGGCTCTTTCTTGCCGTTGGACTTTTTCTTCTTTTTGCCACTCCTGGAGGTAGTGGCTTCACCCTTGGAGGATTTTTTATTATCCTCCGGGGGTGGTTTGGAGTGCATTTCACGGCCCTCCGCAACTTTGGCACACTTGTCTGCCAAGCTGAAGAGCTCCGTGACGCTGGTGATCTCCTTGATCGCCAGCTTCTCCAACATCTTCTTGTCTCATACGCCCTGTCTAAATGCCACAATGACAGAGGTGTTGGAGATAGAAAGAATAGTGTTTCGTACCTTGGAGAACATCTGGATGAAGGAACGTAGGGATTCTCCCCCCTTTTGCGTGACAGAAAAAAGGTCCAGTTCGATGCTTGGTCGAGTGTATGAACTCCCGAAATTGGCGGTGAACTGTTGGCACAGTTCCGCCCAACTATTGATGGAGTTGGGTCGAAGGCTCATGAACCAGGACCTGGCGGTCCCAGTTAAAGCCACTGGGAAGTAGTTGGCCATTACGGCCTCGTTACCTCCGGCCGCAAGGATTGCAGTGGAGTAAATGTGGAGAAACTCTGCAGGATTGACAGTCCCGTCAAATTTCTCCAGCAGGTGAGGCCAGAACTTTTTGTGGCCATCTGACCATGCGTAGGTGCATGGCCAGGGAGAACAGCCTCCTCCTACTCCCTCGGGAGCAGGACTGTCTCGAGCCTCTCGCCTTTCGCGAGCATGCTTGATATGGACGCGGTTGTCCTGTTGGCGGTAATGGCGATCAAGCTCCGCCTGGAGGTCATGAGTTGAAAACCTGGTTATCGCATGGGTGTGTCGCGCACCAGAAGGCAGCGATGTCACTTGTTGAGACGCATCATGCCTCCTATTTTTGGAAGCGTGCAGACCAAGTCTGCCCGACACAATCCATTGCTGTGATGGGGCCTGCCCCGAGGGGGGAGGACCTTGGTTGCTGATGCGATCGGCTGCTGCTGCAACCAAATGTTCCACATCAGCCCTCCACTACTCCATTGCACCCTGGGATGCACCTGGAGGAGGTGGGCGTTGGAGAAGAGCGCGCGCAGCATGGAGCGCATGTTCAGGATTGTTGTTATTTGCTGATGCTGTGACCGACGCAGATGCCCCGTCCCGCTGTCCAGCTTGATTTGCTGGTGCATACGGTGGCGGCGAAGGCATGGCTCCTGCTGGAGACGCGGTACCTGCTGGTTGTTGCATGTTGGAAGGATTGCCTCCAGCAGGTTGCGCAGCGGGGTTGCTGTTGGAAGATCCAGCAGCTGAGTTCACCATTCTTGAAATCTCGGGTTTTCCCCCTACCTGGCGCACCAACTGTTAGACTGTTTTTCCAGTAATTCTCCCGATACTACTATTGGTAGCTCACGGAGTTTGTAGTTTGGTATTGGTACCGTTACTGGTACTAAGGGCCTTCTGATCG
The DNA here is from genome assembly GCA_036927565.1 of Tuctoria greenei. Classification (NCBI taxonomy): domain Eukaryota; kingdom Viridiplantae; phylum Streptophyta; class Magnoliopsida; order Poales; family Poaceae; genus Tuctoria; species Tuctoria greenei. The sequence continues at coordinate 175,566,762 of JAYESD010000006.1, forward strand.
TGTGTCATTAATATGGTATTAATGACACTTAATCAGGTCTTGAAGTCTTTGATTGCCCCTTGAAGGTCCAAGCCGTTGGGGGTTCACCACCTTGATTGCTGAGGTTGAAGGTCTGGTGGTTTGGACACGTGGCATCTTCGGAGCTACTCATTTGGGACGGGTAGGTCCGGTGTAGATGTACACATGTTGATACTGTAGCATCCCTCTGTCGGAGGTTAGGTCCAGGGGTGCCACAACAGTGTTTAGCCCGGAGCTATCCCATGTGTGGGATATTGGTCCAGCTGAAGTGTACACGTGCAGTACCGGGACTAACCATAGATGGGAGGCAGGTCCGGTCCCGTATGACACGTGGGGCCTTTGCAGGTCTTCAACTCAGACAGGTGAATTCCCTTTGATCTTTTTGTAGTCCCAAGGGGTCCCAAGAGATATACGACACGGAGGGTACCGACAGGCATTCTAATGGACTCAAGCTTGTCAAGATAGCTTTGAGGAGCTAAAGAAGAGATTAACCACTGCACCAGTCATGGTATTGCCAGACGTGAGAAAGAGCTTTTATATAGATTGTGATGCTTCAAGACAAGGGTTTGGATGTGTGCTTATGCAGGAGGGCCAAGTGGTAGCATATGCATCGATGCAATTGAAGAAAAATGAGCAGAATTATCCTACGCATGACCTCGAATTTACATCCATAGTGCATGCCTTGAAGATACGGAGACATTACATTCTTGGTCATATATGTGAGGTTTACATGTATCACACGAACCTCAAGTACATATTCACGCAAACAGACCTGAATTTGAGGCAACGATGATGGTTGGAGCTCATTAAGGATTATGATGTGGGAATCAACTACCACCCGGGGAAGGCTAATGCTGTGGCCAACGCCTTGAGTATAAAAAGAGCAAGCCACCAAATCACGGTTAGGGAGTTTCCATCCGAGCTATGTAAGGAGTTTGAACGATTGCATCTCAGGTTCATGAATGAGATGGAAATGATGAAGTTAAATCTGACCCTAGAACAGGAAATTTGAGGAAGTTAGACGAAGGATGGGGAAATACAAGAGATCAAGGAAAGGACCCAATAAGGGAGAGAATTCAGATTTGATGAGGATCACCATGGCACTCTATGGCTTGGGAAAAGAACTGTTGTGCCTAACGTGAAGCAAATTCGCGCGACGAAGTTAAAGGGGGCACATGACTCGCCTTACTCCATCCATCCCTGTTGTACAAAGATGTACAAGGACTTGAAAACCTGGTGTTGGCGGAATGGGATGAATAAGGACATAGCTACATATGTAGCATCATGTGTGTGACACCCGGTTCCGATAGTGAACCAAGTGAACGCATATGCGTGCCCACGAGGTTCAACACACATACACGAGTGCATTCACAAAAGGATATACAAAAAATTACCACGAGACAAGATTAATTAACCACTTTTATTACAGAATTCAGAATATCCTCGAATAGAAGCACTAATGAATATTAATGACAAGTTTCAACTAATGCAGCGAAAATAAACTAAACAAGCAAACTAAACAGCTAGGCAGCATAAGAAATAGGGTATAGCGCAGCTCCATGCAACACCACAAGCAAAGCTGACGGTAGACACAGCCTAGATCTCCACATTATCATCGTTGCACTACCAAATCTTACCTGCAACTGTTGGGGGGGGGGGGGGGCGAATTGCAAGGGTGAGTACATGTCGTACTCAGCAAATGTGGAAAGTATGACATGTAGCTGATACAAATGACGGCAATGATAAAGGCTAAGTGCTGAAAAGTATAGTAAAACATTTAAAAATCAATATATTATATGTATATGAAATAAAACCATCATAGCCATGTAGTTATCATAATACCAGTGCATATTCCATATCCATCATCATATACCAATATCCATATTCAATACCAAAATTTAATTCATAACCATCCATAACCATAACCAAATCCCAATTTCCCTCTAATCATGGAAGTTGTCCAGGTGCTCATAACTAGAAGCACGGCTATCATGATAGTTTTATTAGACTCTATGAAGAGGTTGTACCGCTTTACCCACGTGTTTATGATTTCATCACCCGTCGGCGACTAAAGAAAACCTCCATTACGCCAATTACACTTCTCTTGGTGTATGGCCAAGAGATCACAATATAGCCTTTACAAAGGTATTACTAGCCTATTGAGACCCCACTGAGGTTTCAACGGGTTGCGATACCTCCAACTGAGCACATCTTCAACCAAGGGCCCCCTCTTGAGCCACTCGGATCCCAGGGTAGTCCCACCAATCATCAACAAACCCAATCCGACTACCCCTTCCCCGAGCATCCTTAATGGTCCAAATAGCACTGGCGAAGCCCTAATTAATAAGTTACGCCGCACCCATACTTGGCCTCGTGGTGGCACTGTAGTCCTGGCTTATTCTCACATGAACCGGTCCTTAGATCTAAAGCAAGCAAAACACCATAACATCCAACCCATCCACATACCAGGCTTGCTTAGATCACCCATTACCATACAGTTCATGTTAACCATAATATCATAAATACATAATTAAGTTAAGTGGTATAGTTGTTTTCTCATCCCAATTGATTAAGCGAAGCAAAAAGGGTAAAAAGCCCAACACGACTCTCTACCATAATTTCCAGGTGACAAGGGTGGTCAAACAATGCTAGTAAACTTCCTATCATAGGATTCCCATCAAATTGACACAAGCATGCAGTTTGCAAACAAAACATTTATTTCAAAACAGGATCAATATGCTTCAAGGACACTTGCCCTGCTCTTGGGATTTGTTCGGGTGGAAGCCTTCAAACTCTTGGTGCTGGAGATCCTCCGCAGCACTCTCTAGCGCAAATATGTCTAATCCGCACAATAAACATACAAAACAAGAAACACAATCAAAGAGTGCACAAATATTACTCAATATGACATGACATGCATGATTAATGCAAATGCAAGTTGGAACTTGTTAATGAGTTGCTTTCAATGTCCACTTAATAGTTCTAATTGCTTTTAACAAGTTTATACAGGTTTGGAATTGATTAGATCAAATTTTAGAATTCATTCAACACAATTTAACCAGGAAAATCGGACTAGTTCGCTATGGACCGGACAAGTCTGCACTTTTCGAGATCAGCAGATTAGGGTTTTCTAGATCGACATGAATTTGGAGATTAGGGGTCGAATTCACGTAAGGAAAAGAAAATAGAAGGTATACCAGGTGTTTAGGACTCCAATGAATCGAGAAACTTGGAGACAACACTTGGATCTTGATGATCTAGGGTTGGTGATGAACTTGGAGATGAATTGGTGATGAAGAACGAAACTTGATGGAGATCTTGATCCTCTTTCGTTTCCTCCTCCTCTTCTTCTTGCTTCGGATCTCCTCCTCCCTCCTTGATTGTGGCTCTTCACGAACTAGGGTTTGGGTGGGGTGGAAAACTGGCAAATAGATGTCAAGACAAGGGGTGGGGTTGTTTATATAGAGGTGGAGGGCTAGGGTTAGATGGATTTTGAGTTTGGGATGAGTAGGGGCCGATTTAGAGTCCCACATGGGCTCTAAAAGAGTTAGGCATGACTTCCCTAGGCCCACTTAATGTGAAACCCAAGAAACAAGTCGTAAAACAAAGGATTAATTTATAGTCGCGAAATATCGGACTAGTCCGAAAGGGACCAGCCTAGTCCGAAGTTGTCCAGAGAGAAATCGGACAACTCTGGCGAAAAATCGGACAAGTCTGACTTTAGTCATAGAGGAAAACGAACAAGTCCGCTGGAACACCGAACTAGTCTGGACAAGTCCAGGGACTTAGCAAATTTTCAAGGATTCTCGGAACACCGGACTAGTACGCATAGGACCGGAAAAGTCCGAAAGTGTCTAGAGGTAAAAACAGACTAGTCCACAGCAAAAACGGAAAAGTCCGATCGAGGTCAGAGAGAAATCGGACTAGTCCGCACCAAAATCGGACTAGTCTGCACTTTCCAGAATTTTAAGTGCAGTTTTGTTCCAAATCAATTTTAAACTCATTCCTCTTTATGTGGATGAATGTTAAACATGTATATGAATGTATGTAGGGCATGATGCATGAAAATGAGGGTGTTACAAACCTACACCCCTTAAAATGAATCTCGCCATCGAGATTCGATGCAGAAGAGAAGAGATAGGGAAATTCCTTCTTGAGATCATCCTCCAACTCCCATGTTGCTTCTTTTTCTGTGTGGTGCTCCCATTGAACTTTACACCATCGAATCACCTTGTTCCTTGTGACTCTCTCCTTGTTTTCCAAAATTTTGATCGGTTGCTCGGCATAGGTCAAATCTGCCTCTAATTCCAATTCTTCCATTGGCACTTGTTCTTTTGTTACTCTCAAGCACTTCTTGAGCTGGGAAACATGAAAGACATAATGGGCATCGGAAAGATGAGCTGGCATCTCCAACTTATACTCTACTTCTCCTCTTTTGTCCAAAATCTTGAATGGTCCAATGTAGTGAGGTGCTAGCTTGCCTCTTATGTTAAACCTCTTATGACCTCTCATTGGTGACACCTTGAGGTAAACGAAGTCTCCCACTTCAAAGGCTAATTTCCTTCTCCTATTGTCCCATAGCCTTTTTGTCTTGATTGGGCAGCCCTCAAATTTTCACGAATAACCTGGACATGTTTTTCAGCTTCTTGAAACACATCGGGTCCAAATACTTGATTCTCCCCTGTCTCATTCCAGAACAAGGGCGTCTTACACCTCCTTCTGCATAGTGCCTCATATGGTGACATCTTCAAACTTGCTTGGTAACATGCATATGGCAAGCTCTTGTCCAACCCTTTCCCATGCTTTAAAGCACAAGATCTTAACATGTCCTCCAAAATTTGATTGGTCCTCTCGGTTTGTCCATCCATTTGAGGGTGATATGCCGAACTGAAGTTAAACCTTGTACCCAACGCTTCATGCAATTTCTGCCAAAATCTGGAGGTAAATTGAGAACCTCTATCCGAAACTATCTTCTTCGGTACTCTATGTCGACACACAATATGCTCCATGTATATTTCGTCCAATTATGCAGATGTATACATGGTCTTCACAGGGATGAAATGATCTAATTTGGTCAATCGATCCACAATTACGCAAATTGAGTTGTAACCGGACTGAGTACGTGGTAACCCAACTTTGAAGTCCATTCCGATTTCTTCCCACTTCCATTCCAGAATTTTCAATGGTTGCAATAGTCCATCTGGCCTTTGATGTTCCACCTTGACACGTTGCCACACATCACACAATGCTACATATCCAGCTATGTCCTTCTTCATGCTAGCCCACCAATAACACGTCTTGTCTTTGTACATCTTTATAAAACCAGGATGAATTGAGTATGTTGAGTCATGTGCCTCTTTTATTATTGTCTCCCGAATATGCTTCACATTAGGCACAACAATCCTCTTACCAAGCCATAGGGTACCATGTTCATCCTCATCAAATCTGAATTCTCTCCCCTCTTGGGTCCTTTCCTTGATTTCTTGGATTTCCTCATCCTTCGTTTGACGTTCCCGAATTTCTTGCTCCAAGATCAGATTTAACTCCATCATATCCATATCATTTACAAACATGAGGTTCAACCGTTCAAACTCCTTACATAACTCGGATGATAACTCGCGAACCGTGAGCTGATAACTTACTCATTTTCTACTCAAAGCATCGGCCACTACATTGGCTTTTCCCGGATGATAATTGATCCCCAAATCATAATCTTTGATGAGCTCCAACCATCTCGTTGCCTCAAATTCAGATCTGTTTGTGTGAAAATATACTTAAGACTCTTGTGATCTGTGTAAATTTCACACCTATGACCAAGGATATAATGTCTCCAAATCTTCAATGTGTGAACCACGGCTGCAAGTTCCAAATCATGCGTAGGGTAATTCTGCTCATGTTTCTTCAATTGTCTCGATGCATATGTAACCACTTGACCTTCTTGCATGAGCACACATCCATGTCCTTGTCTTGATGCATCACAATATATGTCGAAACTTTTGCTCACATCCGGCAATATCAAAACTTGGGTTGTTGTCAACCTCTTCTTTAACTCCTCAAAACTGTTTTGACAAGCTTCAGTCCATTGGAAAGCCTTACCTTTCATTAGCAATAACGTCAATGGCTTGGCTATCTTGGAAAAGTCCTTGATGAATCGACGGTAATATCCATCCATTCCAAGAAAACTCCTTATTTCCCTGACGTTTTGCGGCAGTTCTCACTTCAACACGTCCCTTACTTTTCTGGGGTCAACCGATACTCCTCCCGAGAAGATATGACCCAAAAACGATACTTCCCTTAACCAAAACTGACACTTGTTGAATTTGGCATACAATTGATGCTCCCTCAATTTCTGCAGCGTAAGCTTCAAGTGTTCCTCATGTTCCTTCTTATCATTCGAGTAGATCATAATGTCATCTATGAACACCACTAGAAACCTATCCAAGTACTCCATGAAGACCTTATTCATGAGGTACATAAAGTAGGCAGGCGCATTTGTCAATCCAAAAGACATCACGGTGTACTCATCAGATCCATACCATGTCCTAAATGCTGTCTTGGGTATGTCTGATGGTCTAATCTTCATTTGATAGTATCCCGACATCAAATCAATCTTAGAGAAGACACAAGCACCCTTCATCTGATCAAACAAGTCTTCTATGCGTGGCAAGATATACTTGTTCTTGATGGTCACCTCGTTGAGAGCTTGGTAATCCATGCACATAATTGGGATCCATTCTTCTTGTCCACAAATAGAACGGGCGCTCCCCAAGGTGAAGAGCTTGGGCGAATAAAACCCTTCTCTAGTTGCTCTTGAATTTGCTTCTTGAGCTCCGCTAATTCCATAGGAGGCATCCTATAAGGCCTCTTAGCTATAGATGCAGTTTCAGGTATAAAATCAATAGCAAACTCAATGTCTTGATCAGGTGGCACACCTGGCAACTCATCCGGAAAAACATCCAAAAATTCACACACCACCGGAATCTCCTCAATTGTGGCACTGTCCATATGATTCAGCTCCAATCGCTTCGGTGCGGTTTGAGATGCTTCAAATTCCATGGTGATCCCTTCTTCATTGGTCAATTTCACCGTCTTCGTGGCACACTCAATAACTCCATCGTGCTTCCTCAACCAGTGCATACCAAGTATAATGTCCAATCCTTGTGAGTCCAAAATAATGAGGTTGGCGGAGAAGTCTACCCCCTTATTCTAAGGCTTACTTTTGGACATACTAAATTTGTCCTCATCTCTCCTCTAGGAGACTTAACCAATAGAGTAAACTTCATATGAGAGATAGGAAAATTATACTTGGCAACATATTTCGATTCAATGAATGAGTGCAACGCTCCAGAATCGAACAACATAGTTGCGGAGTTGGAGTTGGCGAGAAACATACCAATGACCATGCCATCCGCTTGTTGAGCATCCTCCGTAGAGACATGGTTCACATTACCACGATCAAAATTTGGATGTTCACGGTTTCCTTGTATCTGTCCTCCATTGGGTCTTGGGTTTTTCCTCGACACATTGCTTCCTTGACCAAGGCCTGACTTAGGACATTGATGTGCAAAGTGTCCAGCTTCTCCACATGTATAACACTTCTTAACTCCACCAGAATTTGGACGAACTTGATTCTGAACATTTGCACTAGGAAATTTGGCTCGAGGTGAATAGGGCATTGGAGGCCTAGGTGCTTGTATGACAGGGCGCTGCTGCACAAACTAAGTTGGGCGCGGTGCATATCCTGGGCGATGAGGGGGCGCCAAAGAGCTGTAATATGGCGCATTAGGTGATGCAAAGCGAGGGCGCACACTGCTTCCTTGTTGCTGTCCTTGATATGGTGCTTTCCTCTTGTTATCTTGCTCCATCTCACGGACCTTATTCTCCACCACGATTGCTTTCTCCACAAGCTTCTGGAAGTTGTCATAATCACAATTGAGCAATTGCACTTGGATCTCATTGTTAAGGCCCCTCATGAGTAAGTATTGCTTCCAGCTGTCCTGACTCACATCTTCAGGCGCATACCTTGAAAGTTTAGTGAATTTATTGAGGTATTAACCCACACTCGACCTTCCTTGCCTCAAGTTTTCGAATTCTTGCCTCTTCAATATTATAAATCCCTCGGGCACATAATGAGAATGAAAGTTCTCCTTGAATTCCGCCCAAGTGATCCTCTCTTGATTCTCATGAGCATTGCAATAAGCATCCCACCAATCTGCAACTGCTCTAACGAGTCGATGAGAAGCAAATAGCACCATCTCCCAGTCACTGCATTGAACAATAGCAAGTTTCTTCTGCACGGACTTGAGCCAATCATCGGCATCCATAGGGTCGGCAGCTTGAGCAAAGGTTGGAGGCCTAGTCCTCATAAACTCTCCTAATCGGTTATGAGGAGGCGGGGTGGTGGTGGAGGCAGGTGGGGCTGATTATTGATGTTACCAGCCTGCAGCTGTCCCATAGTTTGTATCATGGTCCGCATGAGCTGGTTTTGCATTGCCAATAGCTGCTCAATGTTGATAGCTCCCTGAGCAGGTCCTTGTGCACTGTTATTCTGAGGTGCTCCATTGTTCTCCTCCTCATCATTGCCATTCCTCTGATTGCGAGTCCCCACCATCTGGAGAAAAGCAATAGGTAAGAATTAGAAAACGTCCCCAACTATATGCATCAAGAGATATGAATCTAAAAAACTCACTAGCCTAGGTGGACTTGGCAATGCTAAAGCATCCCAAAATCCTCTATTAAGCACACAAGCAACCAATATATATAGCAAGTAGCACACCAAGCAAGAACACATCGATTCCTGAGTGTTTCTATGTGCTCTAAAGTGTCCATTCTATCTAGGTTGTGTCCTACGGTCAACCTGTGGCTCTGATACCAATTTGTTACACCCGGTTCTGAAAGTGAACCAAGTGAATGCATATGTGTGCCCAAGACGTTCAACACACATACATGAGTGCATTCACAAAAGGATATACAGAAAATTACCACAAGACAAGATTAATTAACCACTTTTATTATAGAATTCAGAATATCTCAAATGCAAGCACTAATGAATATTAATGACAAGTTTCAACTAATGTAGAAGAAATAAACTAAGCAAGCAAACTAAACAGCTAGGCAGCATAAGCAATAGGGTATAGCGCAAATCCATGCAACACCACAGGCAAAGTTGATGGTAGAAACGACCTAGAACTCCTCATTATCATCGTTATACTCCCAAATCTGACCTGCAACTGTTGGAGGGGGGGTTGCAAGTGTGAGTACATGTCGTACTCAGCAAGTGTGGAAAGTATAACATGTAGCTGATACAAATAACGACAATGATAAAGGCTAAGTGCTGAAAAGTACAGTAAAACATTTGAAAAGCAATATATTCTATGTATATGAAATAAACCCTTCATAAGCCATGTAGTTATCATAATACCAGTGCATATTCCATATCCATCACCATATACCAATATCCATATTCAATACTAGAATTTAATTCATAACCATCCATAACCATAACCAAATCCCAATTTCCCTCTATTCATGGAAGATGTCCAGGTGCTCATAACTGGGAGCACTTCTATCAAGATAGTTTTATTAGACTCTCTGCAGAGGTTGTACCGCTTTACCCACGTGTTTGTGATTTCATCACCCGTCGGCGACTAAAGAAAACCTCCATTACGCAAATTACACTTCCATTGGTGTATGGCCAAGAGATCACAAAATAGCCTTTACAAAGGGATTACTAGACTATTTAGACCCCATTGAGGTTTCACCGATGGCGATGCCTCCAACTGAGCACATCTTCAACAAAGGCCCCCCTCTTGAGCCATTCAGATCCTAGGGTAGTCCCACCAATCATCAACAAACCCAATCCGACTACCCCTTCCCCGAGCATCCTTAATGGTCCAAATAGCACTGGCAAAGCCCTAATTAATCAGCTACGCCGCACCCATACTTGGCCTCGTGGTGGCACTGTAGTCCTGGCTTATTCTCGCATGAACTGGTTCTTAGATCTAAAGCAAGCAAACCACCATAACATCCAACCCATCCACATACCAGGCTTGCTTAGATCACCAATTACCATACAGTTCATGTTAACCATAATCTCATAAATACATAATTAAGTTAAGTGGTATAGTTGTTTTCCCATCCCAATTGATTAAGCGAAGCAAAAAGGGTAAAAAGCCCATCCCGACTCTCAACCATAATTTCCAGGTGACAAGGGTGGTCAAACAATGCTAGTAAACTTCCTATCATAGGATTCCCATCAAATTGACACAAGCATGCAGTTTGCAAACAAAACATTTATTCCAAAACAGGATCAATATGCTTCAAGGACACGTGCCTTGCTCTTGGGATTGGTTAGGGTCGAAGCCTTCAAACTCTTGGTGCTGGAGATCCTCCGCGCCACTCTCTAGCGCAAATCCATCTAATCCGCACAATAAACACACAAGACAAGAAACACAATCAAAGAGTGCACAAATAGTACTCAATATGACATGACATGCATGATTAATGCAAATGCAAGGTGGAACTTGTTAATGAGTTGTGTTTAATGATCACTTACTAGTTCTAATTGCTTTTAACAAGTTTATACAGGTTTGGAATTGATTAGATCAAATTTTAGAATTAATTCAACACAATTTAACCAGGAAAATCGGACTAGTCCGCTATGGATCTGACAAGTCCGCACTTTGCAAGATCAGCAGATTAGGGTTTTCTAGATCGACATGAATTTGGAGATTAGAGGTCGAATTCACATAACGAAAAGAAAATAGAAGGTATACCAGGTGTTTAGGACTCCAATGAATCGAGAAACTTGGAGACAACACTTGGATCTTGATGATCTAGGGTTGGTGATGAACTTGGAGATGAATTGGTGATGAAGAACGAAACTTGATGGAGATCTTGATCCTCTTTCGTTTCCTCCTCCTCTTCTTCTTGCTTCGGATCTCCTCCTCCCTCCTTGATGGTGGCTCTTCACGAACTAGGGTTTGGGTGGGGTGGAAAACTAGCAAATAGATGTCAAGACAAGGGGTGGGGTTGTTTATATAGAGGTGGAGGGCTAGGGTTAGATGGATTTTGAGTTTGGGATGAGTAGGGGCCGATTTAGAGTCCCACATGGGCTCTAAAAGAGTTAGGCATGACGTCCCTAGGCCCACTTAATGTGAAACCCAAGAAACAAGTCGTAAAACAAAGGATTAATTTATAGTCGCGAAATATCGGACTAGTCCGAAAGGGACCAGCCTAGTCCGAAGTTGTCCAGAGAGAAATCGGACAACTCTGGCGAAAAATCTGACAAGTCTGACTTTAGTCATAGAGGAAAACGGACAAGTCCGCTGGAACACCGAACTAGTCTGGACAAGTCCAGGGACTTAGCAAATTTTCAAGGATTCTCAGAACACCGGACTAGTACGCATAGGACCGGAAAAGTCCGAAAGTGTCTAGAGGTAAAAACAGACTAGTCCACAGCAAAAACGGAAAAGTCTGATCGAGGTCAGAGAGAAATCGGACTAGTCCGCACCAAAATCGGACTAGTCCGCACTTTCTAGAATTTTAAGTGCAGTTTTGTTCCAAATCAATTTTAAACTCATTCCTCTTTATGTGGATGAATGTTAAACATGTATATGAATGTATGTAGGGCATGATGCATGAAAATGAGGGTGTTACAAACCTACACCCCTTAAAATGAATCTCGCCCTCGAGATTCGATGCAGAAGAGAAGAGATAGGGAAATTCCTTCTTGAGATCATCCTCCAACTCCCATGTTGCTTATTTTTCTGTGTGGTGCTCCCATTGAACTTTACACCATCGAATCACCTTGTTCCTTGTGACTCTCTCCTTGTTTTCCAAAATTTTGATCGGTTGCTCGGCATAGGTCAAATCTGCCTCTTTCGTTTCCTCCTCCTCCTCTTCTTTCTTGGGATCTCCTCCTCCCTCCTTGATGGTGGCTCTCCATGAACTAGGGTTTGGGTGGGGTGGAATAGTGGCAAATAGATGTCAAGCAAAGGGGTGGGGTTGTTTATATAGAGGTGGAGGGCTAGGGTTAGATGGATTTCGAGTTTGAGATGAGTAGGGGCTGGTTTAGAGTCCCACATGGGCTCTAAAAGAGTTAGGCACGACGTCCCTAGGCCCACTTAAAGTGAAACCCAAGAAACAAGTCATAAAACAAAGGATTATTTTGGAGTCGCGAAATATTGGACAAGTCCGAAAAGGACCGGACTAGTCCAAAGTTGTCTAGAGAGAAATCGGACAACTCTGGCCAAAAATCGGACAAGTACGACTTTAGTCAGAGAGGAAAACGGACAAGTCCGCTGGAACACCAGACTAGTCCGGACAAGTCCCGGGACTTAGCAAATTTTCAAGGATTCTTGGAACACCGAACTAGTCCGCATAGGACCGGACAAGTCCGAAAGTGTCCATAGGCAAAAACGGACTAGTCTGCAGCAAAAACGAACAAGTCCAATCGAGGTCAGAGAGAAATTGAACTAGTCCGCACCAAAATCGGAATAGTCCGCACTTTCCAGAATTTTAAGTGCGGTTTTGTTCCAAAACTATTTCAATCTCATTCCTCTTTATGTGGATTAATGTTAAACATGTATATGAATGTATGTAAGGCATGATGCATGAAAATGAGGGTGTTACAATGTGACATGTGTCAACGAGTGAAGGCTAAACATCAACGGCCAGCTGGACTATTACAACAATTGAAAATGCTCGAGTGGAAGTGGGAAGAAATTGGTATGGACTTCATGGTTGGATTACCGCGTACCCAGTCCGACTATGACTCCATATGGGTTATTTTTGATTGCCTAACCAAGTCAGCTCATTTCATTCCCATCAGGACCACGTATACAACATCAAAGCTCGCAGAACTATATATGGATCATATTGTGTGTCGGCATGGAGTTCCAAAAAGGTTAGGTTTGACCGAGGTTCTCAATTCACCTCGAGATTTTTGGAGAAATTTCATGAAGCTATGGGTACCAAGTTAAATTTCAGCTCATCATATCACTCGTAGATCGATGGGCAAACCGAGAGGACAAATCAAATCTTAGAAGATATGTTGAGAGCTTGTGTCGTGAAGCATGGATGCAGCTGGGACAAGATATTGTAATATGCTGAATTTTTGTACAACAATAGTTACAGAGCTAGTTTGAAAATGTCACCTTTTGAAGTATTGTATGGGAGGAAGTGTAGAACACCTTTGTTTTGGAATGAGACGAGAGAGAACCAGGTGTTTGGACCTGATGTGTTACACGAAGCTGAAAGACAAGTTCAGTTAATCCGCGGAAACTTAAGGTCCGCTCAGTCAAGACAAAAAGGCTATTTGAATAATAGATGAAGAGACTTAGCTTTCGAGGTGGGAGACTTCGTGTATCTCAAAGTGTCACCTATGCAAGGTCATAAGCAATTTAACGTCAAAGTCAAGTTGGCACCTTGCTATATTGGACCATTCAAGATTTTGGACAAATGTGGAGAAGTGGCATATAAGTTGGAGATGCCAACAAGACTTTACAATGTTCATGATGTATTCCATGTTTCTTAGCTTAAGAAGTGCTTAAGGGTACCATAAGAACAAGTACCATAGATGAATTGGAGCTTGAGGCAGATTTGACATATGCTCAACAACCGGTCAAAATCTGGTAAACAAAGGAAAGAGTCACAAGGAACAAGATGATTCGATGGTGCAAAGTACAATGGAAGCATTATACTGAATCTGAAGCAACTTGGGAGGGAGAAGACGATCTCATGAAAGAATTTCCCTATCTTTTTCCTTCCACTTCGAATCTCGAGGGCGAGATTCGTTTTAAGGGGAGTAGGTTTGTAACACCCTCAATTTCATCCATCATGCATTGCATTCATTCTTATACATGTCTAACATAATGGAACCCAAAAAGGAACAAAATTAAATTGAATTAGGACCAACAATAATTAAAAACCTGGCTTAGTACCTAATTGTTCGGATTAGACCCTGGACTAGTCCGATTTAGCTACTGTTGTCCCCCGGACTTTTCCGCTAATTGCTACGGATTAGTCCATAAATTTTTTTTGATGTCCTTGGGACTTGTTCGTTGATTTTGCGAACTAATTCAATTTTGTTTCCGTTCCCGTCCGAACTTGTCTGTTGCGTATATGCACTAGTGCAATGATCGTTGCTGAAAACTCCCAAAAATTTGGTCTAGAATTGATACTAGACAACCCCGGAGTTGTCCAGCTTGACACTGGACTTGTCCGATTGACTTTCTAGTCTTGAACGAACTTGTCTGGCATTGCACCGGACTTTTCTGTTGAACTTTTTGTACCCGATCGGACTTGCCTGGCCTCCCTATGGACTAGTCTGGTGTGTAGAGTTTTGACTCGGATTATATTTTTCCTCCACGACGAGTTATTGGGTAATTAACATGATTGGGCCCAAGAAAGTCGTGCCCCACCCCTAAGGAGCCCAAGTGGGACCCCACCAAGGCCTCTGCTTGTCCCCATCGACTTTGACTTGGATTCCACCACGACCCTACCACCCCTCCTCCTATATAAACACCTGACAACCCACCTTTCACCCTTTTGCCCACAACAGAAAACCTTTAGCTCCCATTACGTCCTGTGCAGCCATTCTTCAAGAAGGAAGGAGTCTTCACCGCAAGGAAGAACAGGGAGAAGAAGGAAGAGGAAGGAGAGGAGGATCAATCGAGATCGTCATCGCTGCTGCGATCTCCTTCATCAATTCTTTGACATCAACGTTCTTCTTCGCCAATTCCTCGTCTTCATCGGATCCAGACGACAAGTTCTCGAGTTTCATCGAACCTCGACCTTTGAACCCTTGAATTCACAGTAAATACCTCAGATCCATCTTTCCTACGTCAATATTGATTCCATATGTAAATCAAACCGTGCTCTACATGGAAATCCGCAAAACCCTAGAGTTAGCAGACTTGTCCGGTCCTTGGCGGACTAGTCCGTTCAACTTTCTGGTCCAGTGCTAACTAGTCCAGCCCATGGTGCGGACTAGTCTTTCAATTCTAGAATTCCTGGAACTTCTTTAGTTTTCTCCAAAATGACTCAAAACTTGCTCTAACATGTAAAACTTAATTGTAACTGGATAGTAAGCAACAATAGCAACCTAGTAGCATGTATTACATCATAATTGCATCATTCATGCATGTCATGGCATATTGTAACACCCTCATTTTCATCCATCATGCATTGCATAAGTTCATATACATGTCTAACATTAATCCACGTCAGAAGGAATAAGATTAAAATGAATTTAGAGCAAAACCGCACTTAAGAATTTTGGGAAGTGTGGACTAGTCTGTTTTCGGTGTGGACTAGTCCGATTTCTCTCTGACCTCCATCGTACTAGTCTGTTTTTGTCGTGGACTATTCCGGTTTTTGCCTATGTATAGTTTTGGACTTGTCCGGTTCATTGCGGACTAGTCCGGTATTCCAATTCAATGAAATTTTGCTAAGTCCCTGGACTTGTCTGGACTTGTCCGGTATTCCAGCAGACTTGTCCGTTTTTCTTCTGGCTAAAATCGGACTTGTCCGATTTTGGCCAAACTTGTCTGATTTCTCTCTCACCAAGTTGGGACTTGTCCGATATAGTCCGGACTTGTTCGATATCTTTGTGTCCAACTTCGAACTAGTCCGGCCCTTTTCGGACTTGCCCGGTAAATCGTGACTCCGAGTTGATCTTTTGTTTCACAACTTGTTTCTTTGGTTTTATGTTAAGTGGATCTAGGGACGTCGTGCCTAACTCTTTTAGAGCCCATGTGGGACTCCAAACCGACCCCTACTCACCCCCAAACTCAAAATCCATCCAACCCTAGCCTTCACCTCTATATAAACCATCCCACCCCTTGGCTTGACATCTATTTGCCACTTTTCCACCGCACCCAAACCCTAGCTTATGAATAGTAGGGAGAAGAAGAGGAGGAAACAAAAGAGGGTCAAGATCTCCATCAAGTTTCATTCTCCATTGCCAATTCACCATCAAGTTCTTCATCAACCCTAGATTGTCAAGATCCAAGTGTTGCCTCCAATACCCTTGATTCTTTGGTGTCTTGGACACCTAGTATACCTTCTACTTCCTCTTCCTTACGTGAATTCAACCCCAAATCTTCAGATTCACATCGATCTAGAAAACCCTAGTTTGCTCTGCGAAGTGAGGACTAGTCCGGTCCCTAGCGGACTAGTCCGATTTTCCTGGTTAAATTGTGTTGAACTAATTCTAAAATTAGATCGAATCAACTCCAAACCTATGTAGACTTCTCAATAACCATTGTAATTGATTAATAAACATCATTAACAACTTATTAACTAGTTTTGCTTCGCATTTGCATTATTCATGCATATCATGTCATATTGAGTAATATTTGTGCACTATTTGATTGTAATTCTCGTCTTGTATGTTTATTGTGCGGATTAGACGGATTTGCACTAGAGATTGCCATAGAGGATCTCCAGGACCAAGAGTTTGAAGGCTTTGACCCGAACCAATCCCAAGAGCAAGGCAAGTGCCCCCGCTAGCTAACATAGATATTTATTCTCGGTGCGCATATTCGAGATTTAGAATCTCTTTTCTCCACCAACCGCATACATCTAGTCTATCTTGCCTTTACTTGAACATATTGATCCTGTTCTGAAAAAAATGTTTTGTTTGCAAAACTGCATGCCTGTGTAAATTTGATGGGAATTCTATGATAGGAAGTTTACTAGCTTTGTCGACCACCCTTGTCACCTGGAATTCATGGTAGAGAGTCGGGATGAGATTTTTACCCATTTTGCTTCGCTTAATTAATTGGGATGGGAACACAACTATACCACTTAACATAATTATGCATTTATGAGATTATGATTAACATTAACTGGTTAATATGATGTGGTAATGGGTGATCTAGTGATCTAAGAAAGCATGGTACGTGGATGGGTTGGATGTCATGGTGATTTAACTTGCTTTAGATCTAGGGACCGGTTCGTGGAGCGACCATCCAGGATTTACAGTGCCACCACGAGGCAAAGTATGGGTGCGGCATAGCTGATTAATTAGGGCTTTGCCAGTGCTATTTGGACCATTAAGGATGCTCAGGGATGGGGTAGTCGGATTGGGTTTGTTGATGATTGGTGAGACTACCCTGGGATCCGAACGGCTCAAGAGGGGGCCCTTGGTTGAAGATGTGCTCAGTTGGAGGCATCGCCACCGGTGAAACCTCAGTGGGGTATAAATAAGCTAGTAATCCCTTTGTAAAAGCTATTTTGTGATCTCTTGGCCATACACCGATGGAAGTGTGAGATGGCATAATAGAGGTTCTAGTCACAGCAAGGTGATTAAATCGCAAACATGTGGGTAAAGTGGTACAACCTCTGTAGAGTGTCTATTAAAACTATCATTATAGCCGTGCTCCTGGTTATGAGTGACCTGTACCCTTACATGATTAGAGGGAAATTGGGATTTGGGATGGTTATGGTTTGGTACTGGTTACGGAATGGAATTATGGTGTATGGTATTGGATATGATTAAAGGTAATGGTAGAATCTGGAATATGGATTGTAACACCCTCAATTTTCGCATCATGCATTGCATACATGGTCATGCATTAAACACTAGTAGAATAAAAGAATAATAATAAAACATATGCATATACAAATACGTGTGGCAAAAGAAGAAAAAGAAAACAATAATTATAGGCTAAAACTTGTAATAGGGAATGAGAATAAAAATAATAATAAAAATATATATAAATATATAAATAATATATATAGCAATATATAAAAGTAGAAAAAATATATTAATTATATATGTTAATAAATAATAAATAATAAATACAATGATATATATATAAAAATATATATATAATAAATTACAATAAAGAGTAAAAAAAATAAAGAGCCGCCCGGCGGCCAGGCCAGCGGCCCAGCCGCCCGAGCCGGCCCCGCTCCGCACCACGCCCCGAGGCGCCTGGCACCCTGCCGCGCCGCCTGCCGCTGCAGCGCGCAGCGCGTGCAGCCGGGCCCCGCCGCCTGCGGCCTCGCTTCCGCCCCGGTACGACGCGCCCTAGGCCCCGCCCCGGCCGCCCGCACTGCCAGCGCGCGAGCCGCGCGCTCCCTCCCGCTCCGCACCGCGCCCGCAGCCGGCCCCACCGCGCGCGTCTCCCGCGCGTGGAATCCCGCCTCCGCGGTCTCCCGCCCCGTCCCGCCTCCCTTCCCGCGCGGTAACGTCCCACCCCGATACTCCCGCTCCCGCTGGACTCCCTCCCGCGTCCGACTCCCCTGCCGTGAATCCCGCCGTACCGAGTCGGTACTATCCCGCCGTCCCTATAAATAGGACCGAGGCCCTAGGCTTTTTCCCACAAACCAGCAGCGCCAGCAGAGAA
Organism: Tuctoria greenei; assembly: GCA_036927565.1. Classification (NCBI taxonomy): domain Eukaryota; kingdom Viridiplantae; phylum Streptophyta; class Magnoliopsida; order Poales; family Poaceae; genus Tuctoria; species Tuctoria greenei. The sequence goes on from JAYESD010000006.1 coordinate 175,585,139, forward strand.
GAAAAGCCGCCGGAACCAAGGTCCAGAAGGCTGCGCCCAGGGAAGAAAAAAAGAGAAAAAGAAGAAGAAGAAGGGGGAGAAAAAGAGGAGGGCACCACCGTTCGCCGGAGATCGTCGCCGACATCGCGCCGCCGTCGTCGTGCCGCCGAAGGACTGCTGCACCATCTATTTCGTCTACGCGTCGCATTTATTCCGCGACCGTCACGCCGTCAGATCTACGGTAGGGTTCGTTCCCGATGCGAATTTTTGCGATCATATTGAATCTAATAGGCGTAAATTAATTTTAGTTGCACCATAAATTTTATTTCAGCAGCATTAATCCACCCTAAAACCCCCGTAAACCCATATGAACACGTATGAACTACCCACATCTAATTAATAAACAATTGTAGTAAAATTAATTGTTAAGCTGTGCATGCATGCATGTCATTGCATGTTGATTACTATGTGTGCATTATGTTGAATTGTATATGTTTTCTTGTATGTATGATCACGCGTATAGGAACGTGCTCAAGAGGTTGCATACGAGGATTTCCAAACCCAAGACTTCGAAGCGCTTGAGCAACCCCATCCGCCGGAGCAAGGCAAGTGTCCTTGAAGCATATTGATCCTATTTTAAATTAAATGTTTTGTTTGCGAACTTGCATGCTTGTGTCAAATTGATGGGAATCCTATGGTAGGAAGTTTACTAGTTTTGTTTGACCACCCTTGTCACCTGAATTTATGGTAGAGAGTCGGGAAGGGTTTTTACCTTTTTGCTTCGCTTAATTAATTGGGATGGCAAACAACACTACACATTTAATTATGCATCAATGATATTCTGGTTAATGTGAACTGGTCAATACGATGGGTGATCTAAGCAAGCATGGTTATGTGGATGGGTTGGTTGTTATGGTGGTTTGCTTGCCTTAGATCTAAGGACCGGTTCATGCGAGAATATGCCAGGTCAACAGTGCCACCACAAGGCCAAGTATGGGTGCGGCGTAGCTGAATAATTAGGAGCGCTGCTAGTATTGTATGGACCATTGGATGGCGCGGGGAATGGGAGTCGAGGAGGACTGCCCTGGGATCCGCATGGCACACGAGGGGGCCCGTGGGTGGGAGAATAGAGATTCAAGCCTGCCGGTGAAACCTTAGTGGGCCCGTACATACTAGTAGTCCCTTTTGAAAGGCTATTTTGTGATCTCTTGGCCACACACCTACGGAAGTGTGAGATGGCACAATGGAGGTTTCTTAGTCATCGAAAGGTGATAAAATCACAAACATGTGGGTAAAGTGGTACAACCTCTGCAGAGTGTTTAAAAACTATCATGATAGCCGTGCTCCCGGTTATGAGCGCCTGGATGACCTACATGATTAGAGTTGGAATTGGGATTTGGGATGGTTATGGTTTGGTAACGGTCATGGTTTACGGATTATGGCCATGGTTATGAAATTGAGTTATGGTAATTGGACATGGATAACGGTAATAATAATTGGATATGGTTTATATTATGTTAATATGATGGTTATGATGGGATTGTTTCACATAGACATAGTATAATGCTTTTCAAATGTTTTACTGTACTTTTCAGCACTTAGCCATTATTATTGTCGTTATTTGAGTTAGCCACATGTCATACTTTCCACACTTGCTGAGTACGACATGTACTCACTCTTGCAATCCCCCCCCCACAGCTACTGGAGACAATTGGGAGTATCCTGAGGATCACGTGGAGTACTAGGTTGCGTACAGCCGTCAAATGCCTGTGGATTGGAGTCGTGCTGTTTAGTTTATTTTCCGCTGCAATTATTTAGAGTTTTACTATTCGTGAACTATTGGATTATTGTAATAAAGTACTTATTTATTAGTTAAGACGTGGTTAAATTCTGTTTATAATTTGTGAATCACTCGTGTATGTGTGTTGAACATCCTGGGCACACATATGTGTTACGCTTGGTTCATATTCGGAACCGGGTGTCACAAATTGGTATCAGAGCCGCGTTGACCGTAGGACGCAAGCCTAGGTAGAATGGACACTCTAGAGCACTTAGGAACACTCTTCTAATCTGCTATTTTCGAAAATTTTTGCTGCTGTTTTGTTTCCCTTATCTTCAGCCGCAAAAAGTATTGATCGCTGCTGCGTTTTTGATAAAAATTTTCAGAAGTGAGCAATATTAAGTGCTGCTGTTTTGTTGTGTAAATTTTCGCGAAAACGGTGTGTTTTGCCGCTGTTATGTGTGGGTAAAATTATTGTGTTGGTTGCTGTATTTTTTTTCTCTTCATTTTTCGTTCTTTTGGAACCGCTGCACCGCTCTTTGTCCGCCGTTTAGCTGCTGAAATTTTCAGATTTGTTTTTCATTATTTTTCTAATGTATTCTTGTTTCTTGTAGATGGCCCGCACCAAGACAACCCCCCGTAAGTCGACCGGTGGACTCGTGCCCCCGCGTAGGTTGGCTAGTCGCTCTCCGGCCGTCGACCCCCGTCACCTCGTGGTGATCCGTTCTGACGGCAGAGCCGCAGGACAACTGCGACACCGTCTCCGTGCCCTACTCTGTGAGGCTGGCTACCGCCACCACAGTCTCTCGCTCTCCTACCACACCACTGGAGTGCAGCACCCCAGCAGGAAGGAGTGGAGCTGCAAAATCTATATCTACTACGGTGACGAGTTGGTGAAGACCCACAGCAGCCCCGCTTGGAGGAGCTCCCGCCGATCTGCAGAGCAGGATGCTAGCTGGGAAGCAGCCACTTTTTGGAGCCACGCCCGCCGTTTCCGTCTGGAGGACACGGTTCACGCCTTCGTCCCGCAGCGTCCCAGTGGCACTGCGCGCTTCGTCTCCAGGCACGTGGAGGGACCCCTGGACCTCCCGCAGTCTCGTCAGATTGTTGACGACGTGACCCAGCTGAGTGCCCGACTTCAGAGGGCGCAGCAGGAGATCCAGGATGGACGTGACCTCACCCAGCGCCACGAGGCGATAATCAGGAGGTATCATCGGATCACCGACGAGGACCCGGATGACTACGCGTCCGACACCCCGATGTGGACCCCAGACTCTCCAGACCGTCGCAACGGTCAGCGTGAGTCGTCTTCTGAGGAGTCCTCTGACGAGGAGCCTTCCAGTGTGGCGTCTATCGCACCACCGCCGCCTGCTGCCTCACCACCCCAGGACCCACAGGACCCCGAGGACCCCGGCGACGATGACGACGACGACGAGGACCCGGATGAGTTCCCGCTCGACGACGAGTAGTCCTCGACCTATGCCACGACTCAAGGATAGGCACACCCCCATTAGTAAATAAGAGCGATGTAGATATACTTGTGTGACCTTGAGTTGTATTACTTCTTTTAGGATCTTTGTAAATTCTGTTTGGTGCTTGTTTGAGTGCTTGTGTGCTTAGTAGAGAGTTGTGGGATGCTTCGGCAATTGTCCACATCCTCATAATATAGGTCTATATTAATAAAGGATTATTTAGTGTCACATACCTTGATGCATATAGTTGGGACGTTTCCTTCCAAATTCTAAATCCTTCTGTCCCCACCCTTCTTTCGCCAACAGATGGTGAGAACTCGTAACCAGAGGGATGCCAACGATGAGGAGGAGTGCAATGAAGTACCTCAGAACAACCAGGGACATGCTCATGGAGCCATATATATTGAACAACTGTTAGCTATGCAGAACCAGCTCATGCAGACCATGATACAGACCATGGGACAGCTGCAAGCTGGCAACAACAATCAGCCCCACCTGCCTCCACCGCCACCCCCGCCACATCACAACCGTTTGGGAGAGTTCATGAGGACCAGACCGCCTACCTTTGCACAAGCCACAGACCCAATGGAAGCTGATGATTGGTTGAAGTCCGTTGAGAAGAAACTTGCTATTGTCCAGTGCACTGACAGGGAGAAGGTTCTCTTTGCATCACATCAACTAGTTGGAGCAGCCGCTGACAGGTGGGAAGCTCTTTGCAACGCTCATGATAATCAGGAGACAATCACTTGGGCTGAGTTTAAACAGAGTTTCCGTTCCCACTATGTACCTGAAGGAGTTATGATACTGAGAAGACAAGATTTTGAAAACCTCAAGCAAGGAAGGATGAGTGTGAGTGAGTATCTCAACAAATTCACTCAATTATCAAGATATGCTCCAGAAGACATCAAAACTGATAGTAGGAAGCAGTATCTGTTTATGAGGGGTCTCAACAATGAAATTCAAGTCCAGTTGCTCAATACTGATTATCCAAACTTCCAAAAGCTGGTTGACAAGGCTATTGTGGTTGAGAACAAGATTCGTGAGATGGAGCAGGACAACAAGAGGAAGATGTCACATCATGGACCGCAACAAGGAAGCAATGTTCGCCCCCGCTATGCACCACCTACTGCACCACAATACAACCCCTCTGCTCCTGCATACCGCACTGCTTATCCGCCCCGCCCAAATCAGCCACCGCAGCAACGCCCCGCCATGCAAGCGCCTCGCAATCCTGTTCCACCTGCGCCGCGTCCTAACATGGCGGCAAATGCTCAAAACCAGTTGCGCCCAAACTTCCCTAATGCTACGGGTGGTAAGACATGCTATGCGTGTGGAGAACCCGGACACTTTGCAAGTCAATGCCCCAGGAGAAACAATGGTCCTATGAACAATGCACCAAGGCCAAATCACCCGCGACCAAATGGAGGAGCACCACAAGGCAACCGTGGACAGCAGAATTTTGCTCGTGGCAATGTCAATCATATCTCTACTGAGGAAGCCCAGCAAGCTGATGATGTCGTGATTGGTATGTTTCTCGCCAACTCCAACCCCGCGACTGTTTTATTTGATTCAGGAGCATCTCATTCATTCATCTCATCAAAGTATGTTGCCAAGTACAATTTGCCTATATCTCATATGAAGCAAACTATGCTAGTAAGTTCTCCTGGCGGAGAGATGAGGACAAATATAGTATGTCCGAAAGTAAGCATTAAAATAAGGGGGGTAGACTTTCTCGCAAACCTCATAGTCTTGGACTCCCAAGGAATAGACATAATACTTGGAATGGACTGGTTGAGCAAGTATAATGGAGTCATTCAATGCGCCGAGAGGATTGTGCAGTTGACAAGTGAACATGGTACACGCATTGAAGTTGAAGCAGCCCAACCTGCAAGAGGGAAATCGATGCTGAATCACGTGGAAGACGTGGCATTGGAAAGCATTCCGATCGTTCGCGAGTACCCGGACGTGTTCCCAGATGAGTTGCCAGGTATGCCACCTGATCGTGACATAGAATTCGCCATTGAGTTGATAACCGGAACTGCACCTATAGCTAAGAGGCCGTATAGGATGCCTCCTAAGGAATTAGCAGAGCTCAAGAAGCAAATTCAAGAGCAGCTAGAGAAGGGTTTTATACGCCCAAGCTCATCCCCGTGGGGAGCCCCAGTGCTCTTCGTAGATAAGAAGGATGGAACCCAGAGGATGTGTGTGGACTATAGGTCTCTCAATGAAGTGACAATTAAGAACAAGTACTCACTGCCCCGTATTGAGGATTTGTTCGACCAAATGAAGGGTGCCTGTATCTTCTCCAAGATCGACTTGCGGTCAGGATACTTCCAAATGAAGATTAGACCATCAGATATACCCAAGACAGCATTTCGGACACGATATGGATCTTATGAGTACACCGTCATGTCATTTGGATTAACGAACGCGCCCGCGTACTTTATGTATCTCATGAATAAGGTCTTCATGGAATATCTGGATAAGTTCGTTGTAGTGTTCATCGATGATATTATGATCTACTCGAAGGATGAGAAGGAACACGAGGAACACTTGAGGCTTACGCTGCAGAAATTAAGGGAGCATCAATTGTATGCCAAGTTCAGTAAATGTCAATTTTGGTTACGGGAAGTTTCTTTCTTATGCCATATTATTTCCGGAGGAGGAGTATCAGTTGACCCAGGGAAAGTGAGAGATGTGCTTCAGTGGGAACCACCACAGAATGTCAAGGAAATTCGGAGTTTCCTTGGAATGGCTGGATATTACCGCCGATTCATAAAGGATTTTTCCAAAATAGCCAAGCCTATGACCGAATTACTCATGAAGGGAAAGGCATTCCGATGGACTCAAGCTTGTCAGGATAGCTTTGAAGAGTTAAAGAAAAGGTTGACAACCGCCCCAGTGTTAGTATTACCGGACGTGAGCATGAGTTTTGATATATACTGTGATGCATCAAGACAAGGATTAGGATGTGTGCTCATGCAAGAAGGCCAAGTGGTAGCTTATGCATCGAGGCAATTAAAGAAACATGAGTTGAATTATCCCACACACGACCTTGAACTCGCAGCCGTGGTACACGCCTTGAAGATATGGAGACACTATGTTTTTGGTCACCGATGTGAGATTTATACAGACCACAAGAGTCTCAAGTACATATTTACGCAAACGGATCTGAATCTGAGGCAACGCCGATGGTTGGAGCTCATCAAGGATTATGACGTGGGAATCAACTATCACCCAGGGAAGGCCAACGTAGTGGCCGATGCCTTGAGCCGAAAAGGAGTACGTCATCAACTCACAGTTCAAGAACTGCCATCCGAGTTATGCAAGGAGTTTGAACGGTTGAACCTTGGATTCATAAATGAGATGGGAACGATGGAAGTCAACCCAACATTAGAGCAGGAAATACGGGAAGGACAGACCAAGGACAAGGAAATACAAGAAATCAAGGAAAGGCCGAAGAAGGAAAGGAATTCCGGTTTGATGAGGACGAACAGGGTACCTTATGGCATGGAAAGAGGATTGTGGTACCTAATGTTAGGCATATTCGAGAAACAATATTGAAGGAGGCACATGACTCGCCTTACTCGATTCATCCTGGCTGTACGAAAATGTACAAGGACTTAAAGACATGTTATTGGTGGGCCAACATGAAAAAGGACATAGCCGAATATGTTGCACTTTGTGATGTGTGCCAACGAGTTAAAGCTGAACATCAAAGGCCAGCCGGATTGTTACAACCACTCAAGATCCCGGAGTGGAAGTGGGAAGAGATTGGTATGGACTTTGTAGTTGGATTACCGCGAACTCAGTCTGGCTATGATTCAATATGGGTTATTGTGGATCGATTGACAAAGTCAGCTCATTTTATTCCTGTCAAGACCACATATACCACCGCGAAGCTAGCAGAATTGTATATGGAACATATTGTGTGCCGACACGGAGTACCGAAGAAGATAGTCTCGGATAGAGGTTCTTAGTTTACCTCCAGATTTTGGCAGAAATTGCATGAAGCAATGGGAACAAGGTTGAACTTCAGTTCGGCATATCATCCTCAAACAGATGGACAAACCGAGAGGACCAACCAAATTTTGGAAGACATGTTGAGAGCATGTGCTTTAAAGCATAGGAAAAGTTGGGATAAAAGTTTGCCGTATGCTGAATTCTCGTACAACAATAGTTACCAAGCAAGTTTGAAAATGTCACCCTATGAAGCACTATACGGAAGGAAGTGTAAGACTCCCTTGTTTTGGAATGAAACCGGAGAGAATCAAGTGTTTGGTCCCGACGTGTTACAAGAAGCTGAAAGGCAAGTCCAAATAATACGGGAAAACTTAAAGGCTGCGCACTCTCGACAGAAAGGTTATGCTGATAATAGGCAAAGGAGTCTGACTTTTGAAGTTGGAGATTTTGTATACCTCAAAGTGTCACCTATCAGAGGTCAGGGAAGGTTTAACGTCAAAGGAAAACTGGCACCACGTTACATCGGACCATTTAAGATTCTGGACAAACGAGGAGAAGTGGCATATCAACTTGAGCTGCCGACGTGTCTCTCCGATGTACACGACGTGTTTCACGTCTCTCAACTCAAGAAGTGTCTCAGGGTACCGGAAGAACAAGTACCGATGGACGAGTTAGAACTTCAAGAGGATTTGTCCTATGTCGAGCAACCTATCAAAATTTTGGATATGAAGGAAAGGGTCACGAGAAATAAGAGGATCCGTTGGTGCAAAGTGCAATGGAAACACCATACGGAAGCCGAAGCTACATGGGAACGTGAAGAAGACCTGAAGGCAGAATTCCCTCATCTTTTCTCCACGCTGTCGAATCTCGAGGGCGAGATTCACTTTAAGGGGGGTAGGTTTGTAACACCCTCGATTTTCGCATCATGCATTGCATACATGGTCATGCATTAAACACTAGTAGAATAAAAGAAAAATAATAAAACATATGCATATACAAATACGTGTGGCAAAAGAAGAAAAAGAAAACAATAATTATAGGCTAAAACTTGTAATAGGGAATGAGAATAAAAATAATAATAAAAATATATATAAATATATAAATAATATATATAGCAATATATAAAAGTAGAAAAAATATATTAATTATATATGTTAATAAATAATAAATAATAAATACAATGATATATATATAAAAATATATATATAATAAATTACAATAAAGAGTAAAAAAAAAAGAGCCGCCCGGCGAGCCGGCCCCGCTTCGCACCGCGCCCCGAGGCGCCTGGCACCCTGCCGCGCCGCCTGCCGCTGCAGCGCGCAGCGCGTGCAGCCGGGCCCCGCCGCCTGCGGCCTCGCTTCCGCCCCGGTACGACGCGCCCTGGGCCCCGCCCCGGCCGCCCGCACTGCCAGCGCGCGAGCCGCGCGCTCCCTCCCGCTCCGCACCGCGCGCATCTCCCGCGCGTGGAATCCCGCCTCCGCGGTCTCCCGCCCCGTCCCGCCTCCCTTCCCGCGCGGTAACGTCCCACCCCGATACTCCCGCTCCTGCTGGACTCCCTCCCGCGTCCGACTCCCCTGCCGTGAATCCCGCCGTACCGAGTCGGTACTATCCCGCCGTCCCTATAAATAGGACCGAGGCCCTAGGCTTTTTCCCACGAACCAGCAGCGCCAGCAGAGAAGAAAAGCCGCCGGAACCAAGGTCCAGAAGGCTGCGCCCAGGGAAGAAAAAAAGAGAAAAAGAAGAAGAAGAAGGGGGAGAAAAAGAAGAGGGCACCACCGTTCGCCGGAGATCGTTGCCGACATCGCGCCGCCGTCGTTGTGCCGCCGAAGGACTGCTGCACCATCTATTTCGTCTACGCGTCGCATTTATTCCGCGACCGTCACGCCGTCAGATCTATGGTAGGGTTCGTTCCCGATGCGAATTTTTGCGATCATATTGAATCTAATAGGCGTAAATTAATTTTAGTTGCACCATAAATTTTATTTCAGCAGCATTAATCCACCCTAAAACCCCCGTAAACCCATATGAACACGTATGAACTACTCACATCTAATTAATAAACAACTGTAGTAAAATTAATTGTTAAGCTGTGCATGCATGCATGTCATTGCATGCTCGTTACTTTGTGTGCATTATGTTGAATTGTATATGTTTTCTTGTATATATGATCACGCGTAGAGGAACATGCTCAAGAGGTTGCATACGAGGATTTCCAAACCCAAGACTTCGAAGCGCTTGAGCAACCCCATCCGCCGGAGCAAGGCAAGTGTCCTTGAAGCATATTGATCCTATTTTAAATTAAATGTTTTGTTTGCGAACTTGCATGCTTGTGTCAAATTGATGGGAATCCTATGGTAGGAAGTTTACTAGTTTTGTTTGACCACCCTTGTCACCTGAATTTATGGTAGAGAGTCGGGAAGGGTTTTTACCTTTTTGCTTCGCTTAATTAATTGGGATGGCAAACAACACTACACATTTAATTATGCATCAATGATATTCTGGTTAATGTGAACTGGTCAATACGATGGGTGATCTAAGCAAGCATGGTTATGTGGATGGGTTGGTTGTTATGGTGGTTTGCTTGCCTTAGATCTAAGGACCGGTTCATGCGAGAATATGCCAGGTCAACAGTGCCACCACAAGGCCAAGTATGGGTGCGGCGTAGCTGAATAATTAGGAGCGCTGCTAGTATTGTATGGACCATTGGATGGCGCGGGGAATGGGAGTCGAGGAGGACTGCCCTGGGATCCGCATGGCACACGAGGGGGCCCGTGGGTGGGAGAATAGAGATTCAAGCCTGCCGGTGAAACCTTAGTGGGCCCGTACAAACTAGTAGTCCCTTTTGAAAGGCTATTTTGTGATCTCTTGGCCACACACCTACGGAAGTGTGAGATGGCACAATGGAGGTTTCTTAGTCATCGAAAGGTGATAAAATCACAAACATGTGGGTAAAGTGGTACAACCTCTGCAGAGTGTTTAAAAACTATCATGATAGCCGTGCTCCCGGTTATGAGCGCCTGGATGACCTACATGATTAGAGTTGGAATTGGGATTTGGGATGGTTATGGTTTGGTAACGGTCATGGTTTACGGATTATGGCCATGGTTATGAAATTGAGTTATGGTAATTGGACATGGATAACGGTAATAATAATTGGATATGGTTTATATTATGTTAATATGATGGTTATGATGGGATTGTTTCACATAGACATAGTATAATGCTTTTCAAATGTTTTACTGTACTTTTCAGCACTTAGCCATTATTATTGTCGTCATTTGAATTAGCCACATGTCATACTTTCCACACTTGCTGAGTACGACATGTACTCACTCTTGCAATCCCCCCCACAGCTACTGGAGACAATTGGGAGTATCCTGAGGATCACGTGGAGTACTAGGTTGCGTACCGCCGTCAAATGCCTGTGGATTGGAGTCGTGCTGTTTAGTTTATTTTCTGCTGCAATTATTTAGAGTTTTACTATTCGTGAACTATTGGATTATTGTAATAAAGTACTTATTTATTAGTTAAGACGTGGTTAAATTCTGTTTATCATTTGTGAATCACTCGTGTATGTGTGTTGAACATCCGGGGCACACATATGCGTTACGCTTGGTTCATATTCGGAACCGGGTGTCACATGGATGATGGTAATGAATATGGACTTGTATTATGATCACTACAAGAAATGGGCAACAGGACGTCGGGGATATTAGAGGCGTCGGTGCCGACGCATTTAAGAAACATATAACCGTCGGTTTAATGGGACCGACACATATAAACTACAGCCGTCGGCTAACTAGGACAAACCGACGGCTATAACTTATAGCCATCAGCCAGACAATAGAAACCGACGGTCACATTAAATCCATCGGCCCACCGACTCCAACGGACGTCTTTATTATAGCCGTCGGCCCGAAACCGACGTTCATATGTTGGGCCCACCATAGTCTCCATCTCGCAGGTGCCAACCCTATTGCCTCTTCAATCTCACACGAGCGCGCCTGCTCCGCCCTGCTCGCCTCCGTCAGAGTGCTTGCTGCTGACACCAGAGCGCTCGCCGCCGCTGCCAGTGCGCTCGCCGCCGCCGCGAGGGTCCCGCCGACCGCTCCGCCGACGAGCCCCGCCTCTTTCTCCTCCGCCTGCACGGAGCGGTGCTGCTGCGACGTTCGCACCCGGGCCGCCCGCACCACCACACCGTCAATCAAAGGTCGCCGCTTCCAGAGCCGGAGTGCCGCCCACCACATTGCAGAGACGCAGTGCCACCCCAGAGCCGGAGTGCCGCCCCTGCAGGGCTGAGCAGCACTGAAGTCAGTGAGACCGCTCCTTTTCTGCTTCTCTTTGTATTGCTAATTCTCTTGCAACTGTCAATTGTTAGTTAGTGAGTACTTAGCTAGTTAGTGAGCACTTAGCTGTCAATTATCAATTGTTTTAGTTAGTTGCAATTACATTCAATTGTTTCCTCAATGTTTGTATATTAGTTTCAATTAGTTGCAAAAACCTTCAATGGTTTAGCAATTAGTTTCTATTAGTTGTAATTACATTCAATTAAACTATCACATCGTTTGTTTTTAGAATGGACATCGTCGGACACAAGCATTGAAATGTTTGAATGCTTAGTACTAAATTTGGAAGCTTAGTTATACTCAATATCATGCATGAATGCTTAGAGATGATTGTAGTCGTAATGTACACGTGAAGACAAGCATAATGGTGTACGACGTCAAGATAAGCGTGGATGGTAGATCTGGACTTAGAACTTTCAATTCTGACCTACTTTCCCCCTCTGTCTCATTCTTCCCTCTCTCGTAAATGATTGAAAAATGGAAATGAGCAATGTATCCTATAGAATTTAATTACCTGTTTCGAATCGGCACGTTTCACATGCTATTGGCATGTGAGACGTGCAGGTTCGGAATTGTCACTTTTTGGACAGCGTGAGAGTGACCGAGGTGGCGTGGCTTGTGACGAGACGCGAGACTGGATCTAGACAAGATTTTGACGGCATAACCCTGTTGTTCTCTGCTGCACCATTTTCGGGCGTGCAGTGGAGAACAGCGGGGTTATGCTGCCGAAATTTCGTTTGGATCCGGACCACGCATCTCGTCATGAGCACACTCCGCTCGGTCACTCTTGGGTGGGTTTAGGATCTATCTGCGTAGGTTGTAGGGGTCGTGACATAACATAACAACGAAACTAATAATGATTTGTATGGTTTGAAGGTATAAACTAAAAAATGGGTGAAAACCGTAAGGTGATGTATGATGGATGGAGTTCAACTGGTGGTCACAATATGGAATGGGCTCATGTCACTAATGTTTTCATGAACCAAGCTTTTGCTAGTGGTGCTTCTTTGGTGAAGTGTCCTTGTAGCAAGTGTCAGAATCGTCTGCATCTGAAAAGACATGAAATTGAGTTGCACCTTTGCAAACACGGATTTATGCCCAACTACTTAGTGTGGTGCAAGCATGGGGAGATGGATCATGCTTGTGAGTTGGACAAAAACGAGGATGAAGATCATATGGATGAGATGATAGCGGATGTTGGTCGAGAGTACGAAGAAGCGTCATTGCCTGAAGAGGTGAAAAAATTTTATAAACTTCTTGCCGCCTCAAATGAAAAAGTGTATGAGGGCACCAAAATGAACGTTTTACAGGCAGTCACATGACTTATGGCGTTGAAGTCTAAGTTCAATTTTGCGAACAATTGCTACAATGGTATCCTGAAGTTGTTCAATGATCTCCTTCCATCAAATAATAAGATGCCAAAAGACATATATGAATCTAAGAAGATTTTGGGTGGTCTGGGCATGAGTTACGAAAAGATTGATGCGTGTGAGAATAATTGCATGCTATTTTGGAAAGAACACGAAAACGATACTCATTGTATGCATTGCAATGCCTCTAGACATGTGATCATTAAGAATGATGATGGAGAGGAAATAACTACAAAGTACCGTTTAAACAATTACGGTACATGCCTATCACGTCGAGGCTTAAACGGTTTTTTCTGTCTCAAGAAATAGCGAAGCTGATGAGGTGGCATTCTGAAGGTATACATGAGAGTGATGGTAAAGATATTATGGCGCATCCTTTGGATGGTGCGGCTTGGCAAGCTCTGGACCATTTTGATCTGGAGTTTGGTACAGATCCAAGAAATGTTCGTCTTGGGATGTCAACAGATGGTTTCACTCCTTTCAGCACCAGTAACAGTCCATATTCTTGTTGGCCTGTTTTTATCATACCTTACAACCTCCCTCCCAACATGTGCATGAAAGAAGGATACATATTCCTCGCAGTCATTATTGCTGGACCTAAACATCCTGGAAAGAAAATCAATGTGTTTATGCAGCCGTTGATTGAGGAGCTGAAAAAGCTATGTCAAGGTGTAAAAACATACGACCGTCATCTAAAATGTGAATTTACCTTACGTGCTGCGTATCTATGGTCTATACATTATTTGTTGGCATACGGCATTTGGGCTGGTTGGTGTGTCCATGGAAAATTGTGTTGTCCTATATGTATGGCTGACACCGATGCCATCAATTTGAAGTTTGGAAAGAAAGTCAGCTTCTTTGATTGCCACAAACGATTCCTTCCTCCAAACCATCCTTTCAGGAGTGATACACAATCATTTTGAAGAGGCAGAAGGGTTACAGAAGGACCACCTTGTCGATTGACAGGCGAACAAAAAATGGCATGGCATGCAAAGTTAAAAGAGTCCGCAGAAGGTGTTTTCCAAGGCTATGGTAAAGAACACAATTGGACCCATATTTCTTTTCTTTGGGAGTTACCATACGCAAAGGAATTGCTTTTACCACACAACATAGATTTGATGCACCAGGAGCGTAATGCCACTGAAAGCATCATAAGCATGTGTTTTGATTTTACCGGTCAAACCAAAGATAACTTGAGTTCAAGGAAAGACTTAGCTGACATTTGTGATCGTCCTGCACTTGAGGTTATAACAAATGCAAGTGGAAATGAAAGTAGGCCACGAGATCCATATAGTGTCAGGCCAGAAGAAAGAAAGCAAATACTTAGTTGGTTGAAAACATTGAAGTTTCCTGATCGCTATGCAACCAATATAAAACGATGTGTTAATCTCACCACCGATAAACTGAATGGGTTGAAGAGTCATGATTACCATATTTTGACAGAGAGACTTGTACCGGTAATGTTCCGTGGCTACTTCAAACTTGATATGTGGAAGATATTTGCCGAACTTAGCTTCTTTTATAGGCAGATATGTGCTAAGGAAGTTTCAAAAAATATGATGCGGCAGTGGGAGAAAGAAATTGTTGTGTTTGTATGTATGATGGAAAAAGTGTTTCCGTCTGGTTTTATTAATGTTATGCAACATTTGCTGGTGCATTTACCTTATGAAGCATTGGTAGGAGGTCCTGCACAATTCAGGTGGATGTACAGCCAAGAAAGAGAATTGAAGAAACTTAGATCTACATTGCGTAACAAGGCAAGAGTTGAGGGTTGTATTGCAGAGGCATTTGAATTCAAAGAGATTATTAACTTCTCTAGCAGATATTTTTCATGTGCCAACAATGTGAATGCATCTACAACACGGTATCATAATGTAGAGGAGCACACTACAAGTGAGCTTCCGATTTTTCATTGGAAGGGAAAGTGTGTTGGAGCTGCTAATTCTCATCATATTTCGGAAGAAGAGAGAAACTACATGATGCTTTATATATTTTTCAACATGGAGGAAGTGTTTCCATATTTTCAAATGTTTGACAAGCTATATTGGACATCTCCACGAAAGCTACGCAAAGTCAATTAGATAAGTTACGTCAAAAGGGCATAAATGGTGGGCCAAACTTTGTGAACTGGTTTCGTGAACATGTAAGTTCTTTATTCGTCTTTTTTCATAAAATCATAGTTCACATGACTATCGTAATATTCTAACTTTGCTTATTTATATAGTCTATGAATGACGTCAACATCCCTGATGACTTGCAACAGATGTTGGTGGTCAATTGAAAGCAAATGAATTTAAACGATACGATATCAACGGATATCGTTTTTGGACGACCAGTTTAGAAGCAAACCGTCCACTTGCTGCCACTACAAACAGTGGAGTAATGATAGCAGCCGCAGAATGTAGTGGAGAAGTGAAAGAATACTACAGAGTTCTTCAAAAAATAATTGAGTACACATTTGGCGGTCCAAAAGTACTTCAACTTGTCATTTTTGACTGTCAATGGTTTAATCCGACATCGGGAACTCGTGTGGATGATTTTGGAATGGTGGAGGTCAACCATAACTCACAGTACATAGCTCTTAACAATAATGTTGTGCTTGCGAGTCAAGTCGAACAAGTGTACTATTTAAGTTATCCTCACCCAAGTTTGAAAAACTTGTGGGTAGTATATAAAGTGAATCGTGAAGTGCACCCTCGTCGTTATGATGGTTACATAGAGAGTCAAGAAGATGATAGGGACACTGTCTATCAAAATGAAGTCGAGGAAGTAGAAGATTTTAGGATATCTTGTGAGATAGAACTCGGGGAAATAAATAGAGGTACCCAGGAGTTAATGTCTGATGAACAAGTTGGCTCTTCGAGAAAATGTCTTCGACAATCACAAAGAATTATTGAAATACACAAAAGGAATATCGAAGAGCATGTCACATTTGAGGAAGAGAGTGAAGAAGAGTTTGAAGATGAGATGGAACAAGAGATACATGAACATATTAGTGCATGTGTGATAGAAGCAGATTATGATGCTGATGATTTCTAATTGTTGGTATATACATTCTTTTATATCCTCATATGCACGTAAAATCTTAGTGCTTTATATTCTCGTGTAGTAATCATTTGTCTAAATTTGTGTAGATGTTGAAGCATTTAGGATTTGGTAAGAAGGGCAAGAAAAACAGTGGATCTTCGTCATCCACGTCTCAGCCTAGTACTGGTTCAGACCAAACAGGCATATTTTAGGTAATTGGTTTTTTCAAAATTTATTTCAATATAACAATTATTTATTTATTATGTGTTACATTTTTATTTGCTTTTGCAGGGTACTAGTGAGAGTACACGGAGGAGACGAGAGTTGTTGGAGTACGTGGCAGAGCAGGGAGGAGGCTCAGAGCAGAGAGGAGGCTCAGCAGCATGCTCGAGGGTTGAGACGAGAGTGCTTGATCGGTGCCCCACATACGAGGAGTTGTTTGGGGAGGAGGCAGGACAGGGAGGAGGCTTCGAGCAGAGAGGAGGCTTAGAGCAGGGAGGAGGCTTAGAGTAGGGAGGAGGCTTCTGGCAGGGAGGAGGTCTTGAGCAGGGAGGAGCCTTCGAGCAGGGAGGAGGTTTCGAGCAGGGAGGAGCCTTAGAGCAGGGAGGAGCCTCGGCAGCAGGCTCGAGGGTGCAGGAACTTGAGAAGTCACCCTCCTTTGAAGGTGGCACTGAGGGGGACGATGAGAATGAAGAGGAGGCCGATGATCCGAAGCGAGATGCAAGGTTGGCAAGAGCGACAGAGCTAGCTGAGTTGGGGCGGCCCAATCGATGTCCCTTTAGGTATTATTTTAGATTTATTGATCAACTCAATATCTTTTATATTTGTTTTCTGGTCAACTAATTAACTAATATTATCTGTACAGGTTACAAAGACATCTTTTATGTAATCCAGGTAGAAGCCTTGACGAGCGGACTATTATTAGGCCAAAGGGTACCAGATGCTGGATCGAGCCTGGTTGGACTCGCAAGGGTCATCGATGTGTAGTCAACACGGAGTTGGGAAATGCCATTCGGTATTGTTTTCCCGGTATGGTTCTAGTGGAAGGCCAAAGAAAGGCAGTGCATAGTTGGGATCACTCTGCGTTAAAACCGTATGGCAGAGGTACTTGTCAGGATAGAGTTTGGGACATGTTTTGGGTAAGTTTCTTTATTTCCATTTAATCACATTGCTTCTTGATTTGGATGACAGTAAGTGTTACTTATATGCATGGTTCATTTCGCTTGGAGGAGAGTACGAGTGAATCTCATGCATGTTTCATTTTTCAAAATGCAGCTAGAAGATGTACCAAAAACTCTTTCTCTGATGCACGAATCAAAGCCGTGACCGTGTACTACAAGACGGTGCTGTTACAACCCATGACAAATAAAGATGCATCTAAAATACACCTACATAAGGAGTACTTACAGACTAGTGTGGATTGGATTTGTGCGGATATGGAGGCTTGGCAGTGGCTATGCGAGTATTGGGCGTCAAATGAGTTCAAGAATAAATCTAACAGAAATCGAAGGAACCAGAAGAGCAAGCCTGGAAAGCACTTCTATGGACCAGATGGATATGTGCGGATGGAGCAAATGATGGTATGAATTCTTACAATCATACTTTGCTTGAAAAAATTGTACTGATTGTAATGTTGAAGTTTTGTATTGCAGACAGCTGAAACTGGGGCGCCTCCTACTTTTTTCGAGCTTTATCTTAAGGGACACAGAGGTCGAGATCCAAATGATCTGGAGCAGCTGTGTGACGAGGCATTGACACAAAAATTGGTATGAATGTTCACTATTTGTTAGATGTGTTCATGAAGTCAATTTATCTTTTACTAGATCTATCTGTTATTTTAATATATTGCGGGCAAAATATGTTGAGTGTTTCAAGAAAACTCATGGAGATGACGGGGACTATGTTAGAGAGCATTTGGATGTGGAAGCAGCGTACGAAGCCGACGGAGGTCTACCGCATGGAACGTATGTGAAAAGATGTTGATGATTTATATTTTATGGCTATTAATTCATAACACTTACATATTTTCTAGACTTGGCTTGGGTGATGGTTATGTGGAGCGCGAGGCTTATGCTAGACGAAGTTCGTCTAGCGTCAGCTCTAGTAGGTCCGAGTCTAATACGGAGAGAGAATTAAAAGAAGAACTGAGACGCAATAAGGAAGAGATGCGTTAGATACGACATATGGATATGCAAATGCAGCAACAAATGGCCTATATGTTGCAGGTACACATGATTGTTTTGTTCGAGTTAAATTTTTCTTATTATAGTATGTTACATTAATTAACTCATTAGCTTTACTTGGTGTAGTTAATCCCTCAAGGTGGAATTGGATTGCAGTACGGTGCTCCTCGTACCCCATTTGCTTCGTCGTCACAGGTATAATTTGACTTTGTATATTATTCATTCGAGTAACACTAGACAATAGTAATAATATTTGTCACAGGGTTCCGAGAGTGGCCAAGGATATATTCCACCAGCTCAAGGATTTCTATCGATGTTGGGCGCAACTCCTCCAGCTTGGCCACCATATCCAGGTTTTCTACCACCGCCAGCCGGTCCCGTGCATGAACCATCGGCAACTCATGCGGCAGCGGTATGATTTTCTTCTAATCTTAACTCATAGTCAAATTAATACCAATGTTTATAGTTATGCAAGTTCATATTAGTGAAGTAGCGTCCTACTTTGATATCGAGACATGCGAAATCGTTTTTACTAATGCAAATTTTAATTTGAATGTGTTTCCTGTAGGGTTCTCATCAAGTGACGCCCGGAGGTTGTGATGATTTTCTAAATTTGAACGATAACATGGGTGCAAGCGGTGGAGGAGCGAGTGGCGGAAGCTCTCACAACATGCGTGCGGATTGATCTTCACTATGGTTGTTTACTATCTAGACTTGAACCGATGTTTTTAGGTTTAAGTTGTTTGTGATTTTTCGAGTTGTTCACTATGGATGTTATGAACTTGTATGGCTAGCTTGCGGTTATTGAACTTGTTGCTGCTGTATTAAACCCTGTTGTTGCTGAACTTGATTCACTATGGTCTGTATAAATTTGTTTCGCTGTATATGTGTTGTAATGGCTTGAAAACTGCTATACTGAATAATCTAAGTGTTAAATTGCTGCTGTATGGATGGTTGGTGGGATCGGAGGCTCCCCAACCGGGGAGGCAGAGAAAACAGTGCAAAAAAAACCATATAAGAATGTCGGTTCTGGGTCACCGACGCATATATATGCCGTAAGACCGTCGGTTGGCCACGTGGCCGATGGTCATAAGTGAGGTAAAGCCGTCGGCTGGCCGTGCGAACCAACGCTTCTAGGCTTTAAATGCGTCGGTTTGGAGGCTGACGCATATAATGTTATGTGCATCGGTCAGGGACCACCGACAGTCATAAATCGTTAAGAGCGTCAGGACCGACACTTCTACGTGTTAAAGACGTCCAATTTGTGATGTCGGCTATATGCGTCGGCCAGCCGACGCTCATAGTGTATGTACGTCGGTTTTAATACACAACCGACATTTACACGGCCGACGCCCTATATGCATTTTCCTGTAGTGGATAACTACATGGTTTATGACGGGTTTACTTCACATACATTATATATATTTCTTTTTCAAATGTTTTAATGTACTTTTCAACACTTAGCCATTATTATATTCGTCATTTGAATCAGCTACATGTCATACTTTCCACACTTGCTGAGTACGACATGTACTCACCCTAGCAATCCCCCCCCCCCCCCGATAGTTGCAGGTTAGGATTGGCAGTATAACGATGACAATGCAGAGTTCTAGGCCGTGCCTACCGTCAGCTTTGCCTGTGGAGTGTTGGAGTTGCGCTATCCCTTTGCTTAGTTGCTTAGTTTATTTCCGCTGCACTAGTTCAAACTTGTCATTAATATTCATTAGAGCTTGTATTCGAGGATATTCTGAATTGTGTAATAAAAATGCTTAATTAATCTTGTTTTGTGGTAATTTCTGTATATCCTTTTGTGATTGCACTCGTTTATGTGTGTTGAACATCCTGGGCACACATATGCGTTCACTTGGTTCATTTTTGGAATTGGGTGTCACACATATTGAGTACTATGTGAGCATTTATTGATTGTACTGCTTGTTTTGCATATTTGTCACGCAGAAGGTAACGCTCTAGAGGGTGTTTACGAGGACCTTCACAACCAGAACTTTGAAGCTTCTGATCCAAACCATCCACAAGAGCAACGAAAGTGTCCTTGAACATTTTGATCTTGTTTTCAAATGTTTTATTTGCAAAACTGCATGCTTGTGTCAAATTGATGGGAAACCCATGATAGGTGTTTACTAGGCTTGCTGACCATCCTTCTCGCTTGGGTTATATTGTTGAGAGTCGGGATGGTTATTTTACCTTTTGTCCCCGCTTAAACTTAATTGTGATTGGAAATAACCTAAAGGCTTAATTATGAATAAATGAACTTATGGATGATGAGAATTGATGAATATGACTATGTGGTAATATGAGACTTGGGTGATCTAAGCAAGCATGTTTGTGGTTTGCGAGGACAACAGTGCCACCACAAGGCCAAGTATGGGTGTGGCTTAGCTTATTAATTAGGTGTATTGCCAGCATTGATCAGATCGATTGGAAGGCTCAGGGAATGGGAGTCGGTTGGGTTTGCATTAGTGGCGGGACTGCCCTGGAATCCAAATGGCACAAGAGGGGGCCCTTGGATGGATGTGCTCAGTTGTGAGACATCACCTCCGGTGAAACCTTAGTGGTTCTAAACATGCTAGTAATCCCTTTGTAAAGGCTATTTTGTGATCTCTTGGCCACACACCAATGGAAGTGTGTAATGTGACCGACGGGTCAAGGGCATGATGGAGGTTATTTAGTCACCGAAAGGGGATAAAATCACGAACTTGTGGGTAAAACGGTACAACCTCTGCATAGTGTTAAAAACTATCATGATAGCCGTGCTCCCAGTTAAGAGCACCTGGATGACCTACATGATTAGAGTTGGAATTGGTATTTGGGATGGTTTTGGACATGGTTATGGTTTGGGTTATAACTGGACATGGCTGGTCATGAGAGCGAGAAATTGGCATATGGATGGTTATTAAATTGATGGCTGAAGTATGATGGTAATGGATTATGATTGATATGGATTATGATGTTTACTTGGGATATGTTGGGAATTTATTTCATCTAGACATTATAGGACGCTTTTACATAATTGTGAATTTGAATGTACTTTTCTGCAATCAGCCATTTATTATCATCCTTGTTTTTAGCTACATGTCATACTTTCCCACGTTTGATGAGTACGACATGTGCCCACCCTTGCTATTCCCCCACTAAAACAGTTACAGGTGATACTTGGGAGTACCATGAGGATCATGTGGAGTACTATGTCACATGCTATCGTCAACTTCCTGCGGAGTGGTGTCGCGCTATTTAGTGTAGTTTATCTCACCGCTGCAATAATAATAGTTAGAGATTTGTAATTTGTGAACCATTAGAATTTTGTATTAAGGTACTTATTTTCTTTTTTGAGATGTGGTTATTTTCTGTATATCATTTGTGATGCACTCGTGTATGTGTGTTAAACATCCTGGACACACATATGCGTTCACTTGGTTTGATTTTCGGAACTGGGTGTCACATGTGAGGGAATAAATATTGCTTAGACACATCATAGTTAGATTCAACATAATTCCACTTGTACTTCAAGAAATAGAGCAAGCAGGAGTTTTTATGAAGAAATGATGGAGAATGAGGGGAGCAAACCCAAACTGTGCCACCCCAGCCAATCATGCGATGACATGTGGTACCACATGGATCCATGACTACTTCCCAGGAGAATCCGAGGAGATCCAATAGTGCTAAAGCTAGAAAGGGGTTAGGGACCACCAGGAAGCCACCACGAGGTAGCACACTCGAAGGGGGGCCAGGACCAGGTCCATCGACCCCCCTAGTAGATCAACTTGGCTCTGGCGCCAAACCCGATCTTCCTCCATGTGTTGGCTCCTCATGGCTCCCTGAAGGCGGTAAAGACTAATTCGTGTGCTAATTGTTGTGGAAACAACCTCTACTCCGTGTATAAATAGAGGGGGTGCCTCACTTCTCACACACACCACTCAAGCATTCTCTCTTATATTACACTAGTGCTCTCTTAGTCTTTAGTGGAGGATAGGCTGTAGAGAGGAGCCTCCCATGTCCAAAATGGGAAAGATATGGCTCATGTATCTTTTCTTTTATTTGTGACATTATGCATTATATTAATATCATTAGTCTTTGCTTATTTATATACTTGGATAAAGCGTTCCTAGTTTGGTTCTGGAGTCCATGTATGTGTTATAGATGTTGTTATGATCTAGTAATAATGCCTTTATTATATTATGATTAACATCATACACCATCATTATAGTCTAATTAGGTATTAATATGATTATGTTAATATGAGTAGTTTAGTGTTTGGTCCCAACATTGGTTTCAATGATGTTTAGGTTAGTCATTTCCTTAGGAAGGTACTTATACCGCAACTCTTAAGGTATTTACTTGGTATGTAAGCAAGTGGTGACAGTCCTGTCCGTCCTTTGTAATCCCCATGTTTGGCTACATCGTAGGCTTGTGTCGGGAATCATCCTAATATTCTCAGGGGTAAACCCGTGTCCGATGTGTTGAACCACTAAGCCCTATTACTCGTTGTTAGCATAGCCATGTGTACACTAGTTGACTGTGTATACAAATACTTAAAGCACTGTAGGAGTAGCTCCATCCCTAACTTAGCCTTCACTAGGACTTTCTTACCCTTTAGAGTAGTTGCTTAGGTGTGTGTCACACTACCCCATCACTTTATCTTTGACATTGCCACTCTTCTACCTTATCTTCCTTTGGGATAAATAAATACGATACCCTAGGGAATACTGTCGGGTGAAATACTACAGTGGTAGTTTCCGTGCGCTTGCGGAATTCATCTTGCTTTGGCTTAGGTTATCTTAATGCCTCTGCAAACTAGCCTCACTGCTAGGATGACCTATAGACATTAATAAATATCAACAAGCATTTCTGGCGCCATTGTCGGGGAAGGCCCAAAAGACTTGCATGATCATGTGGTATATAATATTCTAGTAGGTTTTTAGTAGGACAACCCTCCTCTGTTTTTGCATTATTTGATATTAAAATGGGGTAGTGTATGACCGATTTCCATTTGTCGACAAACTTCATAGAAAATCCCGAGTCACCACTGAGAAGAGTTCGACCTTGTGTTGTTCCTCCTCAGTTGATATTGTCAGCTAGGAAACCCGTCATCCCCTCACCATCACACTGCAAGCCAATGGCCCAGAAGACCCTTCGTTAGTTCTCGACTCCCTCTGCTAACAATGTTCCTACTGGGCCCAATGTCAACATGGAAGACGTGAACTTCGAGGTCAAGACTAGCCTAATCACTATGATCCAGGCTAACCCCTTACGTATGAGAGCCAATGAGGATTCCAGTGCTCACTTGCAACAAATCCTCGAGATTTGTAGCACTTTTAAGATCAGTGATGTCACTCCTGATGCCATCCGTCTTCGACTGTTTTCATTCTCCCTCCTTGGGAGAGTGAAGCAGTGGTTCTAAAGTGCTATAAATATTTGGGAGAAATGTTCTTCAGCATTTCTCGCCACGTTCTTCCCGTTGGGCAAGACTAATGCACTACATGGAAGAATTTTCAGCTTCCAGCAAGAGCACATGGAATCTGTCCCCGAGGCTTGGGAAAGGCTACAAAAGTATATCTTAGCTTGTCTCCGCCATGGGATAGATTATTGGCTCATCATCTAAAACTTCTACAATGGGTTGACTTCGTCATCCTGTGACCATGTGGATGCTACTGCTGGAGGAGCCTTCTTCTCGCTTACAGTGCCCAAAGCTAAGGAATTAATCGAGAAGATGGTTTCCAACATGGGTTGGAGCGATGAGAGTATCTATCCCCGACAGAAAGGCATGCACACCATGAAAGAGGTGGACATGATCACTTTCCAATTAGACCTCCTTATGAAGAAGTTGGACTATCAAGCCAACGGTGAAGTATTTGGCACCGTCCCAGCCATAGAATCTCACATGACATGTGAAGTTTGTGGCAACGCGAGTCATATGGGGAACGACTGCCCCGAGACCCGTGAGAATGCCTTATACTTGGCCAAAAACGGGAATTACAACAATGGCAACTGTCTAGGAGGTCAAAGGTGGGGCCAACCGTGCACTTTCTTTCAAGGAGGCTACAACAACAACAACGATGGCAATGGGAACCAGCTTCACTTGAGGGAACTTGCCATGAGCCAACTAAAGATAAATGATGCCCTATGCAAGAAGTTGTCGGCTAATGACAAGACCCTAGAAAGCATCAATGCCAAGGTTGAAGGCTTAGCTTCTGCCTTTAAGAACCAGTTGAGCTTCAACAAGATGTTGGAGACCCAGTTAGCTCAACTGGCAGCAGCTGTCCTGCCATTAGAGAATGGCAAGATGCGAGGATAACCCAAGCCTCCTATAGAGAATATCAACATGATCTCTATACGGGAGGGCAACTAGCTGCAGGAACCAGGATATCCCACCATATCCTGCTCCATTGGCACACAACACTTTGACAAGGCACTTTGTGACCTTGGTGTCAGTGTTAGTGTCATGCCAAAAGTGGTCTTCGACAAGCTGAATTTAACCGCATTGTCTCCAATGCCAATGAAGCTCCAGCTGGCTGATTCATCGGTCCGCTATCCCGCGAGTATCACCAAAGACGTCCCGGTGAAAATCTAGAACCACTTTATACCTGTGGATTTCGTGGTGCTCGACATGGATGTCGAGAAGGAAACTTCACTCATTCTTGGGCACCCTTTCCTTAGCACCGCGAATGCTTGCATTGATGTGGTAGCCCGAGAAATCCGCTTCCATATCAATGGCAAGGAGGAAAAGTTTGACTTTCGTCCAAGGAAGGAGCAATGCTCCATGATCAAAATCAAGTATGGCCCGAATGTCAAACACATCAATAAGGTCAAAGTTACACCACCTCAAGTGGACACCCTCATTGCCTTCATGAGAAAATTGATTTATGAGGAAACTCCATCTTTTCGCCCACGTCAATATTTCAAAAGATGGAGAAGCCAGGGACGCCTGAACAGCCCAAGTCCACTAAGCAACCAAGAAAGGTGTGGCGGAAGAAGCAAGGCGAGTCGGACGTGCCCACTTCTTCGGGGCTGAAGGCTGAAAAATGAGCTTCAAGACGACAGAGGAAAATCCATCTCATCGGATTTTGGATGAGACCTTGCCAATAGGTTAATTTTGTGGTTATCTCATATTGGGTTTTTTTCCATCATTTGAATTTTCAATTTGGATTTTTGCATTTTCCCATAGCATGTTTGGTTTCTCTTGAGACGGATGGGAATTTTGTAGTCTCAACTTAGATTTATTTTTTAATTTAAAAAATCAAAAATCAAAATATTGGATTTGAGGACGTTTTATTTGAAAAACAATGTTTCGTAGCAAATTTGTGGGCGATTCACCCAACAACTAGAAATATAGCTGTTGGGGAGCCACTTGCCCAAAGAGAAACTAGGGGGGACCACCTACAAGTGGCCCACCCCCCCTAGTCGGCCGACTAAGAAAGAGTGCCAATTTGGCTCTCTTTCCTCCAACAGCTACATTCTGGCGTCCTATGACCATTGGGGGTGCTACACTATTTATACATGCTTGGGTGAGTGTGTTGCTTCGCACTTCACCTCATTTTCACCTCCCCAACTCACTCTCACACTTGCTCAAGAATTGTTGTGCTCTTTGTTGCAACAGGTCTCCCAATTTCAAGCCAAAAAGATTTACTTTGATTTCAATTTGCATTTTTGAATTTGCATTCGCCAGTTGATCTCAAGTTGACAAGACAATTCGTAGAGGGTTTTCGCTTGGTTTTCACTAACATAACCCACTTTGATTTTGTTTTGTTTGTTCTCATGTTGGGCAGCCATGAAGAGCATGAAGAAGTTGGTTGGGAAGAGAAAATGACCTTCATCAAGCTCAAGTCATGGAAGGAACTGAAGCTCACACCCCCCCCCCCTCGAGCCTACACCAAGTGCATGCATGGTGGAGAGGTGCGCACGATGACGTTCCGATGGATGAAGATGATGCTCCACTCCGCCTTCACAATGACGACGACCTCGACTTGAGGCATGACATTGAACGACAAGCCTACAACCTCCTTCGAGATCGTGAGTTCGGCCACATGAAGGCCTACGATCCGGTGCTACTCTCCAAAATAGGTATGGATTCAGAATTCTTTACTTTTTGGCATGCATTAGGATGGGATAATTTCACTCAAGTAGATTAGTAAGGTTTACGCATTGTAACACTCTCATTTTCATCAATCATGCATTGCATTCATTCTTATACTTGTCTAACATGATACAACACAAAAAGGAACAAGATTAAAATGAATTAGAATGAAACCAGCAATTAAAACCTGATTCAGTGCGGACTTGTCCGGATTAGACCCCGGAGTTGTTCGATTTACTCTCTGTTGTCTCCCAAACTTATTGGCTATTTGCTACGGATTAGTCCAAAAACGTTTCTATTGTTTTCAGGACTTGTCTGTTCTCATGTACTGACTAGTCCGATCTTTGTTACTGGAACTTTTCAGAGTTGTCTTGTAATTCCTCGAACTTGGTCCAGTTTTGAAAACTGGACAAGCTTTTGGACTTGTCCGACCATGTACCAGACTTGTCCGTTTTACTTTCTGGTCTTGATCGGACCTGTCCAGATTTGCACTGAACCTGCCCATTCAACCTTTTGTACCCCATCGAACTTGTCCAGTCGAACTACGGACTAGTCCGGTGTGTAGGATTTTGACTCGGATTCTATATTTCCCCGACGATGAGTTATTGGGTAATTACCTTAATTAGGCCCAAGTACATCATGCCCCGCCTCGGGGAGCCCAAAAGGGACTCTGCTACGGCCTCTACTTGTTTCCATCGACCTTGACTTGGATTCTACCTTAATCCTACAACCTCTCCTCCTATATAAACACCCTACCATCCTATAACACCCTCATTTTTCATCCGTCATGCATTGCATAAATTCTAATACATGTTTAACATTAAGCAACACAAAAGGAATAAGTTTAAAATAAATTATAATCACGCAAGCAAATAGAAACTTGTCGTGTGGACTTGTCCGTATTTGTACCCCAGACTAGTCCGTCTAACTCTCTGTTGTTCTCCCTGGGTAGGGCGGACTTGTCCGGTTTGGACCCCAGACTAGTCTGGTTTTGCTCTCTATTGTCCTTCCAGACTTTCTCGTTAATGCAACAAACTAGTCCAAAAAGGTTTCTGATGTTTTCCTAAGTCATACCCCGGACTTGTCCGGCCTAGCACCGTACTTGTCTGTTCAACTTTCTGTAGCTTCAAAATAACTTCGAACGGACTTGTCCGCCTTGACAGCAGACATATCCGTTCAACTCTCTGATTTCCAACAGACTAGTTCGGCCTCTAGCGGAGTTGTCCGGTGTGCCCGACTCGAATTAAATCTTTTCCTCCGTGACATGTTATTGGGAATTTGCCTTAGTTGGGCCCAAGAACGTCGTGCCCAACCCCGATGGAGCCCATGTGGGACCCCACCCCAACCTCCACCACCTCAAACTTGAAATCCATCAATCCCTACCACCACCACCACCTCTATATAAACACCCCACCACCCCAACTTTTCATCTCTTGCCATTTTTGAAGAAAAAACCTTAACCCTAGTTTGTGTGCCGCTGTCGGTACCCAGGATACCAGGTACCCATTCTTACTGTGATTAAAACTATGGAGTTCCACCTATCGGAGTTGAAGACTTCCAGAGGCTCCATGTGTCCCGCCGCACCGGACATGCCTTCCACGGTTAGGTAGCTCTGGCGTTGCCACGTGTATCGTAGGGACGGACCTGACTCCCTCCATACGGAAGCTCCAGTCATGCCATGTGTCCAATGACCCCGGACCTAACCCCCAGTAGAGTGAAGCTCTGGTGCTGCCACATGTTTAGCAGCTCCGGACCTGCCTCCCCACGGAGGGAAGATTTGGAGCTGCCACGTGTTGAGCCTCTGGATCTAAGCCTACAACAAGAAGACTGTTGGATCTCTAACGGCACAGACATTCAAGGGGCTATTAAAACAGCCCTTACAAGACCTAGTTAAGACGTCATTAATGATATATTAATGACGCGCAATCAGAGGACTGTTAATACCATTAACACTGTCATTAAGACGTGTTATTACACTGTTAATCACCCAAAACGCCAGTAGATCATGTATAGGGTGTTCAATACAGCCGGGGCCACCTGTCGGGCCAGGCGAACCATGTAACGGCCAGTCCTTAGCATATAAAAGGGCTGCACCACACGGTAGAGACAAGTCCACTCAAGCTCACACACAGACAACGCATACACTCTCATACAATCAGCAATCACCCCATGGAATAGGATATTACGCTCAGGCGACCTGAACCACGTAAAAATCCTCTTTGTCACCGTCCCTCTCTTATTCTTACGTGCGCCCCAACCGAATACGAACCTCCGCGGACTACGCTTTAGTAGTACCGGGGGAAGTGTCATAGAAACACTTCGACATTTGGCGTGTCAGGTAGGGGGCACTCCAGATTTTGAGATGGCGAATTCCGCCACAGCATAATCCAACGGCCATGCTGGGCAGCCTGATGGAGGGAATCCCTCCAATGTGCAAACAGCCTGTTGGTGTTGTTGTCCCTGCGGGTGTCATTCCACCGCCACCACCTCCGGCTGGTCCGACAACCAACGCCAGACATCAAGTTGTAGAGTTTTTGTGGATAACAGAATCGACGAACAATCCAGAGAATGCGCTCAACGTGGAGCGTACTTTGCTAGTCCTCTAGCGTCTGGAGCTCCTCCTGCAGGCATGGAACAATGGCGTGCTGATGTGGAGCATCTAGTCGCAGTCGCAGCTGATGCCATCGACAACCAAGTTTTGCCCCCCTACAGGGCAAGCCCCCTCAAGGAACAAGACTTCGTCTGGCAGACTGGGTCCTTAGGCGTCACACCACAGGAGACACGCTCCTTCAAAGAAACCGACGTCGATGCCCTCTGGGGCACGCCGCACTCAAACAGTGTCGAGGCTATCAACGCATGATCTCTGGTTGGAGCTCGACCGCCGATATAGGCGGCAGGACGAACGTGTCCATATCAAGCATGCTCACGAGAGGCTAGAGGCTCGAGAAAACTCTTCTCCCTTGGGAGTAGGGGGCGGCTGTTCGACCCTGGCCATGCATCTTCGCATGGGCGAATGGTCTCCAAAGTTTCGGTCTCATCTGCCGGAGAAGTACGACGGGACTTTCAACCCCGTCGAGTTCCTCCAGATCTACTCCACAGCCATCATCGCGGCTGGAGGTAATGAGGCCGTGATGGCCGATTACTTCCTAGTGGCTCTAACCGGAACTGCAAGGTCCTGCTTCATGAGTCTTCCGCCTGACTCCATCAACAGTGGGACGGAGCTTTGCTGCCAGTTCACTGCCAACTTTGGGAGCTCCTACACCCGACGTGGCACAAAGCTGGATCTGTTTGCTGTACAACAGAAGACGGGAGAATTGCTGCGATCATTCATCCAACGGTTTTCTCAGGTACATAATACTATTATTTCAATACCCAACGCTTCTGTCATCGTATTTCAACAGGTAGTTAGAGATAAGAAGATGCTGAAGAAGCTGGCAACAAAAGAAGTCAACGGCATCATGGAGCTCTTCAGCCTAGCCGACAAATGTGCTAGGGCTGCAGAGGGCCAAGAGATGCACTCCAAACAAGCTCCGAAGGCTGGTAAATCCCCCTCCAAGGCTAAACCTACTGCCTTCGACTGTGGAAAAAAAATAAAAAGTTCACCAGCCAGAAGAAGTCGTCAGCCAGCATGCCTGCTGCTGCTGCAGCTCCGGGTGGCCGGGGGCCACACCCCGAAAAACGTCCACGACCATAGTCTAAGGACGGCGGCAGCAAAAATATGTGGTGTCCGATCCACAAAACAAACACCTACAATCTTGAAGACTGTTGCGAGGTCAAGCGCCTTGTTGTACGCAACAACAGGCGCCAGAAAGAAGCTCCTATCTGTCAACGGGAAGGAAAGCAGAAGGTCGATGAAGCTCTGGATGATCAGGAGCTAGGTTTCAGGACCCCAAGAAGGTCCTGAAGGCCATTTACAATACCGTCGACGATGATTCTGACATCTTCGACAATGAGCATCGAAAGACTCTCCATACGATATATGGAGGGTCCTGGGATATTACCTCTTGGCGCATCTTCAAGACCATGCGTTGGGAGATGGCTGCCGCACCTCCCACTGCCAATGTAGAACCCCATCGGAAGTGGATGGACACTGCCATCACTTTTGATGCTTCGGATTGCCCAAGAAACATGATCAGACCTTGTCAGCTGCCATTGATGGTTTCTCCTACCATCAACAACGTCGACCTCTATCATGTCTTGGTGGATGGAGGTGCGACACTCAACCTCCTCAGCTACGCAACATTCATGAAGATCCAGCTGAGCCTCTCCGACCTTCGCCCCTCACGTCCCTTTTTCGGAGTAGGTCTAGGAGCTATCACTCCTCTTGGATCAATTACACTCCCGGTGACCTTCGGGACTCGGGACAACTATAGGTCCGAGAAGTTAGTCTTCGACGTTTCCAGCCCTGTATTGGTTTACAGCGGTAGCTCATTACTGCTATTTGGTGTTGAAGATGCCAACTCCTTCAGGTGTTCTCCGAATCCGTTGGGATATCTCTGTGGGAGTCACTGCGCTGGAAGAACTCCACGTGCTTGCAACAATGCAGGAGGAAGGATCTGTTAAGGAGCAAGTTCCTCAACCTTCGAGCTCTCGACAACAAGCCTCAACCTCTGCACCACATGTGCAACCAAGCGGCGACACCGACGTTCCCATCAAAGTCATCCAAATTGGTTCCGATGCTGCCCATACCACCCATATATCAGGAGGTCTAGACAACAAATAGGAAATCAAGCTCATCACTTTCCTTCGAGCGAATGTTGACGTGTTTGCATAGCAACCGTGACAGATGCCTAGGATCCCTAGGGAGGTGATTGAGCATAGCGTGAAGATATATCCTGACACACGATTAGTACATCAGATGCCCCATAAGCAATTAGTCGAGTGGAAGAATTTCATTAGACAAGAGATCAAGAAGCTGCTTGAACTTGGTTTCATCCGAGAGGTTCACCATCCATGGTGGCTGGCAAACCCAGTTGTTGTACTAAAGGCCGACGGGAAGCTTCGGATATGCATCGACTACACAACCTTGAATAAGGCATGCCCTAAAGACCCTTTTCCACTACCTAGAATATACCAGATAGTGGATTCCACCTGCAAGTGGAACTATTGTGTTTCCTAGATGCATATTCTGGATATCATTAGATTCAAATGTCTAGGGAAGATGAAGAGCATATTGCCTTCATAACAGTAGATGGGTTGTATTGTTATACTGCTATGCCTTTTGGTCCCAAAAATGCTGCTTCAACTTTTGTGCGAGCCATGCAAAAAAACATTTGGAGAGCTCATTAGGGACTTGGTGGAAGTCTATGTCGATGACATCATTATGAAGGTGAAGAACAATGAATCACTCCTTGACAACCTGCAAGCCGTCTTCAACAAGCTGCGCATAACGCGCACCAAGCTAAACCCTAAGAAATGTGTCTTTGGGGTTAGCTCCGGGAAGCTCCTTGGATTCTTGGTAACTAACCGAGGAACTGAGGCAAATCCGGCGAAGATCAAGGATATTGAAGAGATGCAGCCCCGAGCCCATGTCAAGGATGTGTATAAGCTAATTATATGTCTAGCTGTGCTCAGCCGGTTCATCTCAAGACTGGCAGAGCAGACGCTTCCCTTCTTCAAGCTATTGAGGAAGTCCGGGCCATTTCATTGGTCCGAGGAAGCAAAAAAGGCATTCTAGGAGCTCAAGCTGCTCCTCACCACACTACCAATCTTGGTAGCTTCGGATCCTGTTGAGCCTCTTCTGCTTAACATTTCGACAGCTATGAAGGTTGTTAGCATGGCCTTGGTCGCAGAACTTCTTCTTCTGTGGTCTGGAGTCAGAGCTCACTGGACCTGCTGAGGCAGAGACTTCGGACCTAGGCTGGGAGCTTGCCGCAGGAGTTGGAGTCACCATACTCGGGACTTCTCTTGGCTGGGACGGACCCTCGAACCTGGAGCCCCTAGCCAGCACTTGGGTCGGGGTTGATTTGCTGGAGCTAGCGCCCCTCATGGAAGGCGGCTCCGAAGAAGGTTTGGCCGCTGAAGTTTGGCTTGGTCGGGGGGGGGGGGGAAGATGTAGTTGGAGATGGAGTCGATCTAATGGAGCTCCCATCAGCATGTCTCAGCTTCCTCTTCTGGCTGGAAGATTCGACTTGCTCCTTCCCTTGTCCTTGCTAGCGTCATCGACCCTCTGGCTTGGAGTAGTGGGAGCCCTCCTTTCCGAAGCTCGAGGAATTGAAATTCCAGAGGTCCCGCGCTTCTCCACCGAGCCGAGGTCGTCCAGCTCCGGCATCCCCTTTCGAAGCTCCCTCCTGAACTCAGGAGCAATGTTCAGAGGAAGGAAGTCCGCTGGCGGAGTCTAGACGTCCTAGGTGATGGCTCCAAGATGAATCTTTTGGAGATGGATCTTCAAAGAATTATCATCCAAATTAGTTTGAAGACCAATTTTGATCCGGTTGTGATCCATCTCGCTGTTGAAAGCCCAGGCGAGCCACTCTCTTTTCTTCAGCGGAGCCCACCTGTTGACCAAGAAGTTACTGAAGACCATCTGAGGGGGTCACTCCACTCTCCCCGCACAGCTGGATCCTAGTGAGGCGGGCTTGTATGCTTTAGACAATTTCGGAGCTGCATTCCAGGCGTCGGTGTCGACATTGGGGAGGGAGGCTTGTAGGCAACTCCATCCTATTGTGATAATCCACCGTGATGACTAACCAGTCCTTCTCCCAGTTATCCCACTTCTCAGAGGGGAAGGTCATCTAGTACTCGAAGGGAGAGTTTGCACTTCATGAAGTAGTAGAAGCCGATCAACTCATTCCCCTTCCAGTAGTGTGGACCGTGAAGAAGGTCAGGAAGAGCTCGATGCTTAGCGGCACACTCACCCACATCTTGCAGAAGTGGACGAAAGTCACCACTAGAAAGAATGAGTGAGCACAGAGGTGATGAAGCTAGAGCCTATAGAAGTCCAGCAACATCATGAGGAAGTTTGAAAAAGGTGGGATTAGCCCCACCATGGCGTACCCTGAGAAGTAGACGATCTCTCCAGCATTTTCCTTCTTGAAGGGAAGCTTGTTGAAGCGGATGAAGTTGTTGAAGGAGGCACTGGACCACCCCATGTAGGTCCGGACCCTAAAAAAATCATCGTCGCTATTGATCTTGCTGCAGGGAAGACCCAACTCCATCGCGACAAAGGAAAGCGAAAGTTGAAAAAGATATGCAAGGGTGGAGAAGTTATGAGGGCAAGTTCGAATGAAGGTGTAAAGAATCCTCTAACTGTGTAGGTTTTCCTTCATAAGTAAGCCTCCGCAACGCTTGGATGGAAACCACGTCAGGATCAAGATCTCATTTCAAAAGTTTACCCTATCAATGACACGCGGCGCCGAGTCCACTCTGGCAAAAAAGTCGCACTAGGTGAACCGTTGTCATGATGGGAAGTTGGAAACTCGAGGGCGGCGGCCTAACAGGGCTGTAGAGATTACACTTGGAATCGATACGATTTTCGTATTGGAAATCGGCGACCTTCAATTGCGTGAGATCCGCATGCCAGGATCTCACCCGCCATATCAAGAGGAGCCACGTGGCGATGGTTTAACTGCACACCGTCACCCCAACTGCCCAGGAAAAGACATTTGAAGCGGTAGTGCAGAAATCGATGATGGCCCCACCTCGGGTTTCGAAATCTCTCCCAGAGGTATGCCTGGGGCCACTGTTGGTACCCTGATACCAGGTATCCATTCCTACCGTGATTAAAACTACGGAGTTTCACCTATCCGAGTTGAAGACTTTCGAAGGCTCCACGTGTCCCGCGGCACTGGACCTGCCTCCCTCAGTTGGGTAGCTCCGGCGCTGCCACGTGTATCGCAGGGCCGGACCTGACTCCCTCCATAGGAAGCTCCAGTCATACCACATATCCAGTGACCACGGACCTAGCCCCCAGTAGAGGGAAGCTCCGGTGCTGCCACGTGTTTAGCAGCTCCGGACCTGTCTCCCCATAGAGGGAAGCTCCAGAGCTGCCACGTGTCGAGCCTCCGGATCTAAGCTTGCAATGGGAAGACTGTTGGATCTCTAACAGCATAGACATTCAAGGGGCTATTAAAACAACCATTACAAGACCTGGTTAACACGTCATTACTGATATATATTAATGATGCGTGATCAGAGGATCGTCAATACCATTAACACTGTCATTAAGACATGTTATTACACTGTTAATCACCCATAATGCCAGTAGATTGTGTATAGGGTGTTCAATACAGTAGGGGCCACCTGTCGGGCCAGGCGAACCATGTAACGGCCAGTCCTGAGCATATAAAAGGGTTTTGCCGCACAGTAGAGACAAATCCATTCAATCTCACATGCAAACAATGCATACACTCTTATACAATCAACAATCACCTCGTGGAGTAGGGTGTTACGCTCAGGCGACACAAACCACATAAAAATTCTTTGTGTCATCGTCTCGCTTTTAATCTTACGCGCGCCCCAATCGAATACGAACCTCCGTGGACTACACTTTAGTAGTACCGGCGGAAGTGTCGTAGCAACACTTTGATAGCCGCCAGCAAGAGAAGATCTAGCAGCAAGGAGAAGGAGGAGAAGAAGAAGGAGGATCAAGCAAGTGTGATGTTCGTCAACTTCTCGACATCGACGTTCTTCATCACCAATTCTCCATCAACTCTTCACTGCCCAACCCTAATTGTCAAGATTCAAGTTTCACACCCAATTCTCGACCCTTGTACCTCTAAACTGACGATACATTCTCTATATACAAGTTTCCACATGAATCCAACCCTAAATTGCACTATTCAAAAAATCCTAATTCTACAGATTCTGTATAGGGCGGACTAGTCTGGCCCTAGTAGCGGACTAGTCCGATTTTCAGATCTGTTTCAGGCTGAATTAATTCTAAATTGACTCAAGTCAATTCAAAACTTCTTCAAACTTGTTGAAACCTATTGTAATTAGTTAGTAAGAACTAGTAGCAACTCATTAACATGTTTTATCTCATAATTGCATTAATCATGCATGTCATGGCATATTGAGTAATATATGGGCATTTATTGATTGTAATGTCTGTTTTGTACGTCTTTTACGTGGAATAGAAGGTGTTGCAGTAGAGGGTGTTGTCTAGGACCTCAACCACCAGAACTTCGAAGCTTTTGACCCTAATCAATCTCAGGAGCAAGACAAGTGTCCTTGATCATTTTGATCCTGTTTTTAAATGTTTTGTCTGCAAAACTACATGCTTGTGTCAATTTGATGGGAAACCCGTTTATAGGTGTTTACTAGACTTGTTTGACCATCCTTGTCGCTTGAAATACACTGTAGAGAGTCGGGAAAGGCATTTTACCTTTTTGCTTCGCTCTAATTAATTGGAATGAGAAAACAACCAAATAGCTTAACTAAGAATTAATGAACTTATGGATGATGAGAATTGATGAACATGGTTAATTGGTAACATGGGACTTGGGAAATCTAAGCAAGCATGGTTTGTGGAATGGGTTGGATGATATGGTGGTTTGCCAGCCTTAGATGTAAGGATTTGTTCATGCGAGAATAAGCCAGGACAACAGTGCCACCACAAGGCCAAGCATGGGTGCGGTTTAGCTGATTAATTAGGTGTATTGCCAGCATTGTTCGGATCATTTGGGGGAGCAAGGAACGGGAGTCGGTTGAGTTTGCAATAGTGGCGGGACTGCCCTGGGATCTAAATGGCACAAGAGGGGCCCTTGGTTGGATGTGCTTAGTTGGAGGCATCACCACCGGTGAAACCTTAGTGGGTCTGAATATGCTGGTAGTCCCTTTGTAAAGGATAGTTTTTGATCTCTTGGTCGTACACCTAAGGAAGTGTAATTGGCATAAGGGAGGTTTCTTTAGTCGCCGACGGGTTATGAAATCAGGAACTTGCAGGTAAAGTGGTACAACCTCTGCAGAGTGTTAAAAACTATCATGATAGTCGTGCTCCCGGATACGAGCACCTGGATGACCTACATGATTAGAGTGGAACTTGGGTTTTGGGATGGTTTGGGATTGGTTATGGATGATCTATGATAATTGAATATGGTTAATGATGACGGTAAGAATATGGCATATGGATGGATAATGAATGATAAACATGAATTATTATGTTGATTTGGGTTATGAGGGGATTATTTCACATAGATATTGTAGGATTGAAAGTGCATCTAGGCAATCCCTTGTGGGTTTTGGACGATTGATGACAGACAAATGAGATCCTAATGAACTTGTTAAGATGATTGCATGTCAATTTAAATGAGATAGTTTGATGCACTCAAAAAGTGAAAAATGAAGTGGTGAATAAAAGAGAAAAGCCCAATTGATGACTGAAGCGCAAAGTAGACTTAAATGTATAGCATGTGTGTGAGAGACACATCCCGACAGCTCAAGTCTTTGCGTAGGGGTAAGGGCTTAAAATCAACCTAAAGATTCACTGAGCACCAGACTAGTCCATTCAAGTCTCTGTTGTCCAAATTCATAGTGCATCGGACTAGTCCGCTAATGGACCGGACTAGTCCAATCAACTTGTGGAACCACATTTCACAGTGCACCAGACTAGTCCGTTCATGAACCGGTCTAGTCCGTTTAACTTTCTGTAATCCTATTACGCTGTGCACAGGACAAGTCCACCCATAGTACTGGACTAGTACGTTGAAGTCTCTAATGCTCTATAACACATAGCACCGGACAAGTCCACTCGTGGATCGGACTAGTCCGTTAAACTCTTTGGAACCAGGACACTAGACAAGTCCGAACGCATAACAAACTAAACCGGTATACCTCACACTATTTAGAGTTTCTAGTGTGCTGCACATTTCACACCATTTTTACACAGCACACCGGACAAGTCTGGTACCCAGTACGGACAAGTCCGGCCGTCAGGATCCCTAACGGTAACAATTTTGGAAACACTACAAATAAGAGATCCACGAACCCACAAAAAACACGTATTCTACTGTTTACAACTCAAACCCTAGCGCCACCACTTGTCCCATGAGCACGAAAACACATGTCTCCACACATCTAAGGTCTTCAAAGGTGAAAATCTTTGAGTATTCAGATTTGGGATTGGGAGATCGGTTTCTACGCTTCGTTGAGCTCTTGGGTTTGATCTCTTTACACTCGTGCATTTGCTTGTAATCTTTTTTGAGTGTATTTGATCATGTTTTCATTGTAATTCTTGTGGGGAGCCCTCAATGTGTGAGGTTTCCCCATAAACTCGGTGATTACCCGTGATAGTGGAATCCAGTCGGCCTTGTGTGGTGACTTGATGAGGGAAAGGGTTTGAATAGACCCGGCTTTGTGTGGGCTTCCTCAATGAAGAGTAAATATCTTTGATGAGATCAAACCTCGGTAAAAATTTGTGTCCCGTGTGCTTCTTTATTTTACATCATCATTACTTAGGGCATTAAGTTGATCATTCTTGTAACATGAATTACAATTGCTTTCCACATGTAACTTTGCAATATTGATTGTCAATTCATGTGATCTCAATAATTGTTTAATTTCCACTGTTATAACATTTAATTTTTGAATCAACACTTGATTACTTCGCCACACATTGCCACAACGAACTAGTCTGCACCCAGACCGGACAAGTTCGTCACCCAAGTATTTGACAGTTTTATTAAGTGTGCATGAAATTTTCAAAGCCTATTCACCCCCCTCTAGGCCACATTCAATTGGTATCAAATCAGGTTCTCCATCGACGAGACTCACCGCTCGGAGAGATCAATGGCCTCTAAGAAGAACAACGAGATCCCGAAGGTGCTTAACACCGAAGAGAGCAAGATACAAAAGCCTTCGATGTACTATAGGAAAATCAACACGATGATGAAGAAGTATGTCACCTCAATGCACTTTTAAGGAAGAAACTCCTGAGTCAAAAAGGAAAAGAGTAAGAGAAGACGACGGGGAGTGGTCACCAAGCCATTAGATGAAAAGAGGTTTTGTTAGCTAATAAATGAGCTAAATATACTTGAGTCACAAAATGTGTCTTGAAACACTGCATACCTGATTGTGATTTCAAAATTTACTCATTTTTTTTTGCGAAAATTTGTCCCTTATCTCGATTTTCTCCTAAAAACTATTAAAATTAGTGAATCTTGGTGAATTATGGACATTGTATGATTGTTGATTGCTTAATGGTCATGTTCATCAGGATTATTTGTGAAATGATTTCCTTTAGATCAAACATCCAAAATCCTGCAAACACGGGACTAGTCTGGCGTCAGCACCGGACTAGTCCGTTGCCTCAAACTAGTCTGGCCCTGGTCCGTTGTACCGGACTTGTCCGGTGTCGACCGGACTAGTCCGTATATATTGGGGTTAACCCTAGCCCACAACTAGGAGCTCATCCACCACATCTCATAATCTCTTTTGATCTCTCTATCTCTCTCTCTTCAACCGTGAGCTCCAAAGGCGATTTTCGCTTTTAGCCATCAAAATCACAGATTTCTCCAAGGGAAATCCTCTCCTCGGCGCGAAGCTTGTCCACTCGGACTAATCCGGACCATACTCCGCTCCTTCAACTCAAATCTTCAATTTTTGAGAAAATCTCACTCAAACCATAGGTCTCATCTTTTCTTAATTCTTGCTTATTTTTTTTATTCCTAGGGCATACATTACTTCTCTAGATGTACTCCTACTATTTCATTCTCATTGTGAATCAATTTGAGCAAGATTTGTTGTAAATAGGAAATTAGGATTCTTATGCCAGATCGGACTAGTTCAGTGTTCAAGTGCGGACAAGTCCGGTACTACGGACAAGTCTGCACTTTGAAAACGGACAAGTACGGTATCTGACAATTTGAACCTCTAAATTCTTATTTGCACATAGTCTCAAATCCATTCTTATCAATCCTTGAATTCCTTTGTCTGGCACGATGTCTTCTGGTTCCGAGGACATCTCTTTTGATTATGATGAAGAGTGTAACCCTGCTAGAGTGCAAAGAGCCAAAGAGAGGGTGATGAAGAAAAGGACATCTCTTTTGATTATGACCACAATGTTCACTCCTCTCCCCTCGATGATGTACTTCCCAAGAAGAGGAGAGTGGTGGTGAAGAAACCAATCAGCAAGGAAGGTGTTGGGAGTTCATCGGCACCCAAAAGAACTCTCAGCAAGGGCAAATGACTGGCCAGTGGTCCTATTGGCCCATTGAAGATGAAGGCTCCTATTCATTGCAATAGCCAACCCTCTAGTGATAAATTTACAGGAAAAGGGGTTGAATTGGCTGACAAGTTCAAAAAGTTGGAAGTCTATGAACAGCCCAAACAGTCACCTGACCCTAGATTCTGGAGTAACTTCCATGCTGACTATTATGATCATGTATACTTGAAGATGAGGAACCCAGTGATTGAAAGTCAGTGGGTGAATATCACCTACCTCCAGTCCAAGATATGCCAAGCTTATCAGGAGGTCCTAGAGGCATTGGAGCAACATGGACTAGAGGATCTTGTCTCTTTCTAGTAAGACTAGAACATTGAGGTA
The DNA here is from genome assembly GCA_036927565.1 of Tuctoria greenei. Taxonomy (NCBI): domain Eukaryota; kingdom Viridiplantae; phylum Streptophyta; class Magnoliopsida; order Poales; family Poaceae; genus Tuctoria; species Tuctoria greenei. Next base: position 175,624,831 of record JAYESD010000006.1, read on the forward strand.
ATCACTCAATTCTATTCTACTCTTTACTTTTCTCGTGATGACATAGACAAAATTATATGGATGACACATGGAGCAAAATATAGTGTCACATATGAAGAATTTGCCAGAATTCTTCACCTTGAAGATCCTATAGAGAATTGCATCATCATTCACGACCTAAAGCCCCTGGAGAAAGATGAGTTTGACTTTCTCTATGATACAAGAATGCCATACAAGTCTCCAACTACCAAATACTTGAAGCATTTCTTTGCAGTGCTGAATAGAATACTGAGGAAGACCATAGCTCCTAAGGAGGGAGATGCGGGGACTATCCAGGGGACACTCAGGACATTGATGAAGGTGGTCAACAGGAGAAGGACCGTCAATGTCTTTGAGTATATTTATAATGATATTGTGAACATCTCCATCACCCCTAACAGGTCCTGTGGCTATGCACCCTATATCATGTATATGATTGCGAAGGTGACAGGGCTAGAGTTTGTAAAGGATGTTCCTCACACTGGTCTCAGGCCTCAGAAGCCTATAATTTACACTGTCCCCTTTGCTCCAACCTCACCTGCAGAGGAACAAAGATCTATGAGGGCTCATGAAGGCACGAGAACTGAAGCTGCTACTCCTGCTCCTCCACCTTCTAGAGAGTCCTCTAGTGGTGCGCTGAAGATGCTCTCATCCATCTTTGCATCCTGCCGCAAAGTGGAAATTAAGCAGCACAAGGAGAGTCTGGCCAGGAAGAAGCGTCAATGATATGTAAAGGCCAACATCAAAGCAATCTGTGAGAAGCTGGAGATGGAGCCATTGGGGTCACCTAGATCTCAGAAGATTCTAAAGAAGATATCACAGAGATGGCACCCCTCTCGAAGCAAGAGTTAGCTTCATTCGGATTGGCTAGTGCCTCTGCTCCTCCTCCTCTGTAAGCACCTGAAGATGAAGAAGAGGATGAAGATAGGACTGAGAGTGAGGGAGGAAGTGGCGATGAGTGATTCCACTCAATTTTTCACTTTTTGGTGCCTTGATGCCAAAGGGGGAGAGATTGAGACTAGTAGTCTATTTTGTAGCCATTAAGGACTTGTGATCAAGGACACGTATCTCGATTTCAAACTATTGTAATTTATTTTGGATGTGCTTACTTTACTTAATGAGTGATGCCTAGTTTAATGATAATGTGATGATTGTTGCTATAATTGTTAAGTTATTATCTTTTGCTCATCACATCTTTTGATCACACACTCTTTAGGAACCCCACCATAAAGAGTGGATATATGTGAAAAGTTTGTGTTACTCAATTATAATTCTCATATATGCACACTTTATGAAAATCAACTTTTACCCTTAATTGTGAAATCTCAATTGGTTCTCATCAATCACCAAAAAGGGTGAGATTAAAAGTGCATCTTGGCAATCCCTTGTGGGTTTTGGACGATTGATGACAAACAAATGACATCCTAATGAACTTGTTGAGATGACTGCAGATCAATTTAAATGAGATAGTTTGGTGCACTCAAAAAGTGAAAAATGAAGTAGTGAAGGAAAAGAGAAAAGCCCAACTGATTACTGAAGCGCAAAGTAGACTTAAATGTATAGGATGTGTGTTAGAGACACATCCCAAGAGATCAAGTCTTTGCGTAGGGGTAAGCGCTTAAAATTACCTAAAAATTCATTGAGCACTGGACTAGTCCGTTCATGGACCGGACTAGTCTGTTCAACTCTCTGTTGTCCAAATTCACAGTGCACCGGACTAGTCCGCTCATGAACCGAACTAGTCCGATCAACGTTCTAGAACCGCATTTCGCAGTGCAGCGGACTAGTCCGTTCATGGATCGGACTAGTCCATTTAACTTTCTGTAAACCTATTATGCTGTGCACCAGACAAGTCCATCCATAGGACCAGACTAGTCCGTTGAACACTCTGATGCTCTATAACACATAGCACCGGACAAGTTCGCTCGTGGACCGGACTAGTCCGTTAAACTCTCTAGAACTCAAATACACGGGACACCGGACAAGTTCGGACACCTAACAGACTAGTTCGGTATACCTCACACAATTTAGGGTTTCTAGTGTGCTGCACATTTCACGCTGTTTTTACACAACACACGAGACAAGTCCGGTACCGAGTACGGACTAGTCCGGCCGTCGGGATCCCAAATGACAACAATTTTGGAAACACTATAAATAAGATATCCACGACCCCACAAAAAAACACGTATTCTACTGTTCACAGCTCAAATGCTAGCGCTACACTTGTCCCAAGAGCACGAAAACACATCTATCCACACATCTAAGGTCCTCAAAAGTGAAAATCTTTGAGTATTCATATTTGGGATTGGGAGATCGGTGTCTACGCTTCATTGAGCTCTTGGGGTTTGATCTTTTTACACTCGTGCATTTGCTTGTAATCTTTTCGATTGTATTTGATCATATTTTCGTTATAATTCTTGTGGGAGCCCTCAACGTGTGAGGTTGCCCCATAAACTCGGTGATTACCCATGATAGTGGAATCAAGTCGGCCTTGTGTGATGAATTGACGAGGAGTAGATCTCTTTTGTGAGATCAAACCTCGGTAAAAATTCATTTCTCGTGTGCTTCTTTATTTTTACATCATCATTACTTAGGGCATTAAGTTTATCGATCTTGTAACTTGAATTACAATTGCTTTCCACATGTAACTTTGCACTATTGATTGTCAATTCATGTGATCTCAATATTTGTTCAATTTTCGCTGTTATAACATTTAATTTCTGAATCAACACTTCATTAATTCACCACACATTACTACACCGGACTAGTCTGCACCCAGACCGGACAAGTCCGCTCACTCAAGTATTTGACAGTTTGATTAAGTGTGCATGAAATTTTCAAAGCCTATCCACCCCCTCTTGGCCACATTCAAGGATGCTTTTCATATGTTTTAAATGTACTTTTCAGCACATAGCCATTATTTATTTTCAATTCCTTGTTTAAGTGTGAAACCCGGTTCCGAATATGAATCAAGCGTAACGCATATGTGTGCCCAGGAAGTTCATCACACATATACGGTTGCATCACAAACGATATACAGAATTTAACCACGTCTTAACTACTAAATAAGTACTTTATTACAATAATCCAATAGTTCACAAAGGACAAAACTCTAATTAATGCAGCGGAAAATAAACTAAGCAGCACGACTCCTTTCCACAGGCAATTGACGGCGGTACGCAACCTAGTACTCCGTGTGATCCTCATGATACTCCCAATTATCTCTAGTAGTTGTTGGGGAGATTGCAAGGGTGAGTACGTGTCATACTCAGCAAGTGTGGAAATAGATGACATGTACATAAAAAAATGACGGGAATAAAATGGCTAATTGCATAAAAGTACATTTCATAAACATGTAAAAGCAGCCTATCATGTCTATGTGAGTTATTTCAGCTTCATGACCCAAGTAATTATCATACCATAAATCCAACATTTCTTATTCACCATCGCAATCCATTTAACACTAGCCAACCATTAATTTAATACCATATGCCAATTATATATTCTCTCATGTACTGACTATACTCAAGTGACAAACAAAACCTGTAAAATCCCACTTTTTCCTTTGAGAAGTTCAACCACAAGTGGTTTATCAAACAAAATGGAGGGCAACAAAATTGTGCACATAAGCTTGACCTCACTAAAAAGTTTTCTTTCTACAAAGTTGGGAAGTTATTGATTGCAATGGCTAGGGCTAATTATATGGCAGCAATATAAAAATCAAAACCAATGTTATTTGATTATGTTGCTATGCATATTAGGCCCTGCCAAAAAGATTCAAATCCAAGGCTCAAAATTTTTCCTTGGACTCTTAAATATCTAAATAGCTTCTCAGAAAGTTTTCAAGATTTTTGAAGTAAATCTTCAATTAGTTTGGACACGTACAATGGATTCATTTCGCGTCGACATAAAAATTTGCTTTGCACTAAACTTTGCCCAAATCAACCCCTAAATTTTTCTAAGGCCTTTTATGGTTCAGGGAACATGATTTCAAAGTTTAGAGATTTTTGGACCTCAGATGTTATTTAATTCAACAAGGTTTATACCCATATTGGAAATTCAAATTTGAATTTGAATTTGATGCAAACTGAGTCCAAATTGAGTTCTAATTGCAGAATTGAATTCCCTATATTTTTCTTAGTCTACCTGTAAATTTTGGGAATTTTTGGACAATGTTTAAGCTAGAATTAGAGGAATGGATAAGGGAGAGAGGTGGGGCCCACAAGGCAGACAGTGAAAACATTTCACCGCCTCTGTTTCTCACCCCCGGTCGACACCGCGATGCATGCAAGAGCCAGCTCGCCATCAGCGTTGGTCGCCTCCAGCTGCCCCCCCCCCCCCCCCCCCCCCCCGTCAACGGAGTCCTCACCCATTCACCGAACCACGCCATTTTTCATCGCCGCCGCGATCAACCCAGTGCCGCTCGACGCCACGTGACCTCACCGTCGATACAAGCGCCCTCATCCTCTTGGATCAGTAACAAAAAGGTGCGCAATGACCTCGTGCAGCTTCTGGTTAAGCTTGAATCCCTATCATGCATCCTAGCTCTAGTATTCTTTAAAATCCCGAAGCACTTTTATCACGTTGAGGCTAGATCATCGGTTTAATTCCGATTGTATGTACGAAATCTTTTAGAGGACATGATCTATATGGCCTAGCGCACCTTCCCTCCAAAAATCAGAAGAAACCATTGACTAATTAGCAAGATCTTCAAGTTTTCCCCTTCCGCCATTGATGGAGCTCGGTTCGCCGTCGACTTCGGTAATACCAGCGATGACACAAGCTCTAAACCCTCCTAAGACCTTCCCCATGCATCCACGATGCTTCCCGAGCTTTCAAATGAGAATTTTAGCTAGGGAATCAAAGGTCTCCACTGCACCAAAACCCTAGCCGCCGCCGTCGGGAATTGTTTTCCGGTCATCCCTCGCCGTCGGGAGCTAGTCCATCGTGTTCCCCGTGCGAAAATGTGTGGGAGCGGAGAGTCCCGAGGCCTCCCGTAGGCCAGAGGCTATCGCCGGCGAAAGCGCCACCGCGCGCCGGTGAGAACGCCGCCGCCCGCGCCGTGGACCGAGGTGGAAGAAGACCAGGACGAGGGACCCACCTGCCAGTGAACGCAACGCGCCAGATCTGTCTGTGTCCGTTGGATCCTGTGTGGCCGCATGGAGAAATTTATAACCCCCGGTGTGGCTGGCCCCTGATTGGATGAATTTAAATCCAGTGGGCCCTGGCGCCAAATTCAAAAAATGAATTTTTCCTTTTGGTGCAGAACCATTTCCAAAGTTTGAAAATCAATATCTTTCTGTAGGATGCTCCAAAAATATTCAAACAAATTTTGTTTGAAATCCCTTGAGCTCTACTTTCTATCAGTACCAATTACGTTCTGTGAAACTCAAAGTTAATTTCTGTAGAAAATAATTTTTCCAAATACAAATATAATTTTTCCAGAAAAGATACACACTGGAAAAATCCCCAAAATTCGCAAAACATTTACAGTACTATTTTTGATTACCAGAAAAAGTTTGGGAGCCATTGAACCTGTTTAACCCTCTGTATAGTTCAATTATCTTTTTTAGTTATTGAATTTTCACAGATGTTCAGTTGCTTTATTATGTCCCAAATTTGGACTAAGTCTTCCATTGGTCATAGATTAGCTCCTGTAAAAATCTTAGATTTAATTGACCTACTATCATAGTCCTAATTCAGTTACAAACTAAATACTGATTAAAAGGCTAAAAATTCAATTATAAAATAAATCCAGAAATTCTTGCCAACTTAGAAATACAATAACTCCTTCACCAGAGCTTAGAAAATTATGAAACAAATTTTGCTAGAACCAGGACAATTTCCTCTATCTTGATTATCAACTGCTAGCTACGTTCAAGCTACAATTTCTTCTCTAAAAGTTTTGGAAGATAATTGCTTGCCATAATTTTGGAGACAACAACCTACTTTGATCATCTCCTGTTCTTTGCAAGAGCATCTCTCATATTCCATAGTACCTACCTTCAAAGTTCCAAAGCCAATTAAGTTATTATCACATAATGGTCACCATAAATTAAATCATGGTCTTAGTAATAATTATTTTTCAAAGTCATTCATATATGTATTCTATGCACATCGTATAGTGACCGAAGTCGAGGAGGATCCAGAAGCTTTGGAAGAGCACCTTCCAAATATTAACTCAGACTCTGACCTGCAACAAGGCAAGCCCCAGTTTGAATTTAAGTCGTTTATAAAATTTTACTTTATCATTATGATGAGTAGTATATGAATTGTGCATTACGGTTAGGATGATTGATACTCCACATGCATGACCAAAAATCCCAGAGATTGGTTGGAACGAGTTACAGTTTGACCTATAGTAACTGCTTTGCTAATGCATAGGAAATCCGGTAGAAGTCGAGTAGTTGGAATCTACTCGCGAGAGATGTAGGACATATCTCACAGGATTGGTTAGATAGAAAATGGCATAATATAATGAAACTGAGACCGGGCAGGAAATGGATGGGAAGCGGCAAGAATTGAGTCTCGGTCGCATAGCCCTGCCTGTGTCGATTAAGGCCTGTCCATATGCAGCCCCTTCGGACAAGCTTGAATTGTACCGACAACATAATGGACATATGGAATCCAGTAAACTGATGTAACTCGATAATTGGGGTGTCGAGGACCACTAACTCACCATCGATAGGGGTGGGCTGAGGACAGTAAGGTGTAAATCGGTCGGCGGACACATGAGGTGCTCCGTGCAGAGACCTTCTGTTTGCGGAGGTGAGATGGGTTCGGCGTTCGGGTTTCTTGTGAAAGGTGGCCATATACGCCTAGTACTGAAGAGTTATGTAGGTACAGGTGTGCTCGCTGACACTTCCGAACGATGTATATGTCGTGTTGTCCGAGTGTGTCCTGATTGCAATCACCGTCCCTCGCGGTAATAGAGTACCACTTGTTCACTGAGCGGCAACGTAGTAAATACTAAAGAAGCCAAAAAAATTATATTGTATTGAATTATAATTGCTTTGCAACCTTGTATGATTTAGATATAGTAAAATTAAAGTTTATAGTTCCCCCATACTTTAGCTGTAATAGCATTATGTGCTCTGGGCATGTCATATCATCGGCAAAGCGTTTCTTGTTTGATTGTGGAGCCCATGATGTGCCATGCTTGGAGAATGTCATTTGCTACATAAAACCTGATTATAAGGATCCAGTTGTAGGCGAGTCATTTATGCTTCACCTTACCTATGTTTAGTGTCCCCTTGCATATGTCTAGTGAGACGGGTTAGTCTTGCTGAGCCTTATGCTCACGTTTGCAGTTAACGAGTTTTTGCAGGTTATATAATGGATGAAGGGTTTGATGATGATGCTGCACCCCCTCCAGGGTGTACAGTCGAGTGGGAACCCTGCATGCCGCCGTAATTTGAGTGTTGCTAGTGCAAAGTATCCAAGGCATGGATAACTTTGCTTTTGCATAGCTAGTGCTGAGAGCGTAGCTATGATATATATGTTTCTTTCCTTCCGCTAGTATTGTAAAACTTCCGCTGTATTATAATCAAAGGACTTCGTCTTGTATTTTATTCAGTTTCTATTCTTGTATACTGTTGGGTGTCGCATCGCATGACACCACCCAATGAGATCCTCGGATATCGGGATTCCGGTCCCCACAGTCATGGTATTAGAGCATCAATGGGAATAGTGTACTTGAAAGGAACATATTTTCAGAAATTATGACTTGAGTGAGGAATTAGCTATATGCCTTTATAGGGAGTATTATTAGTATAAGATATAAAGGTGGTAAACTAACTATGTGTTATTATATTGTGTAACGATGCCCCGACGTCAGGTAAGAGGTAAGGTACGCCACCGAGAGCGGGTCTATCTCGGTAAGCTCAACATACAAGGAGTGGTATGTGAAATTTCTGTGGCTTGGCATGGGAAGTTAATAGGAGTCTCTGAAGCTTTCAATGTTTCTGAGAACCTATGATACGCGGTACCCCAGCGTGCTTCAAAGTTAGTGGGAGCCCCCATCGGGTGGTGTATAACCCGATAGTATGCCTCTCTAGAACTATTCATTTTCTATGGGAGCATGCAAAACACGTATGCCCGAGCGTGTATAAGTCGGATCGTACGGGAGTCTTTGCTGTACAGACGTATTTACAGCCATGTACCTCGAGACATGACCTCGGTCGAGGACGACTCACACCAGAGTCGTATGCATTTATTTTCATATATATTATTGTGACTGCCTGTCGTGTTTCCCCGTGCCTCCCTTGAGGTGTGAAGGTGTGAAAGGGGATTGTTTGTCTTTTGCAGCATTAACTACGGTAGAAGACCGTGTAGAAGCCGTTTGCGAGAGAACGATATATGAACCACCTATAGACATAACCGGAAATACCGGATAGAATTTTCTTTGGTGAGATACGTAGTACGGTCAGTATCAAACATGATACTAGACCATCCCCAATGACAGAATGGATGCATAATGCGTTAGAAAGTCCAAATATCAGATGCTGGTAGGTTTGGACTCCGTAAAAAGGGTTCCGACTCGATAGAGTAGATAAAATCAGGATTCTTGATTTCTGGCAGAAGTTGGCTCAACTTCGCCGGATTGTAATCTTGGTTATTTAATAAATAGTATAGGAGTATCATATATGGATGGAATGCTCGTGAAGATCACTACAACATTTCTGTTTACCATAAGAACAGAAAATCTTGATAATCTGTTGAAATCTGGAGTATACTAAAACTGCTCCGGATGACCCAACCATTGTACCAGTTCCAGAAATATTGCCATAACTCACTGTAGGAAAATCTCCTGCCTTATTGTGACACATGTATAGAAAGGGCAGAGGCAAGTCTACAGGTTTGATATTTAGAGTTTTTCCTAATTCAAATTTGATTTAAATCAAATTTGGAACTCAAAACAGTGGACTGCAGGACTACTGGTGCAAACCAGTCAGTTCAACTGTTTAGTTTGGATAGTTATAACTCTTAATCCAGATTAGTGAAATAGTCACATATATACATATCTGGAAAGCTTAGGAAGTCCTCTATCAACTTTATTTTGCATTCCTGATCTAAATCTGGGTATAGCGGTGTCTAATTCCATTTGTGGCAAACTTGGTTCTGGCAGTCCAGAACTTAAAACAGTTTGCACCTATTTTTGAATTTGCGCGCGATACCTGTATAACAAACTTTTCAGGGGTTAAACCTTTACTTATGGATTGTTAACTTGATGTTATACAAAGTTTATTTTGTCATTAGCTCAAACTATTATCATGATAGCCCTGTATAAATTGTGGACATCACTACATATACAGGGGAGATTCTGTCAAAAATTCCAGAAAATATGGGTCAACATAAAACCTGTATAGATTCTATTTCCTAGCTCACTTGTAGCTGTATGAGTACAATCTGGAAAGCTTGGAAAGTATACTACAACTTTTGTATTCATCTCCACCTTTGATTCTGAAAATCCTGTATGAACTGTGGTGTTTCTACAGGAAGATGGCAGCAGAGATGATCCAATTACCTAACGGTTGGGTGCACGCGACATGCACTGGTCAAGGCGGGTTTCCGGATTTGTTTGTCATGCTGCTGAGCCAGTGCGGATATGAGGAGGCGCCTAGCTATTGGGGAAAGGAATTCCATGACAACAGAGTGAAGAAGTGTGTCATCTATGTCGACGTACCTGCTGGTCCACCAAGCAACGGATGGGCCCCCCTTTTTAATCAAAACAAGGGGTGTTCTATTGGAAGAAACTTGGAGCTTCACCGCAAGTGTTGCTATGGGGAGGTTTTGCAGACTTCACCATCATCAGCTTGTGGGTACTCCGTATGAGTTCTTTCCGGTCAGCGGTAGGGCTGCTGGAGGGTGGGCTAACCAATTAATCGCCGATTATGACCTCCACAGGGGAACATCGGTGACAGCCTTAGCGGTGTATGCATCGGCATCACGTCGCGAAAATGGCACCCAGACAGCGTGCATTAAGGAGTTGGTGGATAATCTGAGGGAAACCATGATTCGCGGGGATCGCTTTGAACGTGAAAATAAATCGCTTAGAACCTCGATCGCCCCTCTCAACCAACGCCTCCGTTTCAAAGAAGAGCAGTATGAGCTAATTGCTCAAGACCTGTCAGAGGCTCGTGGAGCAACTCAAGAAATGGAAATTGAGTTAGAAGCAAGCTTAGTTGATGTGCACCAGCTGAGTACTCAGTTGAGCACGATGACTGAAGCTCGAGATCGGTCCAGGGCAGAGGCTCAGGACTAGAAAGCCAGTTGCGAACAGGCCCAGCAAGAACTTGACAGCTTTAGGATGTTTATGGTGCAGGCCGATATACAAGCATTGGCTGCCACAAAGGCATCGATAATGGGTGAGACAGTAGCTTCTACTTCATCACCCATAATCATGGTGCCTACTCCTGAGGATGATTAAGCAGAAGAAGAAGATCTCGAGGAACTTGAATACGTCGAGTAGGACGTATTGAAGGGAATGTGGCAGCACTTCTGCCAACACGGGGCAACATATAGTTAAATGGTTGCTCGTGTTTTTCTTTTGTGACCATGTTTGTGTCATATTAAGAGTAGTGGTGGTTATGTCTAGATAACCAGATGTGTACGACATCTTAAGAGGATCAAGTATGGTAGAGATGTATTTCCATAGTGGGAGTCCATCATTTTGGAGTTTACTACTGTAAACTTGGTCCAGAGATAATATATCTTGTATAAAGTTTGTACTTTATCAATATATGTTGATGTTGTATATTTTCTATCGTGGTCTACCGCATTACTATTTATATGGAAGGATGAACTTGAGGCAGCGAGATTTATGGTGCGAATCGTTGTATTGCAGCATGGTGCGTACACGTGCAGCCCCAGAAGTGGGAGACTCAAGTGGAGGGTAGGGGGATGACACACCACCCCCGGGGCAGAATACGCCTCAGACGCAGCCACCTCCACCACCTCCACCCACACTTCTCAGATGTCTCGCGGAGGTTCTTGCAGCAGCACTCGGCTCGCGCGACAAGCAAACCGAGTTGTTGCGGACTCTTGTACAGAACTCGTCCCGTCAAGGGGGACGACACGCTGATGGGCCACGTCAGTCATATCTGAGTTCCTACTCGGATTTCTCATCGACGCATCCACCGATCTTCAGGGAGGCCGACGAGCCTTTGGAGGCGGACAACTGGCTTCGCACTATTGAAGGGAAGTTTAGTTTACTTGAGGTAACCGAACAACATAAGTCTCTGTTTGCAGCTCAGCAACTGCAGGGTTCTGCTGGTGCGTGGTGGGCAAACCACCTCGCCGCACGCCCCGCATGCTATGTCGTGATCTGGGCAGAATTCCGGGAGGCGTTCTGCGCCTATCATATTCCTCCCGGGATTATAAGAAGGACGCTTCAAGAGTTCTTGGAGCTGAAGCAGGGAGGAAGGAGTGCTTACGAGTACTCCAAGGCCTTCAACCACTTGGCCCAATATGCACAGGACCAAGTGAACACAGAAGACAGGAAGCGAGAGTGCTTCTACCGGGGGCTGAACACCAAGATGAAGGACAAGCTGGTCTTGTTCAACCGCGGCAGTTTCAATGACCTGGTCAACGCCGCGATCATGCAGGAGGACGCTACTCGAGAACTATCCTCAGACAAGAAGAAGAGGAGTGCTCCGCAAGGTAGCGGAGGTGGTGCTTCTTAGAAGTACCGAATGGTGTATCGATCACCATCTGGCTAGAGGTGGCAACCGCCATCACGGCCACCAATGTTCAGTGGTCGCCAGTTCGGCAACTCCGGGTTCCGACCGCAGCAACAGTAGGGGATGATCCCACGTGCACTTCCACCTCCACCACGTGCACCGGGATTCCGTCCTCCCATTCGTACTGGCCAAACCCTGTACACATGTTTCACGTGTGGACGCACGGGGCACTTCGCCATGGACTGGCCGCAGAGTAGGCAAGGCGGAGGACAATCATCATACTGGGGCGCGTACCAACCCCGCAACCAGCCCAAGAAGCCAGTTCCCAAACTCGGCAACGTCCACCACCTCGCCATTGAGGATGTTCCGGAAGGCGCACCCGTACTCACGGGTACGTTCTCTATCTTCAATCATCTCATAGTCATACTCTTTGACTCCGGAGCTTCACACAATGTCATTAGCAAGTCTTTTGTCATTAAAAATCAATTGCCTATAATCTCCACAAAAAATCCGTATGTGATTAGCACTCCAGCCGGGAAAATAGTAACAAATGAATTGGTTCCTGGGATACCACTTAACCTAGATGGAACCATATATCTTGTTTCACTTCTGATACTAGAGCATCAGAAATTAGATTTCGTATTGGGAATGGCATGGTTACAATACCATGGTGCTATTCTAGATCTGGTCCCTTGAAAAATATATCTAAATTCTCCACTCCATCGCTCTCAAGTCCTCAATCTTGAGAAAGCCATTCTAGTGAATTCATCTACTCACAATATCGAGATTATGGAACTTAAGAGTATTTCGGTAGTATGTGAATACCCGGACGTGTTTCCCGAAGATCTTCCGGGTATGCCCCCAGAAAGAGATATAGAATTCAAGATTGAACTTGCACCGGGAACAGTGCCAATTTCAAGACCACCCTACAAGATGGCACCCAAGGAACTTGCAAAACTTAAGGAGCAGTTAACCGAACTTGAGAACAAGGGTTTCATTGGTCCAAGTTCATCACCATGGGGTTGTTCTGCACTGTTTGTAGAGAAGAAAGATAAGACCTTGAGACTGTGTGTAGACTATCGTCCCCTCAATGCTGTCACTATCAAGAACAAGTATCCACTACCACGCATTGACATCCTTTTTGATCAATTGGTGGGTGCTAAAGTATTTTCGAAGATGGATCTTCGTTCTAGTTATCATCAGAACAGAATCCAACCAGAAGACATACCAAAGACATCATTCTCGACGAGGTATGGACTATATGAGTACATGGTTATGTCTTTCGGATTGACCAACGCACCGGCTCATTTCATGTATCTCATGAACTCGGTGTTTATGCCGGAATTGGACAAGTTTGTCATAGTCTTCATTGACGACATACTTGTCTATTCAAAATCCGAAGAAGAACATGCTCAACACTTGCGTATCGTGCTTCAACGATTATGGGACCACCAGCTATATGCTAAGTTCAGCAAGTGTGAATTCTGGATCACTCAAGTGCCATTTTTAGGGCACATCATATCAGCAGAAGGGATTGCAGTTGATCCTAGTAAGATCAAGCAAGTCCTCCAATGGGAGTCTCTAAAGTCTGTACATGAAGTTCGAAGTTTCCTAGGTTTAGCTGGGTGTTACCGGAGGTTCATTCCCAGTTTCTCCAAAATATCTAAACCAATGACAGAACTTCTAAAGAAGGGAACGAAGTATGTATGGACTAAGGCATGTGAGGCAGGTTTTCAAGCATTAGTAAAACACCTCACAACGACACCAGTATTAGCTCAACCAGACACAACCAAATCGTTCGATGTGTATTGTGATGCATCAGGAATTGGTTTGGGTTGTGTGTTGATGCAGGATAGACGAGTGATCGCTTATGGATCACGGCAACTTTGGAACCATGAGTAGCACTATCCGACTCATGATCTAGAACTCGCTGTTGTGGTACTAGCATTAAAGATGTGGAGACATTATCTACTGGGTAATTTAGTACATCTCTACACCGATCACAAGAGCATGAAATACATCTTCACCCAAAAAGATTTAAATATGCGACATCGTAGATAGTTGGAGTTAATCAAGGATTATGAGATTGAGAGCCACTACCATCCAGGCAAAGCGAATGTAGTCATAGATGCTCTGAGCCGCAAGTCCCATGTCAACAATCTTTCCATTACCTCAATGGAAGGAGAAGAAGAACCGAGTCTCTACTTGGTTCCATATGGGGCACTCTACAACCTAGCTCTCATTCCTACTATCAAGGAGGATATTATGGCAGCTCAGAAGGAGGACAAAGGGATGTCGCACATTCGCCAAAGAATGGAGAAGGGGGAGATGAAATGTTTCTGATGTGATGATGAGGGTATCCTCTGGTTTAAGAACCGCATAGTGGTACCCCAAAACATGGAACTTCGGAAGAAGATACTTGATGAAGCTCATCTATCCAAGTATTCCATTCATTCGAGAAGTAACAAAATGTACCAAGACTTGAGAAAGAAGTTCTGGTGGACTCTGATGAAGAGAGAAGTAGCAAAATACGTATCCGAATGTGATACGTGTCGTTGAGTTAAGGCCGACCATATGAAGACAGCTGGGCAGCTTCAACCTTTAAGCATACCGACTTGGAAATGGGAGGATATCGGCATGGATTTCATTGTTGGGTTGCCTCCCACTCTCCATAAGCACGACTCAATTTGGGTGATCGTTGATCGATTAACCAAATCAGCTCATTTCATACTGGTCAGTGTGGATTATAATGCGAAGCGGTATGCAGAACTTTATATCTCCAGAATTTTGTGCCTACATGGAGTACCCCACACTATCATTTCAGATCGAGGATCTATTTTCGTTGCTCGCTTTTGGGAGCATCTCCATGATGCATTGGGTACCAAACTGATTCGAAGCTCAGCTTATCATCCTCAGACTGATGGACAAACCGAACGGGTGAATCAAGTGCTAGAGGATATGCTTCGTGCATGTGCCATCCACCATGGTAGGAATTGGGATGATCATCTACCATTGGCGGAATTTTCGTACAACAACGGTTACCAGGCTAGCATCCATATGGCACCATATGAAGCTCTTTATGTCCAGAAGTGTCGCACACCCTTGAACTGGTGCGAATCTGGTGAACAAGTGGTATATGGCATCGACTTAATAAAAGAAGCCGAAGAGCAATTACGCATTATTCAAACAAATCTCAAAGTCACTCAGTCTCGTCAGAAGAGCTACACGGACAAACGACGTCGACCTCTTCACTTCGAGATGGGGGATCAAGTTTATCTCCGGGTATCCTCGATGAAAGGAATTCATCGATTCGGAGTAAAAGGGAAGTTAGCTCCATGTTTTATTGGACCGTTCACAATAATCAAAAGATGCGGAACTGTGGCATATCAATTAGAGTTACCGCCATTGCTGGCAGGGGTCCATAACGTGTTTCACATTTATCAGTTACAGAAATGTATCAACGTCCCAACGAATATACGTATTGAGGATTTGGAAGCCCTCCAACCAGATCTTACGTACTCCGAGCATCCAACCCAGATCGTTGATGAGAAGACTCGCACCACAAGAAGGCGCACTTTGCGTTTCTACAAAGTCTTGTGGAGCAACCACAGTGTTGAAGAAGCCACGTGGGAAAGCGAGAATTATCTTAAAATGAACTATCCGGAATTCTTAGCGGCACATGTTCAGTAGATCTTTATCTTTTGTCCTTCCTTTGTAATCTCGGGACGAGATTCTTTTAAGGGGGCAGGAATGTAAAATCCCACTTTTTTTTCTTTCATGAGAAGTTCAACCACAAGTGGTTTATCAAACAAAATGGAGGGCAACAAAATTGTGCACATAAGCTTGACCTCACTAAAAAGTTTTCTTTCTACAAAGTTGGGAAGTTATTGATTGCAATGGCTAGGGCAAATTATATGGCAGCAATATAAAAATCAAAACCAATGTTATTTGATTATGTTGCTATGCATATTAGGCCCTGCCAAAAAGATTCAAATCCAAGGCTCCAAATTATTCCTTGGACTCTTAAATATCTAAATAGCTTCTCAGAAAGTTTTCAAGATTTTTGAAGTACATCTTCTATTTGTTTCGACACGTACAAAGGATTCATTTCTCGTCGACATAAAAATTTGCTTTGCACTAAACTTTGCCCAAATCAACCCCTAAATTTTTCCAAGGCCTTTTATGGTTCAGGGAACTTGATTTCAAAGTTTAGAGATTTTTGGACCTCAGATGTTATTTAATTCAACAAGGTTTATACCCATAATGGAAATTCAAATTTGAATTTGAATTTGATGCAAACTAAGTCCAAATTGAATTCTGATTGCAGAATTGAATTCCCCATATTTTTCTTAGTCTACCTGTAAATTTTGGGAATTTTTGGACAATGTTTAAGCTAGAATTTAGAGGAATGGATAAGGGAGAGTTGTGGGGCCCACAGGTCAGACAGTGAAAATGTTTCACCGCCTCTGTTTCTCACCCCCGGTCGACACCGCGATGCATGCAAGCGCCAGCTTGCCATCGGCGTCGGTCAACTCTAGCTGCCCCCCCCCCCCCCCCCCCCCGTCGACGGAGTCCTCGCCCATTCACCGCACCGCGCCATTTTTCATCGCTGCCGCGATCAACCCAGTGCCGCTCGATGCCGCGCGACCTCACCGTCGATACAAGCGCCCTCATCCTCTTTGGTCAGTAACAAAAAGGTGCGCAATGACCTCGTGCAGCTTCTGGTTAAGCTTGAATCCCTATCATGCATCCTAGCTCTAGTACTCTTTAAAATCCCGAAGAACTTTTATCACGTTGAGGCTAGATCATCAGTTTAATTCCGATTGTATGTACAAAATCTTTTCGATCCAATTAGAGGACATGATCTATGTGGTCTAGCGCACCTTCCCTCCAAAAATCAGAAGAAACCATCGACTAATTAGCAAGATCTTCAAGTTTTCCCCTTCCGCCATTGATGGAGCTCGGTTCGCCGTCGACTTTGGTATTACCGGCGATGACACGAGCTCTAAACCCTCCTAAGACCTTCCCCATGCATCCACGATGCTTCCCGAGCTTTCAAACGAGAAGTTTAGCTAGGGAATCGAAGGTCTCCACTGCACCAAAATCCTAGCCGCCGCCGCCGTCGGGAATTTTTTTCCGGTCATCCCTCGTCGTCGGGAGCTAGTCCATCGTGTTCCTCGTGCGAAAATGTGTGGGAGCGGCGAGTCCTGAGGCCTCCTGTAGGCCGGAGGCTATCGCCGGCGAAAGCGCCGCCGCGCGCCAGTGAGAACGCCGCCGCCCGCGCCGTGGACCGAGGTGGAAGAAGACCAGGACGCGGGACCCACCTGCCAGTGAACGCAACGCGCCGGATCTATCTGTGTCCGTTGGATCCCGTGTGGCCGTCTGGAGAAATTTATAACTCCCGGTGTGGCTGGCCCTTGATTGGATGATTTTAAATCCAGTGGGCCCTGGCGCCAAATTCAAAAAATGAGTTTTTCCTTTTGGTGCCGAACCATTTCCAAAGTTTGAAAATCAATATCTTTCTGTAGATTGCTCCAAAAATATTCAAACAAATTTTGTTTGAAAGCCCTTGAGCTCTAGATTCTATCAGTATCAATTAGGTTCTGTCAAACTCAGGGTTAAATCTGTAGAAAATAATATTTCCAGATGCAAATACCATTTTTGCGGATAAGATATCCACTCGAAAAATCCCCAAAATTCACAACAAATTTAATGTCCCATTCTTGACTACCAGAAAAATTTTGGGAGCCATTGCACCTGTTTAACCCTCCGTATAGTTCAATTACCTTTTTCAGTTATTGAATTTTCGCAGATGTTCAGTTGCTTTATTTTGTCCCAAATTTGGACTGAGTCTTCCTTTAGTCATACAATAGCTCCTGTAAAAATCTTGGATTTAATTGACCTACTATCCTAGTCCTAATTCAGTTACAAACTAAATATTGATTAAAAGGCTAAAAATTCAATTATAAAATAAATCCAGAAATTCTTGCCAACTTAGAAATACAATAACTCCTTCACCAGAGCTTAGAAAATTATGAAACAAATTTTGCTAGAACCAGGACAATTTCCTCTATTTTGATTATCAACTGCTACCTATGTTAAAGCTACAGTTTCTTCTATAAAATTTTTGGAAGATAATTGCTTGCCATAATTTTGGAGACAACAACCTACTTTGATCATCTCCTGTTCTTTGCAAGAGCATCTCTCATATTCCCTAGCACCTACATTCAATGTCAAAGCCAATTAAGTTATTATCACATAATGGTCACCATAAATTAAATCAAGGTCTTAGTAAGAATTTTTTTTGAAAGTCATTCATATATGTATTCTATGCACATCGTATAGTGACCGAAGTCGAGGAGGAGCCAGAAGCCTTGGAAGAGCACCTTCCAAATATTAACTCAGACTCTGACCTGCAACAAGGCAAACCCCGGTTTGCATTTAAGTCGTTTATAAAATTTTACTTTATCATTATGATGAGTAGTATATGAATTGTGCATTACGTTTAGGATGATTGATACTCCACATGCATGACAAAAAATCCCAGGGATTGGTTGGAAAGAGTTACAGATCCTCGGATGTCAGGATTCCGGTCCCCACAAAACCATACCAACCATCCCAAAATTCCAAGTCCAATTCTAATCATGTAGGTCATCTAGGTGCTCTTAACCGGGAGCACGGCTATCATGATAGTTTTTAACACTCTGCAGAGGTTTTACCACTTTACCCACATGTTTGTAATTTCATCACCTTTCGGTGACTAAGAACCTCTATGTTGCCCTGTCACACATCCGTTGGTGTGCGGCCAAGAGATCACAAAATAGCCTTTCAAAAGGGACTACTAGTATGTACGGGCCCACTAAGGTTTTACCGGCAGGCTTGAATCTCTATTCTCCCACCCACGGGCCCCCTCGTGTGCCATGCGGATCCCAGGGCTGCTCCTGGAGTTGATGAAAATACGAAGCCCTACTGTCCTTTTTATAGCCGGCGGTAGGGAGTCGATACCGACTCGGTACCGTGGCCAGAGGCCGAGTCGGCCTTGGACCAGCGGGGCCGGGCGGCTTGACCAGGGTGCGGGCGGGGCAGGCGGGCGGGGTCGCTCTGGGGGCGCACGGGAGGCGCGGTGCGGGGCCGCGCCGGTTGGGCCGGCTCGGCCTGGCCGGCAGGGCGGTGGTTGACTTTTTTTCTTTTTTTCTTTACATATATTATTACTATATATATATTATTTATTTATATTATTTTATTTTTTTGTTTAGGTTTCACAAATATATATTATTAATATTATTTTTATATTTGTCACCTAATACATGTTTTATATTTTTATTTTCTTTTTCTTCTTTTGCTACACATGTTTGTACATGTATGTTTTATATTTTATTATCTTTCTTTTATTCTATTAATGTTTAATGCATGAACATGTATGCAATGCATGATGCAAAAATTGAGGGTGTTACAAACCTACCCCCCTTAAAATGAATCGCGCCCTCGAGATTCGATAGCGTGGAGAAAAGATGAGGGAATTCTGCCTTCAGGTCTTCTTCACATTCCCACGTAGCTTCGGCTTCCGTATGGTGTTTCCATTGCACTTTGCATCAACGGATCCTCTTATTCCTCATGATCCTTTCCTTCACGTCCAAGATCTTGATGGGTTGCTCGACATAGGACAAATCCTCCTGAAGTTCTAACTCGTCCATCGGCACTTGTTCTTTCGACACCCTGAGACACTTCTTGAGTTGAGAGACATGAAACACGTTGTGTACATCGGAGAGATACGCCGGCAGCTCAAGTCGATATGCTACTTCTCCTCGTTTGTCCAAAATCTTGAATGGTCCGATGTAAGGTGGTGCCAATTTTCCTTTGACGTTAGACCGTCGCTGACCTCGGATAGGTGACACTTTGAGGTATACAAAATCTCCAACTTCGAAAGTCAGACTCCTCCGCTTATTATCCACATAACCTTTCTGTCGAGACTGGGCAACCCTTAGGTTTTCACGTATTATTTGAACTTGTCTTTCAACATCCTGTAACACATCAAGACCAAATACTTGATTCTCTCCGGTTTCATTCCAAAACAAGGGTGTCCTACACTTCCTTCTGTACAATGCTTCGTAAGGTGACATTTTCAAACTGGCTTGGTAGCTATTGTTGTACGAGAATTCAGCATATGACAATCCTTTATCCCAGCTACGTCCATGTTTCAAGGCGCAGGCTCTCAAAATATCTTCTAATATTTGATTGGTCCTCCCAGTTTGTCCATCGGTTTGTGAGTGATATGCTGAACTAAAATTTAACCTTGTACCCATAGCTTCATGCAGTTTATGCCAGAACCTAGAGGTAAACTGAGAACCTCGGTCCAACACTATTTTCTTTGGAACTCCATGTCGGCACACAATATGCTCCATATACAATTTTGCTAGCTTCGCGGTGGTATATGTGGTCTTGACAGGAATGAAGTGAGCTGATTTTGTCAACCAATCCACAATAACCCATATTGAATCATAGCCAGACTGAGTTTGCGGTAATCCAACTACGAAGTCCATACCAAACTCTTCCCACTTCCACTCCATGATCTTCAATGGCTATAATAATACGGCTGGCCTTTGATGTTCCACTTTCACTCGCTGGCACACATCGCACAACGCTACATATTCAGCTATGTCCTTTTTCATGCTAGCCCACCAATAGCATGTCTTTAAATCCTTGTACATCTTCGTACAGCCGGGATGAATTTACTAAGGTGAGTCATGTGCCTCCTTCAATATTGTTTCCTGAATATGCCTAACATTAGGTACCACAATCCTCTTCCCAAGCCATAAGGTACCCTGTTTGTCCTCATCAAATCTGAATTCTCTTCCTTCTTGGATCTTTTCCTTGATTTCTTGTATTCCCTCGCCCTTTGTCTGTCCTTCCCGTATTTCCTGCTCTAATGTTGGGTTGACTTCCATTGTTCCCATCTCATTTATGAATCCAAGGTTCAATCGTTCAAAATCCTTGCATAACTCGGATGGCAGCTCTCGGACCGTGAGTTGGTGGCTTACTCCTTTTCGGCTCAAAGCATCGGCCACTACATTAGCCTTCCTCGGGTGATAGTTGATTCCCACATCATAATCCTTGATGAGTTCCAACCATCGGCGTTGCCTCAGATTCAGATCCGTTTGCGTAAATATATACTTGAGACTCTTGTGATCCGTATAAATCTCACATCGGTGAAAAAAACATAATGTCTCCATATCTTCAAGGCGTGCACCACGGCTACGAGTTTGAGGTCATGCGTAGGATAATTCGGCTCATGTTTCTTTAGTTGCCTCGATGCATAAGCTACCACTTGGCCTTCTTGCATGAGCACACATCCTAATCCTTGTATGACACATCACAATATATATCAAAACTCTTGCTCACGTCCAGCAATACTAACACCAGCGCAGTTGTCAACCTTCTCTTTAACTCCTCAAAGCTATCCTGACAAGCTTGAGTCCATCGGTTTGCCTTCCCTTTCATAAGTAATTCGTTCATAGGCTTGGCTATTTTGGAGAAATCCTTGATGAATCAGCGGTAATATCCAGCCATTCCAAGGAAACTCCGAATTTCCTTGACATTCTGTGGCGGTTCCCACTTAAGCACATCTCTCACTTTCCCAGGGTCAACTGGTACTCCTCCTCCAGAAATAATATGGCCTAGGAAAGAAACTTCCCATAACCAGAATTGACATTTGCTGAACTTGGCATACAATTGGTGTTCCTGTAGCTTCCGCAACATAAGCTTCAAGTGCTCCTCATGCTCTTCCTCACTTCTTGAATATATCATAATGTCATCGATGAACACTACGATGAACTTATCCAGATATTCCATGAAGACCTTATTCATGAGATACATAAATTACGCAGGCGCGTTCGTCAATCCAAATTACATGACGGTGTACTCATAGGACCCATACCATATCTGAAATGTTGTCTTGGGTATATCTGATGGTCTAATATTCATTTGGAAGTATCCTGACCGCAAGTCGATCTTGGAGAAAATACAGGCACCCTTCATTTGGTCGAACAAATCCTCTATACGGGGCAGTGAGTACTTGTTCTTAATTGTCACTTCGTTGAGAGATCTATAGTCCACACACATCCTCTGGGTTCCATCCTTCTTATCTACGAATAGCACTGGTGCTCCCCACGGAGATGACCTTGGGCGTATAAAACTGTTCTCTAGCTGCTCTTGAATTTGCTTCTTGAGCTTTGCTAATTCCTTAGGAGGCATCCTATACGGCCTCTCAGCTATAGGTGCAGTTCCGAGTATCAACTCAATAGCGAATTCTATGTCACGATCAGGTGGCATACCTGGCAACTCATCTGGAAAGACATCTGGGTACTCGCGGATGATCGGAATGCTTTCCAATGTCACACCTTCCACGTGATTCAACATCGCTTTATCTCTTGCAGGTTGGGTTGCCTCAACTTCGATGCGTGTACCGTGTTCACTTGTCAACTACACAATCCTCTCGGCACATTAGATGACACCATTATACTTGCTCATCCAGTCCATTCCAAGTATTATGTCTATTCCATGGGAGTCCAAGACTATGAGGTTTGCGAGAAAGTCTACCCCTCTTATTTTAATGCTTACTTTTGGACATACTATATTTGTCCTCATCTCTTCGCCAGGAGAACTTACTAGCATAGTTTGCTTAATATGAGATATAGGCAAATTGTACTTGGCAACATACTTTGACGAGATGAGTGAATGAGATGCTCCCGAATCAAATAAAATAGTCGTGGGGTTGGAGTTGGCGAGGAACATACCAATCACGACATCATCAACTTGCTGGGCTTCCTCAGTAGAGACATGATTCACATTGCCACGAGCAAAATTCTGCTGTCCATGGTTGCCTTGTGGTGCTCCTCCATTTGGTCGCGGGTAATTTGGCCTTGGTGCATTGTTCATCAGTCCATAGTTTCTTCTGGGGCATTGACCTGCAAAGTGCCCGACCTGTCCACACACATAGCATGCCTTGTCGCCCGTAGCATTAGGGAAGCTTGGGCGCAGCTGATTTTGAGCATTAGCCGCCATGTTAGGACGCGGTGCAGGTGGCACAGGACAGAGTGGCGCTTGCATATCGGGGCGTTGCTGTGGTGGCTGATTTGGGTGCGGTGGATAAGCCGCGCGATATGCAGGAGAAGATGGGTTGTAGTATGGTGCAGATGGTGGTGCATAGCATGGGCGAACATTGCTTCCTTGCAACGGTCCATGATGTGGCATCTTCCTCTTGTTGTTCTACTCCATCTCATGAACTTTGTTCTCAACCATAATAGCCTTGTCAACCAGCTTCTGGAAGTTTGGATAGTCAGTATTGAGCAACTGGACTTGAATTTCATTATTGAGACCCCTCATAAACAGATGCTGCTTCCTACTATCAGTGTTGATGTCTTCTGGAGCATATCTTGATAGTTGAGTGAATTTATTGAGATACTCACTCACGCTCATCCTTCCTTGCCTGAGGTTTTCAAACTCTTGTCTTCTCAGTATCATAACTCCCTCAGGTACATAGTGAGTACAGAAACTCTGCTTAAACTCAGCCCAAGTGATTGCCTCCTGATTATCATGAGCATTGCAGAGAGCTTCCCACCAGTCAGCAGCTGCTCCAACTAGTTGATGTGATGCAAAAATAACCTTCTCTCTATCAGTGCACTTGACAATAGCAAGTTTCTTCTTAACGGACTTCAGCCAATCATCGGCTTCCATTGGATCTGTGGCTTGTGCAAAGGTAGGTCGCCTAGTCCTCATGAACTCTCCCAAAGAGTTATGATGTGGCAGGGGTGGTGGCGGTGGCGGTATATGAGGCAAATTATTGTTGCCAGCTTGCAGCTGTCCCACTATCTGTATCATGGTCTGCATGAGTTGGTTCTGCATAGCTAACAGTTGTTCAATATTTATAGCTCCATGAGCATGTCCCCGGTTGTTCTTAGGTGCTTCACTGCACTCCTCCTCATCTTTGGCATCCCCCTGGTTGCGAGTTCTCACCATCTGTTGGCGAAAGAAAGGTGGAGACAGAAGAATTTAGAATTTGGAAAGAAACGCCCCAACTATATGCATCAAGGTATGTGACACTAAACAATCCTTTATTAATATAGACCTATATGAGGATGTGGACATGTGCCGAAGCATCCCACAACTCTCTACTATATGCGGATGTGAACATTCGCCAAAGCATCCCACAACACGCAACTAAGCACACAAGCACTCAAGCAAGCACCAATCAAAATTCAGCACACCACACTATTTAAAACTAATACGATTCTAAATGTTCTTCTTACAAAATACTCATAGGGGACTTACTTTCCTAATTGTAAGGCGGTGAGGGTGTCCTTGGCTGCGCGGATGTGATGGGGTTGCGCCATGGTGATGTAGGGGACCAGATTCTCTTGGGTGACCACGGTTCTCCTGTTGCTTCACACTCCTTCATCTCCAAGTTGGCTTCCAAACGAGCTAGCTCCTTGCGAAGGTAGTGGATATCCCCTTGGGCGGTTGCATAGCGATTGCTCATGTCCAATAATGTCTTTCGAGACCTATCCATTGTTGTAAAATTGTCTGAAGCTTCTTGTGGTCCAATTATCCTCCCCGTACCACTCTCCCGCTGAGGGTGCAACTCAAACGTGGTGTTCTCAAGCTCAAAGCAGCGAGTATGGCACAAACTTGTGAGTGCTGCCCATGCAACATCATCCATAGAATCCTTCTGAGTAGACCTCCAGGTGGGAGCATAATGCCGTGAGACCACTTTGTTGGTGTAGAAGATGAGAACCTCAGCATGCCATTCGTCGCGTCCGGGGCGAGAGACCCTCTTCATGAAGTAGTTAGAACACATGCAATAAGAATAAAGGAATTCTGTCAGTTCCCGGATGCATGTCCTCCATCGGTTCTGGTGGTCCAAATCTCCTCAACTTGGGGAAACTAGGGGCTGTAGTGTCCATTCTCATTCGCACCGGGTTGTGATCCCCCTCCATTTTCACCTCCGTTGTCCTCCTCATCTGAAGCTGGCACGTAGTAATCCTCATTAGGATCCTCATCCATGTTCTCCTCAAATGGCTCATACTCCTCCGGATCCTCCTCCATAGTGTTCGACTGGATAGCTTCCTCCTCCCCGGGCTGGATGTTCCCCTCCTCTTGCTCCTGCTCGTCAAGCTCAATGGGGTTAAGTCCACTTCCAAGGGGCGACGGACAGGTGCTCTTGCGGGCTACACTCTTAGTGATCGGCTGTAAGGACCGAATGCCCAAGAGGGGGGGGTGAATTGGGCTTTCTTCGAAAAATTCTAAGCAATTGAAACTTAATTTCTAAAGCCCAATTCCCTACGCGACTAACTATGCATTCTAGTAGATAGAAACTTTGCGGAATATAAATGCATAAAAGAAAGGGGAAGGAGAAGGGTGCAAACTCCCGAGGAGACAAGGATTTATCCCGTGGTTCGGTAAGATCGTTAAGACCTTCCTACATCCACGTTGTGGCACCCACCAAAGGGTTTTGCCACACCCACGTCACTGAGACGAGGGATCTTCACTAATCTTCTCCGTTCGCCTCCTTGGCAAGGTGGAGCTCAAGCCTTGTACAACTTCGACCTTCTGGGCTTCCACACACGCCTTGGCAAGCTTCGGAAGTCTCTTCACGATTACAACACCAAGGGCACTCCCTTGAGGCTCTCACACTATCCTAGAGAGTCCACTCACACAGAATGGTGGCACACAAGCTCTCTCTCTAGCTAGTTCTAGCCTAAACCTTGGTGTATAGGTGATAAAAAAGGTGTGGAAGTGATTGCTCTTGGCCTTGAACACTTGTGGATGCGTTTGTAGTTTCAGGTGATCAAGACTTGACGAAATGACAGGGTTAGGGGGTATTTATAGCTAGCCTCCCCGAAATAGCAGTTGGAAAAGTAGGCTGACAGAACTTTACTGTGAACACCGGTTGATCCGATGTCTCCCCTTTAGTTATCATCGGTCTAATTACTTTGGCTGACGTCATAGTGTCAGATATGACCGTTGTTAGACTAATGTTGCCCCTATCTTCTCATCGGATGATCCGGTGGCTCTTCCTCCATAATTTGCTTAATCTTGATGCTTACTGGAGTGATCGACCGATGTGTGTAAGTCTGCACATCGGATGATCCGGTGCTTCACTTGGTCCAATGGTATTGCAAACTGTACTGATGGACCGATGTCACTGAGCCATTCACATCGGATGATCCGGTGAGTACATTTGTCTGAGGTCTTCTTCTTCAGCTGAACCAACTCGAACGATTTGTAATTTCTGAAATCATCAGTTGATCCGGTGAGTTGATTTTGTTTGCTTCGAGTTGTTTTGAGTGAATCTTTTGTGTCTTGCTCAGATGACCTCTTAGGCATTTGTTCCACAAGGCTCTCTGATGATCTTCAAGCATTGTATGTTGTCAACTTATGGTTGAGTGACTTAGACATAAGAGCTTTCACTTCTTGTCTTTATCTCATTGATTTGATCTCAAAAGTTGAATGTGTATGGGTCTCCAATGACATGTTCATTTCATTTTATGAGTGATTATGGGGACCTTGCATTCACAAATTCATTTGTAAAGTTCAAGGATTGTCATTAATCACCGAAACCGTAATTCATGGGGGGCCTAGATGCTTTCAATCTCCCCCTTTTTGGTGATTGATGACAACACAATAATCAAAGCACAATAGTAATGAATTTAATAGAATGAAACTCAAAAGAATATGCAATGAATACAGGATGTCACACTTGAAGCTTAAGCACCAATTAATAACTCAAGTGTGAATAAAAAGTGATCATAAACATAAATAAACACCAAATGAGCCCAATCGATTAACAACTCATGGAAATAAGTTCATTAAAGCTCAAAAGTAGAAACACACCAAATGTAGCAAACACAATGAATTACAAGAATGATAAATGGTAAAAGAGAAAAGAGACTCCCCCTGACACTAAGACTCCCCCTGACACTAAGACGCTCCCCCTGACTCCTCTAACTCTTCTCCCCCTTTGGCATTAAGACACCAAAAAGGGATCCGAGCGCCTAAGGACCCTGAGTGCTGGGCGTGATGATGAACTGGTCACCGTCACTGTCGTCGGAGCTGCTGGCTGGAGTAGTGGTGGAGGGAGCTGCCGGAGTCGTAGGAGCCACCGTCGGTGCCTGCTGTGGAGGAGCTACTGGAGCAGGGGCACTGACGACGGAGGCCGGCGACTAGTGGAACAGAGTCATGGCTGGCAGCGGGGAGTGAAGCGGGGCACTAGGAGCCAGAAGAGGAGACATGCTGAAGGAGGGAATCGGTGTAGAAGGTACTGGGGCCACTGGAGCGGCAGCTAGAGCCAAGACTGGAGGTGGTGGAGCGACTCCTGGCAGCTGCGATGGGAGGGCAATCCCGGTATGGGTGTAGAGGTTGGTGATCAACGCCAGGATGCCCATCATCGCCTGCTGCGTCTATTGCTGCTGGTCGAGGGTGCGCTGATGCATCTGGTCGATGAGCCCCGTCAGCATGTCAGTGTCTTCACGCCTCTCACGGGCGATCTAACGCTGCATCTCCTCCTGCTGCTGCTGGAGCTCGAGGAGATGGGCAGCCTGCTCCGCTCGGGCCTGCTCGGCTGCCAGCCTGTCCAGACGCTGCTGCTCAACCATCTGCTAGAGGAGCGACGTCAGCTCTGACGGCTGCGTGACCTGCGCCTCAGTGACGGGAGGTGGAGTAGGAGGTGGCACTTTAGAGCCTCCAGCCTCCGCGTCGTGCTGCCTGGGTGAGGGCAGAGGAGGGAAGTACTCCTCGACACTGTCGCCGGTGTCGCTCTCAGACCAGATATGCTGCAAGTCCTCCCCCTGAGCCTCAGCCTCGACAAGCCTCTCATCCTCCTTCTCTAGGTCAGACCAGTCCTCCTCAGAATGTCGGGCCCTGACCTGACGCTCAACTGGACGGCCAAGGCGGCGGTCTCCAGGAGCCAGGGCACGGTAGTGTCCGAACAGTGTCACACTCTCGTCAGAGAGACGGTCGTGCACGGCGGACCCCTCGGGAACCATCATAGTAAGTAGGTAGCTGATCTAGTGCCCATATACTAGCTGCCTCATCATGCCCACACCGTCTGTGATCACATCCTCCATCTCGCATATGAGGACGTCCATGATGTAGAACTCCATCCCGTTCATGATGTAGAACAGGAGAGTCTGCTGCAAGCTGGTGAACCCCTCCAAATAACCAGACCTCGGCAGGAGCGTGCGGCACAAGGCGAGGTGCACTATGCGCGCAGCTGGAGTCAACAGGGCTGGAACTCTCGGCTGGTCAGGAGAGAAAGTAGGACCGAACAAAGAACGGATCTCCTCCAGCGGCGGTGCCACTCCTCCAGTGAGCGGCCTCCTCGGTGGATCTGCCTGACTGTAGACCCCCTCGTGCACGCAGGTGTCGTGCAAGTCCACTCCAAGCAACTGTCCCAGCGTCTGCCTCGTCAAGTGGTAGTGCTGACCCATAAACATGAAGTCAATTGACCTTCTGCCCTCAGAGACATAGAGGGTAGCATAGAAGACGCGGACCCAATCTTCCACATAGGCACTCCGCTCATATGCCATCAGCTGCACCAAGCCTCGGTACCTCTCAAAGTAAGGACGGATCTCCGTCTCTCCTACCAAAGCTAGCTGTCCCCAATCCAGATAGTTGTGTTGAAACAGCTTGTGCCCTCGACGCCTGTAGGTCTCGTAGAGAGACGCCTGGGTGACAGTCCAGAAGCGACTATCCACCAGAGCTTCCCGGGACAGCGGGTACCACTCCTCAAGTAGCACATTCCATCTGAGCTTGCGAAGCTGCTTGGCCTTCATCTTCCGGGAGTCGGTCAACCGGACTCCTTTAGCGACATGGACAATGGTGTCCATCTCGTAGATCGCACGCTGGGCCTCCCTGTCCTCTCGACGGTCGGCAGCCATCAGTCTCAGACGAGGTGCTGCCTCGGTGTGACCCCCACGGGTTCGGGCTGAGCGCCGGTGGACGAGAGGCTCAACCGGCTCCTCTTCGGCCTCGGAGTCATCAATCACCGGAGGCTGCCTCGGACGAGCCTCACGGATCCTTAGCGACCCTCCTCGACCACGCTCACGCTCCTCGGCGGCGCGAGCGGCCATCAAGGCCTTCTTCTCCTCCTTCGACAACTTTTGCTTCTTCGCGGCCGGCTCCGCGATAGCCTTGCCCTTGTTCTTCTTGTCGCGAGCCATTGCGATCACGCGAGAGCTCGGAGTCGACGAAGGAGATGACGTGGAGATCAACGGGGTTGCGAAACCCTAGCGGCGATGAATGCACCGCGACGGCAATGTGTGCGCGGGGCAGCGGAGGCGCTGTGGCGATGGGGAAGAGCGGTGGCGGCGCTTGGATGCGGCGGCAAGTGGTGGAGGCGGCGACTGGTGGCGCTTGGAGGTGAGGCGGCGGCGCGGGTGTGCGGTGCGTGGATGGAGGCGGCGACGCGGCGAGCGGCGGCGGCGCTGTGGTGATGGCGGCGGCCGGAGACGACGGCGGCGGCCTGTGGGCGGCGGCGGCGGCGTCCGACAGCGGTGGAGGTTGCGGCGCGGCGAGAGGGAGGCGGTGGAGGCGTCGGGATCGGGGGAGAGGAAGGCGAAGGGGTACGACCGGTTTAAATAGTGGGTCCCAAACCCTAGTCAATTTTTTAACACCGGATGGACGGATGTTAGAAGGGATATACATCGGTCAAATGCCATAGTAAGGATATTCAAAAAGTTGCTGTTGACATCGGATGGACCGATGTTTAGGGTTTGGATCATCGGTCGAATGGCACATTAAGGGTGTTCAAAAGAGGGATGTTGACACCGGATGGTCCGACGATGGAAGAGGTAGCATCGGTGGAATTTGGCACAGCTCCAGAATTGACAACACCGGATGGACTGATGTTTTTCAGAATGAACGCGTCGGTTGAATTGAGATGCTGACTGAACCGGCCCTTGGAGATTGAACACCTATTGGTCCGATGAGGGATTGGCCTAGACATCGGATAATCCGATGACTACAGAACAATAACATCCCATATATGTCCTTTGACCAAACAAACAAGCAAAGAGAAACACATGTCTTAGGACTTTTTGGGCAACCCCTTACCCCTCAAAGATACTAATATGCCAATAACTTGGCTAATCCTTAAAGCAAATGGAACACCAAGAAAAATAGGAGGAAAATATCCAAATAAAATGTAAGGCCCATGCTTTGTGAGGTAGAGTATGAAGACTTCTATCTCTTTGAAGCATGTTCCTCTAGGCATTAACGCACCTAACATTTTGTTCTTTCCACCTTATACGAGTTGAGATATTGCATTTCAAACATGTCTCTTTCTCATGAGGTGGGTTCCCCTTTGTGACAATCTACCGTATGCAATGCCAAACATTTTATAATGCAAGAAATAGTAAGTCTATATGGCAGGCATCATGCAAGACATAAAGTAAATCTATCTTGCCAAGTTTGAACCTTTCAAAGGCTTCTTCAGGGAGAGCTACTCTCCAAGCCATGGGAAACCCAAGAGAACCACCATCCCAAGCTACCCTTGCTCACCCCTATCCTTTGAGAGTTAGACAAGACCTATATGATATGCATTCTTACATGACGTTTGTTGCATCTAGCACATTTAATTCACTCCTAAGCCTAGAAAAAGTTTTCTCATCAAGTGGTTTAGTGAAGATATCTGCCAATTGTTCTTCGGACCTAACACCTCTCAAAGAGATGTCTCCCTTAGCTTCATGGCCCCTTAAGAAATGATGGCGAATATCAATGTGCTTAGTGCGGGAGTGTTGAACAGGGTTTTTAGCTATCTTAACCGCACTTTCATTGTCACAAAGGAGAGGCACACAACCAAGTTTAATACCAAAGTCCAAAAGGGTTTGCTTCATATAAAGAATTTGGGCACAACATGCACCAGCCGCAATGTATTCCGCTTCCGCCGTGGACAAGGCGACGGAATTTTGCTTCTTGCTTGACCAAGAGACTAGGGAACGCCCAAGCAAGTGGCACCCACCGGAGGTATTCTTGCGATCCACGCGGCATCCAGCAAAGTCCAAATCCGAGTATCCCACAAGTTGGAATTTTGCACCTTTAGGGTACCACAAGCCCACACTAGGGGTATGCTTAAGATACCGAAGTATCCTAAAGACCACCTTCCTATGCGATTCTTTAGGTGCCTCTTGAAAGCGAGCACACAAGCATACACTAAACATGATATCGGGCCTAGATGCGGTAAGGTAATGAACCAATCATAGAACGGTAGTTAGATTGATCAATAGGTTTACCGTCCTTATCCGCGTCGAGATGACAATTGGTTGCCATTGGAGTGCTTCTTGAGCTACAATCTCCCATCTCAAATTTCTTCAAGAGGTCCTTGGTGTACTTCTCTTGATAGACGAAGGTCCCCTCTTGAAGTTGCTTGATTTGAAATCCAAGGAAGAAGTTGAGCTCTCCAATCATTGACATCTCGAATTCCCTAGACATCATTTTGCCAAACTCATGGCTAAAAGCTTCGTTAGTTGAACCAAAAATAATATCATCAACATAAATTTGACAAATGAACAAATCTCCGTTGATGTCCTTGGTGAAGAGTGTGGTGTCCACCCTCCCGATCTTGAATCCTTGCATGATGAGGAAGTCCCGTAGTCGTTCATACCATGCCCTAGGTGCTTGCTTGAGCCTGTAGAGCGCCTTGTGCAACCTATACACATGATTAGGATTCCTCGGATCTTCAAACCCGGGAGGTTGTTCAACATAAACAAGCTCGTTAATGTAACCATTAAGAAAGGCACTTTTCACATCCATTTGATAAAGTCTAATACTATGATGTGATGCAAAGGCAAGAATTATACGGATGGCTTCTAGCCGGGCGACCGGGGCAAATGTCTCCCCAAAATCTACTCCTTCAACTTGTGAGAACCCTTTGGCCATAAGTCTTGCCTTGTTGTGGACCACAACGCCATTCTTGTCTTGTTTGTTGCGGTACACCCACTTTGTTCCGATGACGTTCTTGTCCTTGGGTCGCTCCTCCAACACCCAAACTTCATTGCGGATGAAGTTGTTGAGTTCTTCTTGCATGGACATCACCCAATTTGGGTCTTGAAGCGCTTCCTCAATGTGAGTGGGTTCTACACACGAAACAAAAGAGTAGTGCTCACAAAACGAAGCAACGTGGCGAGAACGTGTACTTACACCCCTTGACGGACTTCCAATGATTTGATCCATTGGATGCGCCTTGGAGATGCGTCCATGCCTCATAAGCGGTTGTGAAGCACTTGGCGAAGGT
Source organism: Tuctoria greenei (assembly GCA_036927565.1). Classification (NCBI taxonomy): domain Eukaryota; kingdom Viridiplantae; phylum Streptophyta; class Magnoliopsida; order Poales; family Poaceae; genus Tuctoria; species Tuctoria greenei. The sequence goes on from JAYESD010000006.1 coordinate 175,656,817, forward strand.
GATGCGTGTTGCTCCTCTTGTGGTTGGACTTGATCATGGACTTCTTCTTCTTCTTGATGTTGTTGTGCTTGTGAGTCTTGAGTTGGCAATCGATCATCCTTTACTTCTTCGTCAACTTGAGGTGCCATAGAGGTGTTGTTGTTGGAACTTGAAGCTCCCCCTTGATCACGGCTCTCCTCAACTTCGGGCTTGATGTCTCCAATGGTCATGTTCTTCATGGCTTCTCGTAGAGGCTCATCATCTATTTCATCATGACCAAAACTCTCCTCTTGGGAGCCATTAGATTCATCAGACTCAACATCACAACTTTCTTCAACTAAACCGGAGGTTTGGTTGAATACTCGATATGCTTTTGAGTTTGATACATAACCAAGGAATATACCAACATCACATCTTCTTTCAAACTTACCGAGCCTTTTCTCCCAATGAGAAGCACGTACGGGGTCTTTTGAAGTAGTCGATGGAGATAGAGCCTATTTGTGGCATGGCACGCCGTGTTTATTTCTTCGGCCCAAAACTTCTTCGACGTGCCGTAGTCATCAAGCATTGCTCTTGCAAGAGTGATGAGTGTCTTGTTCTTCCTTTCAACGACACCATTTTGTTGAGGGGTGTATGTGGCCGAAAACTCATGTTTTACTCCTTCACGGTCACACCACTCCCCAATGTTGTAGTTTTTGAATTCGGTGCCGTTGTCACTCCGAACCTTGATGATGGGAAGTTGAAATTCCCTTTGAGCGCGGTTGGCGAAGGTCTTGAACACTTTCAGAGTCTCACTCTTGTCACCTAGAAATAAAGTCCAAGCATAGCGAGAATAGTCATCAACAATAACGAGACAATAGATGTTACCGCCAAGGCTTTGATATGTGGACGGTCCGAAGAGGTCCATGTGGAGTAGTTCAAGTGGCTTGGAGGTTGACACCATTGTCTTCATTGGGTGGTGAGAAGCAACTTGCTTCCCGGCTTGACAAGCGCTACAAAGCTTGTTCTTCTCAAATGTGACATCCTTCACGCCGGTCACCATCCCAAGCTTGAATGACTTCTTGAGTTTGCTCATTCCAATGTGCGCTATGCGTCGGTGCCATAGCCATCCCAAGCTTGTCTTAGTGAAAAGACAAGTGGTCAAGCTAGCATTCTTGTTGGCGAAGTCCACTAGGTAGAGATGTCCATGCCGAAATCCTTTGAAGACTATGTCTTGGCTAGTTTCACTACTCACAACAACATCATTTTTGCTAAATGTGCACGTTAGTCCAAGATCACATAGTTGTGCAATAGAAAGTAAATTGAAACTAAGTGACTTAACATACAAAACATTAGAAATAGACAAGTCATTTGAAATAGCAATTTTACCTAACCCAATTACCTTTCCCTTAGAGTTATCACCAAAGGTGACTTGTTCATGATTGCCGGGGTTTTCTATGGTGGTGAACATACCATCATTGCAGGTCATATGTTGAGTGCACCCGCTATCGAGTACCCAATGCTTTCCCCCGACTTTGTAGTTCACCTACACACATGAATTCATTTTTTGACTTTAGGCACCCAAGCCAACTTAGGTCCTTGTATGTGTGATACAAGTGTTTTTGGGACCCAAAGTTGCTTGGGTAGCTTCCCCTTCATGCCCTTCATGTCTTTGCCAATGAACCTAGCCTTCACCTTGCCACCTACTTTACTTAAGAGATAATAATGATCATTGAAAGTAGATTTATAGTTAGTAGGTAATTTAGGAGAAGGTCGGTTAGGAAGAGGACACTCCCTTGTGTGGTGACCGGTGACCTCACAATGTTGGCAATAAGAACCAACTTCCTTGATGAAGCTTGGTCTTAGCTCCGGTGAGGGCACCTTTCCTTTGTTAGGCACCGGGAAGGATCCAAGTCCTCTCTTGTTGAAGGCCTTTGCTTGTTGGAAGAGAATTTCCTTGTGCTTGACTTCTCCTTTTGAAAGTCTAGCCACACTAGTGCAGAGACTCTCACTTTCTTCCAACAAGTCCTTCTCCCTAGCATTAGCTTTCAAAGGCAAAGACTTGTGCAAAGCATTAGTGGCATGAGAAGTAATGGATATCTTATCATTAAGGGTTTGCTTCTTCATATTTTTCAACTCTTGGGGGAAAGCTCATCATCGCTAGAGTCATCACATATCTTGGTGTTACCTTTCGCCATGAGGCACATGGGCGGTGGATGAAGAGGTGCATCATCATTGTTGGCGATGGCGAGGCCGGCCAAGCTTTCTTCTTCCTCTTCACTCTCTTCATCACTTGTTTCTTCATCGGTGACCCATTCATCCGCCTCACACATGAACACCTTTTGTGGGCCATTTCTCTTCTTTGGGAAGAGTCTTGCCTTCTTGCCCTTTTCATGTTTCTTCTTCCCAATGGATCTTGGCTTTGGTTTGGCTTCTTCTTCATCATCATCGCTTCCTTCAAGCTTGCGATTCTTGCCTTTGTAGTTCTCTCTTCTTTTGTCCGGTTTTGGACAATCATAGGAGATGTGGCCTTGATCACCACAATTGTAGCAAGTCTTGCGATCATCTCTCCTTGGTAGAAACGCTTTCTTCTTGGGATCAAAGGTGTATCCCTTCTTGGTAATCTTGGAGTTCAAGCGTGAGAACTTTCTCATCATTAATGCAAGCTCATCATCATCATCTTTACTTGATGCTTGTTCTTCTTCACTTGAGCTAGGCTCAACCACCTTCTTCTTCTTGAGGCTTGATTTCTTGGTGGTGGCCTTTAGAGCAATTGTCTTTGATGATGATTGCTCCATCATCCCAAGTACACTCATCTCATGAGCGTGTATTTCTCCAATGAGCTCCGAAACTTCAATGTGGTCAAGTGACTCTTTTTGGAGCATAGAGTTGATGATGTTGTACTTTGGCTTGGGAAGGAGCATGAGGATCTTTCGGTTGATGAGTCTCTTGCCAAGAGAAGCAATGTCAAGAGCATTTATTTCTTCAATAAGCACATTTAAGCGAGAGAACATCTCATTGACGTTTTCATGAGGAAGCATTTTAAATTCATCATACTTGGCTTTAAGCATATGATATTTTAGTTCTTTGACACGAGAAGAGCCCTCATGAATCTCAATTAAGCAAGCCCAAATTTCACAAGCCTTTTCCTTGCTAGCAATCCTAGAAAACACATCTTGACTAATACATTCATAGATTGCATTCCTAGATTTAGCATCCCATTTTAGTTGATCACCAACATAATTATGTTCTCCAAACCCCGCGTGGGTCGCTTCCCATACTTCGGGGGCAATAGCCTCAAGGTAAGCGCGCATGCGTGCTTTCCAATAGGCAAAGTTCTTGCCCTCGAAGATAGGAACCGAACTTCCAACCTTGGCCATTTTAGCTCTCTAGCGGTGAATCTAGAATGATCCTATGAGCGACCTTACTCTGATACCAATTGTAAGGACCGAATGCCCAAGAGGGGGGGGGGTGAATTGGGCTTTCTTCGAAAAATTCTAAGCAATTGAAACTTAATTTCTAAAGCCCAATTCCCTACACGACAAACTATGCATTCTAGTAGATAGAAACTTTGTGGAATATAAATGCATAAAAGAAAGGGGAAGGAGAAGGGTGCAAACTCCCGAGGAGACAAGGATTTATCCCGTGGTTCGGTAAGATCGTTAAGACCTTCCTACATCCACGTTGTGGCACCCACCAAAGGGTTTTGCCACACCCACGTCACCGAGGCGAGGGGTCTTGACTAATCTTCTCCGTTCGCCTCCTTGGCAAGGTGGAGCTCAAGCCTTGTACAACTTCGACCTTCCGGGCTTCCACACACGCCTTGGCAAGTTCCGGAAGTCCCTTCGCGATTACAACACCAAGGGCACTCCCTTGAGGCTCTCACACTATCCTAGAGAGTCCACTCACACAGAATGGTGGCACACAAGATCTCTCTCTAGCTAGTTCTAGCCTAAACCTTGGTGTAGAGGTGATCAAAAAGGTGTGGAAGTGATTGCTCTTGGCCTTGAACACTTGTGGATGTGTTGGTAGCTTCAGGTGATCAAGACTTGACGAAATGACGGGGTTAGGGGGTATTTATAGCTAGCCTCCCCGAAATAGCCATTGGAAAAGTAGGCTGACAGAACTTTACTGTGAACACCAGATGATCTGATGTCTCCCCTTTAGTTATCATCGGTCTAATTACTTTGGCTGACGTCATCGTATCAGATATGACCGTTGTTAGACCGACGTTGCCCCTGTCTTCTCATCGGATGATCCGGTGGCTTTTCCTCCAGAATTTGCATAATCTTGATGCTTACTGGAGTGATCGACCGATGTATGTAAGTCTGCACATCGGATGATCCGGTGCTTCACTTGGTCCAATGGTATTGCAAACTGTACTGATGGACCGATGTCACTGAGCCATTCACATCGGATGATCCGGTGAGTACATTTGTCTGAGGTCTTCTTCTTCAGTTGAACCAACTCGACCGATGTGTACATTTATGAAATCATCGGTTGATCCGGTGAGTTGATTTTGTTTGCTTCGAGTTGTTTTGAGTGAATCTTTTGTGTCTTGCTCAGATGACCTCTTAGACATTTGTTCCACAAGACTCTCTGATGATCTTCAAGCATTGTATGTTGTCAACTTATGGTTGAGTGACTTAGACATAAGAGCTTTCACTTCTGTCTTTATCGTCAAGCATTGTATGTTGTTTTGAGTGAATCTTTTGTGTCTTGCTCAGATGACCTCTTAGACATTTGTTCCACAAGACTCTCTGATGATCTTCAAGCATTGTATGTTGTCAACTTATGGTTGAGTGACTTAGACATAAGAGCTTTCACTTCTTGTCTTTATCTCATTGATTTGATCTCAAAAGTTGAATGTGTATGGGTCTCCAATGACATGTTCATTTCATTTTATGAGTGATTATGGAGACCTTGCATTCACAAATTCATTAGTAAAGTTCAATGGTTGTCATTAATCACCGAAACCATACTTCATGGGGGGCCTAGATGCTTTCATCGGCATCTATAGAAAATGAGAATACATTAGAGGAAAGAATAATGGAACATAAATCTGAAAATTGCAGCAGCTAAAATAACGGAAGAAGAGCGGTGCAGCTGTCTCAAAAGAAAGAAAAAGAGAGGGAGGAAATGCAGCAGCCAACATAATAATTTTACCCACACATAACAGCGGCAAAACACACACTTTACGCAAAAATTTAAGCAGCAAAAACAGCAGCACCTAATAGTGCTCACTGCAGAAAATTTTATTGAAAATGCGGCAGCAATCGATACTTTTTGAGGCTGAAAATAAAGAAACAAAAACAGCAGAAAATTTTTCGAAAATAGCAATTTAGGAGAGTGTTCCTAAGTGTTCTAAAGTGTCCATTCTACCTAGGCTTGCGTCCTACGGTCAACGTAGATCTGATACAAATTTGTGACACCCGGTTCTGAAAATGAACCAAGCGTAACGCATATGTGTGCCCAGGAAGTTCATCACACATATACGGTTCCATCACAAACGATATACACAATTTAACCACGTCTTAACTACTAAATAAGTACTTTATTATAATAATCCAATAGTTCACAAATGACAAAACTCTAATTAATGCAGCAGAAAATAAACTATGCAGCACGACTCCATTCCACAGGCAATTGACGGCGATACGCAACCTAGTACTCCGCGTGATCCTCAGGTTACTCCCAATTATCTCCAGTACCTGTTGGGGGGGGGATTGCAAGGGTGAGTACGTGTCGTACTCAGCAAGTGTGGAAATAGATGACATGTAGCTAAACAAATGACGGGAATAAAATGGCTAATTGCAGAATAGTACATTTCATAAACATGTAAAAGCAGCCTATCATGTCTATGTGAGTTTATTTCCCTTCATGACCCAAGTAATTATCATACCATAAATCCAATAATTCTTATTCACCATCGCAATCCATTTAATACCAGCCAACCATTAATTTAATACCATATGCCAATTCTATATTCTCTAATGTACCGACTATACTCAAGTGACAAACAAAACCATACCAACCGTCCCAAAATTCCAAGTCCAATTCTAATCATGTAGGTCATCCAGGTGCTGTTGACCGGGAGCACGGCTATCATGATAGTTTTTAACACAATGGAGAGGTTGTACCACTTTACCCACATGTTCGTGATTTCATCACCTTTCGGTGACTAAGAACCTCTATGTTGTCCTGTCACACCTCCATTGGTGTGCGGCCAAGAGATCACAAAATAGGCTTTCAAAAGGGACTACTAGTATGTATGGGCCCACTAAGGTTTCACCTGGAGGCTTGAATCTCCATTCTCCCACCCACGGGCCCCCTCGTGTGCCATGCGAATCGCAGGGTAGCCCTCCTCGACTCCCATTCTCTATGCCATCCAATGGTCCATACAATACTAGCAGCACTCCTAATTATTCAGCTACGCCGCACCCATACTTGGCCTTGTGGTGGCACTGTTGTCCTGGCATATTCTCGCATGAACCGGTCCTTAGATCTAAGGTAAGCAAAACCACCGTATCATGCAACCCATTCCAAAAAACCATGCTTGCTTAGATCTCCTAAATTCCATGTTGCTAAATTAATCATCATCTTATTACCATCCCAAGTTCTCATAATTAAAGTTGTCAAACACATTATTTAAGTTACCCATAACCCATGTAGCGATGCGGTGGGGAAAGAAAAATACTCATACCCGACTCATCATGTATATCCCGGGGACAAGGCATGGCACACAACGCTAGTAAACTCCTACATATGGGTTTCCCATCATATTGACACGAGCATGCAAGTTCGCAAACAAAACATTTAATAAAACGAGATCAATATGATCAAGGACACTTGCCTTGCTCCGACGGATGGGGTTGCTCAAGCGCTTCAAAGTCTTGATTTTTGAAATCCTCGTATGCGGCCTCTTGAGCACGTCCCTCTGCATGTGGTTACACATACAAGAAAATACATACAAATCATCATGATGCACACAAATTAATCAACATGCAATGACATGCATGCATGCACAGTTCAATAATTAATTAACTATGGTTGTTTATTAGTTAGATGCAACTAGTTCGTATGTGTTCATATGAGTTTACAGGGGTTTTAGCGGTGATTAATGTTGATGAAAATAAAAAGATGGTGTGACTACGATCAAATTACGTCTATTAATTTTAATACGTTCGCTAAAACTCGCATCGAAAAAATGTGACCCACCGTAGATGTGATGGCTTCGAAGATCGCAGGATGATGGCGACTCGCAGACGAAGTGGATGGCACAAGGATCCTCTGGCAGCACGATGACGGTGATGCAACGATCTCCGGCGGACAACGGCACCCTCCTCTTCTCTTCCTTTTTCCCCTCTTCTTCCTCTGGCGGCACAACCTCTGGTGCTACTCCTCTTTTTTTCTCTACCGAGCTAGGGCTCTTTTTTTCCTGGTGGCGGCGCTGCTCCTGGAGTTGATGAAAATATGAAGCCCTACTGTCCTTTTTATAGCCGGCGGCAGGGAGTCGGTACCGACTCGGTACCGTGGCCAGAGGTCTAGTCAGCCTAAGACCAGCGGGGCTGGGCGGCATGGCCAGGGCGCGGGCGGGGCAGGCGCGCGGGGCGTGTGGCGCGGGCGGGGTCGCGATGGGCGCGCGCAGGAGGCACGGTGCGAGGGCGCGTCGGTTGGGCCGACTCGACCTGGCCGGTGGGGCGGTGGTTGACTTTTTTCTTTTTTTTCTTTACATATATTATTACTATATATTATTTATTTATATTTTTTATTATTTTTTTAGGTTTCTCAAATATATATTTTTTTATATATATTATTTTTATTTTTATATTTGTCTCCTAATACATGTTTTATATTTTTATTTTTTTTCTTCTTTTGCTACACATGTTTGTACATGTATGTTTTATATTTTATTATCTTTCTTTTATTCTATTAATGTTTAATGCATGAACATGTATGCAATGCATGATGCAAAAATTGAGGGTGTTACATTAAGCTACATGTCATTATTTTCCCACACTTACTAAGTATAACATGTGCTCACCCTTGCAATTCCCCCACCAATAGTTTCAGGTGATGTTTGGGAGTATCCTGAGGATAATACGGAGTACTAGGCTGCATGCTATCGTCGACTTTCCTGTAGTGTTGCTTGGAGCCGCGCTATTCCCCTATACTCAGTTGCTTAGTTTGCTTAGTTGCTTAATTAAATTATTTATGCTGCATTAGTTTTCAGAACTATTAATAATGATTATTAGAGTTATAATTTAAGGATTACTTGAGTATTGTAATAAAAGTACTTATTTAACATGTGATGTGGTAATTTTCTGTATATCATTTGTGATGCACTCGTGTATGTGTGTTGAACATTCTGAACACCCATATGTGTCACATTTGGTTCATTTTTGGAATCGGGTGTCACACGTCCACCCTTTATCCTTCTTCCCACGATAGCAACCCTTAGCCCCTGCCACGTCCTGTGCTGTCGTTCCTCGAGGAGGAAGGGTCATTTACCACAATGAAGAACAAAGAAGGGATGGAAGAAGAAGGAGAGGAAGGAATCAAGTGAGATCGTCGTCACTGCTGCGATCTTCATCATCAACTCATCGACGTCAACATCATTCTTCGCAAATTCGTCGCCTCCATTGATCTAGACGTCAATGTGACACATGTTTCCGAAAAAGAACCAAGTACGACACATCTGTGTGCCCAGGATGTTCAACACACATACAGGAGTGCTTCACAAACGATATACATAAAATTTGCATGGCACAAATTAATTAAGTACTTTTATTACAATATTCAAATAATCCTCAATTACAACTCTAATGATCATTAATAATGAGTTCCGAAACTAATGCAGTGGAAATAATCTAAACATTAAGCTAAGCAAAATAAGCATAAGGGATAGCGCGGCTCCAAGCAACACCACAGGCAAGTCGACGGCAGCACACAACCTAGAACTCCACATTAACCTCAGTATACTCCCAAACATCACCTGAAACTGTTGGTGGGGGAATTGCAAGAGTGAGTACATGACGTACTCAACAAGTGTGAAAAATAATGACATGTAGCTTAAACAAGGAATTGATAATATTAATGGCTAATTGCTCAAAAGTACATGTAAAACATGTGAAAAGCATCCTACGATGTCTATATGAAATAATCCCATCATATCCCCATAATTACGAATTATGAGTGCATATACCATCAATTACCATTATGTCACATCCATCAATAATTATACCTCCAAATACCGAATTCTTACCAGCATCATTAACCGAGTTCAATTATCACAGCTCTACCCATAACCATAACCAAACCATCCCAGTTACCAAGTTTCCCACTAACCATGTGAGGGTCTAGGTTGCTCATAACTTGGAGCACGACTATCATGATAGATTTTAACACTCTGCAGAGGTTGTACCAGTCTACCCACATGTTGGTGATTCCATCACCTTTCAGGGACTAAGAACCTCTATGTCACCCTGTCACACTTCCGTTGGTATGCGGCCAAGAGATCACAAAATAGCTTTTACAAAGGGACTACTACCATGTACGGACCCACTAAGGTTGCACCAGCAGGCTTGAATCTCTATTCTCCCACCCACGGGCCCCCTTGTGTGTCATGCACTTCCCAGGGTAGCCTTCTCAACTCCCATTCCCTGCAAAATACAATGGTCCATACAATACCAGCAACACACCTAATTATTCAGCTACACCGCACCCATACTTGCCCTTCTGGTGGCACTGTAAATCCTGGATGGTCGCTCCACGAACTAGTCCTTAGATCTAAAGCAAGTGCAACCACCATAACATCCAACCAGGTCCACTATTCATGCTTGCTTAGATCTCCCAAGTCCCATGTTTGCCAATTGTCCACCTTCATCAATTTTCATCATATACATGCTCATTAATTCATAGTTAAGCCATTTACTTATTTCCCATCCCAATTAAATAGAGCAAAGTAAAAAGGTAAAAAGCCCTTCCCGACACTCTACAACATGTCCCAAGCGACAAGGTTGGTCAAACAAGACTACTAAACTCCTATCTTGGGTGCTCCATCATGTGACACAAGCATGCAGTTTTTCAAACAAAACATTTAAAAATAGGATCAAAATATTCAAGGACATTTGCCTTGCTCCTAATATTGGTTAGGGTCAAAAGCTTTAAAGTTCTTGTGCTGGAGGTCCTCGATAGCACCCTCTAGCGCAACACCTATTTTGCGCAAAATACATACAAAACAAACATTACAATCAATAAATGATCATATATTACTCAATATGCCATGACATGAATAAATAATGCAATTATGTGGTTAAAATTGTTAATGAGTTGCTATTAATGTCTACTAACTAGTCACAATGGTTTTTAACAAATTTGAACAGGTTTGGAATTGATTTGAATCAATTTGGGATTAATTCAGCAACTTCAGATTCAGATGGCTGGACAAGTCCGTACTAGGGACCGAACTAGTTTGCCTTGGACCAGAAAGTCGACCGGACTAGTCTGCATTGGGAACGGACAAGTTCGTTGGGCTAGGTTTTTTGGCAAATTTTCAACTAGAGTATAGTTAAAGATAATATAGGATCATATTTTACGTATAAAAGGTGCATCTAAGACATTTACCATGAATCCAAGGGTCCAAAGGTCGGGCTTCGAGAATTGGCTTCTAGATCCAAAGAAGATAGAGAATTGGTGGAGAATTGACGATGATATCGATGAGTTGACGTAGGTTGATCTGCTTGATCCTTCTCCTTCCTCCTTCTCTTCTCCTGGCTGTGGCGATCTCCTCTTGACGGCGGCTCTCACGAACTAGGGTTTGGGATTTCTGCAACTGTGACAAAGGGGTGAAAGGATGGGTATTGGGGTGTTTATATATAGGTGGAAAGGTAGGGTTTGATGGATTTCGAGTTTAAGGGAGTGGTGGTCGAGTTGGGGACCCACATAAGCTCCAAAGAGGTTTGGCACAATGTTCTTAGGCCCAATTAAGGCAAATACCCAATAACATGTTGTGGAGGAAAGGATTGAATCCGGGTCGGGCACACCGGTCAAGTCCGCTTGGGGCCGAACTAGTCCGATCGGGAATAGAGACTTGAACGGACAAGTCCGGTTGAGGTCCGTACAAGTCCGATCTTGCCCAGAAAGCAAAACGGACAAGTCCAGAGGGTTGGTAAATTTTCCAATACCGGATCACAAGAGGGATCCACCGGACAACTCTGAAAAGTTCCAGTGGCTAGGAACAGACTAGTACATACATGAGAACGGAAAAGTCCATACAATCAACAGAAACGCAATTGGACTAATCCGCAGCAAGAGCGAACAAGTCCGGAGAGTCAATAGAGGGCAAAACGAGACTAGTCCGATGTCCAAATCGGACAAGTCCGCACTTATACAGGATTTTAAATGTTTTTTGGTTCTAATTCATTTTAATCTTGTTCCTTTTTATGTTGCTTAGTGTTAAATATGTATAAGAATGTATGCAATGCATGATGGATGAAAATGAGTGTGTTACAAACCTACCACCTTATAATGAATCTCTCCCTCGAGATTCAATGTAGAAGGGAAGAGATAGGGAAATTCTTTCTTGAGATCTTCCTTCAATCCCCAAGTTGCTTCTGATTCTGCATGATACTTCCATTGTACTTTGCACCATCGAATCACCTTGTTTCTTGTGACCCTCTCCTTAGTTTCCAAAGTTTTGATCGATTGCTCGGCATAAGTCAAATCTACCTCTAATTCCAATTCTTTCATTGACACCTATTCCTCCAGTACCCTTAAGCACTTTTTGAGATGAGAAACATGAAACTCATCATGAACATCGGAAAGATGTGCTAGCATCTCCAACTTATATGCCACTTCTCCACGTTTGTCCAAAATCTTGAATGGTCAAATATAGCGAGGTGCCAACTTGCCTCTAATGTTAAATCACTTATGACCTCGTATAGGTGACACCTTGAGATATACGAAGTCTCCCACTTCAAAGGCTAATTTTTTTGCCTATTATTCGCATAACCCTTTTGTCTCGATTGAGCAGCCCTCAAATTCTCGCGGATTGTCTGAACTTATTTTTCAGCTTCTTGCAACACATCAGACCGAAATACTAGGTTGTCTCCTGTCTCATTCCAAAACAAAGGTGTTCTACACCTTATCCCATACAATGCTTCATAGGGTTACATTTTCAAACTTGCTTGATAACTGTTGTTGTAGGAGAATTCAGCATATGGCAGACTTTTGTTCCAACTTCCTTCATACTTTAGCGCACAAGCTCTTAGCATGTCTTCCAAAATCTGATTTGTCCTCTCTATTTTCCCATTTGTTTGAGGATGATATGTAGAACTGAAATTCAATTGAGTTCCCATTGAGTCATGCATCTTTTGCTAGAACCTTGAGGTAAATTGAGAATCTCTATTAAACACTATTCTCTTGGGCACTCCGTGTAAGTACACTATTCTTCCCATATACAACTCTGCCAACTTTGCTCCACCATAGGTAGTTTTGACAGGAATGAAATGAGCTGACTTTGTCAATCCATCCACAATGACCCATATTGAATCATAACCTACCGAAGTGCGAGGTAAACCAACTATGTAGTCCATACAAATTTCCCCCCACTTCCATTCTGGAATCTTCAATGGCTGCAATAATCTAGCTAGCCTTTGTTGTTCAGCTTTGACTCGTTGGCACACATCACACAAGGCTACATACTCAGCTATATCCTTTTTCATGCTGGCCCACCAATAACATGTCCTAGAGTCCTTGTACATCTTTGTACAGCCGGGATGGATTGAGTAAGGCGAGTCATGTGCCTCCTTTACTACCGTCTCACAAATTTGATTTACATTAGGAACATCAATCCTCTTCCCAAGCCATAGAGTGCCTTGGTCATCCTCATCAAATCTGAATTCTCTCCCTTCTTGGGTCCTTTCCTTAATTTCTTGAGTTTCCTCATCCTCTCGAATTTCTTGTTCCAAGGTCAGATTTAAATCAATTGTTCCCATCTCATTAAAAAATTCAAGATTCAACCGTCCAAACTCCTTGCATAGCTCGGATGGCAATTCCTGAACTGTGAGTTGGTGGCTTAATCCTTTCTGACTAGAAACATCAGCCACTACATTAGCCTTCCACGGGTGATAGTTGATTCCCACATCATAATCCTTTATGAGCTCCAACCATCTTCGTTGCCTCAAATTTAGGTCCGTTAACATGAATATGTACTTGAGGCTCTTGTGATCCGTGTAAATCTCACACCTATGACCAACAATGTAGAGTCTCCATATCTTCAAGGCATGCACTATGGTTGCAAGTTCAAGATCGTGTGTAGGATAATTCTGCTCATGTTTCTTCAATTGTCTCGATGCATAGGCTACCACTTGACCTTCTTGGATGAGAATGCATCCAAGTCATTGTCTTGATGCGGTCACAATAAATATCAAATCTTTTGCTCATGTCTGGCAATACCAAAACATGTGTGGTGGTTAACCTCTTCTTTAGCTCCTCAAAGCTGTTTGGACAAGCTTGAGTCCATTGGAATGCTTTTCCCTTCATTAATAATTCAGTAATTGGATTGGCTATTTTGGAGAAATCCTTGATGAACAAACGGTAATATCCAACAATTCCAAGAAAGCTCCTAATTTCCTTTACATTATGTGGCGGCTCCTGTTAAGCACATCCCTCTCTTTTCCTGGGTCAAACGATACTTCTCCTCTAGAGATAATATGGCCCAAAAATGACACCTCCCTTAACCAGAACTGGCACTTGCTGAACTTGGCATATAATTGGTGTTCCCTCAATTTCTGCAATGTGAGCCTTAAATGCTCCTCATGCTCCTCTTTGCTTCTCCAGTAGATCATAATGTCATCAATGAACACCACAACAAATTTGTCCAAGTACTCCATGAAAACCTTATTCATGAGGTACATGAAGTATGCAGGTGCATTCGTCAATCCAAAGGACATAACGGTGTACTCATAAGACCCATATCGCGTCCAAAAAAGATGTTTTGGAAGTAACTTGATCTCAAGTCAATCTTAGAGAAAAAACAAGCACACTTCATTTGATCGAACGAATCCTCTATACGGGGCAATGTATACTTGTTCTTAATCATCACCTCATTAAGAGCTCGGTAATCCACGCACATCCTTTGGGATCCATCCTTCTTGTCTACAAAAAACGCTGGTCCTTCCCAAGTCGAAGAGCTTGGGCGAATGAAACCCTTCTCTAGCTGCTCTTGAATTTGCTTATTAAGATGGCCTCTTAGCTATAGGTGCATTTCGAGGTATGAAATCAATAACAAACTCAATATCACGATCAGGCGGCATACCTGGCAACTCATTCGGAAACACATCTAGATACTCGCAAACCATCGGAATACTCTCCAATGTCACACCTTCCACATAACTCAACGTCGCTTTATCCGTTGGGCGTTGGGCTATCTCAGCTTTGATACGGGTGTCATGCTCAATTGTCAATTGCAAAATCATCTCGGCACACTGAATCACTCCATTATACTTGCTCAACCAATCCATACCAAGTATTATGTCTATCCCTTGGGAATCTAGGACGATAGGATTCGCAAGAAAGTCTACCCCCCTTATTTTGACACTTACTCTCGGACACACTATATTTTTCCTCATCTCTCATCCAAAAGATTTTACCAACATAGTGTGTTTCAAATGAGCTATAGTCATATTATACTTGGCAACATACTTCGATGAGATGAATGAGATGCTCCAGAATCAAATAAAATGGTTGCAGGGTTAGAGTTGGTGAGGAACATACCAATCACAATGTCATCCGCTTGCAAGTCTTCCTCAGTAGAGACGTGATTCACATTGCCATGAGTGACATTCTGCTTTCCACAGTTTCCTTGTGGTAGTCCTCCATTCGGTCGTGGATTCTTCCTTGGTGCATTGTTCATTGGTCCATAGCTCGTCTTGGGGCACTAGCTTGCAAAGTGTCCAACCTCTCCACAAACATAGCATGTCTTGCTACTCGAAGCACTAGGGAAACATGGGCGCTGCTGATTCTGAGAGTTAGCCACTATATTAGGGCATGGTGCAAATGGCGCAGGTTGGGGAGGTGCTTGCATAGCAGGGTACTGCTGCTGTTTTGGGCGTGGAGGATAAGCAGCATGATAAGTAGGAGTGGAGGGGTTGTAATGTGGCATATTTGGCGGCGCAAGGCGAGGACGGACATTTCTCCCCTGCGGCTGCCCTTGGTACGACATCTTCCTCTTATTATCTTGTTCCATCTCGTGAACCTTGTTTTCAACCACAATGGCCTTGTCCACAAGCTTCTTGAAATTGGCATAGTCACAATTGAGCAATTGGACTGGAATCTCATTGTTTAGGCCTCTCATGAACAAATATTGCTTGCGGCTGTCCCGGTTGACATCCTATGGAACATACCTTGAGAGTTAAGTGACTTTATTGAGATACTAACTCACACTTGACTTTCCCTTCCCTAGATTCTCAAATTCCTGCATCTTTAGGATCATAACACCTTCCGGAACAAAGTGAGAATGGGAACTCTCCTTGAATTCAGACCAAGTGATCCTCTCTTTATTTTCATGGGCATTGCATAGTGAGTCCCACAAATCTGCGGCTGCTCCAACTAGTTGATGGGAAGCAAAGAGAACCTTCTCCCTGTCACTGCATTGCACAATAGTAAGCTTCTTCTCCATAGATTTCAGGTAATCATAAGCATCCATGGGATCATTGGCTTGATCAAAGGTAGGAAGCCTAGTCCTCATAAACTCTCCCAACCTGTTGTGAGGCGGTCGGGGTGGTGGAGGCATATGGGGCTGATTCTGGTTATTGCCCTGCAGCTGTCCCAAGATCTGCATCACAATCTGCATAAGCTGATTCTGCATAGCCAACAACCGCTGAAGGCTGATAGCCTCAGGTCCATGGTTGTTGTTCTGAGGTGCTCCATTGTTCTCCTCATTCTCATTGGCATCCCTTTGGTTGCGAGTCCTCAGCGTCTGAAGAAAAGAGCAAGAGATAGACGAATTTAAACAACGTCCCCAACTATATGCATCAAGTGATATGAAATTAAGCAGCTACCTATACTAGCCTATATGGATGTGACAAACGCTAAAGCGTCCCACAATCCTCTACTAAGAACACAAGCAAACATTACATAGCAATCAGCAAACCAAACAAGCCACAATGTTTCCTGAGTGTTCCTATATGCTCTAAAGTGTCCATTCTATCTATGCTGCATCCTACGGTCAACCTGTGGCTCTGATACAATTTGTGACACCGGGTTCCGAAAAAGAACCAAGTGCGACGCATATGTGTGCCTAGGATGTTCAACACACATACATGAGTGCTTCACCAATGATATACAAAAAATTATCGCAGCACAAATTAATTAAGTACTTTTATTACAATATTCAAATAATCCTCAATTACAACTCTAATGATCATTAAAAATGAGTTATGAAAGTAACGCAGCAGAAATAATGTAAACATTAAGCTAAGCAAACTAAGCATAAGGGATAGCGCAGCTCCAAGCAACATCATAGGCAAGTCGACGGTAGCACACAACCTAGTACTCCGCATTATCCTCAGGATACTCCCAAATATCATCTGAAACTGTTGCTGGGGGAATGCAAGAGTGAGTACATGTCATACTCAGCAAGTGTGGAAAAATAATGACATGTAGCTTAAACAAGGAATTGATAATATTAATGGCTAGTTGCTGAAAAGTACATTTAAAACATGTGAAAAGCATCCTACGATGTCTATGTGAAATAATCCCATCATATCCTAATAATTACCAATTATGAGTCCAATACCATCAATTACCATTATATCACATCCATCAATAATTATCCATCCAAATACCGAATTCTTACCAGCATCGGTAACCGAGTTCAATTATCACAACTGAACCCATAACCATAACCAAACCATCCTAATTACCCAGTTTCCCACTAATCATGTGAGGGTCCAGGTTGCTCATAACTGGAGCATGACTAACATGATAGTTTTTAACACTCTACAGAGGTTGTACCACTTTATTCAGATGTTCGTGATTGCATCACCTTTCAGTGACTAAGAACCTTTATGTTGCCCTGTCAAACTCCCGTTGGTGTGCGGCCAATAGATCACAAAATAGCTTTTACAAAGGGACTACTAGCATGTACGAACCCACTAAGGTTCCACCAGGAGGCTTGAATCTCTATTCTCCCACCCATGGGCCCCCTCATGTGCAATCCGGTTCCCAAGGTAGCCCTTCTCGACTGTCATTCCCCGCACCATCCAATGATATCCATACAATACCAGCAGCACACATAATTATTCAGCTACACCGCAGCCATACTAGGCCTTGTGGTAGCACTGTAAATCCTGGATTGTCGCTCCACGAACCGCTCCTTAGATCTAAAGCAATTGAAATCACCAAAACATCCAACCTAGTCCACAACCATGCTTGCTTAGATCTCACAAGTCCCATGTTTGCCAATTGTCCATCTTCATCAATTTTCATCATATACATGCTCATTAATTCGTAG
Source organism: Tuctoria greenei (assembly GCA_036927565.1). Taxonomy (NCBI): domain Eukaryota; kingdom Viridiplantae; phylum Streptophyta; class Magnoliopsida; order Poales; family Poaceae; genus Tuctoria; species Tuctoria greenei. The sequence goes on from JAYESD010000006.1 coordinate 175,674,293, forward strand.
TTAAACCCTTTAGTTGTTTACCATCAAATTAATTAGAGCAAAGCAAAAAAGTAAAAAGCCCTTCCCGACACTCTACAACATGTCCCAAGCGACAAGGTTGGTCAAACAAGACTAGTAAACTCCTATCTTGGGTTTCCCATCAATTGACACAAGCATGCAGTTTTTCAAACAAACATTTAAAAACAGGATCAAAATGTTCAAGGACACTTTCCTGGCTCCTGAGATTAGTTAGGGTCAAAAGCTTTAAAGTTCTGGTGTTGGAGGTCCTCGACAGCACCCTCTAGCGCAACACCTTCTATTCCGCGCAAAAGACATACAAAACAAACATTACAATGAATAAATGCTCATATATTACTCAATATGCCATGATATTCATGAGTAATGCAGTTATGTGGTGAAAATTGTTAATGACTTGCTATTAATGTCTACTAACTAGTCATAGTGGTTTTTAACAAGTTTGAACAGGTCTCAAATTGATTTGAATCAAATTGGGATTAATTCAGCAACTTCAGATCCAAATGGCCAGACAAGTCTGTACTTGGGAACGGACTAGTCCGCCCTGGACCAGAAAGTCGACCGGACTAGTCCACAGTGGGACCGGACAAGTCCGGTCGGCTAGGGTTTTTGGCAAATTTCCAATTAGAGTATAGTTAAAGCTAATATAGGATCATATTTTACGTAGAAAAGGTGCAACAAAGACAATTACCATGAATTTAAGGTTCCAAAGGTCTAGCTTCGAGAATTGACTTCTAGATCCGAAGAAGATGGAGAATTGGAGGAGAATCGATGATCATGTCGATGAGTTGACATAGGTTGATCTTGCTCTATCCTTCTCCTTCCTCCTTCTCTTCTCGTGGCTGCGGCGATCTCCTCTTGAAGGCGACTCTCACAAACTAGGGTTTGGGGTTTCTGCAATTGTGACGAAAGGGTGAAAGGATGGGTATTGGGGTGTTTATATAGAGGTGGAAAGGTAGGGTTTGATGGATTTCGAGTTTAAGGCGGTGGAGGTCGGGGTGGGATCCCACATAGGCTCCACAGAGGTTGGGAACGACATTCTTGGGCCCAATTAAGGCAAATACCCAATAACATGTTGTGAAGGAAAGGATTGAATCCGAGTCGGGCACACCGGACAAGTCCGGTTTCGGCCGGACTAGTCCGATCGGGAACAGGGACTTGAACGGACAAGTCCGGTTGAGGTCCGGACAAGTCTGATCTTGTCTAGAAAACAAAATGGACAACTCCAGTATAGGGCAGACATGTCCGGAGGCTTGGTAAATTTTCCAGAACCAGATCGAAAGAGGGATCCAACGGACAACTCCGAAAAGTTCCAGTGGCTAGGAATGGACTAGTCCGTACATGAGAACGGACAAGTCCGGACAAACAACAGAAACTCAATCAGACTGATCCGCGGCAAGAGCGAACAAGTCCAGAGAGTCAAGAGAGGGCAAAATCGGACTAGTCCGGGGTCCAAACCGGACAAGTCCGCACTGATACATGATTTTAAATACTGTTTTGGTTCTAATTCATTTTTATCTTGTTCCTGTTTATGTTGCTTAATGTTAAACATGTATAAGAATGTATGCAATGCATGATGGATGAAAATGAGGGACTTATAGTCAAGATCTCAAGTTTCGTCGAATCCTCAACCCTTGAACCCTAGCATTCACGGTAAATACCTTAGATCAATCTTTTCTACGTAAATTATGGTTTTATATTAACTCAAACTATGCGCTAGTTGGAAAATTCGCCAAAACCCTAGCCATAGCAGACTCTCCCGGTCCTGTACAAACTAGTTTGATTAACTTTCTAGTCCAAAGCGGACATGTCCACGCAAGGTGTGGACTTGTCCGGTCTCCCAAACCTGGAAATTCCTCGAACTTCTTTAATATTCTCCGAGATGACTTAAAACTTGTTCTAACATGTAGGACATAATTGTAACTACATAGTAAGCAATAAAATCAACCTAATAACATGCATCATCACATAATTGCATCAATCATGCATGTCATGACATATTGAGTAATATGTGAGCATTTATTTATTGTAATGTTTGTTTTGTATGTTTGTCGCGCGGAATAGAAGGTAGCGCTCTAGAGGGTGCTTTCGAGGACTTCCAGCACCAGAATTTTGAGGTTTCTGATCCTAACCAGTTTCAAGAGCAAGGCAAGTGTCCTTGATCATTTTGATCCTATTTTTAATTATTTTGTTTGCAAAACTGCATGCTTGTGTCAAAATTTGATGGGAAACCCATGATAGGTGTTTACTAGCGTTGTATGACCGTCCTTGTCGCTTGGAGTATATTGTATAGAGTCGGGAAGGGTATTTTTACCTTTTGCTTCGCTCTAAGTAATTGGGATGGGAAAATAACCAAATGGCTTAATTATGAATTAGGGAACTTATGGATGATGGGTGTTTATGAATATGATTGAATGGTAACATGGGACTACGGAGATCAAAGCAAGCACGGTTTGTGGATTGGGTTGGAAGATACGATGGTTTTGCGTGTCTTGGATCTAAGGACTGGTTCATGCGAGAATAAGCCAGAACTACAGTGCCACCACAAGGCCAAGTATGGGTGCGGCTTAGTCAATTAATTAGGTGTATTGTCAGCATTGTTCAGATCATTTGGGGTGCCAAAAATGGGAGTCGATTGGGTTTGCAATAGTGGCAGGACTGCCCTGGGATCCGAACAGGTGAAGAGGGGGCCCTTGGTTGGATGTGCTCAGTTGGAGGCATCACCACCTGTGAAACCTTAGTGGGTCTGAATATGCTGGTAGTCCCTTTGTGTGGGGACCAGAGTCTCGACATCCAAGGATCTCATCAGGTAGTGTCGTGCGATGCGACACCCAACATTATAAATGAAAAGAACCAGAATAAAATACAAACCATGTCTTTTTTTTATAAACACAACGGAAGTTTTTACAAATACTAAACAAAGGAAATAATCTATACATCATACTATGCTCTCAGCTCTAGCTATGCAAAAGCAAAGTTGTCCATGCCCGTAGGATGCTTTGCACTAGCAACACTCACTCTCCTTATCACATTGACGTGTAGGGCTCCTACTCAGCCGTGAACCCTGATGAGTGTGAGGCGTCACCATCAGACCCTTCATCAACGGTATAACCTGTAAAAACTCGTTAACTGCAAACATGAGCATAAGGCTCAGCAAGACTGACCGTCTCACTAGAAATATGCAAGGTAAAGACTAAACATAGGTAGGAAATAGCATAAGTAGACTCTTTCTTACAAGTGGATCCCTATTGTTATATTTTAAGTAGCAAATGACATTCCTCAGGCACGACACATCATAGACTCCACAATCAAACAAGAAATGCTTTTTTGATGATATGACATGCTCAAAGCACATAATGCTATTACAGGTTAAGTGTTTGGAAACTGTAAACTTTAATTGTGCTATCTTTAAGCCACACAAGTTTGCAATACAATATTGTAGTCATTGCAACAATTTATAATGTTTTAACTACTGTGGATTACTACATCACAGCGCAGTGAACAAGTGGTACTCAAATAACCATGAGAGACGGTGATTGCAATCAGTAGACACCCGGATAACACGTCACATATGCCCATTTCGAAAGTGGAGCGAATCACATTTCAATACTATGTTGTATGCAACAACCTTTCAAAGAAAACCCAATGCCAATCCAGTCCTTCCGTAACAGGCTGGAGGTCCCCTCAAGGAGTGTGTCTGTGCCCGCCGGCAGATTTACACCTTGCTGCCCTCAACCCACTCCTATAAAATTGTATGGTAAGCCTCAACACCTTGGTTAACCAATTACATCGGTTTCCTGGTTTCCATATAGCCAGTATGGATCCGGTACAGTTCAAACTTGTCCAGCAGGGCCGCACACGGATCAGTCCTCAATTGACACAAGCAGGGCTACGCACATGAGACCACATCTCACTGCCTCCTATCCCGCTGCTGGATCTCAAATTCATATTCATAGATCCTTCTTTGATCAAATCCATCCCGTGTGATAAAATCCTATCTCGCGAGTAGATTCCAACTACTCGACTTCTATCGGATTCCTCAAAACATTAGCATGGCATTCTCTACTCGTCAAGCTGTAGACCTACCCAATACTCCATGGGATTTGTGGGTCATGCAAGTGGAGTATCAATACACCTTAGAGGTAATGCAATTTAGACTATAGACTTAATAGTGATACAAATAAAAACTTTGCAAGATCTCTTAAATGCAAACCGGGGCTTGCCTAGCTGCGGGTCAGAGCAAAAGTTAGCTTCTGGTGGTATGCTCTCCAAGGGCACAGGCTCCTTCTCGATCTCGGTCACTATATGATATGCAATATATAAAGTACATGAGTGATATTGAAACTATATCAAAGACCTTCTATACACTGATCCGGTATGAAGATGATTTTAATTGGCTTTGGAATTTTTACAATGAATACTAGGTTCTGAGCGGAATATTTGGGCCAAGAATTGAGGATGATCAAGGAAGCTTGTTGTCCCTGAAATTCCAACAAATAAAAGGCCTCTATGAATTTTGGTTCTAACTCTGTAGCTTTAACATAGCTAACAGTGGATGATCTTGTTAGAGGATGTATTAGTGGTTCTAGTAAAATTTGTTTCATAATTTTCTAAGCAATATAGAGTGAGATATTTAATTTACAAGTTGCTATGAAATTCTAGAATTGTTCTGTTAATTAAATGGGATTTCCAATTAACATACAGGTTTGCAATGCTATTTGAGTAAATTACGTCAATTAAATATGAAATTTTTGCAGTATATGAGGTATATATGGAAGAGTATTCTGTAAAAATTTGGGAGATGTCACATGAGGATAACAAGAGTAATCAAATTATGAAGTACAGTGCTTAACAGATTTAATTCTACAGTTTTTGGGACTTCCAGATCAAGTGGTTTGAACTACAGCAAAGTATAGATCAAATTGAGTATACAAGAATTTATATGGCATTTTTTGAGTATTTATATTATTAGGAATTGAATTTTTAAGTTGGCAACATATTATGGAATTATGGTTATGTTGATATTCAACAGTTTTAGTGCAGCGGTCAAAGAAATGGAATCTGAGTACGTTATACAGGTCCAATGTCTATGAAACATTTACTGGGGTTCAGGAACATCTAAGTGGATATTTTGGTTATTTTTGGGATTTTTCTGGTTCAATGGTCAGGTAGGATAATTCCATATGTGTTTAATTTGACTTTTCATGCCCAACCAATAGCACCACTGCAAAATGTAGATAAAAAGGAGTCTGCAGGAATTTGTTTGAGATTTTTGGAGCAAGTCTACTGTAAGTAGTTGATTTTTGAAGTTGGCAACTTCTTTCGGATTCGGAAAAAAATAATTCAAAAGGCTCAAAGTGGGACCAACATGCAGGTCCTTCTTCAACCTCCAGCCAGCCCGAACTGGGGGGCTTCCTAGTGACTTTGTGTGGCCGTTTCCGCTCCTAGGAGAATCAAATGGCAATGACACAAAAATAAAAATTGCTTCTTACACCCTGGAACACGCGTTGGACATTATTTTCAGGTGCGACTGCCATGAGAACGTTGCCAGCAACGATGGCAGCGGCGGTGAGCTCCACAATGACCTGGGGCATGACTTGAGAAAGGGGTAACAAGCTTGTAATTTGATCCTGAAGTTGCCCGGGACCATTGAAAACTCGAATCCGCCCTCCAATTGCGGAGACACGGAGTGAAACATCAAGTCCACCAATGACCTAGGTTGAGGTGCGGTGGCCACAAAAATTTGATATCTCGACTTGACTTAGCTATGGTGGTTCAATCGACAGCTGGAGCCTAGAGAGGGAAGCCTTACAAAACTCAGGACGTGCTGGGCGCAGGTGAAGAGTTGCTGGTGTGGCCGTACGATGTGGAGGCGCAGTGGCGGCTGGAACAGAGGCGTTTGGGGAAAAACTTGACCGGAAGCCAATAGCTTTGTGAGGCACCAGTTGTTTGTTTGCTTCGGGACGAAGAAGAAGTTGGTCGCGCAGCCTTGTGCATGGTTGGTGGAGTGAAACACAGTCCATAGGCGCCGGGCGACAATGCAACCTCCATGGCGGCAAAAAATGGCGTTGGCCAAGAACAAATCCACATGGTGCAGTGGACAGCGCAAGGAGACGTCATCAGCTCGCATCGAGGAGGCAAGGATGAAGCTTGCTCGCGGCATCCAGGCTTCAGCTGGGGTGGAACCACAGCAAGGACGAGGACGCCGGTGGCCTTCAGGATGCAACGCGGTCACACGAACAGCAGAGCAGTGTGGTGCTCTGTATCGAGAAGAAAAATGAAATACTGAACAGATGAGGTAGAGCACAGCTGGTTTGACGATAAGGAGAGAAAAAATGTTGCACTGGGCACAGCTTCGGCTAGAGAGCAAGTGCTGGCAGCATGCAGGAATCGTGGTGGCACTCTGTAAGAGAAAGGCAGAGGCGGTTCCATTTTTGTGTGGCTGACAGGTGGGGCCCATAACCCCCTCCCTCCTTATCCACATCTGTTGATTTAATCATCTCATCAAATCAGCACTAAAAATTCACAAACTTGGCAGCCCGAGAAAATGACATGTGAGGAATTCAAATATGAAATATAATTTGGCATTTGAATGAATTGAAGATAGAATTTGAATTTGATTTCAATTCGAATACACTCATTTACTAAATTCCAATGAGGGTAGTAAATTAACTGTAGAAATGATCAAAATTGGCAGAGTTGTTATTTGGACTATAGACAATTCAAGTATGAAATCAAACTTGATTTTTGATCATTTTGCTTATGGCATTTGATTTTAAATTTATAGATTCACAAAAGACTTGATTCAAATACCTAGCAAAAGAAGTTTTAAAAAAATTAATGCGTGGCAGGGCAGCTATTTGAATTATGGAAAACGCATTAGTGAATTCCACTTAAAGTTAGACAGATTTGAATAGGAAGGTTTTGATCTGAATTTGCTCTGGCATTTGAATTTTGAATTTACTTGACATCCCTTCTTTGAACTATCTATTTCTTTAAAAGCTAAAGTAACCTTCCAAAGAATGCTCAAAGTTTTAACAAGTCTCTATTTAACATCAGTTATTAGTTAGAATAGTTGATGTGTGTTTGAATTCTAATTAAACTCAAAAAAAATTTAAGTTCACATTTTTGCATTTGCATTCTTTCAAATGTGGGGTTTTATACTTTGTAAAAGCTATTTTGTGATCTCTTGGCCACATTTAAGGTAGTGTATTTGGCATAAGAGGTTTCTTTTAGTCACTAATGGGTGACGAAATCACAAACTTGTGGGTAAAGCGGTACAACCTCTGCAGAGTGTTAAAAATATCATGATAGCCATGCTCCCGGTTATGAGCACCTGGATGACATACATGATTAGAATTGGAATTGGGATTTGGGATGGTTTGGTTATGGTTTGGCTTGTGTTAAATGAACATGGTTGATGATGATGGTAAGAATCTGGTATATGTGGATGGGTACATATTGATGGATGTGATATGATGGTAAACGGTGTTGGACTCATATTTGGTAACTATTGGGATATGATGGGATTAATTAACATAGACATTGTTTTTTCATGTTTTAAATGTACTTTTCAGCAAATAGCCATTATTTATTATCATTCCTTGTTTAAGCTACACGTCATTATTTTCCCATACTTCCTGTGTACGGCATGTGCTCACTGTTGACGTGTCTTACATCACAGATCATCTCTCGAAAGAGATGAGGTCCACAAGCGCACGAAAACTGTCGTGTAGCATTTCACCCAAGAGTATTCCCATGGGTATAGTATTTATCTCAAAAGAAGGCAATGGAGTAAAGTAAACACTACTCTTATGATCAAGCTATGGGATACAAATCAATTATCAAGACAAGGGTAAGTTGATAATATATGGGTAGTGTGACACACACCTAAGAAATATATTCTAAAAGGTAGATGGGTCCTAATAGAGATGAGACTAAGAGTTGGAGAGTTGCTCCTACAATGCTTCTAGTATAAATATACATAGCCTAAGTTAGATACTAATGAGCATGTCAATGGTGAATCCTTATGCTAAGTTGTTCAACATATCGGGCACGGGTTTACCCCTAGCAAAACTAGGACGACTATCTCCAAGATCCTGTGGCATAGCCGAACATGGAGGATTACAAACGACAGATAGGGCTGTCATCACCTACTGCCTACCTCTTCAATATGTGGGTCTACGAGACATCCAACGCTACTTACTGTCCTAGCACCATGCTAGCATACTAAGTAAATACTTTAGAGGCTCGAGTACAAGTACCTCTCTACGACAATGAATAACCTAAACATTGTGGAACCAATGTTGAGACATAGCATAAGTTATTTATATCACATGATCATATTATAACTAATTAGACTATGGTGGGTGTTTGTAGTGTTTATGATGATAGATTAGGAGTGATATGGCATAATTATAAAGACTACTCCTACTACATACATGGAATCCACAATCAAACAAGAAACGCTTCATCCAAGTATATGAATAAAAGAATACTAAAGATAATATCTTTATTTTGCATAGAGTCACAAATATAAGAAAAGTTACATGAGCCATACCTTTCCCAACTTGGACTTTAGACTAGAGGCTCTCCTCTCTATAGCCTAACTCCACTAAGGACTAAGAGAACTAGTGTATACAATAGAATAATGTTCATGTGGTGTATGTTGATGTGAGGGGTCCTATTTATAGGTGGAGAGTTGACGGCTCCTAAGGTATACTAACAAATCATCCCTGGCAATAGTGCCAGAAATGCTTGTTGGTATTACTTATGCACCATTAACTAAACATCTCTAACTGATGTGTCAGAAATGCTTGTTAATGGTTCTATTGGATCACAAAGTGAATTCCGCAAGCGGACGGAGATATCATTGTAGCATTTTCCCTTAAGAGTATTCCCAAGGGTGTCATTTATTTGATCCCAAAGGAAGGCGGGGTAGAGATATAACAATCATCAAGTGGAAAGGGTAGAAAGGTCTAGGTAAGAATCTAGTAAGGATGGATAAAATAATAGTGGAGGTAGTGTGACACACACAAGAGCTTTCAAGTCTAAGGGGAATAAGAGGATCCTAGAGGTTAGTTAAGGTTGAGAGTTATGGAGGTACTCCTACTATGCTCTATTGTACATATACATAGTCTAAACTAATTATTCATAAGCTAGATCAATAGTGAATACTTATGCTATGTGGTTCAACACATCGAGCACGGGCTTACCCCTAGCAATACTAGGGCGACTCCCGCCAAGAGCCTGTGGCATAGCCAAACGTGGAGGATTACAAAGGACAGATAGGGCTATCACCACCTACTACCTACCTCTTCAATCTGTGGGTCTACAAGACATCCAATTGTACTTAGCTATTCTAGCACCATGCTAGCATATTAAGTAATTACCTTAAGAGCCTAGGCAAAATCCATCCTAAGGCAATGAATTGAATCATCATTGAACCAATGTTGATACACAACATAATTATCCATACTAACCTAGTTATGTTATAATTAACTAGACTATAGTTGGGATCTATAGGTTCTATGATAATGAGATATGTTCATGATGAAATAGTCATAGAAGCTATACCTTCCACATACATGGACTCCACAATCAAACAAGAAACGCTTTGCCCAAGTATATGTATAAGTAGAGACTAAAGATACTATCTTTATTATGCATAATGTCATAAATACAAGAAAGAATACATGAGTCATACCTTTCCCAATGTAGGATTGGGAAGAGAGAGACTCCTTACTCCTTTCCCAATTTGGACTTGGGACTAGAGACTCCCCTCTCTACAACCTAACTCCTCTAAGACTATGGACGATAGTGTATACAATAGAGATGAAGCTCAAGTGGTGTGTGTTGAAGTGAGGGGTAGGGGTCCTATTTATACTAGTGTTGATGTCGGTTCCCGCCACCAAAAGTGCGCGAATTAGTCACCATTGACTCTAAGAAGCCGGGAGGAGCCAACACGTGGAGGCTGACGGAGTTTGGTGCAAAGACCAGGTCGGCCGACCCCCTGGTTCGGCCGACCTGGTCATTGCACCAATTGTCGTGTGCTTTCTCCAGGTGGTTGCCAGGTGCGTCCCATTGATGTATATGGGTGATACAACGTTGGATCTCCTCGGATACTTCTGTTTGTGGGCCATTTGATCCATGGGATGCCACATGTCGTCACCTGATTGGCTGGGATGATATTTTATAGGATTGGTCCCTCTACATTTCCTCATTTCCTGCATAAAATGCTGCATACACATATTTCTCCAAGTCCAAGTGGAATTGGGTTAGATAGAAAGGTGATGTGTGCAAGAAATTACAAATCCTTCACATAATTGAGTTAAATTGACGGATGAAATTGTTATATAACAAACGTCAACAAACTCCCCCAAGCTTATCCTTTGCCCGTCCCGAGCAAAGTCAAGACTTTAGGTTGATGATTACGAGTTGCTACAATGTCTTATTTTCAAAAGTATCTAATGCACAACAAGATACTCTACCTAGTATTGCAGAAATTTGCTATGATACCCTACCTTTCTTAAGTTATCATGGGGCTTATGCTTTCTCATATTCATGAGTAGTTGAAAGGTAGAATAGCAAATGGAGCAAACATAGCCTAGAAATCAAGTTCCACTTAAATCCTGGAGAATTCAATTTAGATATTAAGTACCTCAATTTGATTCTCTCAATCACTCCTTTGTGGATAGTGGAAATATTTCCTCACCAAAGAATTGTGCCTCATATATTCCTACTCATTGAATATGGCTTGTATGTGGAGCTTGGTTAGGAGAGTAAGTAGGCATATTTTCATCACATATATTGCTATGTCAAAAGAGTAAGCCTTAGGAGAATTCAAATAAAAACTTTTTGATTCAAGACTAGTGCGTGTGATGGAGTGGAAGTGGATGTGGATACTTGAGATGACTCCTTTTTTGGTATAATCTCTCTTTCTTTTGCAAGGATGAAACATGTCTACTTCTCTTTTCTCTTTTTTTTTTCTCATGCTTATGATGTAAGCATTTTTTTTTCATTTTCTTTTTGTAGCCATGTCTTCTGCTCCCTTTCTTTGCAATGAATTTTGAAGAGAGTGCTAAACATGAACAACATGGAGTTTCTCTTTTTATTGTGGTATGGTGGATATGATGGACGTTTTGCTTACTTCTATTGTAGAAGTATAGCATGTGCAAGTGAAGTCTTGAATTCAAAAAGAGTTGAATGATTTCTCACATAGGTCTATCTAGTTTGACTAGGCTCAATGTGAAAGCAAATAGCATATGCATAAGGTTTTGTCTATGTATAAATATCATATGTCTTTGGTAGGTATTTCCAATCAATTGAGGGAAACTTAAATCTTTTTAGAATTTCTCCGAAAATCTAAGTTTTACTTTCAAACTAGGACTAGCAGCCCTATTACCAATTCTAGTCTTGCAACAACCTAGAATTAGATCAAGCTTTTGCTACCCACAACTTACAAATTAAGGTAAAAGTAATTCAAACCAATGAAAGCAATATTCAGAGAGTAGCAAGTTGTAAACTAGAGACTTAGGAAAATAAAATAGAGCAACTATTCATCATTTCATCTATGTGAATTCTAAATCTTTCTTACCGCACATCTTTATTTGATGAAAGAAAATCTAACCTATATATATTTTTTTAAATGCAAGGTGGATGATGGATGGATGGAAAATAAATATGCAAGGAATGTGATACATGTTACCTCAAGTGGGGGTCCTCCTCCAAGCTTGTTCTTCAACTACCTCCATGTTAAGTGTTGAACCCTTGATGACGGAAGTACGCTGCAAGATTGGCTTGTTGTTGTTGTAGCGCCATGTTGAAGTTGGTGAATTGAGCATCCATGTGTTGTTGCCAATCCTGGGTACCTTGAACATGATCTTGGAGTGTGCTGAAGATGTCACCCGTTCTCACCTCAAGTTCTCCTGTACGTCTAGTGAGGTCCATCATTCCTTGGCTATAGTCATGATGACTTCTAGCCAAAAAGGAACGACGTCCTCTCATGGACGTTGGGGGCAAGCTGCTAGAGCTTGAAGTGGATAAGGGTGGATCCCTTTGCCATTCTTGCCAAGATGACCCCCCAGTATCATACGTCGGAGGTTGAGTCTATCCGGGTGCATAACTCATTGGGTTCCCTTCCTCTTGGTATTCATGGACCAGAGTGATTATCGGTGGCATGCGTGTGGCTGCAGCCCTCGCACGATTCCTTGTTATCCTGCCAGAGACATTACTTCTTCTTGCTTCCTCAAGGGGAAGAAGATTAATGGTTAGCCTCTGACATTTGTACAAATGAAAATCCAGGTTAGGTAACCGAATTTCATTGACAAAGCCGGGATAGAAAAAATATCATGGACCCATCTTCATCATGCTTAAGGGTATGTCCTTGCACTAAATAGTCTTCATCAATTAATTCTCTTTCAGTTTCAATATATTCAAATGAAGAGTATTTAAATGCTCCTACCCTATCAGCAATATGAGTAATCAATGAAGTGCATTCAATTGGTCCTAATTTCAAAATGTAATCTAACCATTGTGTCATCATAGATTTGATTGGAGCAACTTTTATCTTTTTAGTCATGGCAAAAAAAAATTTCAATTCATCATCTCGCACAACCCTAACATCTCCCCTAGCGAACATAGTCATAGCCACCCATCTATGCATGAAGCGTAAGGTAGGGTTTTGGATGTGGCTATTCCTAGGAGCCCTACATGTGACCTCACTAGTTAGCTCATGCAAAAAACTTTGTTTGTTAAACTTAGGAAAATTGTCTAAATCTAGCAAACACCATTTATGGAGGCCTAGGATGCTACCTAATTCTTTCCATAGGATGTTGTATTTTTTTGAAATAATCTAAAAGCAATACCATCAAATCCTATTCTTAGCGTGCAAGGGAATTGGATAGTGAGAAGGTGTGAACCTTTCTCCTCTATGTGAGCAAAGGCATCAAATCCAATTGCATGCCAAATGGAAAGAAATTCAGAGTCCATACCTATTTTGGAGATCAAATGTGGATCGTAAGCCTTGGTGTGGCGGAACTCACGATCTTGGAGAAGCCTGTGTGCTTGATCTTCAACTTCGCTTCGTATGTCGAGGTCGTTGTCATGAAGAAGTTGGTGTGGGTTGCTTCTCTCTTCCATGGGAGTGTCCTCACACACACTTCTCCTCCTAGGGCTTGTACCCATGGAAGAGAGGCGTGCACTAGAACCTTCACCATGGCTTGAGCTTGCAGCCTCCTTCCTCTTTCCGAACAACCTCTTCATGTCTTTTTGAGTTCAACAAGCAAGAACAAAACAAGGCGAGAAAAATCCGAAAAGAAGCGATGTTTGGAAAACAAAACTATCAACGAATTTTCTGCTCTTGAAAGCTTGAGTGTAAAATGCAAATGCAAACAAAAGAAAATCTTTTTGGGGATGGATTTGAGCGAGAGTGTTGCAATGAAGATCAAGAAAAACAAGGTGAGCTAGAGAGTGACTTGGGGAGGTGTAAACTGATGTGGTGTGTGAAGAGAGGTGCTCCTCACGACCACAATTTATAGGGTGCACCCTCCAACAGTCACTTGGGGTTCAAAATGTAGCCGTTGGAGGAAGGGGAGCCAATTTGGCTTCACTTTCTGTTCGACCGCCCAGGGGGTTCGACCGACCTGACAGGTGGCCCCCCTTGTTCCCCTTTTGGCAAGTGGCTCCCCAACGGCTATAAAGTTAGCATGTTGGTGAAATGCCACATGTGCAGCTCAGAAAATTGTTTTCAAATAAAAAACTTTTTTCAAATCCAATAAAAAAATTTCTTTTGAAAAGAAAGAAAGAAAAATGATAGTTGAGAATATAAGATTCTCAACTTGCTACGAAAAATCAAATATGCAATGGGAAAAATCCAAATGGGGTGGAAAAAGAAAGAAAGAAAAATAAAGTGGGATAACTACCTATTTAACCTATTGGCGTAAGTCTCACCACTGTCCGATGAGATGGACATTCCTCCGTCTTCATTTCATATCCGGGCCCGGAGGGATGGGCTCGGACGGCTTGTCTTACTTTTTCCGCCATTCCTTCTTTGGCGGCTTGGTGGACTTGGTTCTTCGGGAAGGTCTAGACGATTCCGTCGCCTTTGGATATCGGCGTGGTCGAAACGACGGATTCCCCTCGTAGGTAAATCCTCTCATGAATGCAATGAGTGAGTCCACCTTTGGAGGTGTGACTTCGACCTCTCTGATGTGTTTATCATTTGGCCCATACTTGATTCGAATCATGGAGCATTGTTCTAATATTGGCCGAAAGTTAAAATTTTCCTCCTTGCCATTGATATGGAAGTGGATTTCTCTAGCTCCCACATCTATTAGAGCTTTTGCAGTGCTTAGGAATTGACGCCCAAGAATGAGTGGTGTATCTTTCTCAGTGTCCATGTCTAGCACCACAAAATCCACGGGTATGAAGCAGTTCCGGATCTTCACCGGAACATCTTCAACAATATCCGTTGGATAACGGACTGAAGAGTCAGCCAATTGTAGCTACATTGGTGTTGGAGTCAGCTCTGTGAAGTTTAGCTGGTCGAACACAACCTTGGGCATCACACTAAAACTTGCGCCCAAATCACAAAGTGCCTTGTCAAAGTGGTGAGCCCCAATTGAGCATGAAATGGTTGGACACCCAAGGTCCTTCTGCCAGTTGCTCTCTCATACGGAAATCATGTTGACATTTTCCGTCGGAGGTTCTGGCTAGCCTGGCATCTTGCCATTCTCCATTGGAGGAATAGCATCTGCCAGCTAAGCCAACTGAGTCTCGAGCATCTTGTTGAAGCTCAGTTGATTCTTGGAGGTTGAGGATAGTCCATCAATCTTGGCATTGATATTCTCTAGGGTCTTGTCATTAGCTGACAGCTTCTTGGATAGGGCATCAATGATCTTGAGCTGGCTAATGGCAAGTTCTCTCAAGTTGGGCTGATGTCCAAGGTTGCCATTGTTGTTGTACCCTCGTTGAAAGAATGGGCATTGTTGACCCCACCCTTGACCTCCTTGACAATAGCCATTGTTGTTGTTGAAATTTCTGTTGTTGGCGAGGTATAGGGCATCCTCACGAGTTTCTGGGCAATCATTGCCCACATGACTCGTGTTGCCACAGACTTCACATGTGATGTGAGAGTCTAGGGCATAGGCATAGCCAGACACTTCACCACAGGCTTGTCCATCAATTTTCTTCATTGGGAGGTCCAAATTTGCAGCGATCATGTCCACCTCCTTCAAGGTGAGCATGCCTCGCTGTCGGGTATGGAGACGCTCATCGTTCCATCCCATCTTGGACACCATCTTCTCAATAAGATCTTTAGCTTTTGGCACCGTCAATGAGAAAGGCTCCTCCAGCAGCAGCATCCAAATGGTCACGAGCTGATGGGATCAGACCGTTATAGAAATTTTGAATAAGGATCCAGTCACCCATCCCATGGTCAGGACAGGCTAGGATGTACTCCTGAAGCCTTTCCCATGTCTGGGGAATAGATTCCTTGGGCTCTTGCTGAAAGCTGGAAATCCTTCCACGTAGGTCATTGGTGTTGCCTAACGGGAAGAATTTGGCAAGAAATGTTGTAGGACACTTCTCCCAAGTGTCTACATCACTTCGGTTCGTGTAGAACCACCGTTTAGCTCTCCAAGGAGAGAGAACAGGAACAGTCTCAGACGGACCGCATCCGGAGACACAACCTTGATCTTAAAAGTGCTGCAGATCTCGAGGAATTGTTGCAGGTGAGCACTTGCATCCTCGTTAGCCTTCCCACAGAATGGGTTGGCTTGCACCATAGTGATAAGGCCAGTTTTAATCTCGAAGTTCACATCTCCCGTGTTAACAGTGGGCCCAATAGGCACATTGTTAGTAGAGGGAGCTGAGAACTCACTATGGGTCTTCTGTACCATTGGCGTTTGGATTGTTGGTGCAGAAATGATGGCTTGCCTTGCCGCTCGAATCTTCTGAGGAGTAACGACACGGGGTCGGTCTCTTAGAAGAGATTCTGCAACAAAGTTTTCTGGCAGGCGGAAACCAGACATACAGTACCATTTTTTCACATTAAAAATGCAAAAACAAAGAATGGTTATCCTACTAAAGTCCTACCCATGGTTCTATCCTATTCACTCAATCATGTTATAAATCTATTTGCCTTCCCCGGCAACAGCACCAGAAATGCTTGTTGACGGCTCCTAAGGTATACTAACAAATCATCCTCGGCAATAGTGCTAGAAATGCTTGTTGGTATTACTTACGCATCATTATCTAAACATCTCCAACTGATGTGTCAGAAGTGCTTGTTAATGGTTCTATTGGATCACAGAGTGAATTCCGCAAGTGCACGGAGATATCATTGTAGCATTTCCCCTTAAGAGTATTCCCAAGGGTGTCATTTATTTGATCCCAAAGGAGGGCGGGGTAGAGATATAACAATCATCAAGTGGAAAGGGTAGAAAGGTCTAGGTAAGAATCTAGTAAGGATGGATAAAATAATAGTGGAGGTAGTGTGACACACACAAGAGCTTTCAAGTCTAAGGGGAATAAGAGGATCCTAGAGGTTAGTTAAGGTTGAGAGTTATGGAGGTACTCCTGCTATGCTATATTGTACATATACATAGTCTAAACTAATTATTCATAAGCTAGATCAATAGTGATTACTTATGTTATGTGGTTCAACACATCGGGCACGGGTTTACCCCTAGCAATACTAGGGCGACTCCCACCAAGAGCCTGTGACATAGCCGAACATGGAGGATTACAAAGGACAGATAGGGCTGTCACTACCTACTGCCTACCTATTCAATCCGTGGGTCTACAAGACATCCAATGCTACTTAGCTATCCTAGCACCATGCTAGCATATTAAGTAATTACCTTAAGTGCCTAGGCACAATCCATCCTAAGGCAATGAATTGAATCATCATTGAACCAATGTTGATACACAACATAATTATCCATACTAACCTAGTTATGTTATAATTAACTAGACTATAGTGGGGGTCTATAGGTTCATGATGAAATAGTCATAGAAGTTATACCTTCCACATACATGGACTCCACAATCAAACAAGAAATGCTTTGCCCAAGTATATGTATAAGTAGAGACTAAAGATACTATCTTTATTATGCATAAAGTCACAAATACAAGAAATAATACATGAGTCATACATTTCCCAATGTAGGATTCGGAAGAGAGAGACTCCTTACTCCTTTCCCAATTTGGACTTGGGACAAGAGGCTCCCCTCTCTACAACCTAACTCCTCTAAGGCTATGGATGATAGTGTCTACAATAGAGATGAAGCTCAAGTGGTGTGTGTTAAGTGAGGGGTAGGGGGTCCTATTTATACTAGTGTTGAGGTCGGTTCCCGCCACCAAAAGCGCGCAAATCAGTCACCATTGACTCCAAGAAGCCGGGAGGAGCCAACACGTGGAGGTTGACCGAGTTTGGTGCAGAGACCAGGTCGGCCGACCCCCTGGTTTGGCCGACCTGGTCATTGCACCAATTCTCGTGTGCTTTCTTCAGGTGGCTGCCAGGTGGGTCCCATTGATGTATATGGGTGATACATCGTTTAATCTCCTCGAATACTTCTGTTTGTGGGCCATTTGATCCATGGGATGCCACATGTCGTCGCCTAATTGGTCGAGATGATATTTATAGGATCGATGAATGTGGCCTAGAGGGGGGGTGAATAGGCCTTTTGAATTTCCTGCACACTTAATAAATTCGTCAAAAACTTGATGGACCGGACTAGTCCAGTTATGTGGACGGACTAGTCTGGTGTGCTGAAACTTGTGAGTTGATTAAGTGTTATTTGGGAAACTAGGTTCTTCTAGCAGCGGAAAGGAGAAACAGATTTTTGATTTAAGATTATTGTATGAATGCACGTGGAAACTTATAAGCAACTTAATTGATATTTAGTAATCAAGTGATCTAGTGAACGAAAAGTAAAGTAAATGAGGCACAAGAGACGAGCGAATTTTTACCGAGGTTCGATCTCACCACGAGATCTACGTCCTCGTTGAGGAAGCTCACACAGAGCCGGGTCTCTAACCCTTTCCCTCTTCAAGTCACCACGAAGGCCGACTTGATTCCACTATCACGGGTAATCACCAAGTTTGTGGGGCAACCTCACACGTTGAGAGCTCCCACAAGAATTACAATGAAGAGGCGATCAAATACACTTGAAAGTATTACAATGCAGAGTAAAAGTGTAGAAAGATCAAACCCCAAGAGCTCGCAACGAAGGAACGACGATCTCCCAATCCCGAATCCAAGTGTTCTAATGATTTGACTCCTTTTTGCACCTTAGATGTGTGGGGAGATGTGTTTTAGGCTCTTGGGATGAAGTAGCGGAAGTAGGGTTTGTGTTTGCAGCAATATTCGATGTGTATGTTGTTTGGAAGGCCGTGGATTCTCTATTTATATGGTTTCCAAAAAGTTATCGTTGAAAAACCCTAACACCGGACTAGTTTGGTGCAAGTCTGGACTTGTCCGGTCACAGTGTACTTTAAAGTCCAGAAAGTCTGCCGGACTAGTCCGGTCCAAGCTCGGACTAGTCCGGTGCTGTGTGAAGGTTGACTTCAGAAAGTTCAACGGACTAGTCCGCGGACTAGTCCGATCTCCACGGATGGGAGACTCCAGAAAGTTCAACGGACTAGTTCGGTGGACACACAGACTAGTCCGGTCTCCTGAGAGGAGAGACTCCAGAAAGTGTAACGGATTAGTCCGGTCCATAATGGGACTAGTCCGGTGCATTGTAGAATTTAGGTTGATTTTAAAACCCTTACCCCTGCGCAAAGTTGTGAGCTCTTGGAGTGTGTCTTTCATACACTCCCTATACATTTAAAATCCAATTTGATCTTCCAAGCTCCATCAAAGTATCCCTCTTTGGACACCACTCCATTATTCACCTTTTTGTGTGCACCGAGCTGTTTCACTTGTTTGTCCTGCGGTCATCTCAGTAGTTTCAATAGGATCTCATATGTTTGTCATCAATTAGCCAAAACCCACAAGGGATATCCTAGATGCACTTATAATCTTCCCCTTTTTTGTGATTGATGACAACCATTTGAGATATCACAATTGAGAATAAAATCTTGATTTTCATAAGGTGTGCACATATGAGAATAACGATAAATCCACAAAAAGCTTCTCCCATATGCACACACCTTATGGTGGGGTGCCTAACAGGTGTATGATAAACAAAGTGTGATGAAATAAAGATAATCAACAATGAGCATAGAGATGATCATTCAAGCAACAATAAGCATCACACATAAGAAAAGAAATAGTGCATTACAAGGTTTTAAAAATAAGTACATGTCCTCGATCACAAAAGCATAATGACTACAACTAGAGATAGTCTCAAACTCCTAGTCTCAATCTCTCCCCCTTTGGCATCAAGGCACCAAAAAGGGAAAAATTGAGGGGAATCACTCATTGCCGCTATCTTCTTCAGTTTCGGTCCGGTCATCGTCTTCACCACCATCATCATTCGCCGGAGCAAGATCTTCCTCAGAGTCCTCGAAGGCGGGCGGGGATCCAACCGGCTCAATCTCCAGCTTGTCAGAGATAGCTTTGATGTTGGCATTGACATATTGTTGATGTTTCTTCTGCTTGACTTCAATCTTGCGGCAGCAGGCAAAGATAGAGGTGTGCATTTTGAGGACACCACCGGAGGGTTCATGGGCAGGTGCAGAGCCAGGAGGAGCAGCATTCACATCCCGAGTTTGTTTAGTCCTCCTCTCAGCTTCAGGGGAGGAAGGTGTAGTAGGAGCTGAGGGTCGAGTGTACTCGGTGGGCTTTTGCGGCTTCAACCTCGTATGAGAGACATCTTTGACAAACTCAAGTCCCGTCACTTTCTCAATAATGAACATGATGTATGGGGCATACCCGCAAGACATATTTGGCGTGATTGAGATGTTCACAGTGTCATTGTAGATGTACTCAAAAATATTGAATGGTCTCCTTCCACTAATGACCTTCATTAGGGTCCTCAAGGTTCCTTGTATAGTCCCTGCATCTCCATCTTTCGTGGCTATTGTCTTCCTCAAGATTCTGTTGAGGACCACAAAGAAGGGCTTCATATATTTGCTATTGCGAGGAACATAGGGCATCCTTGTGTCATAGAGGAACTTGAGCTCATCCTTCTCCAAGGGTTGCAAATTGTGGATGAAAAGATCATGATCTAGAGTATGTTCAAGGTGAAGAATCTTTGCAAACTCATCATAAGTAACACTATACTTGGAACCATGGGTCATCCAAGTAAGACTGTCTCCATCACCCAGAGCAAAGTAGAGCGTAGAGTAGAATTGGTTGATGATCTAATTGTTCCAGTCATTCTCAAAAGAAAACAGTTCCTTCAGTTCGTGCCTCTCTAGGGCCTCAACCACTTCACGGAAGGCAGGATATTTCTTCGACTGCATGTACCCAATGTTCACCCATTGGCTCTTCACAACGGGATTCTTCATCTTCATGTACACATGCTCGTAGTAGTCAGCATGGAAGTTGCTCCAGAATCTTGGGTCTGAGCATCGCCGAGGTTGATTATACACATTAACCTTCCTGAAGCTATCGACAAGCTCACCCCCTTTCCCGGTGAAATCTTCACTGGAACGCTGCCTGTTGCGGTGACTTGGGTTTTTCATCTTCAAGGGCCCAATGGGTCCGCTAGCAAGCCCCTTCCCTTTGTTGAGAGTCCTCTTTGGCCCTGAGGAGCTCTCGCCAGCTTTTCCTTGGGCCTTCTTAACAACCACCCTCCTCTTCTTGGGCAAATTGTCGTCGGAGGGTGGAGAGTGCACATTGACATCATGTCTTTTCTTCATGTACCTCTCCTTGGCTCTCCTCGCTTTTTCACGTTCAACTTCTTCATCAACGTGGAAAGAACTATCATATGAGCTTGAAGACATCGTGCCTAATAAAGAGTTCATGGATTAGATAAGAATGAACCAAGGATCAAGGTCAATTTAGGGATTCAGATGTCAGAGATTGAACTTGTCCAGGTTCAGAGTGCGGACTTGTCCGGCGTACCGGACTTGTCCGTCTCTGAGCACCGGACTAGTCCGGCCTGGCAAGAACCTAATGATTTCCTTGAATTCCAAAACTTCTATCTAAGGATATAAAATGACATGGAGGTGGTAGGAATACATCTATGAAGCCAATGCATAACCTTGGAATCAAAGGAAACGAGCTAGAAAGAGAAAAGTTGAGATTTTGGTTTTAGGGTGAAATTTACCGAGATTCGAAGATGCGTGGTGAAGGAGCAAGATTTTGTTCGGATGATTTCGGAGGGGAGATTCCACTCGACAAGGAGAGGATTTCCCACGGAGAAAGCTTCAATTTTGAGGGCTCAACTCGAAGGTCTCTTTGGGGGCTAGGGTTTAGGAGGGAAGAGGAGAGGTGAGGGCTCAACTCGAAGTGGAGGGATGTTTGAAATTTTGATTTGGGCCGGCCAGCTGCATATATACGAGGCCAACTGGACTAGTTCGGTCAGAGGACGGACTAGTCTAGTGCCCCTGGAAAACCTGGGAAAGAGAGACTGTCCGGACTAGTCCGGTGGCAAACCTGACTAGTCAGTATTTAGAGATAATTAATAGTGATCCAAGGACAAGTTTTGCAAATAATCTTGCTACTTATGACCAGAAGGCAATCAACAACGAAAAGTGGTCATAAACTCCAAGATTTGTTCATTAAAATTAGTTTTCTTAGAAGAAAAAGAGGTGAGGAGCAGTTTTTAACAATAAAATGCGATGTTTGAAGTTTCAACCAGGTATGCAACGTTTCAAGCCACATTTCGAGAGTCAAGAATATTAAGTTCATTTTTAAGCTCACAAAACCTTTTCTCATCTAATGGTTTGGTGAAAATATCTGCAAGTTGTTTTTCAGTCCTAACATGTGAAATAGCAATATCACCTTTTAATGAATGATCTCTAAGAAAATGATGACGCATATCTATGTTCTTAGTTCTTGAGTGCTCTACAGGGTTGTGTGCAATTTTTATAGCACTTTCATTATCACATAGAAGCGGGATATGGCTAAGATTGTAGCCGTAGTCCCTAAGAGTCTGTCGCATCCAAAGTAGTTGTGCACAACAACTACCGGCTGCAACATATTCTTCTTCTGCCGTGGAAAGAGCAATGGAGTTTTGCTTTTCAGATGACCAAGAAACTAGGGACCTACCAAGAAACTGACAAGTCCCTGACATGCTCTTTCTATCAACTTTGCATCCTGCATAGTCGGCGTCGGAATACCCTATCAAGTTAAACTTGGATCCTTTGGGATACCAAATGCCCAAGTTGGGTGTGTGCACAAGGTACCTTAGGATTTTTTTTCACAGCAATTAAGTGACACTGTCGGTACCCTGGAAACCGTACACCCCTTGAGGTTACAAAGATATCAAGGAAAAGTCACCCACTTGATATGAAGACCATCAGAGACCCACATGTCAGGCGTAACCGGACCTGCTTCTCCAACATGGTTAATCCCAGGGTCGCCACATGTACTATCAAACCGGAGCTACCGCCCACAAGGGGGAAGCTCCGGGCCATGTACCAGAACGGCACCTCCAGACTTAACCCCAGACCGAGAGAAGCTCCGGACCTGACCCGTGTCAGGTAGCTTCGGAGCTTCCCGTTTCCCACAGTATGCTCCGGAGCTGCCACGTGTCCGCCCGTAGGAGCTTCAGCCTCTAACCTCCGGAAGACTTCATAACGGCTCCGGATCTTCAAAGGGGAATCAAGGACTTCAAGACCCAATTAAGTGTCATTAATGCCATATTAATGACACTTAAATGGACGATCTTAACACCAGTAACGGTGCTGTCAAAACCTGTTACAGGGTCATTAAGAGCAATTAAACATATTGAAGAGGTATCAATACTAGTAACCGCCGGGGCCACATGTCGGACCAGGCTAACTTGTAACGGCCTGCCCTTGTACTATAAAAGGACAGGCCGACGACAAACTCCACACGTTGAGTAACGCAGCATACGCGCCATAGACACTCAACGCAAGCTCATACAGCTAATACAACACCAACACACCCGTGGAGTAGGGTATTACGCTCAGGCGACCCGAACCACGTAAACTCTTGTGTCTCCTGTGTCATTTACTATCCACCTTCTCGAATCTCCGTGCGCCCACACCGAACATCAAACTCCTCTAACACTTCAGTAGTGTCGAGAGATCTGCCGGTTCCAAACCACCGACAGTTGGCGCGCCAGGAAGGGGGCGCCTAAGATTTTGAGAATGGTGAACTCAGCTGCTAGATCATCCAACGGTCAACCTGCTGCTCAGGCTGTCGGGGGCAATCCCTCCAACATGCAGCCACCAGTAGGAGCCTCAACACCAGCAGGAGTCACACTTCCACCACCACCGCCTTCACCAGCAAATCAAGCTAGGCAACGCAATGGTGTGCCGGCGTCAATCACTGCGTTGCCAAATCATGACAACCCGGAACACGCACTCCATGTAGCGCGTGCTCTTCTCCAACGCCCACCACCTCCAGATGCATCCCAGGATGCACTGGAGCAGTGGAGGGCCGATGTGGAGCATTTGGTTGCAGCAGCTGCCGAACGCCTCAGCAACCAGGGTCCTCCTCCTTCAGGACGAGCCCCGTTGCAGCGGCGGACTTTGTCTGGTAGACTTGGTCCGCACGTTTCCAATAGCAGGAGATGTGCTGTGTCACAACAAGTGACGTCATTGCCCTACGAGGCACGATGCACTCACACGATATCCAGGCTTTTGACTCATGACCTTCGGGCGGAGCTTGATCGCCGATACCGCCAGCAGGACAGTCGAGTCCATATTGAGCGTGCTCGTGAAAGACGGGAAGCTCAAGACCTTTCTGCTCCTGAAGGAGTGGGAGGAGGCTGTTCAGCCCTGGCCATGCATCTGCGTATGGTCAGGTGGCCACAGAAGTTCTGGCCTCACCTGCCGAAAAAATTCGACGGGACTGTCAATCCCGCTGAATTTCTTCAGATCTACTCCACTGCAATCTTGGCAGCTGGAGGAAACGAGGTAGTGATGGCCAATTATTTTCCAGTGGCCTTAACAGGGACCGCCAGGTCTTGGTTTATGAGCCTTCCACCCAACTCTATCAACAGTTGGGAGGAGCTGTGCCGGCAGTTCACAGCCAACTTCGGGAGTTCATACACCCGACCAGGCACAGAACTGGAGCTTTTTGCAGTCGTGCAAAAAGGGGGAGAATCCCTGCGATCATTCATCTAGAGGTTCTCTCAGGTAAGAAATACTATCCCTTCTATCTCTAGCGCCTCTGTCATTGTGACATTCAGACAGGGTGTACGGGACAAGAAGATGTTGGAGAAACTGGCGATCAAGGAGATCACCAGCGTCACGGAACTCTTCAGCTTGGCTGACAAATGTGCCAGAGCTGCGGAGGGCCGTGAGAAGCACTCCAAACCAACCTCGGAGGGTCACAAGAAATCCTCCAAAGAAGAAGCTGCTAGCTCCGGGAGTGGCAAGAAGAAAAAGAAGACCAATGGCAAGAAGAAGCTGTCGGCCGGCACATCCAACGTTGCAGCTGCTGCAACTCCGGGTGGCCGGGGGCCACGCCCCGAGAAGCGACCTCGACCGTCTTCTGAAGACGGTGGCAAACCCAAAGTGTGGTGTCCCATTCACAAAACGGGCAGCCACAGTTTGGAAGACTGCCGGGAGGTCCAAAACCTTGCCGAGCGCTACAACAAGCGCCGGGAAGAATCTCCTTTCCGACAGAGGGAAGGAAAGCAAAAAGTCGACGAAGCTCCGGCTGAAGAGGAGTTGGGATTTCAGGATCCCAAAAAGGTCCTGAAGGCCGTTTACACCTCAGTCGACGATGATTCTGACGTCTCTGACAACGAGCGTCGGAAGACCATGAACACCATTTTTGGTGGATCATGGAATATTACCTCCCGTCGCGTCATCAAGACTATGCGTCAGGATATGGCCGCTGTAGCTCCTACAGTCAGGCCGGAACCTCATCAGAAGTGGATGGACACAGCCATCACTTTTGATGCTTCGGATTGCCCTCGGAGCATGGTCTGAGCAGGTCAGTTACCTTTGATGGTATCTCCTACCATCAATAACATCCAGCTCCACCATGTCATGGTAGACGGAGGTTCGGGGCTTAACCTCATCAGCTTCGAAGCTCTTACTAAGCTTCAACTCCGACCTTCGGATCTCCACCCCTCTCGACCTTTCTCCGGAGTAGGTCCGGGGGCCATTACCCCACTCGGAGCTATTACTCTCCCTGTTACCTTCGGGACACGGGAGAAGTACCGCACCGAGAAGTTGGTCTTCGACGTCGCTAAGATCAACTTACCCTTCAATGCCATCTTGGGTAGGCCTGCCCTGTACAAATTCATGGCAGCTGCCCATTATGGCTATCTGGTGTTGAAGATGCCAATGCCAGTAGGCGTTCTCCGTATCCGCGGAGATCGTACTGCTGGAGTAACTGCTCTGGAAGAGCTCCATGCACTCACCACGGCGCAAGAGGAGGATTCCAGGCAGGAGCAAGCTCCAAAACCCCCGAGCATTCGTCAATGAGGCTCGACTTCTGCACCTCGTGTGCAGCCAAGCGGCGACAATTAGGAACTCGCGCTCATCACTTTCCTCTGGACTAACGTCGACGTGTTTGCTTGGCAACCGTCACAAATGCCTGGGATCCCAGGGAAGTGATTGAGCACAATCTGAAGATCTACCCCGACGCCCGACCTGTGCATCAGAAGCCTCGGAAGCAATCCCTAGAGCGACAGAACTTCATTCGACAAGAAGTGAAGAAGTTACTCGAAGCCGGATTCATCCGAGAAGTCTTCCATCCAAAATGGCTGGCAAATCCAGTCGTTGTGCCCAAGGCCGGCGGGACGCTTCGGATGTGCATCGACTACACCACACTAAATAAGGCATGTCCAAAAGATCCATATGTTTTCCCTAGAATAGACCAGATAGTGGATTCCACCTCCGGGTGTGAATTACTATGTTTTGTAGACACATATTCCGGGTATCATCAAATCCGGATGTCTAGGGAAGATGAAGAGCATACCTCTTTCATCACAGTAGATGGATTGTACTGTTATACAGCCATGCCCTTTGGTCTCAAGAATGCAGCTTCAACTTTTGTACGAGCTATGTATAAAACTTTTGAAGAACTCATAAGAGACATAGTGGAAGTGTACGTCGATGACATCGTGGTCAAAGTCAGGGACAAGGAGTCACTCCTGGACACCTTGCAGGCTGTCTTCGACAAGCTGCGGGCCACCCGTACAAAGCTAAACCCAGAAAAGTGTGTCTTCGGGGTTAGCTCCGGAAAACTTCTTGGTTTCCTGGTAAGTCACCGGGGCATAGAAGCTAATCTGACGAAGATTAAAGCCATTGAAGACATGTGGCCACCAACCCGCATCAAAGACGTCCAAAAGTTGACTGGATGTCTAGCAGCCCTCAGCCGGTTCATTTCAAGACTGGCGGAACGGGCACTCCCCTTCTTCAAGCTATTGAGGAAGTCCGGACCATTTCAATGGTCCGAAGAAGCAGAGAAGGCATTCCAGGAGCTGAAATAGTTCCTCACCACCCTACCAATTCTGGTAGCTCCGAACTCTGGTGAGCCTTTGTTGCTTTATATTTCAGCAACTGACGAAGTCGTCAGTATGGTTCTGGTTGCGGAGAGACCAGAGCTACCTCATACTCAGGAATCCAGACCCCTTCAAGAGGGTCCGGGGGTACCTGAAAGCGAGTCTGGGTCCCAGTTCCCAGACTCGAATCCACAAGAAGTTACTTCAGGAGACCCAGACCCCTCCGAGAGGGTCCAGGTCGCTTCTGAAGAAGCCCCGGGTTCCTCCAGCCAGGACCCGGAGGTTCCCGAAGAAAATCCGGATTCCTCCGAGAGGATCCGGGTCAGTGAAGAGGAAGCTCCGGACCCCTCCGGGAGGGTCCAGACCATTCAGCGCGCAGTGTACTTCATTAGTGAAGTAGTACATGTTGCCAAGACTCGATACCTAGAGGTGCATAAGCTGCTTTATGCAGTTCTTATTGCTTCCAGGAAGCTTCGCCATTACTTCCAAGCTCACAAAGTCTCAGTGGTGACCTCTTACCCACTTCGAGCAATTTTGCATAATCCTAATTCAACTGGGAATATTGCAAAGTGGCCAGCGGAATCGGCCGAATTTGATCTTGAATTTATTTCAAGGCAAGTAGTCAAGAGTCAAGCATTGGCAGATTTTGTGGCAGAATGGGCTCCCTCTCCATCAAACCCTGGGGGCCCCAGTGAGCAGAAGGCGGAGCATCAAGCTCCAACCTTCACCGAGCCTCACTGGACCCTCTACTTCGACGGCTCCATGCAGAAGCAGGGGGCCGGAGCTGGAATCCTTCTCCTTGCACCGACCGGGGAGAAGGTGAAATATATGGTACACCTTGACTTCAAGGCGACCAACAACATGGCAGAGTACGAAGCACTCATCTACGGACTAAAAGTGGCACTGTCATATGGTGTCAAGCAACTGCTGGTCAAGGGAGATTCGCAGCTCATCATTAAGCATGTGAAGGGTGAATGTTCCTGTAATAATCTCCAGCTAGCTGCTTACCTCCTTGAAGTCCAGAGGCTTCAGAAGGACTTTGAAGTCCTAGATCTCCACCATGTTCAGCATGCCCATAACGCTGAAGCCGACGAACTCTCGACGAGAGCGTCAACCGGAGCTCCGGCTCCTGACGGAACTTTTGTCTGGAGGTTGTCGAAACCCATAGCTTAGCCTGCCGAACTGAGCGAAGAAGGCGAGATCAGCATCCCGAAGCTGACGGTCCCGATGGCCCTGTTACCATGGCAGCCATCAAGGGTCGTAGGTGCTGCCGGAAGCTCCGAGCAACCCAGCACGCAAGACTCAAATGCTCAAGTTAGTTCCGATGCATGGATCTCAGAGATCTGGAACTACTTGAAAGACAACATCCTTCCTGACGATGATGTATCCGCTGACCGGGTAGTCAGATTGGCTAAAAGATACAAGTTGGTAGAAGGGGATCTCTACGGGCGCGGTGCCAACGGCATCCTAATGCGGTGCATCACAAGGGAAGAAGGCTGTGAGCTCCTCGCAGAAATCCATGGAGGCGAGTGTGGGAACCACGCGTCTTCCCGCACGCTGGTCGGTAAAGACTTTCAACATGGCTTCTACTGGCCTACAACATTCCAGGATGCAACTGAGCTGGTGAAAAAAATGCAAAGCATGTCAATTTCATGCAAAGCAAATTCACACATCGGCTCAGCCCCTACAAATGATACCTCCTACATAGCCTTTCGCTGTGTGGGGGATGGACATCTTAGGACCTTTCCCAAGAGCCGTCGGAGGTTACAAGTTCCTGTACGTCGCCATTGATAAGTTCACTAGGTGGCCGGAAGCAACTCCAGTTGTGACAATCAACAAGCAATCTGCTATCAACTTTTTGAAGTCCATTGTATGCAGATTTGGAGTCCCAAACAAAATCATCACTGATAATGGGACCCAATTCACAAGCTCTACATTTCAAGGATATTGCAAAGACCTCGGCATTCATGTTTGCTACGCTTCCGTAGCTCACCCAGCTAGCAATGGTCAAGCCGAGAGAGCAAATGCTGAAATACTTAAAGGACTCAAGACGCGCACCTATGAGCGTTTGAAAAAGAATGGAGCCAACTGGATCGAGGAGCTTCCGCCCACTCTATGGGCCAACAGGACATCTCCAAACCGGTCAACCGAAGAGACACCCTTCTTTCTGGTGTACGGAGCTGAAGCAATCCTTCCTCCGGAAATCACTTTGGGTTCACTCCGGGTCCGGACCTTCGACGAAGCCGCGCAGGACCAGCCCCGGCGTGAAGACCTAGACCTCCTTGAGGAGTGAAGGTGCCAAGCAGCTGTTCGGAATGCCCGATATCGCCAAGCCCTTCGGCGCTATCATCAGCGGCATGTACACAACCGACAGCTCGAGGAAGGCGACCTAGTGCTACGGAGAATACAATCCAGAGAAGGGTTAAACAAACTCTCCCCCGGCTGGGAGGGACCCTTCCGAGTGATTAAAGTATCCCGTCTAGGAAGCGTCGCTTGGCTACCGAGGATGGGACACCTCTCCCAAATCCTTGGAACATCGAGCACCTCCGTAAGTTCTACACTTAATACCACGGAGGTGAGTCTTGAGTAACTTGAGATGTATGTTATAGAGTCCTTGTACAGAGTCGGGTAGTTCCTCCGGTAGAGTAGCCGGACCTTTCCCGAAAGGTCCGCAAAGTTCATGCAACACTTGTCACAGTCTCCGGACTAAAAATGTGGCTAACTACCCTGGGTCAAACGAGAAATTAAACACGCTTAGCCTGGTTCCGTACCCTAAGAGTGTACTTGTTTCCCTTGTACCCCGGACCTATAATGAAAGACATCTTCATTTGAAACAGACTCCACGTGCATTTATTTTGTACAGGCTCAACATTTTTTATTTTTCTCTTTCTTGTCTATAACGAAGACGTGCTGTTCTTAAGAAATTTTAGTTCGACCGGTTTATATACAATACGAGTTGTATTGTCAATTCTTTTGGATTCAAATATTGTTCCTGGCCAACTCGCCTGAAAGCCGCCAAGCCAATCTAGGGCCGGAGTGTGCTATCGACTTAGCCTGGTCAAGCACCCTAAGTACGCCACTCTACCTACACCCCGGCAGGCCGAAGTAAAGCGAGTCCAAATACAATTGAATCCGGAAGAAAAGGCAATGTATTCGACTGTGTCTAGAATCGCGTTTGACCTAAAACTTTCTTGAGAATTGTAAGCCGCGATGAAGTTATAGACAAGAAACAAATTTTACTATTTTTCTTGACTTTAGTGTGCAGGAAAAATAAAATACACGTTGATGGAGAAAAGCCAGAGCTAACAAAGCTCCGACTCCCCTAGGTGGTTTGTAATCGATGTTACGCATCGAAAACAAGCATCACCGGACTAATCAAGCTCCAGTAAATCTAGGGGGGTCAGCCGTCGATGCTGAATAAAAGATTGTTAGAAGACCCCGCAAACGGAGTCTGCTGCCAACAAACTAAGTGCTGGAAAAGGTCA
Organism: Tuctoria greenei; assembly: GCA_036927565.1. Classification (NCBI taxonomy): domain Eukaryota; kingdom Viridiplantae; phylum Streptophyta; class Magnoliopsida; order Poales; family Poaceae; genus Tuctoria; species Tuctoria greenei. The sequence goes on from JAYESD010000006.1 coordinate 175,704,345, forward strand.
CTGCCGGAGCTACTAGGCTCCGACATCCCGGAGGACTAACTATCGATGCCCTACGCGTTGATAGAGACTATTGCCGGACCTACTAAGCTCCAGCGATAGACAATGCCGGAGCTTCTAAGCTCCGACAACCTCAGGGGGACTTCACTATCGAAGACTTCGAACCTAAATCCTACAAGTTCGGAGCAAATGAGTCTTCAACAAAATGCAACATCCTCTTGGTACATGTTCACAATCAAATTGTGTACATCTACCAGGGGGCCAAGTGAAGACAAAAGCGTTGAAGAAAAAAAGTGAAATTCACAAAAATTTGGGGATTTCATTCATCTGGAGACAAGGAATTACATCTGGAGACAAGGGATTACAAAATTGAGGAAGAAGAAGAGAAAATACAAGTGAGAACTATAGAGATGGTCCTAGACCCTATGGAAGAATTGGGCGACCTTCTGGGCAACCTCCGATACGTTGGATCGGGTAGCTTCGCCTTCTCCTTCGACGGGGCCTTCAAGCACCGGGTCCAGAGGAAATTGAGAGTTCCGGCTGGTGTAGAACGTCAGCACATATTCTGCGACATTCTTCGCCAGGGATTGCCCCTCAACCTCCAATTGGTCCGCGATGACATCGCCCACCTTGGAGAGCTTGCTACCTGCTGCGCTCAACGCCTGCAACGCTAGGTCCGGCTCCGGCTCCAGATCATCCGGGCGCACGGGGCTGAAACCCATCGGTGTCAGCGCGTCGTTGGCCTTGCCCAGGAACTCCGAAATCTGTAGGGAGTCCGCAGTCCTCAAGCCCTTCATTTCTTCCAGGGATCTCCTGGCCACCATCAGTTCGGAATTCTCACGGGCAAGGCGCTCAACTTCTTTGGCGTTTTTCTGAATCTTTTCAACAACCCGCCTTTCAAGTTTTCCGAGCTCCTCCTCCCAGAGGTGGATCTTGTTTTGGCGGTCGACCAGGTCCTTCTCTCTACCCTTCACTTTCTTCTCCCTGACAGTAAGGGCACACTCTTGTTCATAGAGTTCCTGCCCTCGCACCCAGACCTTCTCCTCTTTCTCTTGGCAGCGCTCTTCCAATTTTTCGGCGCGCTCCTCGAGGCCCTTGTCAGCCAGAGCCACCTTCTCAGCGAGCTCCTCCTCCCTCCTTAGGACGTCATCCCGCAGCTCTAGGAGTCTCTGCTCTTCATCCTCGAGTCGTTTCTCCCTCTCCTCAAGTGCCTCCCGGCGCTTGATGAGTGTAGTGTTAATGGTCTCAAGCCTTTCATGGCGTTCATCGGCCGCACTATTGGCTGCTTTGACTTGATCGTAGATCTCCCGGGATTGAGCGTCGAGGGCGCGAGTCAAACTCTCCCTGTCATCCAGCAACTTTCCCCAGTACTCTAGGCAGATCTTCTCCCGCTTGATCCACTCTTTGTCATCCGCTAGCCTCGATTGCGCCAGCTTGGTCTTGAAGTAGAGCCCGTTACGCCACCGCCTAAGGGTCTGGCGCTCCTCTTCAAGAGCCTTGCTGTCGTGGAAGAAGGCCAGTTGGACTTGACGCAGACTGGAACATGCGTTGTCAATAGACAGTGATAATGGGATAGGTTCCGGACCTACTGGGGTCTCATTCGCTGGTTCCAGCAGGTTTTCAGATACAAAAATTGGGTCCCACTCCACAAGAGTGGTCCCCTGAGTCTCCATGGCACTAGGGCCGTCCTCCGGGATGGCCTCAGTCGCCATCGAGGAAGGCCCCGCCACCATGTCTTCGTTCACCCCCTCGGGCAGGGGGCCAGCGACTTCGCTTGGGCACTCCGGCTCGGCCGTGAGTACCTCCGACGTCATCACTTCCGGAGCAGGGGCCGCTTCTGGCTCCGGTCTTGGCACCTCCTCCGGTGGGGGCTCGAGCTCCGTCACCTCCTCAAATACCGGCTCGGGAGCCAGAAGATCTTCAACCTCGACCGGCCCTGCGGCCGGAGCTTCAACAATGACCAGCTTTGCGGCCAGTGCTTCGTAGGTAGCCGGCCCAACTGCCGGAACTTCCTCAGCTTCCTGCGCGCGTGCCGGGACTTCAATCACCTTCGGCTCGACTGCCGGAGCTTCGACAATTTCAGGCTCCAGGGCCGGAATCATAGCTTCTTCCGGCCCAACGGCCGGAACTTCCGTCATTTCAGCACCAGGACCCGAAGCTTCAACCTCCGGGGCAGGTGCCGCTGGCGCATCTTCTCTCCCATGGTCCGGCGCTACCACGGGAGCCTTTCGGGATGAGTCGAGGTCCATGACCACGACAGCCGGCGCTAGAACTGTCGCAGCTTCAGCCACCACTTGTGGCGGCACTGGGACCGGAGCAGAAGCTTCCGCCCTCACAGCTTCAGTTGCTGCTGCTGAGGGTGGAGCCTCACTCCTCTTCTTGAGAACACTGCAAATGATGGACGAGGAAACTTAAAAAAGCAATCACTACAGCAAAACAATTGTCCAAGGTAAAGATTAAAAATTACCTTGGGAGGCTTTCGCACCAGCTTGCGCGGAATCTTTTTCCCGGGCGTTCCGGGCTGGTCATAACAGGCGTGGAAGCTCCAGAAGGCCCCCCGGAACTTGTCGCGGCCACGGGTGTTTCCCGGGTCGAGGCTCCCCTCGATCCGGAAGAACCCCCGGACCTAGAGGCCTCCACCGGCCCAGGTGCTGGAGTCGCGCGCCCGGAGCTAACACCCCGGGAGGACCCCACTGCGGGAACAGTCTCTCCCCGGGAGGACCCCACTACGGGAACAGTCGCCGCGGTTGTGGAAGACCATCCCCTCCGGGGAGAAGGAGCCGACGCAGAAGTAGCGGGCCTGACGGATCTTCCGTCGGTGTACTGCAGCTTCCGCTTCCGGCTCACGGGTTCATCCGCCAGCTCCTTGCCCTTGCCGACGACTTCTTCCCTCGGCTTCGGAGCAGGGTCTGAGCCATCCTTGGGCACTCCGGGGATTGCTAACCCGGTGGTTGATCTTCTCTCGACGACACCAAGGTCGTCAAGCATTGGCATCTTCCGCCGTAGCTCCCTGCTGAACTCAACTTCCACATTCAGAGGAAGAAAAGCCGAAGGCGGAGTCAAGTCGTCACCCTCGACGTTGATGCCGTGCTGGAACTTCTTGAGGTGGAACTCCAAGGTTTTCCCCACCATGTTGGACTTCAACCCGGTCTCGACCCGATCGTCGTCCATCACGCTGTTGAGGGCCCAAGCGAGTTTCTCCCTCTTCTTCAGCGGTGCCCACCTATTGACCAGGAAGTTACAAAACTCCGATTGAGGGTTTAATCCCCCCTCCACGCACCGGCGAATCCTGGTCAGAACAGGGTCGAAGGCGTCCGCCAACACCGGAGCTTCACTATAGATCGTTGTGTCAATGTTGGGGAGGCCTTCGGGCAGCTCCAGCCTCTCGTGCTCCTCCACCCAGATGACTATCCAGTCCTTCTTCCAGTCATCCCACTTCCCAGAGGGGAACGACCGGAGGTACTTGAATGGGCACTTCTTGCGCTTCACGAAGTAGTAGAAGCCAAGGTACTCATTGCTCCTACCGGTGGTGTGGACGGTAAAGAAGGTCCGAAAGAGTTTGATGCAGGGGGGGATGCCCACCCACATCTCACAGAAGTGGACAAAGACAGACACGAGGAGAATGGAGTGAGGGCCAAGGTGGTATAGATGCAGACCATAAAAGTCCAACAGCATCAAGAAAAAGGAAGAAAAAGGTGGGATCAACCCCACCATGGCGTACGAGGAGAAGTACACCATTTCGCCAGAGTGGTCCTTCTCGAACGGGAGCTCTCCACCGGCGCGGACCGAGCGGTTGAAGAAGTCCAAGGACCACCCCATGAGGGCCCGGACCTTCTTCAGGTCGCCGTCGGTCTTCAAGCGACTCTCGCGGAGACCCAACTCCATCGCAGCACAGCTAGGCAAGAGAAGAAAAGCGAAGCACAAGTTGGGAGTTTGATCGCAAGAACAGATGAGAGGCGTAAAGAACTCCCGACGGTGCGCACTTTCCTTCTTAAGTAAGCCCTCGCAATGCTTGGATGGAAACCACAATGAAGTCGAAGGTACCACCCAAAAATTCCACCCAGCCGATGACAAGCGGGCCCGGGACCACCCCGACGATAAAGTCGAGGTTCTTACCCAGGCGAACGGTTGTCATCAAGAGGCGGGAAACCCGAAGGCGGCGGCCTGACAAGGAGTGCGGAACCGATACGGTTTTCGTATCGGGAACCGGTGACCTTCAATTGCGTGAGATCCGCACACCAAAGATCTCATCTGCCGCACGTGGGACACGCCATGTGGCGAGGATTTAACTCCAAACCCTCGCCAATGACACCTCTGAAGACCTTTGAAGACTCAGTTCAAAAGTCACGAGGATGGACCCACCTCCGGCGGAATGACTTCACCCCAGTGGTCTTCTCCGGAGGAAGGTCCAGGGGGCCACTGTCGGTACCCTGGAAACCGTACACCCCTTGAGGTTACAAAGATATCAAGGAAAAGTCACCCACTTGATATGAAGACCTTCGGAGACCCACATGTCAGGCGTAACCGGACCCGCTTCTCCAACATGGTTAATCCCAGAGTCGCCACGTGTACTATCAAACCGGAGCTACCGCCCACAAGGGGGAAGCTCCGGGCCATGTACCAGAACGGCACCTCCGGACTTAACCCCAGACCGAGAGAAGCTCCCGACCTGACACGTGTCAGGTAGCTCCGGAGCTTCCCGTTTCCCACAGTATGCTCCAGAGCTGCCACGTGTCCACCCATCGGAGCTTCGGCCTCTAACCTCCGGAAGACTTCATAACGGCTCCAGATCTTCAAAGGGGAATCAAGGACTTCAAGACCCAATTAAGTGTCATTAATGCCATATTAATGACACTTAAATGGACGATCTTAACACCAGTAACTGTGCTGTCAAAACCCGTTACAGGGTCATTAAGAGCAATTAAAAATATTGAAGAGGTATCAATACTAGTAACCGTCGGGGCCACATGTCGGGCCAGGCTAACTTGTAACAGCCTGCCCTTGTACTATAAAAGGACAGGCCGACAACGAACTCCACACGTTGAGTAACGCAACATACACGCCATAGATGCTCAACGCAAGCTCATACAGCTAATACAACACCAACACACCCGTGGAGTAGGGTATTACGCTCAGGCGGCCCGAACCACGTAAACTCCTGTGTCTCCTGTGTCATTTACTATCCACCTTCTCGAATCTCCGCGCGCCCACACTGAACATCAAACTCCTCTAACACTTCAGTAGTGTCGGGAGATCTGCCGGTTCCAAACCACCGACAGACACTCTTTAGGTGCGGCTTGAAACCTTGCACACAAGCAAATACTAAGGATAATATTTGGCCTAGATGCACATAAATAAAGTAGGGAACCGATCATGGACCGATATACCTTCTGGTCCACATTTGGACCATCTTCATTGTCGTCGAGATGTCCATTAATGGCCATGGGTGTCTTGATGGTCTTGGCTTTGTCCATATTGAATTTCTTGAGAATGTCCTGTGTATATTTGGTTTGGCTTATAAATGTGCCTTCTCTTAGTTGCTTCACTTGGAATCCCAGGAAGAACTTCAATTCGCCCATCATTTACATCTCGAACCTATCTGTCATAATTTTGCTAAATTCTTCACAGAAAGATTTGTTAGTGGATCCAAAGATAATGTCATCAACATAAATTTGACATACGAATAGATGATCATCGCAGTGTTTAGTCAAAAGTGTATAGTCAGCTTTGCCAATTTTGAATCAATTTTGAGTCAGAAAATCTCTAAGGCACTCGTACCAAGCTCGAGGAGCTTGTTTGAGGCCATAGAGAGCCTTACGCAGTTTGTAGACATGATTGGGATACTCTTGGTCTTAGAATCCTGGTGGCTGCTCCACATAAACTTCCTCATTGATTGGACCTTTAAGAAAGCGCTTTTGACGTCCATTTGATACAGCTTAAAATTATGGTGAGTAGCATATGCCAATAAAATACAAATGGACTCAAGTCTAGCTACAGGAGCGAAAGTTTCATCGAAGTCCAAACCTTTGACCTGAGAATAATCTTTGGCCACCAATCTCTCTTTATTTCTTGTTACTACTCCATGTTCATATTGCTTGTTCCGAAAGACCCATTTGGTTCCAATGATCTTCGCCTTTGGTCTCTCCACCAGCTCCCACACTTCATTTCTCTTGAAGTTGTACAACTCCTCTTGCATCGCCATCACCCAGTCTGGATCCCTTAAGGCTTCTTCTACCCTGTATGGTTCCAGAAAAGACACAAAAGAATAGTATTCACAGAAATTTGCAACTCGAGATCTAGTAGTTACTCCCTTAGCAATATCTCCAATGATATTATTGACAGGATGGTCTCTTTGCACACTCTGATGCACTCTTGGGTGTGGAACTTGTGTTATTGCTTGTTCTTCATTATCTTCGTGTTCATTGTCTCCCCCTAGATCATTGCTCCCATGATTATCCTGATATTCTTGATTTTCCTCATCTTGATCTTGTGAAAGAGCCCCCCCTTGATCATTGCCTCCGTGTTGAGGTTCATCTTGTGCATTTGAGTCAAATGTTCGCTCTTATGGTAAGATATCACTAAGTCCCATTTTCTTCAGTGCTTCATATGGAGCTTCCTCTTTATCTAGCACACACTTATCAACTTTCTCCACTTGTGAGCCGTTGGATTCATCGAACACTACGTCACGTGCTACTTTAACAAGGTCGGACACCTTGTTGAAGACACGATAGGCGTAGGCATTCGATTCACAACCGAGCAAGAACCCTTCATCGGACTTTGAAGCGAACTTCGAGACCCTCAGTTTCTTGTTCAGAATAAAACATTTACAACCAAATACTTTGAGATAAGAAACACTAGGCTTTTACCAGTAAGGAGCTCATATGGAGTTTTCTTTAGTAGTTGGTGGAGATATAGATGATTCGTAGCATGACAAGCGGTGTTCACCGCTTCTGCCCGAAATCGATATGATGTCTTGTATTCATCCAACATAGTTATGGCCATTTCGATCAATGTTCTGTTCTTCCTTTCGGCCACTCCATTTTGTTGAGGGGAGTAGGGTGCCGAGAACGCATGCTTTACCCCTTCTTCATCGAGAAACTCTTCAACTTGGAGGTTCTTGAATTTTTTCCCGTTGTCACTCCTAATGTTCTTTATGGTTGATGAGAATTCGTTCTGAGCTCTCTTTAAGAACTTCTTGAGGATCCCCTGAGTTTCTAATTTATCATACAAGAAAAATACCCAAGTAAATCTTGAAAAATCATCAACAATTACTAAACCGTATTTTTTACCACCGATGCTGATGTACGAAATTGGACCAAAGAGATCCATGTGGAGGAGTTCCATCGGTCTTTCGGTAGGCATCACATTCTTAGCGGGGTGTGGTGCTCCGACTTGTTTTCCTGCTTGACAAGCACTGCACGGCTTGTCTTTTTCAAAAACCACATCCTTAAGACCACGGATGTGACCACCTTTTAGAAGTTTTTGCAGATTTCTCATCCCAACATGGGCTAGCCGTCTATGCCACAGCCATCCCATGTTGGTCTTAGCAACCAAGAAAGTGTTGAGTTCGGCTTTATCTTTGTTGAAGTCAACAAGATAAAGCTTGCCCTTCAACATTCCCTTGAATGCAATCGAGCCATCGCTTCTTCTAAAAACGGTCACACCCTCATTAGTGAATAAACAGTTGTAACCTTTGTCACATAGTTGAGATATTGACAAAAGGTTATAATCTAGAGAATCTACATGTAAAACATTAGATAAGTTATGTTGAGAGGATATTTCAATGTTACCGCTACCAAGGACCTTTCCTTGGCTGTTGTCTCCGAAGTATATGCCTTCACTTGGATCCTTGTTATACTCATACTCCACAAACATACCTCTCTCTCCGATCATGTGATTTGTGCATCCACTATCTGGCACCCATTTAGATCTACCGGAGGAGTAAGCCTGCAAAAAAGAATCATTCTTTGGTTTTAGGTACCCAAGCTTGCTTGGGTCCTCTCAGGTTAGTCACAAGAGTTTTGGGCACCCACACACAGGTTTTCAAGTTCTTGTGTCATGGCCCTGTATATTTAGCAATGCTTTTTTTCCATGTTTGGCTTTCATAAGAACATATGAAGCATCAAATGTACGAAACAATATTTGTAAATCAGATTCATGGTATTTTTCTTTAACAAAGACAATTCTATTCTTAGCATGATTAGGAGTGGACATGTGTTTGTTTCTGTCAAAACCAAGGCCATCTTTGACATTAGGAGGTCTAGTGACCATATGCACTGCATGCATATTTGATCTTCTCCTTATCAAAGATGCCGCTTGGAGAGGCATGCATATTGTGAGAAGTTGAAGTATTAGAAATAACATTCTTCTTACTAGAGCAAGTGCAAGTTCCGATTGTTGTCAAACTCATATCTTTGGAGGAAGAGCTCTTGGAGGAAGAGGAGTCACTTTGCTTGAGCGACTCAACTTGCACCTCAAGGATCTTGTTAACTTTTGACAAGTTAGCAATTTCTTCCTTGATTGCAATATGCGAGTCTTCTAGCTTTGAGTAGGTTTCTTTACTCAAGGCTAGCTCAACCTCAAGCGACTCGTTCTTCTCTCTTTCAAGCTCGAGAAGCTTTTCAACTTCTTGATATCTCTTCCTTTCACAGATGAGCATATCTTCTTGTCGGTTAAGAAGTTCCTCCTTTTCAAAGATTTGGTTCGACAACATTTCCATTTTCTTTAGATCAATTTTACTTAGTCCTCAAAACATTTCTTCATTATCACTAGAGCTATCAAAGTCATCAATAGAGGAATTCAGAGTAGGAGGAGTGAGTTGTACCTTTTTCTTGCCTTCCTTAGCCATAAGGCAAGTGTGGTTGTTCATATCTCGTCCTCCCATGTTTGGGAAGAGTGTGGCTTTCATAGTAGGTTTCTTGACTGCTATAGTGGCTATCTCTTCTTCTTCATCGGAGGAGGACTCGTCGTTTGAGTCCCACTCCTTTCCAATATGAGCTTGATGGGCTTGTCTTCTTTTTCTGAAATTTTTCTTTTCTTGAGGTCTTATTTCCCTCTTCTTTTTATTTTCTTCATAGGGGCAGTCTACCATGAAGTGACCATACTCTCCACAGTTGTAGCAAGTGCGTCGAGCCTTGGATTTTCCTTTATCCTTGCTTTTGCCTTCATTTGAATTGTTGCCGTGTCTTCTTTTCATCATGCGTTTGAACTTCTTGATAAATAGTACCATTTCTTCATCATCAAGATTAGTGCTTTCGTCGCTTGTATGCCCATCGTCTTGGTGTTCACGAGTTTCCTTAAGTTTGGGTCTGCACGTTGCTTTGAGAGCAACTTCTTTCTTCTTGGAAGAGGTGAGTTCGGCTAAGTCTTTCACGTATTGAGCCTCTTTCTCCATCATTTCATGATTTATGATCTTCCCCAATAACTCATCTGGAGTCATTTTGTGAAATCCGGGGCTTTCTCTAATCATCGAGCAAAGTGTAACATTTCATGGCATGAAGGCTCTAATCATTCTCTTGACCACCTCAGGATCTGTCCATTTCTTACTTACATAGGAAAAAATTTTGTTGATGAGTGCCTTCATCCGGTTGTACATGTCTTGAGGTGATTCGCCTTCTTCAATAGCAAATCTCCCCAACTCTCCTTCAATCATATCGACTTTAGCTTCACGAACCGACCTATTTCCTTCATGAGCTGTCTTGAGTGTATCCCAGATTTCTTTTGAACTTTCTAAACCATAGATCTTGGTGAATTCCTCTCTGCTTAGTGATGATGTGATCACTGCGACGGCTTGTGCATTTCTGTGAATCCCTTGTTCTTGTTCTGGGGTGAGTTCCTCATCTGTGTACGGGATATCTATGCCAGTTCAAACAATGTGCCGCATACTAGGATTTAGGGATATTAGATGCATCTTCGTGTTGTACTTCCACATGTTATAGTCACTTCTGTCAAACTGTGGAGGCTTTCCCATAGGAATGGAGAGATAGTGATTGTTTGAATTGAGACGGTTGTAGTTGTAAGGATGTCGGAAGTAGTCGTGATGACCACCCCCCGTCGTCTTCTCTTCTTCTTTTCCTTTTTTTCCTAGCAGTTTCTTTCTCAGGAGTGCCTTTAGTTGTCGCACTTCTTCATCATCATGTGGGCTTTCTTTCAGCACATCGAAGGCTTTAGCTTCTTGTTCTTCCTCATTGATCTTCATCTTCGAGATATCGTTGTTCTTCTCAGAGGCCATTGATCTCTCCGAGTATGTGAGTCTTGTTGGCGGAGAACCTTCCTCTGATACCAATTGAATGTGGCCTAGAGGGGGGGGGGGTGAATAGGCCTTTTGAATTTCCTGCACAGTTAATAAATTCGTCAAAAACTTGATGGACCCGACTAGTCCAGTTATGTGGATGGACTAGTCCGGTGTGCTGAAACTTGTGAGTTGATTAAGTGTTATTTGGGAAACTAGGTTCTTCTAGCAGCGGAAAGGAGAACAATAGATTCTTTGATTTAATATTCTTGTATGAATGCACGTGGAAACTTATAAGCAACTTAATTGATGTTTAGTAATCAAGTGATCTAGTGAACAAAAAGTAAAGTAAATGAGGCACAAGAGACGAGCGAGTTTTTACCAAGGTTCGATCTCACCACGAGATCTATGTCCTCGTTGAGGAAGCTCACACAGAGCCGGGTCTCCAACCCTTTCCCTCTTCAAGTCACCACGAAGGCCGACTTGATTCCACTATCACGGGTAATCACCAAGTTTGTGGGGCAACCTCACATGTTGAGAGCTCCCACGAGAATTACAACGAAGAGGCGATCAAATACACTTGAAATTTTTACAATGCAGAGTAAATGTGTAGAAAGATCAAACCCCAAGAGCTCGCAATGAAGGAACGACGATCTCCCAATCCCGAATCCAAGTGTTCTAATGATTTGACTCCTTTTTGCACCTTAGATGTGTGGGGAGATGTGTTTTAGGCTCATGGGATGAAGTGGCGGCACTAGGATTTGTGTTTGCAGCAATATTCGACGTGTATGTTGTTTGGAAGGCCGTGGAGTTTCTATTTATAAAAAGTTACCATTGAAAAACCCTAACACCGGACTAGTCCGGTGCAAGTCCGGACTTGTCTGGTCATAGTGTACTTTAATTTCCACAAAGTCTGCCGGACTAGTTCGGTCCAAGATCGGACTAGTCCGGTGCTGTGTGAAGGTGGACTTCAGAAAGTTCAACGGACTAGTCCGCGGACTAGTCCGATCTCCACAGATGGGAGACTCCAGAAAGTTCAACAGACTAGTTCGGTGGACACACGGACTAGTCCGGTCTCTTGAGAGGGGAGACTCCAGAAAGTGTAACGGACTACTCCGGTCCATAATCAGACTAGTCTGGTGCATTGTAGAATTTAGGTTGATTTTAAAACCCTTACCCCTGCGCAAACTTGTGAGCTCTTGGAGTGTGTCTTTCATACACTCCCTATACATTTAAAATCTAATTTGATCTTCCAAGCTCCATCAAAGTATCCCTCTTTGGACACCACTCCATTTTTCACCTTTTTGTGTGCACCGAGTTGTTTTACTTGTTTGTCCTGCAGTCATCTCAATAGTTTCAATAGGATCTCATATGTTTATCATCAATTAGCCAAAACCCACAAGGGATATCCTAGATGCACTTACAATTGGTCCCTCTACATTTCCTCATTTCCTACATAAAATGCTGCATACACATATATCTCCAAGTCCAAGTGGAATTGGGTTAGATAAAAAGCTGATGTGTGCGATAAATGACAAATCCTTCACATAATTGAGTTAAATTGACGGATGAAATTGTTATATAACAGCCGTCAACATGGAGAAGGGTCGGTTCCCGCCACCAAAAGTGCGCGAATCAGCCACCACTGATTTCTTCAAGCCGGTAGGAGCCAACACGTGGAAGCTGACCGAGTTTGGCGCCAGTACCATGTCGACCGACTAGGGGGGACAGCCGACATGGTCTTTGCACTGTTTCGCGTGTGCTTTCTCCAGGTCACTGCCAGGTGGCTCCCATCTCTTGATATGGGTGCTACACCATTGGGTGGCCTCAGATACTTCTGTTAGTGGGCCATTTGATCCACGTGGTTCCACATGTCAGTGCTTGATTTGCTGGGATGATATTTTATAGGATCCATCCCCTTGATTCACTTCAATTCTGTATAAAATACCTGCATGCACCATTTTCTCCAAGTACAAGTGGAAATAGGTCAAATTGAATCGTGATGTGTGCAAGAAATGATATTTGCTTCACATAATTGAGTTATATTGATGGGTGAAATTTGTATATAACAGCCATCAACACTCACCCATGAATATTCCCCCACCAACAGTTCCAACTGATGTTTGGGAGTACCATCAGGATAATGCAGAGTACTAGGTTGTGTGCTGCCATCGACTGCCCGTGGATGTGTTTGGAGCCGCGCTATCCCATTTGCTTAGTTTCTTAGCTTAATGCTTAGATCATTTCCGCTGCATTAGTTTTCATATTAGTTTTAATGATCATCAAAGTTTGTAATTCAAGAAATATTTAAATAATGTAATAAAAGTACTTATTTTCTAGTTTGTGCCGTGGAAATTTTCTGTATATCATTTGTGAAATTTTCGTGTATGTGTGCTAAACGTCTTGGGCACACATATGTGTTCACTTGGTTTATTTTTCGGAACCCGGTGTCACACGCCTCCTCACTATTCAATTCCTATGCACCCTTAATATAGATTTGAAGGTGTTTCTTTTAGGTTTTCCGAAAAGAATACTTTATCCTATTTAAAGAATTTAGTGAACTTCTGGGCTTCCATAGACGTTGTTTAATAGATTTAGACAATTTGCCTAACTTTAACAAACATTTTTTTGGCAAGACTTTGCTAGTGAGGTAGTGTGTAGGAACCCTACAAATAGCCACTTTCAAAGCCCCACTGTATGTTTCATGCATAGATGGGTGGCTATGACTATGTTTCATAGAGGGGAGGTTAGGATTGTGCGTGATGATGAACTTAGGACACTTTATAACATGGTTAAAAAGATAAAATTACTCCTGTTAAGGCTATGATATCACAATGGTTAGATAATATTAAAATGATGGGATCAATTGAATGTACTTCATTGATTACTCATGTTGCTATGACAGTATGAGCTCTAGAAAATGCTTCAATTGAATATATTCCAACAGCCCGCTATTCCATAGATGAGGATTATCTAGTGCAAGAACACACTCTGAAACATGATCTAGATGGATCCTTACTGTTTTTTCTATCCTGACTTGTGATACCTATGTGTGCTGAATACATTGGTAATTAGAAAAAGTGAGGATTTGCATTCAAAGTTTTGAATATTGCCAAATCACCCGCCTCAGATTGTCCGAACTTTCACTTACATGAGATGCACGTGAGTCGACACAATTGATCTTTACAAATGTGCTTTCGGGAGTAACATTTACACTTTACATGGTTAGAACTGTCAGAACTTTCCGACATGTGATTTACACGTGAGTTTCGGATTGGAATGTCCGATCTTTTGCCTTTACATTGCAACACTGTTTTTAGTCGATTCGATAAATTTTATTTGCTAAAATAATTGAGCGGCGGATTTGTTTTTAACTTGCAATGTTTCAAACTTGCCTTTTGGATTATGGTAAAATTTGTTTAGTACTTTTGGACTAAATTTTTGATGTGTTTTGGATGATAATGGAGGATTATTTTCTTGCTATGTTGGCAACATGCTTATGTGAGGTGCTCACATAAGGTGTTGTGGTTATCAGACTAATGTTAGTCAAGTCGAGGACTTGTGCTCGGAAGATTTGGTTATCTATTCATGTGCATGTGTTGCTTGAGGTCAAGACATGAATGGTGACGGGATCCAATGAACTAGTGTTAGGGAGAAGATGAGGTTCAACAACCATGTTCGGGAGGAATTGTGGTTGAGTTGATCGGGAGGTCGTGCAACATGTTTGATTCAAGAACAATGCATATGAAGGTATTGTGGACGTTATTGAAAGGTGTTTTCATGTGTTCAAAGGGTGCATGGATGTGGATACATTGTTCCAAGGCATGATGAAGAGATATGGAAGCGAAGATATGGTTCAAAAGGTTCAACAGGCTGGATTATGCCTCAAGCTGCGGCTGAGGTGGTTATCGTTCGTTTATGGAAAGTTTAGAGTTTGTTTTGGTTAGATTTCATGTGTGTCACCAAGTTGAGTTGTTTTAGGAGTAATTAAGATGTTCCTTAGGTGTTTAGAAGTCTTAAGATTGCTTTTATCTGCATATGAAAGATCTTGAGCAGTTATGGAAAGCTTCGGTTGAAACTGAGTAGGAGTAAGAGTCCTAGTTAGGATTGGGTCGGTCTAATGGTTGGTTATATAAGCAAGGGAGGCCAGAGCTCATGGTGCATGACTTTGGATTGTTCCTCTTCTGTTTTGATCAATAAAATTTGTAGTTTATAGGAGCTTTTGAGCCTTGTTCGTCTCACTTATTTTCGGCAAGTCTTTCTCGTTGAGTTTATGCGTTGCCCGACCTTTCTTCATTGTTTTGATTGTAACTCAAGTTTTACAGATCCAAATGACGTGATTCTTTTTGTGTTGTATACAAAGCTCAATACTATATCATTTGGGAAAATTTCACGGTCATTGGATTTGTGGTGTTTGAGTTACACGAGTTTCTTTGCAGTGTAGAAGATCTATTTGCTCTCTGTTAGAACGGATTGACTTTCGCTCAGGGTTTTGGTTATAACTTGAGTTTTACTCGACCATTTCTTGTGATTCTTGTTGTGGTGTCTCCGTGACTTAATTATCTACAATATATACTAGTTTTTTCATGGTTGAACTCATCTAGATAAGTCGCACACACATTTTCCTTATCAGATTAGTTTTCTGCTGATGGGTTTTTATAGCTTCCGCTCAAAAGTTTTTAATCTACCATTCACCCCCCTCTGGTAGCTTTCACGTGCTCTTCGATCCTAAAATTGTTATCAGAGCCATTATGCTCTAATATTTTTGATTCGCACATGTTTTTGGCTAATCATCATGGAGAAATACTCCGCAAAACATTGTGTCTTCAATGACATTGATTTTCAGGTTCAGAAGGCACGTATGGAGGCTTATGTACAGGCGCAAGGCTTTGCCATATGGGAAAAGGTATTCAAGCACTTCGTCATGCCACCAAATGATGAAGTCAAGGTTGCCAACATGAAGGATGTTGACAACAATAACAAGGCGCACAACTTGATCATACAATGATTGATTCAAAGCGACTTCAATCGTGTTGCACACCTTCGATCTGTGTACAATGTGTAGAAGACACTTTGTGGCTACCATGAAGGATCCAACACAATCAAGGAGGTACGTCAAGATATGTTCAAGAAAGAATACATCCGTTTTGAGCTGCAACCTAGTGAGTTCATCGATGATCTCTTTGCCCGCTTTAATAAAATCCTCAACAATCTTCGTAGTGTCAATGTTATTTTTTTTCGGACGCTGAAAATGCTAGGCAATTACTAAGTGCATTAGACATGTCAATTTGGGAGACGAAAGTTACATCTTTATGTGAATCCACAGTCATGAGTACACTTACATTAGATGTGTTATATTCCAAGTTAAAACTCATGAACTTGACATTATATCATGGAAAAATCCTAACAAGTCTCTTGCATTTGTTTCACAACATGACCTGCCTAGTTCTAGCCAATCTTCATCATGTGGTACACTTGCTTTGCTGTCCTCTCTAATAGTTGAACTGATTGAAGAGTTTTCAGAGGAGGAGCTAGCACTTCTCTCTACTCGGTTCTTGAAAGCATTGCAAAATGTGAAAACTAGAAGGAGAGGAAGTGGTGGACCTCAATGATGCTTCGAATGCGGCGAGTTTGGACATTTTCGTACAAATTTTCCTATCCTTTCCGGTTCTACTTTCCATAATGAGAGGCAAACAAAACAAGTCCTCCTCTGCAAACAACAACAACAACAAGAAGGGTTTTGTAAGTCGCCAATTGGTAAACAGTTTTGTCTCCTCACTTCAAGAACTTAGCTCGAGCGATGTAAACATCGCAAGCGATGAAGATGAAGAAAATTTGGCAAATACGTGTTTCATGGCGAGCAACTAAAGATCAAGTATGAAGGAAGCAGAAGACAACATTGACGATGAAGAGGTATATCCGACTTGTGAAGAAATGTGTGATGCCATTTCTCGTGCTGCTGTTATACTTGAGAAAAAAGACAAAAAAAACTTAGAGACAATGCTATTAAAAATGAATCACTAGAATCTGAAATTAATTGGCTCAAAGCACTAATTCTTAGTGATGATTCTTGTTCCTCATGTGAATTGATATATGAACAATTGTCCTCCTTAAGAAGTGCGCACACCTCCACACTTGATAAACATGAGCTTGAAACTGAAAAGAACAAAAAACTTGCTGCACTTAATGATAAAAACATGAAAGATGCTAGCTGTTCAACAATTGATTTGCATTGTTCTAACTGTGATGATCTTAATAAGAAACTACATGATGCCGTGAATGAAATTTCTGTTTTGAACAATGCTTTACTTTCTCATGAAGTTAATTGTTGTTCTAATTGCAAACTAAAAGAAACAACTTCATGTGAAAATTGTCTTGATCTGTCCAATAAACTTGATGATATGCATAGGACACTAGATCCGTTTTGTAATGCAAATAAAACTCTAAACTTGCTACTGAATTCTGACAAGACTTGCACTGATAAAACTGGTTTAGGTTTTGATTCTCATGCTCACGCTAAGGCACATCCACCTATGGTTGTAAAGTCACTAGGAAGTGGTTTAATTCAAACGGTTTCTAAACAAAAATGGGTGGGTTTTATGTGTGCAGTTATGTTGTCTCATTCGGTTGCTAATAAACATGTTGCTTGCTCATCTAGACATGAACACAAAGTTAAATTTCATTGTACCTACTATGGTAGAGATGGTCATGTCATAGATTTTTGTTATATACTACCGAAACAAGAAAATAAGGAAAGTATGCTAGTTAGATCATGTAACAAACAAGCAAAACTTGCTGCACATGGTGGACCGCTTGATAGACAGTTGAAACCTGCTTTGATGAGTCAAAAATATGCAAAGTTTGCTCCCAAACCTACTGTTTTTCGTGATACACATGTAACACCTCTTAGGTCAGTAGTTGGGTATGAAAATCTTCAAACTTTGTCTCATAAACATGCTATTTTATCTCAGCTTTCGTGTGTTATTTATGCTGGGCATCGTGTGACTCAATATTGGATTCCTATATCCCTTTTGACTAACCCCAGTATTGAGTCATCGACGTATTGTGCTTCTTTGTGGGTTACACACTTGAGGATGGAGAATATTTGCCTCGTGGATTCAGGTTGCTCGCACCACATGACCGGTAACAAAGAATGGTTATCCTTCCTCTCTTTTGTTTCATGTGTAGAAAATGTTACCTTTGCCGATAATTTTTCAACTCCTATAATTTCTAAGGGTTCGACCAGAGTTAATAATCACTACTATTTGAAAAATGTGGCACTTGTTAAAAATTTGAAATAGAACTTGATTTCTGTTTCACAATTTTAGATGAAAATCATGTAATTATTTTCACTAAAACATGCTGCAAGGTTGTAGATTCTAATGGTGAGCTTACATTTAATATGTCTCAGTTTGGAAGAGTTTTTAAAGCTAATTTTGATATGTCATCCTCTAAGCATAGGTGTCTAGTTGCTAATGATTCAAGAGACGTATATTTTTGGCATCGTAGACTTGATCAGGTAGGCTTTGATCATCTCACACGTGTTAGTGGTCTCGATTGCATACATGGGTTACCTACGCTTAAAGGGGACAAAGAAATTGTTTTCTCTTCTTGTAGACATGCTAAAATGGTTGTAGGTTCACATGCTCCACTCACAATGACTGTGACAACAACACCAACACAACTTTTACACCTTGACACCGTAGGTCCCTCACGTGTTCATTCTTTTGGAGGTAAGTGGTATGTGCTTGTAATTATTTATGACAATTCTAGATACTCTTGGGTTTACTTTATGACATCTAAGAATAAAGCTTTTATTCACTTTAGAAGTATAGTTCTTAGACTTTCACTTGACCACCCAGGATCTTTAAAAGCAATTATGAGTGATAATGGAACTGAATTTAAAAACCAATCATTTGATCACGTTGTGCTGAAAATGGAATAGATCATCAATTTTCTTGACTATATGTACCTCAACAAAATGGTGTTGTAGAGAGAAAGAAAATAACCTTAGTTGAGATGGCTAGCACAATGCTTGATGAATATCAAACTCCTACGAAGTTTTGTGCTGATGCAGTTGCAACCGCTTGTTATGTCTCAAATCGTGTTCTCTTGCGTGCTAAGCTAGGAAAAATACCGTATGAGCTTCGCTTTGGACATATGCCTTGTGTTACAAACTTTAGGGTATTTGTTTGAAAATGCTTTGTTAAGAAACATGGTAATCATGATAAATTTGAACCAAGATCTGTTTATGACATGTTTCTTGCTTATCCCTCTCATACTAGAGGCTAACGTGTGCTTTTACTTGATACTTACAGAATTATGGAGACTTGTGAGGTTTCTTTGGATGAAGCTAGTACATGTACTAGCTATAATATTGCAGGTCAAGATGCATATCCGCAGAGGGCGAATCTTTTCATTGAAGATGAGGAAGAAGTGGTGCTGCTGCCCGAAAATGCAGCAGCTAATGACATCGTTCCAGCTCCTAATTTTGATTCACAACCAGCACCAAAGACCACTATTGCTCGTCTAGATCGTCCTCAAGTCACAAGCTCATTGATTTTTTATGAACATGAAGAAGAAGAAGCTTGTGAAGTGTGTACTCCTCTCCGGATCCTCAAAAGTCATCCTCCACAACAAATTATTGGAAGCTTGTACGAACGAGTCACACAGTCCAGGTTTTTTGATTAAAACTCTCACACTCATTCTGCTTTTGTTGCTTATTTTGAACCCAAAGATATATCGCACGCACTCACTAAGGAATCTTGGATTATTGCCATGCAAGAAGAGTTAGAAATTTTTGAAAGAAATAATGTTTGGAAACTTGTACCTCCACCTCAAGGTAACACTTTAATTGGAACTAAACGGGTGTTTAAAAATAAATAAGGTGAGGATGGGGTTGTGGTTAGGAATAAGGCTACGTTGGTTGATCAAGGTTTCACACAAGTTGAAGATTCAGATTTTGATGAAACTTTTGCTCCCGTCACTAGATTAGAAGCCATAATAATTTTTTTAGCATTTGCTGCATATAAAGGTTTCAAGTTATATCAAATGGATGTTAGAAATTCTTTTCAAAATGGCTACATAGATGAGGAGGTTTATGTCAAGCAATCACCAGGTTTTTAAAATTCAGATTTTCCTAATCATGTTTACAAACTGTCCAAAGCCTTGTATGGTCTCAAACAAGTCCCTAGAGCATGGTATGATAGGTTAAAATCGTTCTTACATGACAAGGGGTTTACTATGGGCAAGGTTGATCCAACTCTTTTTGTACTTAAGCATGGAAATGACTAACTATTCGTTCAAGTGTATGTAGATGATATTATCTTTGGTTGTGCTTCTCATGATCTTGTGTCCATTTTTCAGCTATGATGAGTTCGAAATTTTAAATTAGTATGATGGCAGAATTCACATACTTTTTGGAGCTAGAAATCAAGCAGACTAAGGAGGGAACCTTTGTGCATCAAACAAAGTACACGAAAGATCTCCTTAGGCATTTCAACATGGAAAATAGCAAACTGCTTCACACACCAATGGGAACAACAACGACACTTGAACTTGATGAAGAGGCTAAACCCATTTATCAAAAAGAATATCGAAGCATGATCAGATCACTTTTGTATCTCACGACATCAATACCGGACATACAATTCAGCAAATGTCTTTGTGCATGATTTCAAGCTTCCCCATGTGCTTCACATCATCAATCCGTCAAAAGGATTCTCAGGTATTTACATGGTACTCAAGAATTTGGCATTTTTCTTCCTTCTTCCTCAACCGTTACTTTGAAAGCTTTTCAGATGCTTATTTGGGGGTCGTAGGATTGATAGGAAAAATATTTCGGGTGCTGAAAGTGCATCTAGGCATTCCCTTGTGGGTTTTGGACGATTGATGACAAACAAATTAGATCCTAATGAATTTGTTGAGATGAATGCAGTTCTACAAAGACTAGAACTTATGGTGCACTCAAAAAGGTGAAAAATGAAGAGTGGGAAAAGGAAAAGCCCAAAATGATCAACGAAGCGCAAAGTAGATAACAATTATAGGATGTATGTGAGAGACATATCCTAAGAGCTTATATCTTTGCGTAAAGGGTAAGTGCTAAAATAAATTAATTAAGCAAATCACTAAAGCACTGGACAAGTCCATTCACCAGCGGACTAGTCTCATCAACTTTATGTTCTCACATGGACAAGTTCGGAAAAGCACAGGAGTAGTTCATTCAACTCACTGACCTCACTCGGACAAGTCTGGACACGTGCTGGACAAGTCTGTTCAACTTTCTGATATTTTCACTTAACACATATCACCATGCACCACACAAGTTCGTCCTATTGCGGACTAGTCCAATAGAGTCTCTAGGCTCATCACGGACTAGTCCGGATAACTTTCTGTTCCAATACAGACAAGTTCGGTACAACTCACACAAATTAGCATTTCAGGTGTGCTGCACAATTCACACAAATTTTACATAGCACACCGGACTAGTACGGTTGTCAAGATCCTGAACGATAACTTTTTTAGAAACTCTATAAATAGGTGATCCACAACTCCACAGAGGAAAGAGGCCATACACAACAGTGCACAACTAAGAACCCTAGCGCCGCCACTCGTCCCAAGAGCACAGAGACACCTCTCCCCACACATCTAAAGCCCTTAAAAGTTGAATCTTTTGGGAATCCAAAATTTGGGATAGGGAGATTGTCTTCTATGCATTGCTAAGCTCTTGGGGTTTGATCTCTTATACACTCCTGCATCTGTTGTAAATCATTCGAGTGTAATTGATTGCTTTCATCGCTGTAATTTTGTGGTAGCCCTCAACCTATTAGGTTGCCCCACCAACTCGGTCCCTTGGATAGTGGAACTTAAGTCGGCCTTTTGTGGTGACTTGATGAGGCAAAGGGTTTGAAGACCCAACATTGTGTGAGCTTCCTCAACAAGGATGTAGATCTCTTTGGTGAGATCGAACCTCGGTAAAAATCATTGTCTCGCATCTTCTTGTTATTTACTTTTGCAAACATCATCATCTAGGGCATAGGGTTGATTAATCTTAGAACTTATATTAATCTTGTATTCCCCGTGCAAATTTATCATCCTAAAACTTACAAAAGTTTTTAGGATAGTTTACTTAATTCTGCTGCTATAACATTCTAAGGGAATACATTAAACAATCTATCTCTTTGTAGGTATAACTAGCATTCCGGACTAGTCCGTATCTACACCGGAATAGTCCGTCCCTCTTGTATTTGACGAATCTGCTAAGTGTTGCAAGAAAAGTTTTCAACGCCTATTCACCCCCCTCTAGGACACATTCAACTGGTATCATATCAAGGCTATCATTTTACGAGACTAATTGCTCAGAGAGACAAATGGCCACCGACAAGAACAACGAGATCCTGGAACTGCCCAGCACTGGAGACAAAAAGGACTCCAAGGCGTCCGATGTGCTAAAGGAGCACGAACACGATGATGAAGAAGTGTGTGAACTCAAGGCGCTTCTAAGGAAGAAGCTTCTAAGCCAGAAGGGCAGGAAGGAGGATGAAAAGCCAAAATGGGGTAGTCATCAAGACTACTCCCAGTATCCTTTTAATTATGAGAAGCTTAGCAACTACAATCATTATCTTTCTATTCCCACGGGAAGATGTAACACCCTAAATTTTCGCATCCTGCAATGCATACATGATCATGCATTAAATATTAATAGAGTAAAAGAGAGATAATAAAAATATATAAAAGATAAAAGATACACATACATATATGTGTAGCAAAAGAAGAAATAGGAAAACAAAATAATAGCGTAAAACTTGCAATAGGGAATAAATATAAAATAATAATAATAAATAATAAACATATAACATGAATAATATATATATATAAATATATATATAATAAATTATATAATAAAAAAGAGTATAAAAAAGAGGTAAAATAAATAAATATAAATTATAAAATAATAATAATACTAAATAAAAAAAAAGAGACAAAAGAAAAAAAAAAGGAAAAAAAAGGCCAACTCGGCGGCCAGGCCAGCGGCCCAGCCGACCGAGCGTCCACGCCAGCCCCGACCCCACCCGGCCCCGCCGACACCGAGCGCGCCCGCCTTCCGCTCCCGCGCCTCGGCTCGGCGCCCGCTCCCGCCCCCGATCCCCACTCCCGCCAGCGCCGACCCCTGATTTTCTCGCCCGCCGAAAAGCTCCCTCCTCCCGCCGGTCCCGTGACCACCGATCCCGCCTGACCCCGCCGAAAATCCCGCCCCGACACGACTCCGCGTGGCCCCCGATCCCGATTCCCTACCGCGACCGCGTTCCCGTACCGACTCGACCGCTAATCCCGCTCCCGCCGCCCCTATAAAAAGGGACCGAAGGCCCCCGTTCTCGACGCCAACGCCCCAGGGAAAAGACCCTAGCCGCCGGGAAAAACACCAGAGTCCAGAGAGCTGCGCCCAGGGAAGAAAAAGGAGGAAAAGAAGGGGAAGAAGAGGAAGAAAAAGAGGAGGGCCCCGCCGTCCGCCGGAGATCGTCGTCGACATCGCGTCACCGTCGTCGTGCCGCCGAAGAACGCATCTACTTCATCTACGCATTGTCCCCATCCCGCGATCATCAAAGCCATCGCATCTACGGTAGGCCATGTTCCCGATGCGAATTTTAGCAATCATATTGAATCTAATAGGCGTAAATTGATTTTAGTTGCACCATAATTTTGTTTTCAGCAGCATTAATCCACCCTAAAACCCCCGTAAACTCATATGAACACGTATGAACTAGTCGCATCTAATTAATAAACAACCGTAGTTAATTAATTATTGAATTGTGCATGCATACATGTCATTGCATGTTGATTATTTTGCGTGCATCATGTTGAATTGTATATGTTTTCTTGTATGTATGATCACGCGTAGAGGAACGTGCTCAAGAGGCCGCATACGAGGATTTCCAAAATCAAGATTTTGAAGCGCTTGAGCAACCCCATCTGTCGGAGCAAGGCAAGTGTCCTTGAAGCATATTGATCCTATTTTAAATTAAATGTTTTGTTTGCGAACTTGCATGCTTGTGTCAAATTGATGAGAATCCTATGATAGGAAGTTTACTAGTTTTGTTTGACCACCCTTGTCATCCGGAATTTATGGTAGAGAGTCGGGAAGGGTTTTTACCTTTTTGCTTCGCTTAATTAATTGGGATGGCAAACACCACTACACATTAAATTATGCATCGATGATATTCTGGTTAATGTGAACTGGTCAATATGATGGGTGATCTAAGCAAGCCTGGTATGTGTATGGGTTGGTTGTTATGGTGGTTTGCTTGCCTTAGATCTAAGGACCGGTTCATGCGAGAATATGCCAGGTCAACAGTGCCACCACAAGACCAAGTATGGGTGCGGCGTAGCTGAATAATTAGGAGCGCTGCTAGTATTGTATGGACCATTGGATGGCGCGGGGAATGGGAGTCGAGGAGGACTGCCCTGGGATCCGCATGGCACACGAGGGGGCCCGTGGGTGGGAGAATAGAGATTCAAGCCTGCCGGTGAAACCTTAGTGGGCCGTACATACTAGTAGTCCCTTTTGAAAGGCTATTTTGTGATCCCTTGGCCACACACCTACGGAAGTGTGAGATGGCATAATGGAGGTTTCTTAGTCATCGAAAGGTGATGAAATCACAAACATGTGGGTAAAGTGGTACAACCTCTGCAGAGTGTTTAAAAACTATCATGATAGCCGTGCTCCCGGTTATGAGCGCCTGGATGACCTACATGATTAGAGTTGGAATTGGGATTTGGGATGGTTATGGTGTGGTAATGGTTATGGTTGACATTATGATTATGGTTATGGTTATGATTATGGGTATGGTTATGGATGGGATTATGGTTATTGTTAATGGTGAATTATGGACTGATATTATTATGGTTACATGGTTATGATGGGATTACTTCACATACATATAATATATTGCTTTTCAAATGTTTTACTGTACTTTTCAGCACTTTGCCATTATTGTTGTCGTCATTTGAATCAGCCACATGTCATACTTTCCACACTTGCTGAGTATGACATGTACTCACTCTTGCAATCCCCCCCAACAGATGCAGGTCAGAATTGTGAGTTTAATGGCGATAATGTGGAGTTCTAGGTCGTGTCTACTGTCAGCTTTGCCTGTGGTGTTGCATGGAGCTGCGCTATCCCTTTTGCTTAGTTTGCTTAGTTGCTTAATTAATTAGTTTATTCCGCTGCATTAGTTGAACTTGCCATTAATATTCATTAGAGCTTGTATTCGAGGATAATATGGCTTGTGTAATAAAATTTGATAATTAATCTTGTTCTGTGGTAATTATCTGTATATCATTTGTGATTGCACTCGTATATGTGTGATGAACATCCTGGGCACACATATACGTTAGCTTGGTTCATTTTTCGGAACTGGGCGTCATAGATTGGTATCAGAGCGAGGTTGACCGTAGGATGTAGCCTAGATAGAATGGACACTTTAGAGCACATAGGAGCACTCAGGAATCGACGTGTTTTTGCTTGGTGTGCCGTTTGCTATATATATTGGTTGCTTGTGTGCTTAATAGAGGATTTTGGGATGCCTTAGCATTGCCATGTCCACCTAGGCTAGTGTAGCTAGCTGTTTAGTTTCATATCCCTTGATGCATATAGTTGGGGACGTTTCTAAATTCTTACCTATTGCTTGCTCTAGATGGTGAGGACTCGCAACCAGAGGGATGCCAATGATGAGGAGGAGAACAATGGAGTGCCTCAGAACAACAACGGACAAGGACCTGCTCATGGAGCCATCAGTATCGAGCAGCTACTAGCTATGCAAAACCAGCTCATGCAGACCATGATACAGACCATGGGACAGCTGCAGGCTGGCAATATCAACAATCAGCCACACATGCCTCCACTGCCACCCCCGCCTCCTCATAATCGATTGGGAGAGTTCATGAGGACTAGGCCACCAGCCTTTGCTCAAGCTGCTGACCCTATGGATGCTGATGATTGGCTCAAGTCCGTGGAGAAGAAGCTAGCCATTGTCCAATGCAGTGACCGGGAGAAGGTCCTATTTGCTTATCATCAACTCGTTGGAGCAGCTGCAGATTGGTGGGATGCTTATTGCAATGCTCATGAGAATCAAGAGAGGATCACTTGGGCAGAATTCAAGGAGAACTTCCGTTCTCATTATGTGCCGGAAGGTGTTACGATCTTGAAGAGACAAGAATTCGAGAACTTACGGCAAGGAAGATCAAGCGTGAGTGAATATCACAATAGGTTCACTCAACTCTCAAGGTATGCGCCTGAGGATGTCAGTCGGGACAGCCGAAAGCAATATTTGTTCCTGAGAGGCCTCAACAATGAGATCCAAGTGCAATTGCTCAATTGTGACTATGTCAACTTCCAGAAGCTTGTGGACAAAGCAATTGTGGTTGAGAACAAGATCCGTGAGATGGAGCAAGAAATCAAGAGGAAGGCGCCATATCAAGGAAAACAACAAGGAAGTAATGTGCGCCCTCGACTTGCACCACCCAATGCGCCTCATTACAGCTCCTCTATTCCTGCTCAGCGCCCTGGTTATGCACCACACCCAACTCAGTTTTTGCAGCAGCGCCCTGTTATGCAAGTAATGCCTTATGCGCCTCGTGCTGATTTTCCTGGAACCAATGCTCAAAACCAAGCTCGTCCCAATAATTCTGGTGGAGTTAAGAGGTGCTATACTTGTGGAGAAGCTGGACACTTTGCGAATCAATGTCCTAAGTCAGGCCTTGGTCAAAGAAGCAATGCGCCAAGGCAAAACCCAAGACCTAATGGAGGACAGCCACACGGAAGCCGTGGACAGCAGAATTTTTCTCGTGGCAACGTGAACCATGTCTCTACGGAGGATGCTCAACAAGCAGATGACGTGGTCATTGGTATGTTTCTCGCCAACTCCAACCCCGCGACTATGTTATTTGATTCTGGAGCATCGCATTCATTCATTGCATCAAAGTATGTTGCCAAGTATAGTTTGTTTATCTCTCATATGAAGTTTACTCTATTGGTTATGTCTCCTAGAGGAGAGATGAGAACAAATATAGTATGTCCAAAAATAAGCCTTAGAATAAGGGGGGTAGACTTCTCCGCCAACCTCATTGTTTTGGATTCACAAGGAATAAGAGGATCCGTTTGTGCAATGTGCAATGGAAACACCATACGGAGACCGAAGCTATATGGGAACATGAAGAAGACCTGAAGGCAGAATTCCCTCACCTTTTCTCCACGCTATCGAATCTCGAGGGCGAGATTCACTTTAAGGGGGGTAGATTTGTAACACCCTAAATTTTCGCATCCTGCAATGCATACATGATCATGCATTAAATATTAATAGAGTAAAAGAGAGATAATAAAAATATATAAAAGATAAAACATACACATACATATATGTGTAGCAAAAGAAGAAATAGGAAAACAAAATAATAGCGTAAAACTTGCAATAGGGAATAAATATAAAATAATAATAATAAATAATAAATATATAACATGAATAATATATATATAATATATATAATAAATTATATAATAAAAAAAGAGTATAAAAAAAGAGGTAAAATAAATAAATATAAATTATAAAATAATAATAATACTAAATAAAAAAAGAGACAAAAGAAAAAAAAAAGGAAAAAAAAAGGCCAACCCGGCGGCCAGGCCAGCGGCCCAGCCGACCGAGCGCCCACGCCAGCCCCGACCCCACCCGGCCCCGCCGACACCGAGTGCGCCCGCCTTCCGCTCCGGCGCCTCGGCTCTGCTCCCGCCCGCCGTACGCGCCCGGCTCGGCGCCCGCTCCCGCCCCCGATCCCCAATCCCGCCAGCACCGACCCCCGATTTTCCCGCCCGCCGAAAAGCTCCCGCCTCCCGCCGGTCCCGTGACCCCCGATCTTGCCCGACCCCACAGAAAATCCCGCCCCGTCACGACTCCGCGTGGCCCCCGATCCCGATTCCCTCCCGCGACCGCGTTCCCGTACCGACTCGACCGCTAATCCCGCTCCCGCCGCCCCTATAAAAAGGGACCGAAGGCCCCCGTTCCTGACGCCAACGCCCCGGGGAAAATACCCTAGCCGCCGGGAAAAACACCAGAGTCCAGAGAGCTGCGCCCAGGGAAGAAAAAGGAGGAAAAGAAGGGGAAGAAGAGGAAGAAAAAGAGGAGGGCCCCGCCGTCCGCCGGAGATCGTCGTCGACATCGCGTCACCGTCGTCGTGCCGCCGGAGAACGCATCTACTTCGTCTACGCATTGTCCCCATCCCGCGATCATCGAAGCCATCGCATCTACGGTAGGCCATGTTCCCGATGCGAATTTTAGCAATCATATTGAATCTAATAGGCATAAATTGATTTTAGTTGCACCATAATTTTATTTTCAGCAGCATTAATCCACCCTAAAACCCCCGTAAACTCATATGAACACGTATGAACTAGTCGCATCTAATTAATAAACAACCGTAGTTAATTAATTATTGAATTGCGCATGCATACATGTCATTGCATGTTGATTATTTTGCGTGCATCATGTTGAATTGTATATGTTTTCTTGTATGTATGATCACGCGTAGAGGAACGTGCTCAAGAGGCCGCATACGAGGATTTCCAAAATCAAGATTTTGAAGTGCTTGAGCAACCCCATCCGTCGGAGCAAGGCAAGTGTCCTTGAAGCATATTGATCCTATTTTAAATTAAATGTTTTGTTTGCGAACTTGCATGCTTGTGTCAAATTGATGGGAATCCTATGGTAGGAAGTTTACTAGTTTTGTTTGACCACCCTTGTCACCCGGAATTTATGGTAGAGAGTCGGGAAGGGTTTTTACCTTTTTGCTTCGCTTAATTAATTGGGATGGCAAACACCACTACACATTAAATTATGCATCGATGATATTCTGGTTAATGTGAACTGGTCAATATGATGGGTGATCTAAGCAAGCCTGGTATGTGGATGGGTTGGTTGTTATGGAGGTTTGCTTGCCTTAGATCTAAGGACCGGTTCATGCGAGAATATGCCAGGTCAACAGTGCCACCACAAGGCCAAGTATGGGTGCGGCGTAGCTGAATAATTAGGAGCGCTGCTAGTATTGTATGGACCATTGGATGTCGCGGGGAATGGGAGTCGAGGAGGACTGCCCTGGGATCCGCATGGCACACGAGGGGGCCCGTGGGTGGGAGAATAGAGATTCAAGCCTGCCGGTGAAACCTTAGTGGGCCGTACATACTAGTAGTCCCTTTTGAAAGGCTATTTTGTGATCTCTTGGCCACACACCTACGGAAGTGTGAGATGGCATAATGGAGGTTTCTTAGTCATCGAAAGATGATGAAATCACAAACATGTGGGTAAAGTGGTACAACCTCTGCAGAGTGTTTAAAAACTATCATGATAGCCGTGCTCCCGGTTATGAGCGCCTGGATAACCTACATGATTAGAGTTGGAATTGGGATTTGGGATGGTTATGGTCTGGTAATGGTTATGGTTGACATTATGACTATGGTTATGGTTATGATTATGGGTATGGTTATGGATGGGATTATGGTTATTGTTAATGGTGAATTATGGACTGATATTATTATGGTTACATGGTTATGATGGGATTACTTCACATACATATAATATATTGCTTTTCAAATGTTTTACCGTACTTTTCAGCACTTTGCCATTATTGTTGTCGTCATTTGAATCAGCCACATGTCATACTTTCCACACTTGCTGAGTACGACATGTACTCACTCTTGCAATCCCCCCCAACAGATGCAGGTCAGAATTGTGAGTTTAATGGCGATAATGCGGAGTTCTAGGCTGTGTCTACCGTCAGCTTTGCCTGTGGTGTTGCATGGAGCTGCGCTATCCCTTTTGCTTAGTTGCTTAATTAATTAGTTTATTCCGCTGCATTAGTCGAACTTGCCATTAATATTCATTAGAGCTTGTATTCGAGGATAATATGGCTTGTGTAATAAAATTTGATAATTAATCTTGTTCTGTGGTAATTATCTGTATATCATTTGTGATTGCACTCGTATATGTGTGATGAACATCCTGGGCACACATATACGTTAGCTTGGTTCATTTTTCGGAACCGGGCGTCACAGATTTGACCTCCATAGTTTGACGGCAATGATTACTCAATGTGGAAATACAATATGAAGATGCATCTTATCTCACTTAATCCAAGCCTATGGCATTAGTTTTTACAGGTATAGATATCCTAGACACTGATGATGAACTCACCCCGGAGCAAGAACAAGGAATTCACCGTAATGCACAAGCCGTTGTGGTGATCACTTCATCCTTGAGCAGAGAAGAGTTCACCAAGGTGGATGGACTTGAAGTTTCCAAAGACATTTGGGATACACTCAAGACTAGTTATGAAGGGAACTGCTTCGTCCAAGAAGCGAAGATTGAAATGCTTGAAGAGGAATTAGGGAGATTTGCCATTGAAGATGGTGAATCCCCTCAAGAAATGTGCAACCGCTTGAAGACACTCATCAACAAGATTCTTGCTTATGGAAGCAAAAAGTGGACTGATCGTAATGTTGTGAAAAGGATGATAAGAGCCTTCATGCCTAAGAATGTCACTTTATGCTCAATGATAAGGGAAAGTCCGGGGTTCCACAAAATTATCCCCGATGAAGTTCTTGGCAAAATTATCAATCACGAGATGATGGAGAGGGAAGCTGAATATGTGAATAATCTTGTCGAGCTCACCTCATCAAAGAATAAGGGGGTGGCCCTCAAGACGACTAGCAAATAAAAAGACAAGAGAAGTCCATAAGGTGCAAGACGACGAATATACTGACAATGTAAGCACATAAATGGATGATGAAGACTTCATGAAAAGATTCAAGCGCATGATGAGAAGAAGAAAAGGAGACAACTCTAGTGAAGGCAAGAGCAAGAACAAAGAAAAGTACAGAACTAGGAGGTCATGCTAGAATTGTGGTGAATATGGGCACTTCATAGTTGATTGTCCATATGAAGTAGATGAAAAGAAAAGAAGGAAGCTAAACAACATGACAAGAAGACCTACAAGAAGAAGAAACATGTAGGCCAAGCACACATTGCTAAGGAGTGGGACTCAAACGACTAGTCCTCCTCCGAAGACGAAGATAGGGTGGCAACTGTTGCCATCAAGAAGCCCTCTATGAAGTCCACTCTCTCCCCAAAGTTGGGGGGATGGAAGGAGTCGAACCACACTTACCTTATAGCAGTGAAGGCAAGAAAAAGGTTATATCTAAACCCTCATCTTTACATTACTCTGATGATGAGTTTGATAGCAGTGATAAAAATGAACACATGCTTAAGGGATTAAGTAAAAGTGCATTAGATAAAATGAAAATGTTGACGGATTGAAATATTTGAGAAGGAAGATCTTATCAACCGACAAGAAGAAATGCTCACCCTTCAAAAGGAGAGATATTCTAAGGTTGAAAAGGCTCTCGAGCTTGAAAAGTAAAAGAGGGAAGCACTCGAGCGTGAGCTAGCCTTGAGTAAGGAAACTTGCTTAAATCTAAATGATTTGAATGTTGTACTTAAGGATGAGCTTGTTAACTTGACAAGATATAACAAGACCTTCAGGTACAAGTTGAATCACTCAAGCAAAGTGATACCTACTCTTCTAAGAGCTCACCTTCTCCAAATATTGAGTCTATTCCACCTAAAACTTGTAATTGTGCTAATCTGGTCCTCGTCCTGAAAAATGAGCTTAAAGTGACACAAAACAGAAATTCACTCAACGGTGGCATTTTTGATAAGGAGAAAATCAAGTATGGCCGAAGTGCATACTTAGTTACTAGAGGTTCTAATGGAAAGGATGGCCTTGGATATTCTCGAGGTGAAAAGCGTAATGCTAGAAACCCCGAGAATAACAAGAAATCGAATACTTTTGTCAAGGAAAGCTCAAATCAAGTTACGAACACCAAACATGTTCCTTCCTTACATGAAAAAGCTAAAAATAGACCAAACATCATGTTTCATGACTTTAATGCCTCATATGTTCTTATGAAGAATAAATTTAATCATGTTTATACCAAGTATGTTGGGCCACTACACAAGAGTCCAAAATCTTGTGTGCGGGCGCCCAAATGTCGTATCAGTAACATCAAGGATTCTGCCCTGATGCAACGATTGTACTGCAACGAATACTAAATCATTGCAGTAAGCTTAGTCTTTTGCCATAATTCACTAGTTCGTGGCATTAGCATGTATCGCCATGGAACACAATCGTTGCATTAGGATCTGTTGCCATGATTCACTAGTTCATGGCATTAGGATCTATCGCCACGAATCTATTGCCACTATTCACTAGTTCGTGGCATTAGAATCTATCACCACAGAACCCGGTCGTTGCATTAGGATCTATTGCCACGATTCACTAGTTC
Source organism: Tuctoria greenei (assembly GCA_036927565.1). Classification (NCBI taxonomy): domain Eukaryota; kingdom Viridiplantae; phylum Streptophyta; class Magnoliopsida; order Poales; family Poaceae; genus Tuctoria; species Tuctoria greenei. Next base: position 175,735,958 of record JAYESD010000006.1, read on the forward strand.
GTAGCATTAGCATCTATCGTCGCGAAACCCGATCGTTGCATTAGAATCTGTTGCCACAATTCACTAGCTCGTGGCATTAGCATCTATCGCCACGGAACTCGATCGTTGCATTAGAATTTGTTGCTACGATTCAATAGTTTGTGGTGTTAGCATCTATCACCACGGAACACAATCGTAGCATTAGGATCTGTTGCCACGATTCACTAGTTCGTGGCATTTGCATCTATCGCCACGGAACACAATCGTTGCATTAGGAACTTTTGCCATGCATCACTAGTTCATGGCAATATGATCTATAGCCACGAAACACAATCGTTGCATTAGAATCTGTTGCCACGAAATACCAGTTCGTGGCGTTAGGATCTATGTCCACGAAACACAATCATTGCATTAGGATCTGTTGCCATGAAATACCGGTTCGTGGCATTAGGATCTATCGCCACGGAACACAATCGTTGCATTAGGAACTTTGCCACAATTCACCAGTTCGTGGCATTATGATCTATCGCCACGAAACACAAACATCACGTTAGGAACTTATGCCATGATTCACAAGTTCGTGGTGATAGGATATGTCGCCATGCAACACTATCGTTGTATTAGGATCTGTTGCTACAAAATACCGGTTGGCGGCGTTAAGATCTATCGCCACGGAACATAATCGTTGCATTAGGAACTTTTGCCATGATTCACCAGTTTGTGGCGTTAGGATCTATCGCCACGAAACACAAATGTTGCATTAGGAACTTATGCCACAGTTCACAAGTTTGTGGCGATAGGATCTATCGCCACGAAACACTATCGTTGTATTAGGATTAGTTGCCATGAAATACCGGTTGGTGGCGTTAAGATCTATCGCCACAGAACACAAACGTTGCATTACGAACTTTTGCCATGATTTACCAGTTCGTGGCGTTACAATCTATCGCCACAAAACAAAACATTGCATTAGGGACTTCTGCCACAATTCACCAGTTCGTGGCTTGCTTGTAAGCTTGCTGCTAAATAGAATATCGGCTTCTATCTTTTCAAATAAGAAAATCATGTAGTTCACGTACAGCTAGCTCACACAATACTTATATAAAAAAATCATCATCTTCGCTGTCCTCCCCCAACATTGGAGGTACAATACCATCGTTGATATATGTATCATCATCATCGTCGTCGTCGTCGCCATCTTCATTTGAAAGAGCGCAAGCATCACCGGTTGCTCCCTCAGTGTCATTCCTATCCCATGCGGTCATATCCTCATTTATATCAGTAAGTCATCGATCATCAAATGTTTCAGCCTCCATCGTCTCAGTGACATTATTTTCACTATCTTCAAGGGGCACGGCAAAAAGGTTTAGTGGCTTCATTTTAACAATTGTAGCCCATTTAGGTTGGTTCACACTTCTAACGTAAAAAATTTGTTCTGCTTGGGTGGCTAGAATGTAAGGCTCATACTTAAATTGAGAAATAGTAGTGTCAACATCTATCATTTCGTATCGATCCATTTTGTAGCCTCTGCTTTGGCTCTGAACGGAACAAGGCCGATCAAACCATTCACATTCAAATAACAGAACCTCTTGTTTTTTTTTTCAAAATCAACATAAATCATTTTCTTGATTACTCCATACCACTCATGATCACCATCCCGAACAACAACACCACTGTTTTGCGTCCATAAATCTTTTTCCACGTCTGCTGTTCGAAAGAAGAAGCCATTTATGAATGATCCACTAAAAGAATGTGCCCGACGATCAGATCCTCTAGATAATGCATACAAATATTCGGTTACTTTGCCTTCTTTGTGTAATGTCGTAATCTGTACACATTAATTAGTATAAAAGGGGTCATCGTTAAACCAACTTTAGAACAGATACTTCTTCAATATTTCATCAAAGTAAAAACTTGTATGTACTTACTCGTTTTTGAAACCAATAAACAAACTCATCTCTATGGTGTTTTTCAATATCACGAGAATGAATCTTTTTCAGCTCTTCAAAATGCTCACTGGAAAGGGTACAAAACTAAATTAGCCATCTACAATAAGCATGATGCAATATAGTATAGAACATCTGAGTTGTACGTACTTGATCCATGGAGCAGCCTCTTCAACATTAGAAATAATATAATGCCTAATGTTATGTAGTTCCACCATAGTAAGTTGACCCCATTTAAACACTTTTCTAGAATTATCAACTTCTATAAATATATTAGACTCAAGAGAAGGTTCATTCCTAGTTGCAGCTTCATGACGTTCTGTCCTATTAAGCTTGGTGTTGATGTTATCCAAAAATTGACTACAAAAAGTCATACACTCTTCCATAAAATATCCCTCAGTTATAGAACCCTCCGGCTGGGCTCTGTTACATACATAACTCTTCCATGTACCAAGGTACCTCTCAATTGGATACATCCATCTGAAAAAAACAGGTCCACCCAAGCGAGCTTCTTCGCCAAGATGGACTAGAAGATGTATCATGATATCAAAGAAAGCGGTAGGAAGCAACATCTCAAGCTTACAAATTGTTTCGGGAAATCACCTTGTTTATTGTTGATTAATAATTACAATTATGATATTAACATTAATATTTGCTAGCAATATGATAATTAGTATATAAACAATTAATATTATGAAATTATCAACTTAGATGATTCAATAATCCAATCAAGTTTCATCCAACCTACCAACAAAAAATTGGATCGTCTAGTCCATCCAACCAAACGTTAATTTGGATCATCCAAGACATAAAGAAATGGATGATCCTATATCTCCAATCCAACTTCAACGTCAAACCAAACACAACTGATGACTAAGCACCTTGTCACATGTCACTAGAGTGTACGTACAAATGACAAATACACGGCCTCAACACCGGGTTTAGGGTGCATCGTGGACTAACCGCATGACCCGACCAAACACTCACGTAATTAGCATACACTTGCAAGAGCAACTACCTGGCCGCATACTTCGCGTACGAACGGTAACGCCGACCACCTTATACTTTTTGTACTACGTAAAAAGAATTTTCCTTGTCCATGAGCCAATAAACAAGCTCTTCTGATACGGCTTTATAGTTAAAAATGAACTACAAAGCGACAAGTTCATGGAGACGGTGGGAGTATATATGATCATCGACGTCTCTCTCACATGCATGTTATAGTTGTCCATGCATGCTACCCTATGCCCCAATCATATGATCAACGAGCCAAACATATGGTTGTCATATATATATATATATATATATATATATATAAACATGTTAGTTGTCACGCCCCAAATATTGTCAACGAGCCTCAAACTATATATGACAATGTTTCAACAAAAAACAGAGAAAACACGTAATAATATTGTCATCAAACATGATCGTCGCGAGGTTTTCATGTGCATATGTTACTTGTCCATGCATGCTTGCTACACCCCAAACATGATCAACGAGTCTCAAATATGACGATCTTTCAACAAAATTAGAAAACACCTAACGTCATCAAGCATGCATGATCGAGGTCTTTTGCATGTCAAACTAAGAAAACATGAACGCGGGTTTGTGATATATATATATATATATATACATATATATATATATATACATATATATATATATGTGTGTGTGTGTGTGTGTGTGTGTGTGCGCGTGCGTGTGTGTGTGTGCGCGTGTGTGTGTGTGCTAATGAATGCATGGATGTGTGGTGTTATCATCGTCTTGTACTTTTTTCTTGTGTTTTCTAACGATCTTTCAACTATATATATATATATATATATGATGATCTTTCAAAAAAAAAAGAGAAAACACGTAATGTCATGAAACATGATCGAGGTCTTCTGCGTGACAAACTAAAAAAACTGGAACATTGCATATACCTTGGTCTGGTTGGCCCTTTGCGTGTCGAACTTAAAAACTGGAACTGAAAAACTGAAACACCGCCAGACGGACCTGTGCAAGCGTGTAATCCACGAATCTCAGCCAATGCAAGGGTGGCTGACATTTTACACATAGCTCCTTCCCTTTACACATAGAGGTGGAAAGATTTATGTGTAAAATGTCAGGCACCCTTGGATGTCCGTCCAATGACTGAGATTCGCGTATTGCACACTTGCACAAGAGTCCAAATTGCACAACAGTCCGCTTAGACGAGGACCTGCTATAAAGGCACACCTGTCCTCTTGCGCCTTCGTCGCACCACTCCATCTCCATCGATCGTAGCCTCCAAACTTCTCTTCCTTCACCACCGCACCATCGCTGACCACCTCTCGCTCTTGCTTCGCACCTCCGTCGCCGCACAAATGGGTAGCCCCGCACCGAAGCGGTCCAGGCCATCGACGTCCTCCGAACCTCCTTGTTTTCCGTTTCCGTCTCAGCCAATGCCGGTGGAACTGGAGGCCGCGCCCACACCTCCTCCATCCCCTTCTCCGCCCGCGGCACCCGCACCTCCTCATCCCGTTTGGGTTCAGGAGACTATCCGCCTCGTCGAACACCACTTCGATGAACTCGATCGACGCCTGAAGGAGGCCACCGAGCACCTTTTCGCAACTGCCAGGCGCGCAAAAAAGCTTGACAAATTGGCACAGGATGTATTTTCCGATACATCTCGCTCATGTGACCGTCTGGGTCTTGGGAAACTTCCCGTCTGCACCAGCATGGACACCGTCAGCCACTACTACTTTGGGTTAGGGTTTGTGGCCGGTCGTCTCAACGTCCTCTACGAGACGATCGGGGAGGTGGCTGGGGTGGAAGGCCGCCAGCATCTTCTGCGGACTGTCGCCCAGAAGCTTCGGACTCAATTGCCCGAGGAGGCAGCAGCAGCGGCAGCAGCGGTGGAGGCAGCGGCGGCAGCGCGGGAGGAGGCGGCGGCAGCAGCAGTAGCGGCGGAGGAGGAGGCGGCGGCAGCGGAGAAGGAGGTGGAGGAGATCTCCTCCGACTCCGAGTAGAGTATTATTTGTAGTTTTTCTTTCTCTTGTTTTCTATGTGCTTTCATAATTCTTGATTGTAATATATGTGTTGTTTTTATTTTAATGAAAAATGTCTTTTCTGTTCATGAACAATGCATCCTATGCAGTATAGGAAAACAACTCCTTTCTGAAAAAGGGGCGAGATAACTATTGTTCAATGTCTAGACAAGAATTCGTTGTGTTACGGCAATCGATGACTCTTGGTTGAAACTCCATTGAGATCGTGGCTGAGGCTGCGTTTCTCCTCTTTTGTGTTCTTTCGCTTAATTTTTTCATTTGTGGTCGACGCATGGGAAAATGTATTTTTAATAGTAGTATATACTACATGTTATCATTTCATTTTGATTAATGTTAGAGAATACTGATTGTTTGCCATCGTCCTTTCGTGGACTTGGGTGTTCTGTATTTGCATATCGTTTGCATTAGCACATATACATTTGGCAGTTCATATTTTTTTCCGTATTTTTCTGGAATGTCCCACTAGCTAGCAGATGACTGCTTTTAGATTTTGATCTCCATGCATGGCAACAAAGATGAATTAAGAAGCGAGCAAGTTGTCCTAAGACAAATTCTACCCCTCTAGCTACACACACCATGTGCGGGAATCGACGCGACATGACATGTAATTAATCACAATTGCATGCGTGCACAAGGGCACAGCTTGCCTCAAATTCTCCACTCCTGCGAAATTTTTTTCTTTCTACTTGACACGCCACATTTGAGATTTTGACAATTCAATTTTCACTACCATTGCCTCCAATTCCAGTCCCGCCTATTATTGTAACCCTATTCCAGCCACGACGAGTATAAATGGAAACACTAGCCTCTGTTCCCAACACACCGCTGCCCCTCCCTTCCAGTGATCTCTCAGCACTCCAAATGTGTTGTCTCTCTGTCCTTTCTTCCATACTTGTATTCCTAAGAAATTCCCGTGTTTTCATTTCCCATGGGTTTTAAAATTTTTTCCCCCATGGATCTCACAGTGACGCATCAAAGCTCTTGGTGGTGTTGACTCCTGGGTACAACGTCGGATGACCAAGTTTGACGGGCTCTACCGAATCTCTTCGTCGCCGACACCTCCCTACGACATCACATCCCAAACTCCAGTTTTATGCTAGGTAAACTACACGATCCATGCCGTATTTTTATAGAGCTATATTGGCTTGGTTCTACACAATCCATGCAGTTTTGGGCTAGTTAAGTTATACACGATCCATCCTGATATACGAAGATTAAATAAATTAAGATATGTGGTATTCTGTTTCACGAATTTAGTTGTATATATATATATGTATGTATGTTTGTATATATATATATATATATATATATATATATATATATATATATATATATATGTATAGCATATACTACATCTGTCCCTAAATAAATGTCGCTTTGACAGCTTATTACAGTAGTGTATTTCTAGTTCAATTCCTGGCCGGGAACAACAAATACTAAAAACCAGAGGTAGTAGAATGTAATTTCTGGATTTAGAAGTAAATGACACACGAGTTATCTGATCAACCACTCCAAATGTTGTACTCTCATTCCTGTTTTACAAATTTGTATTCCTAAGATTTTTAAGAGGGAGTTTCGACATGAGAAAGAGCTCCATATGTACAACATCAACCTCAACAAGATCAAAATAATCAATACAACGATGGAGGCAATGATCAAGGGGGAGCTGAACAAAATGAAGAAGAAAAAGATGATACAGGACCCTAAATGCTTCTAAACCATATTAAGCTAGTATATCAATATATGTTTGTAGTTTATTGTACTCTTGTGCATCTAGGCTCAATACAATATTGAGTATATGCTTTGTGTGCAATGTTTTAATATACTCGATGATCGAAATGTGGCTTGAAACATTGCATACCTGATTGATTTTTCAATGTTTATTTTCTTTTGCGAAAATTCATCCCTTGTCTTGAGTTTGTTTCTCAAAAACTATTTTAATTTTTGAATCTAGGTTAATTATGGTCATTGTATGATTGTTGATTGCTTACTAGTCATGTTCATTAAGATTATTTGTGAAATCTTGTCTTTTAGATCACTATTAGATCAAATTTCCAAAAATCTCTTGGTTGTAATTCTAAACTGTCCAACTGACCAGAACTAGTCCGTGGTCAGCACCGGACTAGTCTGTTTCATGTGACTAGTCTGACTCTAGTCCGGTCCCATGCGGACTAGGCCGCTACTGTCGGGCTTAGCCCTAGCCAGCCGCCAAGACCTCTCTTCTTTCTCCTCACAATCGCCTTTGCTTTCTCTCTCCTCAAAATCGAGCTTCCAAGGTGATTTCCACTTTGATCCACCAAAATTGAAGGTTTCTCCACGGAAGTTCTTCCCCTCGGCGCGAAGAACCCCTTCATCTGGAATAATCCGAACTCTATTTCACCTACATCTCAAATCTTCGAATTTTGGTAAAACTCAAACCCTAACCCTAGTTCTCATATTTCCTTAAATCTTGCTTATTTTTCTTGATTCCTAGGGTATACATTGCATTGTTGTATGTATTCCTACTGTCCTCCTACCTTTTACATCAATCTTAGTTAGATTTGTTGGAATAAGAAGTTAGGGTTCACAGGTCAAACCGGACTAGGCCGGTGCTTGGTGCGGACAATCTACACACTAAAATCGGACAAGTCCGGCCCCTTGAAAGTTTGAACCTCTAAATTCTTGTCTCCACAAAGTATTATTCCCATTCTTACTACACCATGTCACCCTGTATCGGGCAAGATGTCATCCGCATCAGATGAAAGCATTTTTTATTATGAAGCTGAGCGTGACCGCGAGAGAGTGGCCAGGGCAAAAGAGCTATGAAACAAGAAGTGCCATGGCCATGATGCAATTGATTCTCCTCCTGATGATGTGCTACCAAGAAAGAGGAAGGTGGTAGTCAAGAAGCCATCTGGCAAGTATGGTGCAGGTGCCAGCTCAACTGCACCAAGGAGAAGCACTAGCAAGGGAAAAGGGCTTGCAAGTGGACCCATGGGTCCACTAAAGTTGAAACTTCCCATACAATGCAACAGGCAGCCCTCAGAAGATGATTTCATGGGCAATGGAAATGACTTGGCTAATAGAAAGGTTGAAGTCTATGAGCAGCCAAAACAATCAGCTGACCTGAGGTTCTGGAGCCACTTCCATGGTGATTATTATGAGCATTTCTACAGGAAGATGAGAAATCCAGTGGTTGCCAGTCAATGGGTGGACATGACTTATCTACAATTCAAGAATTGTCAAGCATATCTTGAAGTCTTGGAGGCATTTGAGAGTCATGGCTTGAAGGATCTCATATCTTTACGATATAATTGGGACATTGAAGTCATCACTCAATTTTATGATGCTCTCTACTTCGCCCGTGATGATGGGGATGAGATGATTTGAATGAAACATGGATCCAAATATAGTGCCACTTATGAAGAATTTGCCAGGATACTCCATCTCGAAGACACTTTGAAAAATGAGATTGTGATTCACAATTTGAAGCCTTTGAAAAAAGGATGAGCTAGCCTTCCTCTATGACACAGGAATGCCATACAAGCACCTACCACAAAGTACTTGAAGCCATTATTTGCCGTGCTTAACAAAATTTTGAAGAAGACTATTGCTCCAAAGGATGGAGATGCCGGGACAATTCAATGAACTCCAAGGACCTTGATGAAAGTGATAAGCAAGAAAATGACCTTCAATGTCTTTGAATATATCTACAATGACATTGTGAACATCACTCCCAATAGGTCATGTTTTTATGCACCTTACATCATGTTCATGATTGAGAAGGTAATCGACCTTGAGTTTGTCAATGATATTGAGCATGTCGGCCTCAAGCCCCAAAAGCCACTAGTCTACACTGTTCCCAATGTGCCTACCTTACCTGCAGTAGAACAAAGATCAAAGCAAGCAAATGAAGGTACAAGGACTCCTACTGCTACCTCCGCTCCTCGATCCTCCAAAGACTCCTCTAGTGGTGTATTGAAGATTCTTTCCTTCATATTTGCATTCTGCCACAAAGTGGAGGTTAAGCAACACAAGAAAAGCTTGACCAATAGGAGGGACCGAAGGTATATGAAGGAAAGCATCAAAGCAATTTGTGAGAAGCTTGATATTGAGCCAGCAGGATCTCCTCAAATTTTGGAGGATTCCAAATAAAATATCACAGAGATGGCGCCTCTCTCAGAACAAGAATTGGCCTCCTTTGGACTTGCGGGTGTCACTATTCCTCCTCCTCATCATGCTCATGAGTCTGTAGATAAAGATAGGACTGAGAGTGAGAGAGCGAGCGACGGAGAGTCATTTCCCTCAAATTTTCCCTTTTTGGTGCCTTGATGCCAAAGGGGGAGAGATTGAGACTAGATTGAGACTAGTAGTCTGTCTATTTATGAGACTTAAGGACTAGTGACCTTGGACATGTATCTTTTCTGTTTGTTAAGTTTCAAACTATTGTAATATCTATTTGGATGCCTATTTTGCTTAAATATGAATGTGTGAAGCTCATTCTATTCTTAGGATTGTAATTGTTGTATTTTTCAATATGCACATCATAATATCTGCTCACACACACTTTTTATGCACCCAATTGTAAATAGTGCAATTATATGTGACAATTTTTTGTTGTTCATATGTCATTCTCAAATATGCACACTTTATGAAAGTCAATGTTTACACTTAATCGTGAAATCTCAATTAGTTTTCATCAATCAACAAAAGGGGGGGGTTGAAAGTGCATCTAGGCATTCAATTGTGGGTTTTGGATGATTGATGACAAATAAATGAGATCCTAATGATTTCGTTGAGATGAATGCAGGTCTACAAAGACTAGAACTTTTGGTGCAAAAAAAAAGTGAAAATGAGGAGTGAGAATAGGAAAAGCCCAATGATCAAGGAATCGCAAAGTAGATATCAATGTATGGGATGTGTGTGAGAGACACATCCCAAGAGCTTATATATTCGCGTAGAGGGTAAGGGATAAAATCAATTAATTAAGCAATTCACTGAAGCACCAGACAAGTCCATTCACCAACAGACTAGTCCGATCAACTTTCTATTCTCACATAGACGAGTGTGGAAAAGTCCGTTCAACTTTTTGATATTCACTCAACACATATCACCATGCACTGGACAAGTCCATCCTATTGCGGACTAGTCCAATTGAGTTCATGGACCCATCACGGACTAGTCCGGATAACTTTTTGTTCCAATATGGACATGTCCGGTACACCTCACAAAAATTAGGGTTTCAAGTGTGCTTCACAATTCACACAAATTTTACACAGCACACCGGACTAGTCTGGTTCCTTGAGCGGACTAGTCCCGCCATCGGGATCCCTAACGGTAACTTTTTTTAGAAACTCTATAAATAGGTGATCCGCGACCCCACAAAAGAAAGGGACCGTACACAACATTGAACAGCTAAGAACCCTAGTGCTGCCACTTGTCCAAAGAGCACAGAAACACCTCTCCCCACACATCTAAAGCCCTTAAAAGGTAAATCTTTTGGGAATACAGATTTGGGATAGGGAGATCGTCTTTTGCGCATTGCTATGCTCTTGGGGTTTGATCTCTTATACACTCTTGCATCTGTTGTAAATCTTTCGAGTGTATTTGATTGCTTTCCTTACTGTAATTTTGTGGGAGCCCTCATCGTGTGAGGTTGCCCCACCAACTCGGTGATTACCCCTGGATAGTGGAACTCAAGTTGGCCTTTTGTGGTGACTTGACAAGGCAAAGGGTTTGAAGAGACCCAGCTCTGTGTAAGCTTCCTCAACGAGGACGTAGTTCTATTTGGTGAGATCTAACCTCTATAAAAGTCATTGTCTCACATGTTCTTGTTATTTACTTTTGCAATCATCATGATCTAGGGAATATGGTTGATTAATCTTGGAACTTATATTAATCTTGTATTCCTTGTGCAAATTTATCATCCTACGACTTACACAAGGTTTTAGGACAGTTTACTTAATTCCGCTGCTATAACATTTTAACAGAATACATTAAACAGTCTATCTTTTCAAAGGTATAACTAGCATACTGGACTAGTCCGTATCTACGCCGGACTAGTTCGGCCCTCCTGTATTTGACAAATCTGCTAAGTGTTGCAGGAAAAGTTTTCAACGCCTATTCACCCCCTCTAGGCAACATTCACGTGCTTGTCATTTTCTTGGTAATTCACTTGTTGCTTGGTGCTCTAGGAAACAAAGATCAGTTGCACAATGTAAAACCCTCATTTTCATCCATCATGCATTGCATACATTCTTATACAAGTTTAGCATTAAGCAACACAAAAGGAATAAGTTTAAAATAAATTATAATCACGCAAGTAAATAAAAACCTGTTGTAGTGTGGACTTATATGGATTTGGACCCCGGACTAGTCCGTCTAACACTCTGTTGTTCTACCCGGGTAGGGCGGACTTGTCCAATTTGGACACCGGACTAGTCCGGTTTTGCTCTCTATTGTCTTTTTGGGCTTTTCGGTTAATTCTATGGACTAGTCCGAGAATGTTTCTCATGTTGTCCTAAGTCATACCCTATACTTGTACAGCCTAGCACCAGACTTATCCGTTCAACTTTCTGTAACTTCCAAATAACTCTGAGTGGACTTGTCCGGCTTGACATCGGACTTATCTATTCGACTTTCTGACTTCTAACGAACTAGCCCTACCACTAGCGGACTTGTCCGGTGTGCCCGACTCGGATTCAATCGTTTCCTCCATGACATGTTATTGGGTATTTGCCTCAATTGGACCCAAGAACGTCGTGCCCAACCCCTGTGGAGCCCATGTGAGACCCCACCCCGACCTCCACCACGTCAAACTCAAAATCCATCAAACCCTACCACCACAACCTCTATATGAACACCCTACCATCCCAACTTTTCATCTCTTGCCACTTTTGAAGAAAACCCTCAACCCTAGTTCGTGTGCCACCATAAAGTGAAGATTCAACAGTAAGGAGAAGGAGGATAAGAAGAAGGAGGATCAAGCAAGCACAATCTTCATCAACTTCTCGACATCGACGTTCTTCATCGCAAATTCTGCATCAACTCTTCACCACCAAACCCTAATTATCAAGATTTAGGTTTCACACCCAATTCTCGACCCTTGGACGTCTAAACTAACGGTACACTCTCTATATCCAAGATTCCATATGAATTCAACCCTAAATCTCCAGAAAACCCTCATTCTGCACATTTTGTATAGGGCGGACTAGTCCGGCCCTGGTAGCGGACTAGTCCTATTTTCAGATCTATTTCAGGCTAAATTAATCCCAAATTGACTCAAATCAATTCGAAACTTGTTCAAACTTGTTAAAACCTAATGTAACTAGTTAGTAAGCATTAGTAGCAACTTATTAACAAGTTTTACCTCATAATTGCATTAATCATGCATGTCATGGCACATTGAGTAATATATGAGCATTTATTGATTGTAATATTTGTTTTGTATGTTTATTGCGCGGAATAGAAGGTGTTGCACTAGAGGGTGCCGTCGAGGACTCCAGCACCAAACTTCGAAGCTTTTGACCCTAATCACTCTCAGGAGCATGTCAAGTGTCCTTGACCATTTTGATCCTGTTTTTAAATGTTTTGGTTGCAAAACTGCATGCTTGGGTCAATTTGATGGGAAACCCATTTATAGGTGCTTACTAGACTTTTTTTTAACCATCCTTGTTGCTCGGAACACGTTGTAGAGAGTCGAGAAGGGTTTTCATCTTTTTGCTTCGCTCTAATTAATTGGGATGGAAAAACAACTAAATGGCTCAATTATGAATTAATTAACATATGGATGATGTGGATTGATGAACATGGTTCATTGGTAACAAGGGACTTGAGAGATCGAAGCAAGCATGGTTTGTGGATTGGATTGGTTGTTATGGTGGTTTGCTTGCCTTGGATCTAAGGACAAGTTCATGCGAGAATAGGCAAGGACAACAGTGCCACCACAAGGCCATGTATGGGTTTGGCTGAGCCGATTAATTAGGTGTATCGCCAACATTGTTGAGATCATTTGGCTTAGCGGGGAATGGGAGTTAGATGGGTTTGCAATAGTGGCGGGACTTCCCTGGGATCCGGACGGCACAAAAGGGGGCCCTTGGTTGGATGTACTCGGTTGGAGGCATCACCACCGGTGAAACCTTAGTGGGTCTGAATATGCTAGTAGTCTCTATGTAAGGGCTATTTTGTCTTCTCTTGGCTATGCTCCTAAGGAAGTGTAATTGGCATAAAGGAGATTACTTTAGTCGCCGACGGGTGACGAAATCACGAACTTATGGGTAAAGTGGTAAAACCTCTACAGAGTGTTAAAAACTATCATGATAGCCGTGCTCCCGGTTAAGAGCACCTGGATGACCTACATGATTTGAGTGGAACTTGGGATTTGGGATGGCTATGGTTACAGTTTGGTTATGATTATGGATTTGATGGTGATAAATGGATATGGTTAATGAGGATGTTAAGAGAATGGCATATGGGTGATTAATAGTTGATGGACTTGTATTATGTTAACTATTTGGGATATGATGGGATTTATTCACATAGACATTTTAGGATGCTTTTTACATGATTAAAATGTACTTTTCAGCATATAGCCATTATTGATTATCATTTCTTGTTTAAGCTACATGTCATTATTTTCTACACTTGTTGAGTACGACATGTGCTCACCCTTGCAATTCTCCCACCAACAGCTTCAAGTGATGTTTGGGAGTACCCTGAGGATAATGCGGAGTACTAAGTTGTGTGTTGCTGTCGATTTGCTCATGGTGTTGCTTGGAGCTGCACTACCCTATTTGTTTAGCTTTGCTCAGTTTGCTTAGTTTAGATCACTTCCGCTGCAGAACTTATTAACAATGATCATTAGAGCTATAATACGAGTATTATTTGAATTTTGTAATAAAAGTACTTAATTAACTTGTGCTCTAGTAATTTTCTATATATTGTTTGTGATGTACTCGTGTATGCGTGTTGAACATTATGGACACACGTACGCGTCACACTTAGTTCATTTTCGAAACCGGTTATCGGAAATTGGTATCAGAGCCATAGGTTGATTGTAGGATGCAACCTAGGTAGAATGGACATTTTAGAGCACATGGGAACACTTAGGAATGGTTGGGGTTTGTTTGGTGTGCTGATTGCTATGTAATGTTTGCTTGTGTGCTTAGTGGAGGATTGTGAGAAGCTTTAGCATTTGCAACATCCATATAGGCTAGTATATGTAGTTGCTTAGTTTCATGTTCCTTGATGCATATAGTTGGGAATTCGTTCTATCTCTCTTTCCTATATCGCTCAACCTCTACTTCAATAGAAGATGGACACAACTAGAAGATTCACTGTCTCAGACAAAGTTGTATGGAAGATGAGAACAAGGATAGTATGTACAAAAGTAAGTCTTAAAATAAGGGGGTAGAATTCCTCGCTAACCTTATTGATTTGGGTTCACAAGGATTGGACATGAGGGGATGTTCCTGGCTTAGGAGTTGACCGACGAGGACGTCAATGTTCTAAGGGGGGTGGATTGGCTAAAGAAGCATGATAGAGTAATTTAGTGTGCCATTAGGAACGGTGAAATTGACAATGATGAGGGAGTCAACCTTGAAATTAATGTGTCACAGTAAACATCGAAGGACATAAAGCTACATATTCAGCTATGTGTTCATCAACCTAGCTTTGTGTGATGTGTGCGAACAGGTCAAAGCTGAATATCAAAGGCCAGCTTGGTTATTGCAGCCATTGAAGATTCCGAAGTGGAATTGGGAAGAGATTGGTATGGACTTCATAGTTGGATTACCGCGAACCCAGTCTCGCTATGACTCAATATGGGCTATTGAGGATCGGTTGACCAAATCAGCTCATTTCATTCTCATGAGGATGACCTATACCACCACAATGATAGCAGAATTGTATATGGAGCATATTGTATGCCAACATGGAGTTCTGAAGAAAATAGTTTCGGACTGAGGTTCTCAATTCACCTCTAGGTTCTGGCAGAAACTGCATGAAGCTATGGGTACAAGGTTAAATTTCAGCTCAACATATCACCCACAAACCGATGGGCAAACCGAGACAACCAACCAAATATTGGAAGACATGTTGAGAGCTTACGCCTTGAAGCATGGATGTAACTGAGACAAAAGTTTGCCGTATGCTGGATTTTCCTACAATAACAGTTACCAAGCTAGTTTGAAGATGTCGTCATATGAAGCACTGTATGAAAGGAAGTCTAGGACACCCTTGTTTTGGAATGAGACGGTAGAAACTCAAGTATTTGTACTTGATGTGTTGCAAGATGTTGAAAAGCAAGTTCAGACAACCCGAGAGAATTTGAGGGCTGCTCAATGGAGACAAAAGGGCTATGCGGATAATAGGCGAAGAAACTTAGCCTTTGAAGTGGGAGACTTCGTATATCTCAAAGTGTCACCTATGCGACGTCATAAGCGATTTAACATTAGAGGCAAGTTGGCACCTCGCTATATTGGACCATTCAAGACTTTGGGCAAATGTGCGAAAGTGGCATATAAGTTGGAGATGCCAGCACATCTGTCCGATGTTCATGATGTGTTCCACATTTCTCAACTCAAGAAGTGCTTAAGGGTACCGGAAGAACAAGTGCAATGGAAGAATTGGAATTGTAAGCATATTCGACTTATACCGAGCAACCGGTCAAAATCATGGAAACTAAGGAGAGAGTCACAAGGAACAATGTGATTCAATGGTGCAAAGAACAATGGAAGCATCATGCACAATCAGAAGCAACTTGGGAGCTGGAGAATGACCTTAAGAGAGAATTTCGCTATCTCTTTCCTGCTATGTCGAATCTCAAGGGCGGGATTCAGTTTAAGGGGGGTAGCTTTGTAACACCCTAATTTTCATGTATCATGCATTGCATACATTCTCATACATGTTTAGCATTAAGCAACACAAAAGGAATAAGTTTAAAATAAATTATAATCATGCAAGCAAATAAAAACCTATTGTTGTGTGGACTTATCCGGATTTGGACCCCGGACTAGCCCATGTTCTCCCTAGGTTGGGCAGACTTGTCTAGTTTGGACCCCGGACATGTCCGGTTTTGCTCTCTGTTGTCTTCTCGTACTTTTCTGTTAATGCTACGGAATAGTCCAAGAATGTTTCTGATGTTGTCCTAATTCATACCCCGAACTTGTCCGAACTAGCACCAGACTTGTCCATTCAACTTTCTGTAACTTCGAGATAACTCCAAACGGACTTGCCCGGCTTGACACCGGACTTATTCGTTCGACTTTCTGACTTCCAACAGACTAGTCTGGCCACTTGCGGACTTGTCCGGTGTGCCTGACTCGGATTCAATATTTTCCTCCACGACATGTTATAGGGTTTTTTCCTTAATTGGGCCCAAGAACATTGTGTCCAACCCCTGTGGAGCCCATGTGGGACCCCACCCCAGCCTACACCACCTCAAACTCGAAATCCATCAAACCCTAGCACCACCACCTCTATATAAACACCTCACCACCCGAACTTTTCATCTCTTCCCACTTTTGAAGAAAACCCTCAACCCTAGTTCGTGTGCCGCCATCAAGAGAAGATCCTGCAGCAAGGAGAAAGAGGAGAAGAAAAAGGAGGATCAAGCAAGCACAATCTTCATCACCTTCTCGACATTGACATTCTTCATCGCCAATTCTACATCAACTCTTCACCACCAAACCCTAATCATAAAGATTCAAGTTTCACACCCAATCCTTGACCCTTGGACCTCTAAACTCATGGTACACTCTCCATATCCAAGTTTCCACGTGAATTCGACCCTAAGTATCACTGTCCAGAAAACCCTAATTCTGCAGATTCTGTGTAGGGCGGACTAGTTCGATTTTCACATCAGTTTCAGGCTGAATTAATTCCAAATTGACTCAAATCAATTCAAAACTTGTTCAAACTTGTTAAAACCTATTGTAACTAGTTAGTAAGCATTAGTAGAAACTCATTAACAAGTTTTACCTCATAATTGTATTAATCATGCATTTCATGACATATTGAGTCATATATGAGCATTTATTGATTGTAATGTTTGTTTTGTATGATTATTGCACGAAATAGAAGGTGTTGCACTAGAGGGTGCTGTCGAGGAACTCCATCACCAGAACTTCAAAGCTTTTTACCCTAATCAGTCTTGAAAGCAAGGCAAGTGTCCTTGATCATTTTGATCCTGTTTTTAAATATTTTGGTTGCAAAACGGCATGCTTGAGTCAATTTTATGGGAAACCCATTTATAGGTGCTTACTAGACTTGTTTGACCATCCTTGTCACTTGGAACACATTGTAGAGAGTCGGGAAGGGTTTTTTACCTTTTTCCTTTGCTCTAATTAATTGAGATGGGAAAACAACTAAATGGCTCAATTATGAATTGATGAACTTATGGATGATGTGGATTGATGAACATGGTAAATTTGTAACATGGGACTTGGGAGATCTAAGCAAGCATGGTTTGATGATTGGGTTGGATGTTATGTTGATTTGCTTGCCTTGGATCTAAGGAATGTTTTATGTGAGAATAGGTCAAGACAACAGTGCCACCACAAGGCCAAGTATGGGTGCAGCTTAGCCGATTAATTAGGTGTATTGCTAGCATTGTTCACATCATTTGGGTGAGCAAGGAATGTTAGTCGGTTGGGTTTGCAATAGTGGCGGGACTGCCCTAGAATCCGAATGGCACAAGAGGGGGCCCTTGGTTGGATGTGCTCAGTTGGAGGCATCACCAGTGGTGAAACCTTAGAGGGTCTGAATATGCTGGTAGTCCCTTTGTAAGGGCTATTTTGTGATCTCTTGGCCATGCACCTAAGGAAGTGTAATCGGCATAAGAGAGGTTTCTTAGTCGCCAACGTGTGATGAAATCACGAACTTGTAGATAAAGTGGTACAACCTTTGCAGAGTGCTATAAACTATCATGATAGCCGTGCTCCCGGTTAAGAGCACCTAGATGACCTACATGATTAGAGGGGAACTTGGGATTTGGTATGGTTATGGTTATGGTTTGGTTATGATTATAGATTGGATGGTGATAAATGGACATGGTTAACGAGGATGGTAAGAGAATGGCATATGGATGATTAATAGATGATGGATTTGTATTATGTTAATTATTTGGGATATGATGGGATTTATTCACATAGACATTTTAGGATGCTTTTTACATGCTTAAAATGTACCTCTCAGCAAGTAGGCATTATTTATTATCGTTCCTTGTTTAAGCTACATGTCATTATTTCCCACACTGGTTGAGTACGACATGTGCTCACCCTTGCAATTCCCCCACCAACAGTTTCAGGTGATGTTTGGGAGTACCCTGAGGATAATGAAGAGTACTAGGTTGTGTGCTGCTTGACTTGCCTGTGGTGTTGCTTGGAGCTGTGCTATTAGCTTTGTCCAGTTTGCTTATTTTAGATTATTTCTGTTGCAGGACTTATTCAATAATGATCATTAGAGCTATAATTTGAGAATTATTTGAATATTGTAATGAAAATACTTAATTAACTTGTCCTGTGGTAATTTTCTGTATATTGTTTATGATGCACTCGTGTATGTGTGTTGAATATCATGAGCACACATACGCGTCGCACTTGGTTCATTTTCTGAACCGGGTGTGACACACGATCGACGGCCGAATCTGAATATGTAGCTGATGCTAGCACATGCTAACAAATTTTATAGATTGTTCAAACACTTAAGGACTATAGGGTAGATTTAGATAGTGTTCTGCTGTTTTGTGACAACAGTAGTGCCATTTGCATTGCTAAAAATCCGTGCAACATTCTAGAACAAAGCACATTGATATTAGGTACCACTTTCTCCAGGATAATGTTGAAAAAGGAAACACTGTGCTTCACTATATAGACACTAAACAACAATTGGCAGACATTTTCACAAAGCCTTTGGATTTCACTCGTTTTTCATTCATTCATAGTGAAATAGGGGTTATGCATCCTCATGGCTTAATTGAGGTGGAGTTTTGCAACTTGGGAAGTCTATGTGTGAATCTAAAATTAAAAATAATATGAGCATAAGTGGTTCATACATATATGACTTTGTGATTCCTTTTACATGCTGAAAGTTCTTACTACATTACTTCTATTTTACATTTTGTAGTTTTGCCTTGACTATTAATTTGAATAAGTAGATACACTAAATTGTTCATGATTGAACTTTCTTGCTATTTTGAACTTGTTGCATGCTCACAAGTGCTTTTAATTATGAAAAATTAATCAATCAATAACCCACATGTTGAGCTTTTATGATCAAATGAAAAATCTGAAAAGACCAAGAGAATATGCATGCATCGCACTTCTTCTTTTAAAATTGCTTATCATTGCACTTTGATATGAACTTGAAGGGAGTTGTGTATGACTAAAACCATGTTCTGAAGCATCTGATTGTCAAATGACATAAGCTTGTGTTGGTTCATCAGAATAAAGCAGATGTTGCATATAATCTCTTGCAAATGTCGTATGATCAAAATTTGTTCTTTAAATAATAACAAAAAATTAAAATTCAGCAACATGTGTCTTTCTTTCATGTTTTGGAATAGTTAAGTTTGTGAGATCATGACTTGCTTAAATTGTAATTACACTTGATCTCTATCATGGCTTACACTACTTTATGTATTTCATTGATGTGATAGTGTAAGTTACTTGATAGTATGGCTTGGATGAGCTTTGTTTTATATGTATATATCATATTATGCTCATAACAAATTAAAATTTCTCTTTTGAACCTTGCTGAATACATTGTCTAAGGGGGAGAAATATGACACCACATTGCACATTCACAAGTGTGTTGGCACAATTCTTCTCAGGGGGAGTGTACATCCTTAGGGGAAGAATTTTTGGTTTTCTTCTCATTTAATTTTTTATCTAAAAAAGGGGAGAAATTTTTTTTTATCAAAACTTTTCATGAAACGTGAATGAGCTAATGTTCGGTTTCATAGTGGTGTTGCTGTTGCATTCATCAAGGGGGGATTATGAGACCCATGTGTGCTGAATACATTGACAATTAGAATAAAAGTGAGGGTTTACATTCGAAGTTTTGAATATTGCCAAAAAACTCGCTTCGGATTGTTCGAACATTCACTCACATGAGTTGCACGTGAGTCGACATGGTTGATCTTTAAAAATGTATTTTCAGGAATAACATTTACTCTTTACATGGATAGGACTGTCTGAACTTTCCGATACATGGTTTGCACGTGAGTTTTAGATTGGAATGTTTGATCTTTTGCTTTTATATTGTAGCGCCATTTTTAGTTGATTCGATAATTTTATTTGCTGAAATAATTGAGCGGTGGATCTGTTTTCAACTTGCAATGTTTCAAACGTGATTTTTGGCTTATGGGAATATTTGCTTAGTACTTGTCGGTACCCGGTATACTGGATACCCTCGCACACAGACTAAAAGCACCTAAGTGCCCTGCCTTCCTACTGAGGAAGGGTCCAAGGGCGCCACGTGTCCAGAAGGCCCAGACCCTTGATGAGGACATCACAACAGTGGAGACGCACATTGATTTGCAAGGACCAATCACAAGAGCACGAGCACGGTTAATAAATCAGCAGGTGAATTTGTTCCTAACTTCTTTTGCATGTGAGTTTGAGAATAGATTGCTATGTGATGATTTAATTGTTATGAGGAATAATGGAGACTATAAACAAGTGAAGGAAAGAGGCCTTGGGAGCATGGAGAACCAGCTGGGACGTCCACAAGTTGATGGAAACAGTTTACAACTCGGACTCGAGTTCAACTCGGAGTCCAGTAGCAGTCCACCTTAAAACAGACGCCCAGGAGGCATACGGACTCCGTTTTTGACGTTCTACATATGCACGGAAAGAGGAGAAGATAAAATTTCCAATGGTTCTGGTCCCACCTCAAAATTCGTCCGGAGTCATTAGGAATCATAGAAAAAATTCGAGTCCATATATCTGTCTGGTGCTGCGCCACCGAATCGGGCCTTTGGGCCTTGTATCCCGTAAGAGTCCATTAGGGATGCGTCTAATAGTGTTTTGGTCGAACCCTAGCCTATAAATACTGCAACCGCCGGTCATATTCAGTGGGTTTTACTTAGATCAATAATATCACTGTTCTACGGTTTGTGAGACCCCAACTTTACGATTTCAGATCGTGTCTTCGACGTTCTTGCTCGTGTTCTCGGTTGCACTTGCAGGGATTAGCCTTCTTAGCGAGGTCAAGCGTGTGCAGCACGGTTGATAACCAATGGAGTCGTGGTGTAGTGATTGCAGGGGTACTCGAACCGCTCGAGCGCCGCAGATCATCAACGTCGAGTTCTCCACCCCAATCTACATACCTTTCGGAAGATCGGGCCTAAACCTACTCATCAATTGGTTCCAGATTTTCAGGTTGCCTGTGAGGTATCTTTGTTTTCCTTCCATTAGATCTATTTTGTTTCGTACCTAGAGTCCACAGAAAAGCCACAAAAAAATAAGATCGTTTTTACCGCTTCCCAGACTATAGTGCCCACAGTTTCGTTTTTCAGTTTGCATTGTTGAGTTTGCATTCGTGTGGTCGAGTCTTGTTGCTGGTTTAGCTTTGTATTTTGGATCCAAGTTATCGTATTTTGTCCTTGTTTTCTTTCTGTTCGACACCGATTCCACAATCCCTAAATAACAAACCGATCCACCACGTTCATCAGTTTGCCCTAGCTAGCCACCTTGCGTGAACTCCCGCATCGCCGGCCCTAGATTACATGACAAACCTTTGTGCCTATCATCCTTGAATCATCACACACCACCCCATTAGTTGTTGTGCAAATTCCCGATCGTTTTCATATTCGATTGCGAGTTCTGTTCTCAAACCGAGTTGAAATCAACATCAAAAAAAATGTAACTCGGACCACCTACCTTAAAACGGCCATAACTTTCGCATACGAACTCGAAATCGGGCGATTTTTTTTTTCAAATTCATCTATGCAAAATTTTGCATCTGATTTTCCGCCGCGTGGCTGTGTTCGGCGAAATTAGATTGCCCAAATTTCCCTAGGAAGATAGGCTATCTGGCCTCCGAAGTTTCAACACGAATTTAAAAGAATCTTCTTGATTTTCTATAGGCCGCATATTACATCTAATTGAGCTACAAATTTGTGTGCTTCATATATTCGTGCTCCTGAGTAATGAAAAGTTATCAAAAAAAAATATTACAAAAAGAAAAAAATAGTGAAGAGCATGCATATTAAAGCAATTGGCCTATACTACTTGTGTTGTGATTGTTGGTTATATCATTATGTCTTCCTTTTGCCTTGCTACTTCCTTGTGTCATTCTAGGCCCTAGAGCACTTGATTGACTAGCAACATTTCCTGCATTGAATACTTATTCAACTTTGTTTACCTGTTAACGATTTCCTGCTTATTAGCCACCATATTATGCCATCCAAGATCCACCTTTCTCTTGAGCATAACAGTTACCTTTGCAATCACCCCACGCTTCATTGGTTTATCTCACTGTCCACACCACCTGCTGTGTCGGTAAGAACACTTATAAGAGCGTGGTAAGACTCTTGAGCGATGTTTTCTTCCACCTTTCACATTGTCATTGTAGTTGATAGGGATAACATATTTTTTTTGTTGTCTTTTGTTTCCTACTAACAATGGCAGGAGAAGACAATTATAAGGAATGTGTTCAACATGCTAAGTTACGTGATATGATGAAGGCCATGACAGATATGTTCGCCAAAGACAACGCAGCAACAGAGGAGTCATTGGCGAACTTGACTCGCCAACTTGATGACCTTGCTCTTCGGATGAATACTTTTGAGGCTTGGTTGCCTCTCGCTGGAAGACAAGAAGACAATGCTTATGATGAACTGGAATATCACAATAATCAGCCAAGACTGCCACTTTATCGTCGAGGTATGGTAGGTAATAATCATAACAATTATAATCGTCCTCCTGATGATCCTTTTGCTAAAGTGAAATTTACTATACCCTCTTTTTCTGGTGCTTATGATGTTGAGGCTTATCTTGATTGGGAGATGACAGTAGAGCAAAAATTTAATTCCCATCTTGTTCCTGAACAACATAGAGTTCGTCAAGACACTAGTGAGTTTAAGGACTTTGCTATCATATGGTGGAATGAACTTGTTAAAACTAGAACTGATCCTCCAACATGGGATAGATTAAAGAAGCTACGCGTGTTCGATTTGTTCCTCCATCTTTTTAGCGGGACCTTCGCAAACAATTGCAGCGCTTAGACCAAGGTAATATGTCTGTAGAGGAGTATTATCAAGAGTTACAAAAGGGTATGTTGCGTTGTGGGGTAGTAGAGGACATGGATGATAAAATAGCTCGTTTTATGGGTGGTTGAGACGTGAAATTCAAGACATTGTTGATTACAAGGAATGTGATACTGTTAATAGATTGTTTCAGCTTGCTATGTTAGCAGAAAAAGAATTGCAGGGCTGACAACAATAGCAACAACGCACAAGGAGGAACTTCACGCCACGTTCGACGCCTACACCATCCAAAAAACCACCATCTTCGACCCCCCATGCAGTGACTACACCATCCAATGGCGGCCAACGAACGAACTATATCTGTTGCTCCACCTTCTCGCGTGCCGGAGGGCAACAAGGCGATATCATTCAAGCCTTCGTCGTCCACTCCTTCTATAGGTCGTACTTCCGACATTAAGTTTAACCGCTGCCATGTACACACTATAATTGATGGAGGTAGCTACAATAACTTGGTGAACACGGATGTCGTCAACAAACTTGGTTTGACAACAAGACCACACCCTCATCCATACCACATTCAATGGTTCAACAACAGCGGTAAGGTTCGGGTAACACCAATAGCGAGAATACATTTTTCAATTGGTTCTTACCATGATTTGCTGATTTTGATGTCGTTCCTATGGATGCTTGTTCTCTTTTATTGGGTCGTCCTTGGGAATTTGATACAGATGCTATTCATCATGGTAGAACTAATACATATACTCTCATGCATAAGGGAAAGAAAATCACTTTGCTCGCCATGACTCCTGCTGAAATTGTGCATTTTGAGAAGAGTAAAATTTGTGATGGCAAAGCAACAAAATTAGAATTTAAAAAAATAGAAAGTCATTAAGTTAAAATCACCATCGCTGCCCGCAACTAAATCTGACATTGCTGATTTATTCGACGCTAAGGGAATGTGCTATGTGTTGGTTTGCAAAGAAGCCATGTTTGCACTTCATAAATTGTCTATTGCATTGCCCCCTGCTGTTGCTAACCTTTTGCAGGAGTTTGAGGATGTGTTTCCCTCCGAGATACCCCATGGTTTACAACCGATGAGAGGCATTGAACAGAAGATTGATTTGATTCCAGGAGCAAGTTTGCCAAATCATGCAGCATACAGGGCGAATCCACAGGAAACTAAGGAAATTCAGCGACAAGTCCAAGATCTTTTGGACCGCAGGTACATTCGTGAAGGCCTTAGCCCTTGTTCTATTCCTGTTCTTTTGGTTCCTAAGAAAGATGGTAGTTGGCACATGTGTGTTGATTGTCGAGCGATTAATAACATCACCATTTGATATTGTTATCCTACTCCTCGTTTATATGACATGCTTGATGAATTGAGTGGTGCTATCATCTTCACAAAAATTGACTTGCATAGTGGTTACCACCAAATTAGAATGGCACTAGAAGATGAAGGGAAAACTTCATTTAAAACTAAGTTTGGACTTTATGAGTGGTTAGTCATGCCTTTTGGGTTAACTAATGCACCCAGCACCTTTATGCGATTAATGAACGAGGTTTTACGTGCTTTCATTGGACAATTTGTGGTGGTTTATTTCGATGATATCCTCATTTACAGCAAGTCATATGATGAACATCTTGATCATTTACGTGCTGTTTTTACTGTTTGAGAGATGCACGTTTGTTTGGTAACCTCGAAAAGTGCGTCTTTTGCACCAATCGAGTCTCGTTTCTTGGCTATGTCGTTTCCTCTCAGGGAATCGAGATGGGTGAGGCAAAAATTGAAGCAATCACCAGCTGGCCAGCCCCAACAACCGTCACGCGGGTTCGTAGTTTTCTTGGTCTTGTAGGTTTTTATCGGTGTTTTGTGCGGGATTTCAGCACCATTGCAGCACCTCTACATGAGATAACAAAGAAGGGAGTGTCGTTTCTATGGGGCGAACAGCAGAAACAAGCTTTTGATGCTCTCAAATCGAAGCTTACACAAGCACCATTGCTACAACTTCCTGATTTTGACAAGACCTTTGAGCTACAATGTGATGCATGCGGCATTGGTATTGGAGGCGTTCTCATACAAGGAGGTAAATTTGTTGCTTTCTTTAGTGAAAAACTTCATGGTCCTTCTCTGAATTATTCCACTTATGACAAGGAATTGTATGCCTTAGTGCGAGTATTACAAACTTGGCAACATTATCTTTGGTCTAAGGAGTTTGTCATACATTCCGATCATGCTAAATGACATGCTAAATGGATTGAGTTCATAGAGTTATTTCCATACATCATTAAGCATAAGAATAGGAAGGAAAATATCATTGCTGATGCATTATCCAGGCGTTATACCATGCTGTCCCAACTTGATCATAAAATCTTTGGTTTGGAATCAATAGAAGCATTATATCCTACTGATTTGGACTTCAAAGATGCTCTTGAAAATTGTAGAGAAGGAAGAACTTGGAATAAATATATGCTGCGAGAGGGTCTCCTCTATTGTGCTAACAAGCTATGCGTTCCAGCTAGCTCCGTTCGTCTATTACTTTTGCAGGAAGCACATGGAGGAGGTTTGATGGGACATTTTGGAGTGAAGAAAACTGAAGACGTGCTGTCCACACACTTCTTTTGTCCAAAGATGAGGCGTGATGTCGAGCGCTACGTGTCACGATGCACTACTTGCAACAAAGCTAAGTCTCGCCTTAACCCACATGGTCTTTATATGCCTCTTCCTGTTTCTAGTGTACCTTGGGACGATATTTCTATGGACTTTGTTTTGTGATTGCCTAGGACTAAGAGGGGGAGGGATAGTATTTTTGTAGTTGTTGATCGTTTTTCCAAAATGGCACACTTTATACCTTGTCATAAGAATGATAATGCATCACACATTGTTGATTTATTTATGACGGAAATTGTACGTTTACATGGTGTGCCAAATACCATTGTTTCTGATCGTGATGCAAAATTTTTAAGTCATTTTTGGAGAACTTTGTGGTATAAATTGGGAACCAAGTTGCTGTTTTCAACTACATGTCACCCACAGATGGATGGACAGACCGAGGTAGTTAATCGTACTTTATCCACTATGTTGCGGGCTGTCTTGAAAACAAATTTGAAGTTGTGGGAAGAGTGTTTACCACATATAGAATTTTCTTACAACAGATCCGTTCACTCCACGACAATGGTAAGTCCATTCCAGGTAGTGTATGGTTTCAATCCACGTGCTCCTATTGATTTACTACCTTTGCCTCCTTCTAAAACTATAAATTTGGATGCTACACCATGATCTGAATTCATTCTTAAGATGCATGAAACTACAAAAAAAAATATTGAAATGATGAATGAGAAGTATAGGATTGCAGGTAGTAAAGGTAGAAAAGAAGTAAAACTTGAACCGGGTGATTTGGTGTGGTTACATTTGAGAAAGTAGCGATTTCCCGACTTGAGAAAATCTAAACTTATGCCACGAGCTGCTGGTCCTTTTAAGATTGTTGAAAAGATTAATGATAATGCATATAAGCTTGAATTGCCTCCCGATCTTGGGGTTAGTCCTACATTTAACATTTCAGATTTACGACCGTACTTGAGAGAAGAAGATGAACTTGAGTCGAGGACGACTCCAATTCAAGAGGGGGGATGATATGGACATCACAACAGTGGAGACGCACATTGAACTGCAAGGACCAATCACAAGAGCACGAGCACGGTTAATAAATCAGCAGGTGAATTCGTTCATAACTTCTTTTGCATGTGAGTTTGAGAATAGATTGCTATGTGATGATTTAATTGTTATTAGGAATAATGGAAAAGATCAACAAGTGAAGGAAAGAGGCCTTGGGAGCATGGAGAATCAGCTGGGACGTCTACAAGTTGATGGAAACAGTTTACAACTCGGACTCGAGTTCAACTCGGAGTCCGGGAGCAGTCCACCTTAAAACGTACGCCCAGGAGGCATATGGACTCTGTTTTTGACGTTCTATATATGCACGGAAAGAGGAGAAGATAAAATTTCCAATGGTTCTGGTCCCACATCAAAATTCATCCAGAGTCGTTGAGAATCATCGATACAAGTCGAGTCCAGATATTTGTCCCGTGCTGCCCCACCGAATCGGGCCTTTGGGCCTTGAATCCCGTAAGAGTCCATTAGAGACGCATCTAATCATGTTTTGGTCGAATCCTAGTCTATAAATACTGCAGCCACAGGTCATATTTGGTGGGTTTTGCTTAGATCAATAATATCTCCGTTCTACGGTTTGTGAGACCCCACCTTTGCGATTTCAGATCGTGTCTTCGACGTTCTTGCTCGTGTTCTTGGTTGCACTTGCAGGGATTAGCCTTCTTGGTGAGGTCAAGCGTGTGCAACACGGTTGATAACCAACGGAGCCGTGGTGTAGTAATTGCAGGGGTACTCAAACCGCTCGAGCGCCACGGTTCATCAACGTCGAGTTCTCCACCACAATCGACATACCTTTCAAAAGATCGGGCCTAAACCTACTCATCACCCCTCCTACCTTAGATACGGGATTCAGGGCTACCACATGGACCTCAAGATGGGGTCCAGCTCTCCCGAGGAGACGGGCTCCCAAACGGCCACGTGTCCAGCAAGACGGGACCCCGCTCCCCCATACGAGTGGGCTCCGGTGCTTCCACATGTTTTGAAGCACCAAGTCGTCCACCTCTTGCGGAGGTGCTCTCCGGCTATAACACGTGTCCCATGGCCTTGGATCCCCCGCTCTACGTAGGAAGGGGCTCTGGGGCTGCCATGTGGTACACGGATCGGGACCCAGCCTCCCCCGTAGAGGCTAGCTCCCGAACTGCCACGTACCCTACAACTTGCCTTGGACGGTCGTGCGGTAGTTAAGGGGCGGTGCGCCTTGTCTAGATCAAGCATTGAAGATAGGCGCCTTCCCCAGGCTGTAACACCCTCATTTTCATCCATCATGCATTGCAAACATTCTTATACATGTTTAGCATTAAGCAGCATAAAAATAAACAAGTTTAAAATGAAATAGAAGCAAAACAACACTTAAAAGTGTGTGCAAGTACGGACTTGTCTGGATTGTACCCCGGACTAGTCCGGTTTCCCTCTCTGATGCTCCTCCGGACTTGTCTATTTTTGCTGCGGGCTAGTCCGATTAAGTCTTTGTTCCATTCCGGACTTGTAAGTTGTTAAATACCTGGACTTGTCCGATCTATGTCGGACTTGTCCGTTTTGCTCTCTGGACAAGAACGGACTTGTCCGGACCTCCCACAAGACTTGTCCGTTATTTCTGTGTGCAACATCGAACTAGTCCATCCCCCTAGGGAGCTTGTCCGGTGTGCCCGACTCGGATTCAATCTTTTCCTCCACGACTTGATTTTGGTTATTTACCTTAATTGGGACCATGAACGTCGTGCCTAACCCCCGTGGATCCCATGTGGGACCCCTACACGGCCTCCACCACCCTGAACTTGAAATCCATCATACCCTACCTCTCCACCTCTATATAAGCAACCCAACACCCCAAATTTTCACCCCTTTTCCACAATTGAAAGAAACCCAAACCCTAGTTTGTGGGAGCTGCCATCAAGAAAAGATCCAGAAGCAAGGAGGAGAGGGAGAACACGAAGGAGGATCAATTAAGCAGGATCTTCATCGACTTTTTGTTCTTCATCACCAATTTATCCTCAACTCTCCATCATCACCCTAGATCACCATAATTCAAGTGTTGCACTCAATTCTCAAGCCTTGGAGTTCTAGACATGTGGTACACCTTCTACTTTCCCTCTTCCATGCAAATTCAACCCTAATTCTCGTAGATCACAAAAACTCTAAATTTCAGTTTTGATCAGGGCAGACTAGTCCGATCCTCGCATCGGACTTGTCCGGTATATGAATCTGTTTCAGGCTGAATTAATTCTAATTTGACTAGAATCAATTCCAAACCTGTCCAAACTTGTTAAAAACTATTAGAACTAGTTAGTATACATTAATAGCAACTCATTAACAAGTTTTACCTCACAATTGCATTAATCATGCATGACATGGCATATTGAGTAATATATGAGAATTTATTGATTGTAATGTCTGTTTTGTATGTTCGTTGCGTGGAATAGAAGGTTTGTTCCAGAGGCTGCTGATGAGGACCTCCAGCACCAGAATTTTGAGGCCTTTGACCGTAACCAAGCTCAAGAGCAAGGCAAGTGTCCTTGATCATATTAAACCTGTTTTTAAATGTTTTGTTTGTAAAATTGCATGCTTGTGTCAAATTGATGGGAAACCCATAATAGGTGTTTACTAGTCTTGTTTGACCACCTTTGTCGCTTGGGATATATTATAGAGATTCAAGAAGGACTTTTACATTTTTGCTTCGCTTTAATTAATTGGGATGGGAAAACTACCAAATGGCCTAATTGTGATTTAATAAAGTTATGAATGATGAGAATTCATGAATATGGTTAACTTGTAAACATGGGACTTGGGAGATCTAAGCAAGCATGGACTATGGACTGGGTTGGATTTTATGGTGATTTTGCTTGCTTTAGATCTAAGGACCAGTTCGTGGAGCGACCATTCAGGATTTACAGTGCCACCACAAGGCCAAGTATGGGTGCAGCGTAGCTAAATAATTAGGTGAGCTGCTGGTATTGTATGGACCATTGGATGGTGCGGAGAATGGGAGTCGAGAAGGGCTACCCTGGGATCCGCATGGCACATGAGGGGGCCCGTGGGTGGGAGAATGGAGATTCAAGCGTGCTGATAAAACCTTAGTGGGTCCATATATGCTAGTAGTCCCTTTGAAAAAGCTATTTTGTGATATCTTGGCCACACACCAAAGGAAGTGTGAGACGGCATAATGGAGGATCTTAGTCACTGAAAGGTGATGAAATCACAAACATGTGGGTAAAGAGGTACAATCTCTGCAGAGTGTGTCTAAAGCTATCATGATAGCCGTGCTAGCGGTCATTAGCAACATGGACCCTCACATGATCAGTTGGAAACTCAGTATTTTGGATGGCTTAGTATTGGTTATGGTTATGATTATGGTTATGGATATGGTAATTGATGAAAGTGAGGATCTGGAAGTCTGGATGGATAATAAATGCTGGTTTCATATTATGATGTTATGTGGGCTATGATGGAAATTATTTCACATAGACATTGTAGGATGCTTTTTACTTGTTTTTAAAAGTACTTTTCAGAAATTAGCCATTATTTATTATCAATGCCTTGTTTAAGCTACATGTCATTATTTTCCTACACTTGCTGAGTACGATATGTACTCACCCTTGCAATTCCCACATCAACAGTTTTGGGTGATATTTGGGAGTATCCTCAGGATAGTGCGGAGTACTAGGTTGTGTGCTGCCGTCAGCTTGCCTGTGGATTGTTTGGAGCCGCGTATACCCCTTATGCTTAGTTTGCTCAGTTTAGATTATTTCCGCTGCAGAACTTTAATAATGATCATTAGAGTTGTAATTTGAGGATTATTTGAATATTGTAATAAAACTACTCATTTACTAGTTTTTGCTATGGTAATTTCTGTATATCGTTTTTCATGCACTCGTGTATGTGTGTTGAACATCCCGAGCACACATATACGTCACACTTTGTTCATTTTTGGAATCGGGTGTCACAAATTGGTCTGAGAGCCATAGGTTGACCATAGGACGTAGCCTAGATAGAATGGACACTTTATAGAACATAGAAACACTCTCAAAATGTTGTGGTTTGTTTGGCTTGCTGATTGCTATGTAATGTTGCTTGTGTGTTTAGTAGAGGATTGTGGGATGCTTTAGCGCTTGCCACATCCATGTAGGCTAGTATAGGTAGTTGCTTAGTTTCATATCCCTTGATGCATATAGTTGGGGACGTTTTCTTATTTCTTCTATCTCTTGCTCTTTCCTTCAGATACCAATGGTGAGGAGGAGAACAATGGAGCACCTCAGAACAACAACGGACTTGGACCTGAGGCTATCGACCTTCAGCAGTTGCTGGCTACGCAGAATCAGCTGATGCAGACCGTGATGCAGACTTTGAGACAGCTGCAGGCCAATAATCAGAATCAACCCCACATGCCTCCACTGCCACCCCCACCAGCTTATAACAAGTTGGGAGAATTTATGAGGACTAGGCCGCCCACTTTGTCTCAAGCCAATGATCCTATAGAAGCTGATGATTGGCTGAAATCTGTGGAGAAGAAGCTCGTGATTGTCCAATGCAATAATAGGGAGAAGGTTCTCTTTGCTTCCCATCAACTAGTTGGAGCAGCCGCGGATTGGTGGGATTCGCGTTGCAATGCTCATGAGAATCAAGAGAGGATCACTTGGTCTGAATTCAAGAAGAAGTTCTGCTCTCACTTCGTTCCTGAAGGTGTTATGTTCCTGAAGAGGCGGGAATTTGAGAACTTAAGGCAAGGAAGGTCGAGTGTGAGTGAGTATCTCAATAAATTCACTAACCTCTCAAGGTATGCGCCAGAAGATGTCAACCAGGACAGCTGCAAGCATTATTTGTTTATGAGAGGCTTAAACAACGAAATTCAAGTCCAATTACTCAATTGTGACTATGCCAATTTCCAGAAGCTTCTGAACAAGGCCATTGTGGTGGAAAACAAGGTTCGTGAGATGGAATAAGATAACAAGAGGAAGATTCCATACCAAGGTCAGCCACAAGGGAACAATTTCATCCTCGCTTTGCGCCGCCAAATGCGCCATACTACAACCCCTCTGTTCATGCTTATCGAGCTGCTTATCCTCCACACCCAAACCACCACCAACAGCGCCCCGTTATGCAAGTGCCTCGCCTGCCTACGCCTTATGCACCGCGCCCCAGTATGGTAAATAACCATCAGGGTTAGCAGCTCCCGAGTTTCGCTGGTGCTTCAGGGCGGCAATACATGCTATGTTTGTGGAGAAGCTGGACACTTCGCAAGTTAGTGCCCCAAGAGGAGCTACGGACCAATGAACAGTGCACCAAGGTAGAACCCACGTCCGAATGGATGAGCACCACAAGGAAACCGTAGAAAGCAGAATGTCACTCATGGCAATGTGAATCATGTCTATATTGAGAATGCCCAACAATTGGATGACGTCATGATTGGTATGTTCTTCGCCAACCCCGACCCCGCGAATGTTTCATTTGATTCTGGAGCATCTCACTCATTCATATCATCGAAGTATGTTGCCAAGTATGATATACCTATAGCTCATTTGAAACACAATATGTTGGTAAAATCTTCTGGAGGAGAGATAAGGACAAATATAGTGTATTAGAGAGTAAGTATCAAAATAAGGGGGGGGGGGGTAGACTTTCTCGCGAATCTCATCGTCTTGGATTCCCAAGGAATAGACATATTACTTGGTATGGATTGGTTGAGCAAGTATAATGGAGTGATTCAATGTGTCGAGAGGATTGTGCAATTGACAAGTGAGCATGGCACCCGCATTGAAGTTGAGACAACCCAACGCACGACGGATAAAGCAACGTTGAGTCATGTGGATAGTGTGACAGTGTAGAGCATTCTGTTTTTCATGAGTATCCAGATGTATGTCCAGATGAGTTGTCAGGTATGTCACCAGATTGTGATATAGAGTTCATTATTGAATTAACACCTGGAACAACACCTATAGCTAAGAGGCCATATAGGATGCCTCCTATGGAACTAGAGGAGCTCAAGAAGCAAATTCAAGAGCAGCTAGAGAAGAGTCTCATCCGACCAAGCTCTTCACCTTGGGGAGCCCCAATGATTTTCATGGATAAGAAGGATGGGTCCCAAAGGATTTGTGTGGATTACCAAGCTTTTAATGAGGTGACGATCAAGAACAAGTATACATTGCCCCATATATAGGATTGGTTCGACCAGATGAAGAATGCATGTGTTCTCTCCAAGATCGATTTGAGGTTAGGCTACTTCCATATGAATATTAGACTGTCGAATATCCCCAAAATAGCTTTTTGGACACGGTATGGATCTTATGAGTACACTGTTATGTCCTTTGGATTGACGAATGCGACTGCATACTTTATGTACCTCATGAATAAGGTTTGCATGGAGTACCTATATAAGTTCGTTGTGGTGTTCATTGATGACATTATGATCTACTCGAGAAGCGAGGAGAAACATGAGGAGCATTTGAGGCTCACGTTGCAAAACTTGAGGGAACATCAGTTATACGCCAAATTCAGCAAGTGCCAGTTTTGGTTAAGAGAAATGTCATTTTTAGGTCATATCATCTCGGGAGGAGTATCAGTTGACCCAAGAAAAGTGAGGGATGTGCTAAAATGAGAGCCACCGGAAAATATAAAGGAAATTAGGAGTTTTCTTGGAATGGCTGGATATTACTGCTGGTTCATCAAGGACTTTTGCAAAATAGCCAAGCGAATGACAGAATTGCTAATGAAGAGGAAAGCATTCCAATGGACTCCAGCTTGTCAAGACATCTTTGAGGACCTAAAGAAGAGATTAACCACTGCACTGGTCTTAATTTTGCCAGACGTGAGCAAAAGCTTTGATATCTATTGCGATGCGTCAAGACAGAGACTTGGATGTGTGCTCATGCAAGAAGGTCAATTGGTAGCCTATGCATTTAGACAATTGAAGAAACATGAGTAGAATTATCCTACACATCATCTCAAACTTGCAGCCGTAGTGCATGCCTAGAAGATTAGGAGACATTACATTCTTGGTCACAGGTGTGAGATTTACACAGATAACAAGAGTCTCAAGTACGTATTCACTCAAACGGATCTGAATTTTAGCCAATGAAGATGGCTGGAGCTCATCAAGGATTATGATGTGGGAATCAACTATCACCTGGGGAAGGCTAATGTCGTGGCCGATGCCTTGAGTCAAAAAGGAGTAAGCCACCAACTCACGGTTCGGGAATTGCCATCCGAGTTATGCAAGGAGTTTGAACAGTTGAATCTCGGATTTGTAAATGAGATGGGGATAATGGAGTTAAATCTGGCCTTGGAGCAAGAAATTCGAGAAGGTTAGACCAAGGATGAGGAAATTCAGGAAATCAAGGAAAAGACCCAAGAAGGGAGAGAATTCAGATTTGATCAGGACGAACATGATACTTTATGGCTTGGAAAGAGGATTGTGGTGCCTAATGTTAAGCATATTCGGGAAATGATATTGAAGGAGGCACATGACTCAACTTACTCAATTCATCACGGCTGTACAAAGATGTACAAAGACTTGAAGACATGCTATTGGTGGGCTAGCATGAAAAAGAATATAGCTGAGTATGTAGCTTTGTGTGATGTGTGCCAACGGGTCAAAGCCGAACACCAAAGGCCAACGAGATTATTGCAGCCATTGAAGATTCCGGAATGGAAGTGGGAAGAAGTTGGTATGGACTTCATAGTTGGATTTCTGCGAACCCAGTCTGGTTATGACTCGATACAGGTTGTCGTTGATTGGTTGACGAAATCAGCTCATTCCATTCCTGTGAAGACTACCTATGGTGGAACAAAGTTGGCAGAATTGTATATGGGAATAATAGTGTGTTTACACAAAGTACCAAGGAAAATTGTGTCCGATAGAGGTTCTCAATTTACCTCAAGGTTATGGCGAAAGCTGCACGAGTCGATGGGAACCCAATTGAATTTCAGTTATGCATATCATCCTCAAATCGATGGGCAAACCAAGAGGACAAATCAGATTTTGGAGGACATGCTAAGAGCTTGTGCGTTAAAGTATGGAAGAAATTGGGACAAAAGTCTGCCATATGTTGAGTTCTCCTACAATAACAGTTATCAAGCATGTTTGAAAATGTCACCATATGAAGCGTTGTATGGGAGGAGCTGTAGAACACCATTGTTTTGGAATGAGACAGGAGAAACTCAAGTGTTTGGGCCTGATGTGATACAAGAAGCAGAAAACCAAGTTTAGGTAATCCATGAAAATTTGAGGGCTGCTCAATCAAGACAAAAGGGCTATGCGGATAATAGGCGAAGAAACTTATCCTTTGAAGTGGGAGATTCCGTATACCTTAAAGTATCACCTATGCGAGGTCATAAGCGGTTTAATGTCATAGGCTAGTCGGCACCTCGCTATATTGGACCATTCAATATTTTGGCCAAACATGGAGAAGTAGCATATAAACTGGAGATACCAACACATATTTTCGATGTCCATGATGTGTTTCACATTTCACATCTCAATAAGTGCTTAAGGGTACCTGAAGAACAAGTGCTAATAGAAGAATTGGAATTGGAGGCAGATTTGACTTATGACGAGCAACCAGTCAAAATCTTGGAAACCAATGAGAGGGTCACGAGAAACAAGGCCATTTGATGGTGCAAAGTACAATGGAGGCATCATACAGAATCGGAAGCAACTTGGGAACTAGAAGATGATCTCAAGAAGGAATTTCCCTATCTCTTTCCCTCTACGTCGAATCTCGAGGGCAAGATTCATTTTAAGGTGGGTAGTTTTGTAACACCCTCATTTTCATCCATCATGCATTGCATACATTCTTAAACATGTTTTGCATTAAGCGACATAAAAAGAAACAAGTTTAAAATGAATTAGAGGCAAAACAACACTTAAAAGCCTGTACAAGTATGGACTTGTCTGGATTGTACCCTGGACTAGTCCGGTTTCCCCCTCTGATGCCCCTCTGGACTTGTCCGTTTTTGCTGCAGACTAGTCTGATTATGTCACTGTTCCATTCCGAACTTGTCCGTGATTGAGTGCAGACTAGTCCGATCCTTGGTACGGTTTTCTAATAAGTTGTCAAATCCCCGGACTTTTCCGATTTATGTCGGACTTGTCCGTTTTGCTCTCTAGACTAGATCGGACCTGTCCGGACCTCCAATGGGACTTGTTCGTTTTCGTCTCTGTCCAACATCGGACTAGTCCGTCCCCCTAGCGGACTTGTCCGGTGTGCGCGACTCGGATTCAATCTTTTCCTCCATGACTTGTTTCTAGGTATTTACCTTAACTGGGCCCAAAAACGTCGTGCCTAACCCCCGTGGAGCCCATGTCGGACCCCTACACGGCCTCCACTGCCTTGAACATGAGATCCATCAAACCCTACCTCTCTACCTTTATATAAGCAACCCAGCACCCCAAATTTTCACCCCTTTTCCACAATAGAAAGAAAGCTAAACCTTAGTTCGTGGGAGCCGCCATCAAGAAAAGATCTAGAAGCAAGGAGGAGAGGTAGAACACGAAGGAGGATCAATCAAGAAAAATCTTCATCGACTTTTCGTTCTTCATCACCAATTCACCCTCAACTCTCAATCATCAACCCTAGATCACCAAGATTCATGTGTTGCACACAATTCTCGATCCTTGGAGTTCTACACATGTGGTACACCGTCTACTTTCCTGTTTCCATGCAAATTCAACTCCAATTCTCGCAGATCATGAAAAATCTAAATTCCAGTTTTGATCAGGGCACCAAACTTGTCCGGTATCTGAATCTGTTTCAGGCTGAATTAATTCCAATTTGACTCGAATCAATTCCAAACCTGTTCAAACTTTTTAAAAACTATTAGAACCAGTTAGTAAACATTAATAGCAACTCATTAACAAGTTTTATCTCACAATTGCATTAATCATGCATGACATGGCATATTGAGTAATATATGAGCATTTATTGATTGTAATGTTTGTTTTGTATCTTCGTTGTGCGGAATAGAAAGTTTTGCTCCTGAGGGTGCTGACGAGGACCTCCAGCACTAGAATTTTGAAGCCTTTGACCCTAACCAAACTCAAGAGCAAGGCAATTGTCCTTGATCATATTTATCCTGTTTCTAAATGGTTTGTTTTCAAAATTGCATGCTTGTGTCAAATTTATGGGAAACCCAAAATAGGTATTTACTAGTCTTGTTTGACCATCTTTGTCGCTTGGGATATATTGTAGAGAGTCAGAAAGGACTTTTACCTTTTTGCTTCGCTTTAATTAATTGTGGTTGGAAAACTAGCAAATGTCTTAATTGTGAATTAATGGAGTTATGAATGATGAGCATTGATGAATATGGTTAACTGGTAAACATGGGACTTGGGAGATCTAAGCAAGCATGTACTATGGACTGGGTTGGATGTTGTGGTGGTTTTGCTTGCTTTATATCTAGGGACCAGTTCATGGAGCGACCATCCAGGATTTACAGTGCCACCACAAGGCCAAGTATGGGTGCGGCGTAGCTGAATAATTAGGTGAGCCGCTGGTATTGTATGGACCATTGGATGGTGCGGAGAATTTGAGTCAAAAAGGGCCACCTTGGGATCCACATGGCACATGAGGGGGCCCTTGGGTGGGAGAATGGAGATTCAAGCCTGCTGTTGAAACCTTAGTGTGTCCATATATGCTAGTAGTCCCTTTGTGAAAGCTATTTTTTGATCTCTTGGCCACACACCAAAGGAAGTGTGAGACGACATAATGGAGGTTCTTAGTCACTAATAGGTGATGAAATCACAAACATGTGGGTAAAGTGGTACAACCTCTGTGTAGGATCAAAGATCACGTGTAAAGCTACCAGAGGGGGCGGGTGAATGGTAGATTAAAACTTTTCAGCGGAAGCAACAAAACACCCCTTGGCAGAAAAACAATTTTTTAAAGAAACCATGTGTGTTACTAATCTAAATGTGTTAAAATGTGATAAAACAATTTTGGATTGTAGATAAACAAGTCATGAAGACTTCATAACAAGAATCACGAAAATCCGTTGAGAAAAACTCAAGTTATGATCGAATGATCAAAGAAAGGTCAATCTGTCCTACCCGAGAAAAACAGTTCTAGAATACTGCAAAAATACTCATGTAGATCCAAAACCACAAATCCAATGACCATTAAATTTTCACAGATGATATAAAATCAAGTTTTCAAGACAACCCATAAAGAATAACATCGATCGGATCTGTAAAACTCGAGTTATGATAAAACCACCGAAGAAAGGTAGTGCTGTGCAGAAACTCGACGAGAAAAACTTCACGAAAACAAGTCGGACGAACAAGGCACAAAAGTTCCTTTAGACTACAAATTTTATTGATCAAAACTCAAAAGGAACATCCCCAAAGTCGTGCACCACGAGCTCTAGCCTCCCTTGCTTATATAACTAACCCTTAGGCCAACCCAAAACTAACTAGGACTCTAATCCTACTCAATTCACGAATCGAAAATTTCCATAACGTCTCAAGACTCTTCTATACGCAGATAGAAGCAATCTTAAGACTTCTAAACACCTTAGGAATGTACACCACATTCATAAAACAACTCAAGTTTGTGACCCACACAAAATCCTATCACAACCTACTCAAAACATTCCATATTTGAGTCAAACACGACTCAGCCGCAGCCTGAGTCCATAACCTAGTCGGTTGGACCTTTCCGACCAATTTTTTACGTCCATATCTCTTCATCACACCTCGGAACCATGTAGCCACATCCATGCACTCCTTGCACACGTGCAAACACCTTCCAACGATGTGCACGTTACCTTCATATGCATTGTTCTTGATTCATACAAGTTGCACGACCTCCCGATCAATTCTACCACAATTCCTCCCGAACTTGGTTGTTGAACCTCATCTTCTCCCTAAGACTAGTTAAATGGATCCCGTCACCAGCCATGTCTTGAACTCAAGCAACACCTGTACATGAATAAACAACCAATACTTCTGAGCACAAGTCCTCGACTTGACTCATGTTAGTTCCGAAACCACAACACCTTACGTAAGCACCTCACATAAGCATGATGCAAACCATAGCAAAAACAGCTATAACCACCCAAACACACCAAAAACTTAGTAAAAGATTACTAAGCAAACTTTCCATCAAAGTAAAGCAAGTACGAATCATTGCAAGTTAAAAGCAGAACCACTGCAATCAAGCTCCAAACCTTGCAAAAGCTAACCGAACCTTGAACCGGAGCTTACCGAAACTAACAGGATGTAGCACCGAAACTTACCAAAGCTAGCAGGACCTAGCGCTAGAGCTAACCAAAGCTAGTCAGACCTAGCGCCGGGGCTTACCAAAGCTAGTCGGGCCTTACGTCGGACCTTGCCAGAGCTACCCAAAACAAGCTGGACCTATCGTCGGACCTTGCTGGAGCTCGGACCTAGAGTCGGACCTTGATGATAAAGGTGTTTTGGTAGTATTCAAAACTTTTATCACCAAACCCAATGTATTCAGCACACATAGGTCTCACAATCTCCCCCTTTATGAATGCATTGGCAACACCACTTAAAATCCGAACATTGGCTTATTCACATGAAAAGTTTTGAAAACAATTTCTTCACCTTTTTAAAAATCAAATGAGATAGAAATAAATTTCTCCCTCTATACTTATTTCTCCCCCTTGCATACTTCTCCCCCTTTGAAAATGTATTCAGCAAAGTACAAGAGGGAGATTTTAATTTGTTATGAGCACATTATAATATGTACATATAGAACAAAGCTCATCCAAGTCATACTATCAAGTAACTTACACTATCACAATAATGAGATACATAAAGTAGTGTAAGCAATGCTAGAGATCAAATGTAATTTTCAATTTAAGCAAGTCATGATCTCACAAAGTTAACTGTTTCAAAACCTGAAGGCATGATACTTGTTGGTACAATTATCTTTGTTTAAGCACAAATTTTGATCATATGAAATTTGCAAGAGATTATATGCGCATCTGCCTTATTCTAACCAACCTAACCAAGCCTATGTCATTTGACAATCAGAAGCTTAAGGACATGGTTTTAGTCATACAAAATTTCTTCCAAGTTCATATCTAAGTGCAATTATAAGCCATCTAAAAATAAGAAGTGCGACGCATGCATATTCTCTTGATATTTTCTCAATTTTTCTTTTGAACATAAAAGCTCAACATGTAGATAGTTGATTGATTAATTTTTCATTATTAAAAGCACTTGTGAGCATGCAACAAGTTCAAAATAGCAAGAAAGTTCGATTGTGACCAGATTTAGTATAAGTAATTATTCCAATTACTAGTCATGGAAAAAACTATAAAATGTATAACATGAGTAATGTAGTAAGAACTTTCAGCATGTAAAACAATCACAAAGTCAAATATGTATGAAATACTATGCTCATAGTATTTTAAATTCAGATTCACACATAAAGTTCTGAAGTTTCAAAACTACCCCTCAATTTAAGCCATGAGGATGCATAACCCCTATTTCACTACGAATGTAACAAAAATGGGTGAAATCCAAAGGTTTTGTAAAAATGTGAGCCAACTGTTGTTCAGTATCTACATGGTGAAGCACAATGTTTCCTTTTTCTAACATTATCACTGAGAAAGTGATACCTAATGCCAATGTGCTTTGTTTTCAAATGTTGCATGGGATTTTTAGCAATTCAAATGGCACTAGTGTTATCACAAAATAGTGGAACACTATATAGATCAACCCCATAGTCCTTAAGAGTTTGAACAATCCAAAGAATTTGTGAGCAAGCGCTAGCAGCAGCTACATATTTAGATTTGGCTATGGATTCTGCAAATGAGTTTTGTTTTATAGAGGACCAAGCAACAAAAGAATTACCAAGAAAATGAAAAGTACTCGAAGTACTTTTCCTATCAATCCTACAACCCCCAAAATCATCATCCGAAAAAGCTTTCAAAGTAACGGTTGAGGAAGAAGGAAGAGAAATGTCAAATTCTTGAGCTCCATGTAAGTACCTGAGAATTCTTTTGATGGCTTGACGATGTGAAGCACGTGGGGAAGCTTGAAACCGTGCACAAAGAAATACGCTAAATTGTATGTCTGGTCTTGATGCCATGAGGTACAAAAGGGATCCAATCAAGCTTCTCTATTCTTTTTGATCCACGGGTTCACCATCTTCATCAGGTTCAAGTGTCATTGATGTTCCCATTGGTGACCGAAGAGGCTCGCTTTTGTCCATGCTGAAGCGCTTAAGAAGGTCTCTTGTATACTTCATTTGATTCACAAAGGTTTCCTCCTTAGTTTGCTTGATTTGGGGCCTCAAAAAGTACGTGAGTTCTCCCATCATACGCATCTCAAATTCTGAACTCATCATAGCTGAAAACTTGGACGCAAGATCATGAGAAGCACAACCAAAGATAATATCATCCACATACACTTGAACGAATAATGAGTCATTGCCATTCTTAAGCACAAAAAGAGTTTTATCAACCTTTCCCATGGTAAACCCCTTTCACCATGCTCTAGGGGATTGTTTGAGACCGTACAAGGCTTTGGACAGTTTGTAAACATGGTTAGGAAAATCTGGATTTTCAAAACCTGGTGGTTGCTTAACATAAACCTCCTCATATATATAGCCATTAAGAAATGCACTTTTAACATCCATTTGATATAACTTGGAACCTTTAGATGCAGCAAAAGCTAACAAAATTCTTATGGCTTCTAACCTAGCAATAGGAGCAAAAGTTTCTTCAAAATCTAGACCTTCAATTGTGTGAAACCTTGAGCAACCAACCTAGTATTATTCCTAACCACAACCCCATCCTCACTTTATTTATTTTAAACACCCATTTAGTTCCAATTAAAGTGTGAACTTGAGGTGGAGGTACAATTTTCCAAACATTATTTCTATCAAAATTTTCTAACTCTTCTTGCATGGTAATAATCCAAGATTCATTAGTGAGTGCATGTGATGTATCTTTGTGTTAAAAAGAAGCAAAAAAAAGCATAATGAGCATGAGAGTTTGGATCGCAAAACCTAGACCGTGTGACTCATTCGTGCAAGCTTCCAATCATTTGTTGTGGAGGATGAATTTTGAGAATCTGGAGGGGAGTAGACACTTCACAAGATTCTTCTTCTTCATGTTCATCACAAATCGATGAGCTTGTGACTTGAGGGCGATCTGGATCAGCAATGATGGTTGTCGGTGCTGGTTGAGAATCAACATCTGGAGCTGAACCAAAGTCATTGGCTGCTGAATTTTTGGGCAGAAACTCTACTTCTTCCCCATCTTCATCGAAAATGCTCTCCCCCTGCGGATATGGATCCGTACCTGCAATGTTTGAGCTAGT
Organism: Tuctoria greenei; assembly: GCA_036927565.1. NCBI lineage: Eukaryota > Viridiplantae > Streptophyta > Magnoliopsida > Poales > Poaceae > Tuctoria > Tuctoria greenei. Next base: position 175,778,055 of record JAYESD010000006.1, read on the forward strand.
ACCTGTGCTAGCTTCATCAAAAGACACCTCACAAGTCTCCACAATTTTGTTAGTGTCAAGTAAAATCACGCGGTAGCCTCTAGTATGAGATGGATAACCAAGAAACATGTCATCTATGGATCTAGGTTCAAATTTATCAAGATTACCATGTTTCTTAACAAAGCATTTGCAACCAAAGACCCGAAAGTGTGTAACACTAGGCCTATTTCCAAACCGAAGCTCATATGGTGTTTTACCTAGCTTAGCATGCAAGAAAACACGATTTGAGACATAACAAGCGGTTGCAATTGCCTCAGCCCAAAATTTTCTAGGAGTTCTATATTCATCAAGCATAGTCCTAGCCATCTCAACTAAGGTTCTATTCTTTCATTCTACAACACCATTTGTTGAGGTACATATGGTGAATAAAATTGATGATCTATTCCATTTTTAGCGAAAAGTGATCAAGAGAGTGATTTTTAAATTTGGTTCCGTTATCACTACTAATTGCTTTTAAAGATCCAGGGTGATCAATTGATAATCTAAGAAATAAAGTTCTAAAGTGACTAAAATCTTCATTCTTAGATGCCATAAAGTAAACCCAAGAGTATCTAGAATAATCATCAACAATCACAAGAACATACCATTTACCTCCGAAGGATTGAACACGTGAAGGTCCTACGGTGTCAAGGTGCAAAAGTTGACCCGATTCAGTTGTCATGATCATTGTGAGAGGAGTATGTGAACCTGCAACAATCTTAGCATGTCTACAAGAAGAGCACACAATTTCTTTGTCCCTTTTCAGCTTAGGCAGCCCACACATGTGATCAAGAGCACTAATACACGTGAGATGATCAAAGCCAACGTGCCCAAGTCTATGATGCCAAAAATATAAGTCTTTGGGATAATTAGCAACTAGACACCTATGCTTAGAAGAAGACATATCAAAATCAGCTTTAAAAACTCTTCCAAGCTGAGACATGTTAAAAATAAGCTCACTATTTGAATCTACAACTTTGCAGCAATTTTTATTGAGAATAATTTTCAAATTTTCATTTAGCAATTGTGAAACAGAAAGCAAGTTGTATTTCAAATTTTTGACAAGTGCCACATGTTTCAAAGTGTAGTGATCATTTACCATAACTAAACCCTTAGCAATTATAGGAGTTGAAGAATTATCGGCAAAAGTAACATTCTCTACACATGACACGAAAGAGAGGGAGGAGAACCATTCTTTGTTACCAGTCATGTGGCGTGAGCAACCTGAATCCACAATCCAAATGTTCTCCTTCCTCAAGCGTGTAACCTACATAGAAGCACAATACGTCGATGGCTCAATATTGGGGTTAGTCAATAGGCATTTAGGAATCCAATACCGAGTCACATGATGTCCAGTAGGAACAACACGCTACAGCTGAGATAAAACGGCAGGTTTATAAGTCAAAGTTTGAGATTTTTTGTTCTTAACTACTGATCTATAAGGTGTTACTTGTGTAGCACGAAAATCAGAAGCTCCGGAGGCAAAAATAGAAGGTCCAGAGGTAACAACAGAAGGTCCAGAGGTGAAAACTGAATCTCTGAAGGTAAACTTTGAGTGTTTTTGACTCATAACAGCAGGTTGCATGTTCTTGACATTCGGTTTAGTAAGTGCAGCAAATTTTGCATGGGAGTTATAAGATCGAGCTTGCATTTTATTCCTTTTTATGCTGTTTAGCTAGTCTATAACAAAAATATATGAAATGACCATCTATACCACAATAAGTACAATGAAATTTAACTTTGTGTTCATGTCTAGATGAGCATGCAATATGTTTATTTGAACCCGAATGTGACAACACTCATGCAGATCTAAAGGCCACCTCTTTTGGTTTAGGAACTGTTTTAATCGAACCTCTTCCTAATGACTTTAAAATTTTAGGTGGATGTGCTTTAGCATGAGCATGAGAATCAAAACCTAAACCAGTTTTATCATTACAAGATTTTGATGAATTCAGTAGCAATTTAGATTTTTGTTTCCAATACAAAACTGCTCTAGTTTCCTATTCATGTCGTCAAGTTTCTTAGACAATTCTAGGCAGTTTTCACATGAAGTTTTTCCTTTTAGTTTGCAATTAGAACAATATTTAACTTCATGAGCACGTAAAGCACTATTCAAAATAGAAATCTCTTTCATAGCATCTTGCAGTTTCTTATCAAGATCATCGTAACTAGAATAATGCAAATCAATTGTAGGACAAGAAGCATCTTTTAAGTTTCCAATATGAAGTGCAGCAAGCTTTTTGTTCTTTTCAATTTCAAGTTCAAGTTTATAAAGTGTGGAGGTATGTGCACTTCTTGGGGAGGACAATTGTTCATATATTAAGTCACATGAGGAACAAGAACCATCACTAGGAATCAAGGATTTCAAACGATTAATTTCAGATTCTAGTGACTCAATTTTAATAGCATTGTCCCTAAGGTTTTGTTCCTTTTTCTTAACAATAACAGTGGCACGAGAAATAGCATCACACATTTCTTCACAAGTAGGACATACCTCTTCATTGTCGCTATTGTGTTCTGCCTCCTCCATACTTGATCTTGACTTGCCCGCTATGAAGCACAAGTTTGCTAATTCATCTTCATCTTCATCACTTCCAATGTCCACGTCGCTTGAGCCATGTTCCTGGAGTGCAAGAGATAAAACTGTTCACCAGTTGGCGACCTGTAAATCCCTTCTTCTTCTTATCGTTTGTTGAGGGGTGCTTCGTCCTTGATTATTTTTCTTCCCGGGAAGTAGGACCTGGAAGGTTAGTACAATCTGTATGAAAGTGTCTTGTCTTACCACATTCGAAGCATCGTTGAGGTCCGGAGCTTCCTCTCCTTCTAGTTCTCACATTTTGCAATACTTTTGAGAACCTAGTAGAGAGAAGTGCTAACTCCACTTCTGGAAACTCCTCAATCCGTTCAAGGGTTAGAGAGGACAATAAAGCAAGTGTACCACAAGATGAAGATTGATCGGAGCTAGGCATGTCACGTTGAGAAACAAAAGCAATAGACTTGCTGGGGTTCTTACGTGATATTATGTCAATTTCATGAGTTTTTAACTTGGAATATAGCACATCTAAAGTAATTGTACTCATGACAGTAGATTCACGAATGGATGTAACTTTCATCTCCCATATTGACATTCCTAATGCACTTAGTAATTGCCTAGCATTCTCAGCATCTAAAAAGTTAACGTTGACGCTATGCAAGTTGCTGAGAATTTTGTTAAAGCGAGCAAAAAGGTCATCAGTGGACTCACCGGGTTGCATCTCGAAGCGCACGTATTCCTTTTTGAACATATCCTGCTTTACCTCCTTGATCGTGTTGGATCCTTCGTGGTAGTCACAAAGTGCTCTCCACACATCGTACGCCGATCGAAGGTGTGCAACATGGTCGAAGTCGCTCCAAGTTAGTCCTTGGATTATCAAGTTGCGGGCTTTGTTGTTGTTGTCGACATCTCTGAAGTTTGTAGGCATGACTTGATCATTCAGCAGCACATCGTGAGGCCTGTACACTTTTTCCCATATCGCGAAGCCTCGCGCCTGGATAAAAGCTTCCATGCTTTCCTTCCAAAACTGAAAATCAATACCAAAAAACACACAAGGTTTTGTCGAGTATTTCTCCATGAGGATTAGTCGAAAACATGTGCGAATCACAAAGATTAGAGCACCGTCGCTCTGATACTGATTGTAGGATGAAAGAGCATGTGTAAAGCTACAAGAGGGGGGTGAATGGTATATTAAAACTATTCAGTGAAAGCAACGAAATACCTCTCGGCAAAAAACCAATATGTTAAAGAAACCATGTGTGCAACTGATCTAAATGTGTTCAATTGTGACAAAACTAGTATGAATTGTAGAGAAACAAGTCACGAAGATGTCATAACAAGTATCACGAAAATTTGTCGAGAAAAACTCAAGTTATGATCGAAAGATTGAACAAAGGTGAGTGTGTCCGACCCGAGAAAAAACAGCTCTGGAATACTGCAAAGAAACAAGTGTAGATCCCAAACCACGAATCCAATGACCTTGATATTTCCACATATGATAGAAATCAAGCTGTGAAGACAACCCAAAAAAATCACGTCGATCGGATCTGTAAAACTAAAGTTATGATAAAACCACCGAAGAAAGGTAGTGCTGTGCAGAAACTCGGATGAACAAGGCACAAAAGTTCTATTAGACTACGAATTTTATTGATTAAAACTCACAAGGAACAGCCCCAAAGTCGTGCACTATGAGCTCTGGCCTCCCTTGCTTATATAACCAGCTCTTAGGCAAAACCAAAACTAATGAGGACTCTAATCCTACTTAATTCACGAATTGAAACTTTCAATAATGGCTCAAGACTCTTCAATATGCAGATAGAAGCAATATTAAGACTTCCAAACACCTTAGGAACATATACCACATTCCTAAAACAACTCAAATTTGTTACCCACATTAAATTCTATCATAACAAACTCAAAACTTTCCATATTTGAGTCAAACACAACTCAGCCGCATCCTGAGTCCATAACCTAGTCGGCTGGATGTTTCTGACCAATTTTTTACGTCCACATCTCTTCATCACGCCTCAGAACCATGTAGCCACATCCATGTACTCCTTGCATACGTGAAAACAACTTCCAACAACGTCCACGATACCTTCATGTGCATTGTTCTTGATTCATACATGTTGTGTGACCTCCAGATCAATTCAACCACAATTCCTCCTGAACTTGGTTGTTGAACCTCATCTTCTCCCTAAGACTAGTTCAATGGATCCCATCACCGGCCATGTCTTGAACTCAAGCAATACTTGCACATGAATAAACAACCAATACTTCCGAGCACAAGTACTCGACTTGACTCACGTTAGTTCCGAAACAACAACACCTTACGTGAGCACCTCACATAAGCATGTTGCGAACCATAGCAGAAATGATATCAGCTATAACCACCAAAACACAACAAAAACTTAGTAAAAGATTACTAAGCAAACTTTCCATGGATGTAAAGAAAGTATTAATCATTGCATGTTAAAAGCAGAACCACTGCAATCAAGCTCCGAACCTTGCCAAAGCTAACCGGACCTTGAACTGGAGCTTACCAAAACTAACAGGATGTAGCGCCAGAACTTACCAAAGCTAGCAGGACCTAGCGTCGGAGCTAACCAAAGCTAGTCGGACCTAGCGCCTGAGCTTATCAAAGCTAGTCGGACCTTACGTCGGATCTTGCTGGAGCTAACCAAAGCTAGTCGGACCTAGCGCCTGAGCTTACCAAAGCTAGTCAGACCTTACGTCGGATCTTGCCGGAGCTACCCAAAAGAAGTCGGACCTATCGTCGGACCTTGCTGGAGCTCGGACCTAGAGTCGGACCTTGATGATAAAGGTGTTTTAGTAGTATTCAAAACTTTTATTGCCAAACCCAATGTATTCAGCACATATAGGTCCCACACTCTTTAAAGTGTGTCTAAAACTATCATGATAGCCGTGCTAGCGGTCATTAGCAACCTGGACCCTCACATGATTAGTGGGAAACTTGTATTTGGAATGGCTTGGTATTGGTTATGGTTATGATTATGGTTATAGATATGGTTATTGATGAAAGTGAGGATCTGGAAGTCTGTATGGATAATAAATGCTGGGTTTTTATTATGATGTTATGTTGGCTATGATGGGAATTATTTCACATAGACATAGTAAGATGCTTTTTACCTTTTTTTAAAAGTACTTTTTAGCAATTAGCCATTATTTATTATCAATGCCTTGTTTAAGCTAGATGTCATTATTTTCCCATACTTACTGAGTACGATATGTACTCACCCTTGCAATTCCCCCATTAATAGTTCCAGGTGATGTCTGGGAGTATCCTGAGGATAATGCGAAGTACTAGGTTGTGTGTTGCCGTTAGCTTGCCTGTGGATTGCTTGGAGCCGCGCTATACCCCTTATGCTTAGTTTGCTAAGTTTAGATTATTTCCACTGCAGAACTATTAATAATGGTCATTAGAGTTTCAATTTGAGGATTATTTAAATATTTTAATAAAAGTACTTGTTTACTAGTTTGTGTTGTGGTTATTTTCTGTATATCGTTCGTGATGCACAAGTGTATGTGTGTTGAACATCCTGGACACACATATGCGTCACACTTGGTTCATTCGGAATCGGGTGTCACATAGGCGCATGATGTGGTGCACGGCTACTGTTAGGTACCGCTACACCCAATCGCATCATAGTAAAGAGGTCGAAGGTTACCCCACTCCGCCAAGTGGGTAGCTTACAGTGATAGGACGGGACATCCCTACCATCATCAACGATTATGCATGTGCCACTAATGTCCGAGGCGACAAGACGGCGGGTCTTCAAGCCACGACCCAAGGAAGCTTATGCGAGAAGCCATAGATCTTTTAGGATAAGATCGCCCCGGGGCCACCTGTTGGGCCATGAACCCCACTTGTAAGGTGTCCGAACTTGTCTATATAAGGATCGGACCGCTTGTTGTTACATAGGATCCAATCTCAACTCATGCACACACATTCACACTAGCAATACAACTCACACCGTGGAGTAGGGTATTATGCTCTATTGGACCAAACCACATAAAACCACCGTCTCACAATCTCTCATACGCGTAATCTCTCTTTTGGACTAAACTCTGCCGATCAAGAACCTCTATGGGCTGCTCGCATAGCAGGTACGCGGGAAGTGTCGCAAGAACACTTCGACATTTGGTGTGCTAGGTAGGGGCTTTTCCTCTAAAAAAGTTGTTGTGTTTTCACCGCAACGGTATACATCAAGACCGTAGACGGCAGTTTTCGTGGTCGTTGTCCTATAACCAGATCTTGTGCCCGGGCGACACAGTCTGGTCCATCACGCCCCCGCAAAGATGCAACTGGCCAAGGCGGTGCATCCGGTCACATCCCGGTCCAGTTGGTGCCTCTGGAGCCACCGGCTGCAAGTCTGTAGAGCGCTCTAGCAGTGGCCAGGGCCCTTCTCCATAACCCATCGTCCATGAAAACTTCCCAGGGAGCGGCCCAGCAGTGGGTCCATGACATCGACCACATCGTCGTTGCAGCCATCAACTCTCCCGTTAGAAGGAGGCGCCATGTGTCTCTGTCGCGCACGCAATCTATCGACCGTCGCTCTGCTGACTCCTGTTCCACCAGGCTTACTAGTGCTGGCCAGATCCCCATTGTTGACCAGAGGGTCGAGCTTGACCATCGCCAGGCTCAGGTAGATGAATGCGTCATAATCGAGTGGCAGCGGGAGAGACGACGCAACCTTGACGCTAAATACGGCCCTCAAGGGTCTGAGCAGGAGGCGTCCTCTGTACAAGGTGCACCACAGGTAAACCCTTTGTCGCTGCCTCACCAGGATTATGTGCAGTACTCTGTGCAATAGTTGTCGCAGCAGCAGTACTTGGCACAGCAGGTGCCACAACAGCAACACTTGGCACAGCAGGTGCCACAACATAGGCTCGGCAGCAGCCACACTTCGTGCAGGCCGCAACACTGCATTCATTGCAAGGTGCACTGCAAACCCCCCTGGGGTATGCCGTTCCTTACGCTTCTCCAGTGAAGCCCATCGGAGGGTGCACGGCTTTGGCTCCATACCTCCGCTTGACGACGGGCCGCACATGTTTTGGCCACACCTGCCGGAGAAGTTTGACAGAAGCATCAACCATGCCGAGTTTCTACAGATCTACACAACAGCACTCCTTGCTACAAGAGCAGATGAGCTCACCCTGGTGAACTACTTCCTCATCTGTGACACCCGGTTCCCAAAATGAACCAAGCGTGATGCATATGTGTGCCCAAGATATTTAACTCACATACACAAGTGATTCACCAATGATAAATAGATATAACCATGTCTTGAATAATAACACTAATAATAGTATCTTATTACACATCAAATAGTCTTGGATACAAGCTCTAAACAACTGCAGCAGAAAAACACTAAACACTAAGACTCCAAACTGCATAGGCAAACTTGACGGTAACATGCATGCCTAGAACTCCTCAAAGACCTCCTGGTACTCTGCATTGTTGCCTGCATCTGAATTTGTTGGGGGAATAGCAAGGATGAGCACATGTCATACTCAGCAAGTGTGGGAAAGTATGACATGTAGCTTAAACAAGGAAATGATAATAGACATTGGGTAATTGCATAAAAGTACATTTAAAACAGTTGAAAATGCAATTATATGTTCATTAAGTGAGTTCAATCCAAAAATAACCCAAATAACATTAATTTCAACTTAAGTAACCATACCAGCATTGATAATCCATAATCAACTCATAACTGCTCATATGTCTTAATTTCATCAATTCCATATACCAAAACCAATTAATAAACCATTACCTATTTCCAATTCAATTCCAGCCATTAAACCATGTTCAAGGTCCATAACTCTAATCATGTGAGGGTCCAGGTTTCTCATAGCCAGGAGCATGGCTACCATGATAGTTTTTAACACAGTCCACAGAGGTTGTACCACTTTACCTACAAATTCGTGATTTCATAACCTTTCACTGACTAAAGAATCTCAATTACGCTATCTCACACTTGCTTAGGTTAGTGGCCAAGATATCACAAAATAGCCTTTACAAAGTGATTATTAGCATATTTAGACCCCACTGAGGTTTCACGATGGTGATGTCTCCAACTGAGCACATTCAACCAAGGGCCCCCTCTTGAGCCATTCGGATCCCAAGGTAGTCCCACCAATCTCTACAAACCCATCCGACTACCCCTTCCCCGAGCATTCCTACTAGTCCAAATAGTTCTGGCAAAACACTAATTAGTCAGCTAAGCCGCACCCATACTTGGCCCTTTGGTGGCACTGTAAATTCTGGATGGTCATTCCACGAACCAATCCTTAGATCTAAGACGAGCAAAACCACCAAAACAATCCAACCCATTCCACATAACCGACTTGCTTAGATCCCTAGGCACAGTGTTGCTAAAGGGTCATTAATATCAAATCTCATCATTCAAGTGTTCAATAGTTCATAATTAAGCAATATGATTGTTTCCAAACCCAATTGAGTATAGCAAATCAGATAGTGTAAAGGCCCTTCCCGACTATCTACATTGTTTTCAAGTGACAAGGGTGGTCATACAAGACTATTAAACTCCTACAATTGGGTTTTCCCATCAATTACGCAAACATGCAATTTTGCAATCAAAACATTTTAAAACCTTGATCAAAACGATCAAGGACACTTGCCTTGCTCATGAATTTGGTTTGGATTGAAGGCTTTGAAGTTCTGGTTCTGCAGGTCCTCGAAAGCACTCTCTACAGCGAGACCTTCTATTCCGTGCGACAAACATATAAAACAAACATTACAATAAAATAATGCTCATATATTACTCAATATACTAATAAATGCATGATTAATGCAATTGTGAAATAAAACTGGTTAATGAGTTTTTATTAATGTTTACTAACTAGTTACAATGGTTTCTAACAAGTTTGAACAAGTTCCAAATTTATTTGGATCAAATTGGATTCAATTCAGCATTAACAGATTCAGAGGCCAGGCAAGTCCGCTACCAGAGCTGGACTAGTCCGCCCTGATCAGAATTGCGAATTAGAGTTTTTTGATCGGTGAGAATTGGGGGTTAACTTCATGTGGAAAATTGGATGTAGATGTTGTACCACATATTTAGAGATCCAAAGATTAAGAATTGGATTTGAAACTTGAGTCTTGATGATCTAGGGTTCGTGGAGATGAGTTGATGAAGATTTGATGATGAAGAACGTCAATTGTCGAAACTTTCATGAAAATTGATATTTATTGATTCTTCTCCCTCTTCTCCTCCTCCTCTTTGCTTCTGGACTTCCTCTTGACGTCGGCCCAAGGCAAAAAGGTGGCAGCAAGGGTTTTCAATTGTGATGGAGAGGTGTGAGGTATTGGGTTGCTTATACAGGGGTGGAGAGGTAGGGTTTTGAGTGAATTCCAAGTGGATTTCGGTGGGGGACGTGTAGAGGCCGAGGTGGGGTCCACTTGGGCTCCTTTGAGGTTGGGCACAACGTTTTCGGGCCCAATCAAGGCAATTACCAAATAACAAATCATGGAAGAATAATAGAATCCGAGTTGGATTCTACAGGCTGGACTAGTCCGCAGGGGGGGGGACAAGTCTGTTTTGGAACAAAAACTATTTTGGACAAGTTCGGTTCTATGGGCCGGACAAGTCCGGGGTTCCAACATTAAAAACTTTTCGACTGAAAATTGGACTAGATCGTACTAGTTCGCTCAAAATCGGACAAGTCCCAAAAAACATGAGAAGCTCAATCCGGACTAGTCTATGCATTGTGCCGGACAAGTCCGAGCTCTGAAGAAGACTGAATTTTCTAAACAGAGGGGAATACTGGATTGGTCCGGGTTGGAGCTCGGACAAGTCCGTAACCTGACAGACTTAAGTTGTTGTTTAGACCTAAATCCATTTTACTCTGGTTCCTTTTTGTGTTTCTTCATGTTAAACATGTATCAGGATGTATGCAATGCATTATGCATGAAAATGATGGTGTTACACCATCGCCCTGATCGGCCCAGCCCGGTCATGCCTCATGAACCTACCCGAGAGATCCATAACCTCTTGGGAAGAGCTCTGCTGGCAGTTCACGGTGAACTTCGGCAACTCCTACAGACGCTCCAGCACCGAGCTCGATCTCCACGCCATGCGCCAACAACCCAAGGAGATGTTGCGATCGTTCATCCAACAGTTCTCCCAGGTATGCAACTCCATCCCCAACATCCCGAATGCTTCTGTCATAGTGGCATTCCAGCAGATAGTGCGTGATAGGAAGATGCTCGAGAAGTTAGCCACGCACAACGTGCAAGATGTCTCCGAGCTCTTCGCCATCTCCGACCGGTGCACTAGGGCCGCTGAAGGCCATGACTGGGACACATAGGCCGCCTTCGGGGTGCGTAGAGCCAACCAGACTGGCAAAGGTGCTGCTACCCCGTGTAGCAGCAAAGAGAAGAAGAATAACAGGGGCGGTGGCCAGAACAAGACGCTGCAAGGAGCACCCGTCGCGGCAGCAGCTGCGATCAGTGGTGCCAGTCCCCCACACCCCGAGAAACACCCACGCCAGCCTCCTGCTACTGACAACGGGGCCGAGCCCTGCTCCGTGCACAAGACTTGCAACCACAGCACAAGCGAGTGCTGAGAGATCAAGAGGTGCGCCAAGCGATACCAAGAGCGGGCACAACAACGTCCTTAAGGTGCACTCTTCCGCCAGCGGGAGGGCAAGCATAACGTCGACCCCATGGTCAAAGATGACGAGGAGATGGAGTACCAAAAGCATGAACAGGCTGTCAACGTGGTCCACCAGGACGAAGACTCTAACGCCAGCAGCGACCACGAGCATTTTAAGACACTCCACGTCATTTTCGGGGGTTCTTGGGATTCCGCGTCCCGAAACACAGTCATGACCCTGCACCGAGCAGTGGCATCAGTAGCTCCTTCCCCCACTCCGGCGCTGCACCACAAGAACATGGCAGGAGCAGGGATCCTGCCTCTCCTGGTCACCCCACCTCGCCAACGTCAAGCTCCACTATGTTTTGATAGATGGCAGGGCCGTCCTCAACCTCATCAGCTGCACGACCTTTGATGGGCTGCAGATCCCAGTGTAGGATCGAAGAGCACGTGAAAAGCTACCAGAGGAGGTTGTGAATGGTAGATTTATAAAATCTTATGCAGCAGAAACAATTAAATCCCAACCCTTTCGACAGAAAAATGATCCGTTAAATAAATCGTCTGTGAAACTAATCTAAACGTGTTTCACCGTGACAAATGTGATATATATCAGAGAGAATCAAGTCACGAAGATGACACAACAAGAATCACTTAAATCCGTCGAGAGAAACTCAAGTTACGATCGAAAGATCGAACAAAGGTCAATGTGTCCTACCCGAGAAAAATGTTTTTGGAACGCTGCAAAGAAACTCGTGTAGATCATAAACCACAAATCCAATGGCCGTGAAATTTTGAAACATGATATATAATCAAGTTGTGAAGACAACCTAAAAAGAATCACGTCATTTGGCTCTGTAAGACTCGAGTTATGATAAAACCACCGAAGAAAGATAGTGATGTGCAGAAACTCGACGAGAAAAACTTGTCTGGAACAAGTCGAACGAACAAGGCACAAAAATTCCTTTCAACTATGAATTTTATTCAATATACCACAAGAGGAACAGCCCTAAAGTTGTCTACCACGAGCTCTGGCCTCCCTTGCTTATATAACCAGCCCTTAGGCCAACCCAATCTCAACTAGGACTCTAATCCTACTCAAAACACGGATCAAAACTTTCCATAATCGCTTAGGACTCTTCTATACGCAGATAGAAGCAATCTTAAGACTTTCAAACACCTTAGGAACGTATCCCACAATCCTAAAAAAACTCAAATTCGTGACCCACACAAAATCCTATCATTACCAACTCAAAACTTTCCATATTTGAGTCAAACACGACTCAGCCGTAGCCTGAGTCGATAACCTAGTCGGTTGGACCTTTCCGACCAATTTTTTCTGTCCACATCTCTTCATCACGCCTTGGAACCATGCAGCCACGTCCATGCACTCCTTGCACATGTGCAAACATCTTCCAACGACGTCCACGATACCTTCATATGCATTGTTCTTGATTCAAACATCATGCACAACCTCCCGATCAACTCTACCACAATTCCTCCTGGACTTGGTTGTTGAACCTCATATTCTCCCTAAGACTAGTTCAATGGATCCCATCACCTGCCATGTCTTGAACTCAAGCAACACTTGCACATGAATAAACAACCAATACTTCTGAGCACAAGTCCTCTACTTGGCTCTTGTTAGTTCCAAAACTACAACATCTTACGTGAGCACTTCACAAAAGCATGTTGCAAACCATAGCAAAATGTTATCAACCATAACCACCAAAACACACCAAAAACATATTAAAAGAATACTAAGCAAAATTTCCATAAGTGTAAAGCAAGTTTGAAACATTGCAAGATAAAAGCAGGAACATTGCGATCAAGGTTCGAACCTTGCCAAAGCTAACCGGAGCTTGAGCTGGAGCTTACCAAAGCTGGTTTGACCTAGCACCGGAGTATACCAAAGCTAGTACAACCTAGCGCTGGAGCTTGCCAAAGCTAGTCGAAACTAGTCAACCCAAAAGCCGGAGCTAGAAAAACATGTCGGAGCTAACCAACATAGGTCAGACCTATCAAAACATATCAGAGCTATCAAAGACATGCCGAAGCTAAAGACAGCTCACCGGAGCTACCCAAAAACATGCCGGACCTAGACAAAGAAAGTCGGACCTATTGTCGGACCTTGCAGAAGCTCGGAGCTAGAGTAGGACCTTGCTAAAAAGATGTTATGGCAGCATTCAAAACTTTAATTGTCAAAGCCAATGTATTCAGCACACATAGGTCTCACACCCGGTATCCAAGCTCACCCCCTCGAGCCCATTCTTGGGGGTGGGGTCAGGGAACATCATCCCGTACCGCAACATCCACCTTCAGGACACCCGAAAACTTCAGGACGGAGATCATCCTGTTCGAATTGTGGAGGTCAGCTTCCCCTTCAACACCATAATCAGCAGGCCCGCCCTGTACCAATTCATGTCCCTAGCCCACTACGGCTACCTTGTCATGAAGATGCCGACCCCCTCTGGTGTCCTTAGGATCCGCAGAGACTGCACTGCTGCAGTGTTAGACTTGTAGAAGCTCCAAGCCCTCGCAACAGACCCAGCACCTGCCGTGGGCGGCGCTAGACCAAGTCATCCTCCGCCGAGCTCGTGTTAGCACGACTCATCTGTTGCTCCACATCTGAAGAATTCCCACAGCACTGACGCTCCCGTCAAAGCTGTCAAGATCAGTTCTAGCTTTGCTCAGATCACCTGCAAGGCGGGGGGCAAGGTAGAAAGTAGGGACACCCGCATATCGCCCCACTGGTAGCTAAGGGCAACAGGTTGCCTGGAAACTATCACAGTTACCCTCGGAGCTTTGAGCACTCCTGTAAGTTAACCTTAGCTTAGTATTAGTACAGTGTAAAAGATTATAGAGTCTAGGAGCAGCACTTAGGACAACCAAGCTCCAAGAGGGCCAGGTCCTGCTGTCAGCTTAGCATGGCCCCAAACCCTAAGAATGTGCACTCTGCCTCCCTCGTCATCTGGAAGCAGGTCGCTGCCTTCTTTTTTAAAATCCTCCTCCTATGAATGCCAATATAGAAGAATCACCGTCTTACTCCATGTTTCCCTAAAAATGTTCATTTAATTATGCGTTAATTTTATGATGAACCATGCTAGGCTCATTTTTTTATATTGCCTTCATGTACACGATTATACGCTCTGTATCTCAACCTTGGATGAGTTGTGCAATCCTACTGCAGGCGGGCCTGCTTGAGGTACCAGCAATGTGTGAGGGGTTCTCTCAGCTGCCCCCATCCTTGGAGTCCTGTGATGCTGGATGGCCTCCCAGGAAAGGTCTATGCCAAGCCGGAGGTCTAGGGGTTGTGAATTGCTTAGTACAGTCATGTACCCTAGGCACGCACACCCTTCCTCCCAGCGCTACGACCGAGTACTGGGGGCTAGAAAATTCGCACCCTAAGGACGGCGGGAGTCGGACCCCGAAGCACTACCGCATGGAATTACCCAAGTCCCGTTTATCAGCTCAGGACAGTGAGACATGACAAAGCTAAAGAGTAGAAAGAGGTAAACTGGCGAGCAAACTAGTCCCTACTTTATCATGTATGCAGGACAGCCAACTCCGGCATCTCCCAGGGGGCCCGTCGTCAACGTCCTAGCGCGTCGATGACAGTAACGGGCGCTGACTCGTGAGTACACTCTCCCGCCCCGCCCTTGTTGCTAATAGGGTTCTCTTGTGGTAACCTGTATACCAGGGGGGCGTCGTCAAATTTGCTACACATCGGTGGTGGACGACGCCGGAGCAGCCAACTCTGGCACCACCTAGGGGGCCTGCCGTAGATGTCCCAGCACATCGATAATAGTAATAGGCCTTGACTCATGAGTACACCCTCCCGCCCCACCCTCTTGTGGTAATCTGTATACCAGGGTCTGCCATCGATGTTTCTACAACGATGATGGGTGACACCGAAGCAGCCAGCTCCAACACCACGCAAGGGGCCCGCTGTCAACATTTCTACAACAACGATGGGTGACGCCGGAGCAGCCAGTTCCGGCACCACCCAAGGCGCATGCCCTCGACGTTTCTACAGCAACGATGGGCGACGCTAGAACAGCCAGCTCCGACACAACCCAGGGGCCTACCTTCAATGTTTTTATAATGATGGTGGACAATACCAAAGCAACCAGCTCTTGGACTACCCAAGGGGCCCGCTGTCGATGTTTCTACAGCAACGATGGGCAACGCTAAAGAAGCCTCCTTCCGCACCACCTAGGGGGCTTGTCGTCAACGTTTCTATAACGATGGTTGGTGACGCCCAAGCAGCCAGCTCCGACACCACCTAAGGGGCCTGCCGTCGACGTTTCAATCGTGACGGCGGGCGATGCCAGAGCAGCCAGCTCTGGCACCACCCAAGGGGCCTGCCGTTGATGTTTCTATGGTGATGATAGGAGACACTGAAGCAGCCAGCTGTGGCACCACCCAGGGGGCCTGTCGTCAACGTTTCTACAACGACAGTGGGCGACGCCGGAGCAACCAGCTTCGACGCCACCCAGGGGCCTACCATCGACGTTTCTACAATGATGATGGGCAATGCTAGAGCAGCTAGCTCTGACACCACCCAGGGGGCTTGCCATCAACATTTTTACAATGATGGTGGGCGACATCGGATCAGCCAGATCGGGCACCACCCAAGGGGCCTACCGTCGACGTCTCTAGAGCGACGATGGGCGACGCCGGAGCAGCCAACTCTGGCACCATCCAGGGGGCCTGTCGTCGACGTCCCAACTGAGACAAAGCTTGGCACCCCTAAAGGGGCCCCGCTGAGGTCATCTACCCAAACTCCCCCATTCCGCTGGGGACCCGTCGAAGACATCCTGTGATCAAGTGGTAGGTGTACCCAGCCACCTAGCAAAATCTACCATGACGCCTCTTCAGGGGTTCTATAGGCAGGACGTGAAACGGCGTGACAATGGCTACTCAAGTGTGTCATCATAGGTTCCTCAAAACTAATGAACTCGACAAGGCTCTTCAGGCCCTTACGCTGCTAAGAGCCCGAGTGAACAAGACGGGAAACACAAGACACAGCTAAGAAGCCAAACTTGAGTTCAAATTCATTAAAGAATATTTACAATAGGGTGAACCCCAGATACAAAGGTGCCCCCGCCTAGGGGCCACCAGCCTCAATCCCTTGCGAATTGCGCGGCGACATGTTTGGCAGCATCCTTGACTTCTGCCGCTGCCGACTCTTCACGTGCAATGATGGGGACCTTAAATACTGGGTACAGAGGTATCTCTGGATACCTACTCCGGTAACACACCAGAATGTGTGATGCCACCATCTCCGCTAGTGACCTACCCTCTTCTTCCAGACAGTGGGCCAATTGCTGCTCCTGCAGATCGAGTTCCCGGGCGCAAAACTCCAAAGTCTGCTCCCAAGTCCGGACGTCAAGCTCTAGGAGGAGGAGTTCCTGACGCTCAGCTAGGTGCTGGTCTCGACCCCGCGCTAGGTTTCTCTCACTAACCTCAAGATCTCCAATACAGGACTGCAACCTGTCCTGGTCTACCTCAACCTGAGTCCTCATCGCCTGGGTCGCTGCCTCTTGCTCATCAACAGCAACCTTCCGCTCAACAACGGCGGCCTCACAGTGCCCTGGGTCACTCAAAGCTCTTCAAGGGCACTGAGGCGGGCGTCAGCTGCCCAATTGGTTGCCTTGGCGAGTTCAAGATCTTCTGGGATGCTGCATCCATGGCATTCCCCAAGAGGCGCCTCAACTCCAGCTCCTCACCCTCCTTCTAGTGCTTCTCCTTCGCCGCTTCGATCCTTGACCTCAAAAGGTCATCCCAGGCCCAGAGGCGCTCGTCCTCTTCTTGCAGCTTCTTCCACTCCGTGGCAAGGGCACCCCGTGCCCCGCAGAGGTTGGACTGCACCAAGTTGATGCTAGACTGCACTAAGTCGATGATGTTGAAGAGGCGATCTAGTTCTATCGAAGCAATGGAGGGCCACCCGGTGATCATCTCGAGAACCTCTTCCCCCCGCAGCGAGGAAGGTAAGGCCACCAGTGTTGGGGGCCTCGACGCTGAGAACTGAACAGAAGTTGTGGTGCCACCCAAAGTGGCAGCACCACGATCGCCTGAGGTGCCACCTACTGGAACAGTAGCCTCAGGGGTCGGGCCCTTGACTTGCTGAGTGGACTCCGACATTACCTCTGGCATGACAACCGGAGGATCTTCACTACTCGCACCATGCATGGGCACCGGAGAGACGCTCCCTTGTACCGGCTTGGTGGTTTACTCTGCTGATGTAGTCGTGGCCCCCTAGGCTAACTTTGGAGCATTCGTGACCACTACCCCTGGTGGTAAGGGCGTCACCACAGCTGATGAAGACCTACAGATTGAATTCAAAGTCTGTTCAAACAAGAAGAACATATGAGACCACGATTCAAGCTTTGGTAAGAATGCCTTACCGACATCCCCTGAAGCTCCTATGGGCCTCGACTTTCGGTGACTCTGAGGCTGCAGGCTCTGCTGACGATGCGACAGGCGGGGTCGATCCAACTCGGCCTCCACTAGAACCACCGACGCTGCTACCAGCCCGCATCAGCGTGTCTCCACCGACTCAAACGGAGCCACTTCCGGAGCCACCCCCAGAGCCGCCACCGACATCCATTGCCAAACCTGGGGCAAGATCGCTAGCAGCTCGAGGCCTCTTGGCCTAAGGCTCTGTGGGTGTAGCGCTCGCGGAACCCTCTCCGGCGCCTTGAACTGCACCGATGGCGGAGATGCTGGCTGGTGCACCAGGCACAGTCGATAGCGGACACATCGCTTTGCGACTTGGCATACTCCGAAGAACTACCAATACTCGAGGCGGAGGATGGGCGCTCCATCGGTCATTGACTAGGGCCATGGACCGCCATCGTAAGTGCCCTCAGTGTTGACTTAGGATGTTGTCCTTCACGACCTCGACCACAGGTGACTTCCCCTTCCCTGTATGAGGGATTGGCGCCTTGCCCTTCCTCCTATCAGAGGACGGGTCTTCCACCCTCGGCACTTTGGAGCCTAGAGCAAGTGCAGATTCCTACGGAGAGTCGGCAATGATCAGTCCACAATCCATGTCTCTGACCTGCCGTGGCGTAAGACCAAGCGCGTCCAGGTTTGGCATCTCTCTCGGATCTTCACCCTGAGGTCCCAATTCGTGCAAAGTGGCGGACATGGCCGCGGGAGGGTGAAGACATCGGAAGACAACAGGTCATCAAACACCTTGGACATCACCGCGAACACCTCTTGCAGGGTCATCTCCATGTCATGACCCCTCACTAGCCTGGTGCTGTCTTGCGGCCCAAAGTATAGCAAGACCGCGTTGCAACGATGCTGGAGGAGGGCTAGGTGTCGACACACAAAGTACGCAAGCACCATCAACCATGACAAACCATGGTCCGCCAGGTATTGGATTCTCTCTATCACCGGGGTATACTCCGGCTCCAACTCCGGGCGCTCCTCCAAAGTATTCTTCCTATGTGTCGACCAGAAGGTTAGGACCATGCAATCGTGGGCATCAACATGTAGGATCACCCAGTCGCCCCTCCGGCTATCCCACCTCGTGGCGGAAAGTGGAGTGATGTACTTGAAGGGACTATTGGCCTGATGCTAGAAGCAGTAGGCGTCGAGGAAGTTAATCTTGCTTTTCCCAGTCTGCCTCAGCATGAAAAACTGATTGAACACCAACACGCACGGTACACTCCGATGAACATCTCGCAGAAGTTTGAAACACTCCCGCCACTACCAAAGAGTTTGGCAACAAGTGATGAAGTTGGAGCCCGAGGACCTCCAGAAGTGTCACAGGGAAGGAGGAAACGGGTGGAAAGAACCCGGAGTACACGTACGAGGTGAAGAAGATGATCTCTTTCTCCTCCAACTTCAAAGGCAGGGAGCCAAGGTGGATCAAGCAGCCTCCTCACAGGAGCTATGTCCACCACGCGGGAAGGAGACAAGGTCGGGGCCATTGGAGCAGGAGTCGAGAACCTCGAATGTGGGGAAAGCTCGGGTGCTCAAGGAGGAAGACAAAGGCTCAAACGTTGGGGTGTGAGTAAGGGAAGAACCACCTTTGCCCACAAAGGATTCATTTTAAACACCATGGCGACGTTTGAGCGCATCGTGCAAGTCGCATGGGCCCCAAACCCACTGCTCAACCCACATCGTCCATGACAGCGGGGCCCAAGTCACTTGTCAGAGAGATTGGCCTGAACGGGCCCCCACTAAGAAGGCAACCTGGTGGTTCCCATAAAGGAGGAGCGAGAGCAGCAGAAGCACAGTAGCCACATTAGGAACCGTCGCGATAAAGAAGCTGCAGCAATAAAGGATCCTGTCACCGCAACCCCTCGACCAGAGGGGGACACAGGGACACGTGGCCACAATTGCAGAGGCACGCACCGCTTGGACTGATCAAGATGAAATCAAAAGACAACGCGAGAAGGCAGGGATAGGGCTCCACCCTCAGGCTCATCACCTCCCCCCAGGGTGGACACACGGGCCACTGTCGGTACCCGGCATACCAGGTACGCTTGTGCACAGGCTAAAAGCACCTAAGTGTCCTACCTTCCTGCTTAGGCAGGGTCCGAGGGCGGCACGTGTCCAAAAGGCTGAGACCCCTCCCCACCTAAGATACGGGATCTGACACTTCCACATGGACCTCAAGACATTGTACAGCTCCCTCGAGGATACGCGCTCCCAAGCAGCCACGTGTCTAGCAAGACTGGACCCCGCTCCCCCATAGGACTCAGCTCTGCTGTTGCCATGTGGTTCGAAGCACCAGGGCGGCCACCTTCCGTGGGGGCGGGTTCTGGCTCTATCATGTTTCCCACGGCCCCAGATCCCCCGCTCTACACAGGAAGGGGCTCTGGGGTTGCCACGTGGTCTGTGGATCGGAACTCAGCCTCCCCCGCAGAGGCTACCTCCCGAGTTGTCACATACCTTGCAACTTGACTGTATTGTGGGTTGGAGGAGTTAAGGGGGCGGTGCGCCTTGTCTAAATCAAGCATTGAAGACACGTGCCTTCCCTAGGCGCATGATGTGGCACAGCCTACTATCAGGTACCGCTATGCCTAATCACATTGCAGTGAAGATGCCGTAGGCCTACCCCACTTCACCAAGTGGGTAGCTTACAGCGACAGGACAGTTGGACGGGACATCCCTGCCATCATCAACGACTACGCATGGGCCACTAGCGCGAAGGCGGCAAGACAAAGGGTCTTCAAGCCATGGTGAGAGGAAGCTTATGCGAGAAGCCTTAGATATTTTAGGATAAGATCACCCCAGGGCCACTTGTCAAGCCATGGACCCCACTTGTAAGGCGTCCGACCTTGTCTATAAAAGGACCGGACCGCCACTGTTACAAAGGATCCAATCCCAACTCAAACACACACATTCACGCTAGCATACAACTCACACCGTGGACTAGGGTATTACGCTCCGGCGGCTTGAACCACGTAAAACCACCGTCTCACCATCTCTTCTATTTGCAATCTCTCTTGAGGACTAAGCCCTGCCGATCAAGAACCTCTACGGGCTGCTCGCATAGCAGGTCCGGGGGAAGTGTCACAAGAAAACTTCGATAGTACTTTTCGACTATGTTTTTGATGCGTTTTGGCTGATCATGGTGGATTATTTCATTGCTATGTTTGCAACGTGATTATGTGAGGTGCTCACATTAGGTGTTGTGGTCATCGGACTAATGTGAGTCAAGTCGAGGACTTGTGCTCGAAAGATTTGGTTGTTTGTTCATATGCAGGTGTTGCTTGAGGTCAAGACATGTTTTGTGACAGGATCCATTGAACTAGTTTTAGAGAGAAGATGTGTTCCAACAACCAAGTTCAGGAGGAATTGTGGTTGAGTTGATCGGGAGTTCGTGCAACATGTTTGAGTCAAGAATAATGCATATGAATTTATCGTGGACATCATTGGAAGGTGTTTGCACATGTGCAAAGGGTGCATGGACGTGGAAACATGGTTCCAAGGCGTGGTGAAGAGATATGGACGTGAAGATATGGCCGAAAACGTTCAACCGGCTGGATTATGCCTTAGGTTATGGTTCATTTATGGAAAGTTTCGAGTTTTTTTGTTTAGATTTCATAAGGGTCACAAAGTTGAGTTTTTTTTTAGGAATTTTTAGGATGTTCTAAGGTGTTTGGAAGTCTTAATATTGCTTCTATCTTCGAATGGAAGAGTCTTGAGCAGTTATGAAAAGTTTCGGTTGAAACTGAGTAGGAGTAGAAGTCCTAGTTAGGATTGGGTTGGCCTAAGGGCTGGTTATATAAGAAAAGGGAGGCCAGAGCTCATGGTGCACGACTTTAGGCTCCTCTTGTGTTTTGATCAATAAAATTCGTAGTTTAGAGGATCTTTTGTGCCTTGTTCATCTGACTTTTTTCGTCATGTTTTTCTCGTCGAGTTTCTGAGCTGCCCGACCTTTCTTCATTGTTTTGATCAACTCGCGTTTTACAGGTCCAATTGACGTGATTTTTCTTGTGTTGTCTTCAAAACTCAATAATCTATCATCCTCATGGTCATTGGATTAATGGTTTTTCAGTTACACGAGTTTCTTTGCAGCATAGCATATCTCTTTGCTCTCTGTTAGAATTGATTGACTTTCGCTCAATGTTTTGGTCATAACTTGAGTTCTACTTGACGATTTCTCTTGATTCTCATTTTGGTGTCTCTGTGTCTTGATTATCTACAATATATACTAGTTTTTTCACAGTTAAACTCATCTAGATCTATCGCACACATAGTTTCCTTATCAGATTAGTTTTCTTTCAAGGGGTTTTCATAACTTCCCCTAGAAAGTTTTTAATCTACATTCACCCCCCCTCTGGTAGCTTTTCATGTGCTCTTCGATCCTAAAATTGTATCAGAACCATGGTGCTCTAATCTTTGTGATTTGCACATGTTTTTGGCTAATCATCATGGAGAAACACTCCACAAAACATTGTGTGTTCAATGGTATTGATTTTAAGGTTTGGAAGGCACGTATGGAGGCTTACATATAGGCGCAAGGCTTCGCCATATTGGAAAATTTATTCAAGCACTTCGTCATTCCATCAAACGATGAAGTCAGATCTGCCAACATGAAGGACGTCGACAACAATAATAAGGCGCGAAACTTGATCATACAAGGTTTGACTCAAAGCGACTTCGACCGTGTTGCACACCTCCGATCTGCGTATGATGTGTGGAAGGCACTTTGTGACTACCATGAAGGATCCAACACAGTCAAGGAGGTACAACAAGATATGTTCAAGAAAGAATACATGTGTTTTGAGATGCAACCCAGTGAGTCGATCGATGATCTCTTTGCCCGCTTTAATAAAATTCTTAGCAATCTTTGTAGTGTCAATGTTAATTTTGCAGATGCTGAAAATGCTAGGCAATTACTAAGTGCATTAGACATGTCAATTTGGGTGATTAAAGTTACATCTATTCGTGAATCCACCGTCTTGAGTACATTTACATTAGATATGTTATATTCCAAGTTAAAAACTCATGAACTTGACATTATATCACTAAAATTCCCAACAAGTCTCTTGCATTTGTTTTGCAACATGACATGCCTAGTTCTAGCCAATCTTCATCATGTGGTACACTTGCTTTGCTATCCTCTCTAACCCTTGAACAGATTGAAGAGTTTCTAGGAGAGGAGCTAGCACATCTCTCTACTCGGTTCTCGAAAGCATTGCAAAATGTGAGAACTAGAAGGAGAGGAAGTGGTGGACCTCAACGATGCTTCGTATGCGGTGAGTCTGGATATTTTTGTACAAATTTCCCTAACCTTTCAGGTTCTACTTCCCGTAATAAGAGGCAAACAAAATTCAAGTCATCCTTTTTAAACAACGACAAGAAGAAGAAGGGTTTTACAGGTTGCAATTTGGTAAACAGTTTTGTCTCCGCACTTCAAGAGCTCAGCTCGAGCGACGTGGACATCACAAGTGATGAAGATGAATAAAATTTGGAAAATACGTGTTCATGGTTCATGGTGAACAACTCAAGATCAAGTATGTATTGACGGCTGCTATATACCAATTTCACCTCTCAATATAACTCAATTATGTAAAGGACATATCATTTCTTGCCCACATCACCTTTCTATTTAACCTATTTCCATTTGTCTTTGGAGAAAATAGTACATATAGGGATTCTATGCAGAATTGAAGTGAAACAAGGGGATGGATCCTATAAAAAATCATTCCAGCCAATAAAGCGACGACATGTGGTACCACATGGATCAAATGGCCCACAAACAGAAGTATCCAAGGCCATCCAACGGTGTATCACCAATAACAGTCAATGGGACTCAGCTGCCAGAGACATGGACGAAGCACACCGCAAAAGGAGTCGGGTTGATTGCAATCGCATGTCTGGTTTGCTTGCTGGAAAACATTGTTGAAGATCCCGAATCCCCTCTAAGAGATTGACCTCATGTCGTTACTCCTCAGAAGCTTCGAGTGGCAAAGCATGCCAGCACAACTGCACCAACAACCAAAATGCTAATGGCCCAGAAGACCCTTTGTGAGTTTTCGGCTCCCTCTACTAATAATGTGCCTATTGGGCCCACTATTAACACAGGAGACGTAAACTTTGAAATCAAGATTGTCCTTCTCACTATGGTGCAAGGCAACCCAATCTTTGGAAAGGCTAACGAGGATGCAAGTGCTCACCTGCAACAATTCCTTGAGATCTGCAACACTTTTAAGATCAAGGACGTATCTCCTGATGATGTTCGTCTTAGGCTGTTTCCATTATCTCTTATTGGGAGAGCGAAACAGTGGTTTTACGCAAACTAATGTGTTGTAGACACTTAGGAGAAATATTCTACTGCATTCCTCGAGGGGTTTAGAGTGGATACCAATTCCCTACGTGGAAGAATTTCCATCTTCCAACAAGATGCCAGGGAATCTATTTTTGAGGCTTGGGAAAGGCTTTAGGAGTACATCCTAGCTTATCCCCACCATGGGATGGATGACTGGCTCCTCATCCAAAACTTTTACAACGGGTTGATCCCTTCTGCCTGTGACCATGTTGATGCTGCTGCTGGAGGTGCCTTATTCTCATTGACGGTGCCCAAAACCAAAGATTTGATTGAGAAGATGGTGTCAAACATGGTTTGGAATGGCGAGCATCTCCATACCCGGCAGCAACGCATGCACACCTTGAAGGAGGTGGACATGATCACTGCAAAATTAGACCTCCTAATGAAGATGATTGATGGAAAAAGCAATGGTAAGGTATGTGGCAATGCATATGCCTTAGAATCTCACATCACTTGTGATGTCTATGGCAACACGGGCCATTTGGGCAATGGCTGCTCAGAAACCCGTGAGGGTGCACTTTACGTAGCCAAAAATGGAAACAACAATGGCAATTGTCCAGGAGGTCAAGAGTGGGACCAACCACGCCCATTCTTTCAAGTAGGGTGCAACAACAATGGAAATAATGGAAATCAACCCAACTTGAGAGAACTTGCCATTGGCCAGCTAAAGATCAATGAGGCTATATGCAAGAAGCTGTCGGCCAATGATAAGACCCTAGAGAGCATTAATGCCAAGAATGAAGGACTATCCTAAGCCTTCGAGAATCAATAGAGTTTCAACAAAATATTGGAAACTCGGTTGGCTCAACTGGTAGTTGTTGTTCCTCCAGTAGAGAATGGCAAGATGCCAGGATAGCCCGAACCTTCTATGGAAAGTGCCCACATGATTTCTCTACAAGGAGGCAACTGGCTGAAGGACCCTTGATGTCCTACAATTTCTCGCTCCATTGGGGCTCACCACTTTGACAAGGCCCTTTGTGACGATGGAGCAAGTGTGAGTGTGATGCCCAAGGTGGTTTTCGATCAGCTGAACTTCACGGAGCTTACTCCAACACCAATGCAGCTCCAACTAGCTGATTCTTTAGTCTGTTATCCGGTGGGCATCACTGAAGATGTTCCGGTGAAAATCCAGAATTGTTTCATACCCGTGGATTTTGTGGTGCTCGACATGGAGGTCGAGAAGGATACGCTGCTCATTCTTGGGCGACCATTACTAAGCACCACAAAGGTGCGCATAGATGTGGGAGCTGGAGAAATACACTTCCATATCAATGGCAAGAGGGAGAAATTTAACTTTCGCCCAAAGTTGGAGCAATGCTCCATGATCCGTATCAAGTATGGGCCAAATGTTAAGCACATTGAAGAGGTCAAAATGACACCTCCATAGGTGGACCCGCTCATTGCATTCATGAGGAATTTGATCTATGCTGAAAACCTGTCTTATCGTCCATGCTGACACCCCATGAAGACGGAGAAGTCCGGGCCTCCCCAAAGGCCGAAGTCCACCAAGTCGCCGAAGAAGGTATGGCGGAAGAAGCAAGACAAGTTGTCCGAGCCCATCCCTCCGGGCCCGGATGTCAAGAAATGAAGAAGGAGGAATGTCCATCTCACCAGACGGTGGTGAGACCTAGCCAATAGTTTAAATTGGTAGTTATCATTTTCTTTGTTTTTCTTTTCTCTCTATTTGGTTTTCCACATTTGATTTGATTTTCCCCACTAGATATTTTGATTTTCTTAGTAAGTTGAGAATCTTATATTCTCAACTATCATTTTTATTTCTTTATTTTTACAAAAAAGAAAATTGTTGGGTTTTGAAAAAGAGTTTTTATTCGGAAAGAAATTTTCTGAGCTGCAAAAGAAATAATTCACCAATGTGCTAATCCCATAACCGTTGGGGAGCCACCTGCCAAAAAGGAGAACAGGAGGGCCCACTTGTCAGTTCGGCCGACCCCCCTATTCGGCCGACTAGGGGAAGTATCCATTTTGGCTCTCTCTCCTCTAACGACTACATTTGGTACTCTAGTGACTATTGGGGAGTGCACATTATAAATGGTGTCCATGAGGGGCACTTCTCCTCACACTTCACCTTATTTCATACCTCTCCAAAGTCACTCTTGATCACATTGTTTTTCTTGCTCTTTATTGAAGTTCTCTCGATCAATTCGCAACTCAAAAACATTTCTTTTGCTTGCATTTGCAATTTGCTTTCAAGTTCTTCAAGAGAAAATTCGTTGGGGTTTTCCTTTCGCTAACATCACCTCTTTCGAGTTTTTGCCTTGTTGTGTTCTTGTTTGTTGTGGCCATGAAAGGTATGAAGAGGTTGTTTGGAAAGAGGAAGGAGGCTGCAAGCTCAAGACATGGTTGAGACTCAAGTGCACGCCCCTCTTCCATTGCTACACCAAGTTTTTGGAGGAGGAGTGTAGGTGAGGACACTCCCATGGGTGAGAGGAGCAACCCTCAGCAACTTCTTCACGACGATGACCTCGACATACGAAGTGAAGTTGAAGATCAAGCACGCAAGCTCCTCCAAGTGTAGGTGAGTTTTCTCATACAAAATCTTATGATCTGGATTTGATTTCTAAAATAGGTATGGATTCCAAATTCTTTTCCATTTGGCGTGCATTAAGATGGGAAAACTTTGCTCACATAGAGGAGAGAGGTTCACGCCATCTCTCCATACAATTCCTTTGCACACTCAAAAAACGATTTGATGGTGTTACTTTTAGATTATTCCAAAAAGAATACAATATCCTGTGGAAATAATTAAGTGAAATCCTAGGCTTCCATAGACGATGTTTGCTAGATTTAGACGCTTTGCCTAAATTTAACAAACATAGTTTTTGGCAAGATTTAACTTGTGAGGTTAGATGTAGTGCACCTAGGAATAGCCACTTACACAACCCTACTTTACGTTTCATGCAAAGATGGGTGGCTACGACTATGTTCCCTAGAGGAGCCATAAGGATAGTGCGTGATGATGAGCTGAAAATTTTATTTGCCATGATTAAAAAGATAAAAGTTGCTCTAGTTATTGCCATGATGACACAATGGTTAGATTACATTTCAAGAACATGGCCAATTGAATGCACTTAATAGATTACTTGTATTGCTAATAGGGTAGGAGCACTAGAATATTCTTCATTTGAGTATATTGAAAGTGAAAGAGAGTTAATTGATGGAGATTATTTAGTGCAAGGACATACCCTTAAGCATGATAAAGATGGCTCTTTGTAATTTTATTATCCTAGCTTTTTCGATGAAATTTGGTAACCTAACTCGGATTATAATTTGTAAAAATGTTAGAGGATAACCATTGACCTTCTTTCCATAGAGGAAGCATGAAGAAGTAATGTCTCTAGCAGGGTAACTAGAAGCCATGCAAGGAGAGCGGCCATGCCTCCAACAACCTCCACGGTCCATGAGTACGAATAGGAAGAGAACCCAATGGGTGATGAACCCGGATGGACTGAACCTCCATTGTATGAGACCGAAGGTTCATCTTGGCATGGATGGCCAGGTGCCACATGGGAGCTGCCTCTATCAACTTCAAGCTCTAGCAGCTTGCCTTCAACGTCCATGAGAAGATGTCGTACCTCTTCGGCTAGAAGTCATCATGACTATAGCCAAGGAATGACAGATCTCAATAGATGTATGGGAAAGCTTGATGTGAGAACGGATGACATCTACAACACTCTCCAAGAGTTTGTCCAAGGTACCCAAGATTGGCAACAACATGGACCCCCAATGCACCAACTTCAACTCCACGCTACAACAACAACAAACCGATCTCGCAACATACTTCCGTCATCAAAGGTTCAACCCTAATCACGGAGGTGAGTGAAGAACAAGCTTGGGGGAGGACCCCCACTTGAGGTAAATTGTATCACACCCTTGCATATTTATTTTCCATTCACCCATCATCTGCCTTGTATAAAAATATATATACAGGATAGATTTGCTTTCAAATAAAATAAATGATGTGCGATAAGAATGGTTTGAAATTCACATAGATGAAATGATGAATAGTTGCTCTGTTTGAATTTTCCTAAGTCCCTAATTTTCAACTTACTACTCTCCAACATATTGCTCTCCTTGGCTAAAATTGCTTTTGCTTTGATTTGGTAATTGTGGGTAGCAAAAGCTTAATCCATTCTAAGTTGTTGTGAGATATGATATAGTGATAGGGCTGCTATTCCTAGTTGAAAGTGAAACTTAGATTTTTGGAGAAATTCTAAAAAGATTTAAGTTACTCTCATTTGAATGGAAATGCCTACCAAAGCCATATGATACATTACATTAATAGACCTTATGCATATGCTATTTGTCTTCACATCGAGCTTTGTCAAACTAGTATAGACCTATGTGAGATTTCATTCATTACTGTTTGAATTCAAGACTTCACTTGCACATGTTATACTTCTACACTAGAAGTAAGCAAATTTCCACCATACGACCATTCCCTAATAAAAAGAGAAACTCCATATCATTCATACTTAGTACTCTCTCCAAAATTTATTGCATAAAAGGGAGTAGAAGACATTGCTACAAGAAAAAATAAAAAGAAAAGAAAAATTCATGCTTATATCATAAGCACGAGAAAAAAAATTAGCCATGTTTCATCCCTGCAAAATAAGAGAGTCCACTCAAAAAGGAGTCATCTCAATTATCCACATCCACTTCATTCCATCACACATGCACAAGTATTGAATCAATTTTTATTGAATTGATTTCTCCTAAGCCTTTCTCTTTTGACTTAGCAATATTATGTGTTGCAAATATGCCTACCATATTCCCAACCAAGATCCACATACAAGCCTTGTATAGAGGTCTAATGAAGTTAGGCAAAATGCCTTGGTGATAATATATTTCCACTACACATAAATGAGAGACCGAGAGAATCAAATTGAGATACTTAAAACCTAAATTGAACTTTCTGGAATTTGAGTGGAACCTGATTTCTAGAGTATGTGTGTTTCATTTGCTGTTCTATCTTTCAACCCCTCATGAATAGGAGATGGCATAAGCCCATAATGACCTAACATGGGTGAAGTGCCATGCAAATTTTTGCGAAACTAGGTAGAGTATTCTGTTGTGCACATGGTAATTTTGAAAAATAGAACATAGAAGCTCCTGATCATCAACCTATATTATTGACTTTGCTCGGGATGAGCAAAGGATAAGCTTGGGGGAGTTTGTTGATGACTGTTATATACGAATTTTGCCCGTCAATATAACTCAATTATGTTAAGGAAATATCATTCTTGCACACATCACCTTTCTATATAACCTAATTCCACTTGTATTTGGAGAAAGTAGTGCATGTAGGGATTCTATGCAGAATTGAAGTGAAACAAGGAGATGGATCCTATAAAATATCATTCCAGCCAATCAAGCGATGGCATGTGGCACCACATGGATCAAATGTCCCACAAACGGAAGTATCCGAGGCCATCCAACGGTGTAGCACCAATAACAGTCAATGGGACCCACTCGACAGAGACCTGGAGGAAGCACACTGCAAAAGGAGCCAAGACCAGGTCGGTCGACCCCCCTTG
Organism: Tuctoria greenei; assembly: GCA_036927565.1. NCBI lineage: Eukaryota > Viridiplantae > Streptophyta > Magnoliopsida > Poales > Poaceae > Tuctoria > Tuctoria greenei. The sequence continues at coordinate 175,807,602 of JAYESD010000006.1, forward strand.
TCAGGTGACTAGGTTTTGGCCCAAAACGCGGTTAAACACCACTTGTTGGCTCCTCCCAGCTTGGAGAGGTCATGGGTGACTGATTCGTGCGATTTTGGTGGCGGGAACCAACCCTTCTCCAAGCTATAAATAGGACCCCTCACTTCAACACACACAACTTGAGTATTCATCCATTGTATCCACTACTCTCCATAGGTTTAGAGGAGTATAGGCTATAGAGAGGAGAGTCTCGAGCCCATAATCCAAGTAGGAGAGGAGTAAAAGGAGTCTCTTCCCAATTCCTAATTGGGAAAGGTATGGCTCTCATATTCTTATTTGTATTTGTAACTTTATTCTTAATAAAGATGTTATCTTTAGTCTTCCATTGTTCATATACTTAGATGAAGCGTTTCTTGTTTGATTGTGGATTCCATGTATGTGGTAGGAGTAGTATTTATGTTTATGCTATACCATTATCATAATATCATCATAAACACTACAAACCCCCACTATATTCTAACTAGCTACTACATGATTATGTTAACATGAATCACTTATGCTATGAATTAACATTGATTCAATGATGGTTTAGTTCATTGCCTTATGATGGCTTATGCCTAGGCTTCTAAGGTAATTATTTAATATTCTAGCATGGTGCTAGGATAGAGAGTAGCGTTGAATGTCCCGTAGACCCACAGATTGAAGAGGTAGGCAGTAGGTGGTGACACTCCTATCTGTCCTTTGTAATCCTCCACGTTTGGCTATGCCACAGGCTCTTGGCAGGAGTCGTCCTTGTAATACTAGGGGTAAACCCGTGCCCGAGGATTTAATACACTTAGCATGGGAATTCATAATTGACATGATCATTAGTAACTAACTTAGGCTATGTATATGTACAATAGAAGCATCGTAGGAGTCTCTACCTAACCCTTAGCCTAGTCCCCCTTAACCTCATTTATCCCCTTACGATAGAATGCTCTTGTGTGTATCACACTACTCCAATTTATCATTTATCCATCCTTGCTAGAACCCTACCAAGGCCAACCTAACATCTCCACTTCATGATTGTTTTACTTCCATCTAGCCTTCCTTTGGAAGAATATAAATGACACACTTCGGGAATACTCTTAGAGGGGAAATGCTACATCAATAGTTACCGTGCGCTTGAAAATTTATATGTATAATCTAAAATCTATTAACACACTACTGGAAACGCGAGTACTTACGTCGACCGTGTTAACTTACGTCAGCCAGTCGACGAAAGTAGAGTAACTTACGTCGGCTAGAAGAAACCAACATAAGGTAACTTACTTTCGTCAGCGACCGATGTAAGTTAACATACCGACAGGAAAAAACATAAACTTACGTCGGTGAAGACCCCAAGCCGATGTAAGTTAATAGGCCTACGTAAGTTAAGCATAACTTACGTCGGCCGCGATTATGGCCAACGTAAGTAACTCAAGCCGATGTAATTATATTAATTAGCGGACGTAAGTTACATAATTTAACCTACCCATGCACGCCTCTCTTTTCCTTACCCGTGCGCCGCTTATCTCTTCTCCCCGCCGCCTCGTGCCCTCTCCTGACACTGCCGCCTTAGCCGCCACCGCGCACACCGCCATCTGCTGCCGCCGATGCCAGGTACGACTCCTCCCCTCCCCTCCCCTCCCCTTCCCTCCCCTCCCCGACCGCCGGCTGCCCCCCCCCCCCCCCCACCCGCCCCCTCCCCGAGTGCCACCCTCCATCCCCGACCACCGCCGGCCTGGCCCTCCCGGCGCCCTGCTCGAGCGCTGCCCCCTCCCCGCCCCCTCCCCTCCCAGCCCCCCCTCCACCTCCCCACCCCGGCCCCCCTCCCCTCCCCAACCCCCTCACCATCCCCGCAGAGGTCCCTCCACCCTCCCCCTCCCCTCACCGAGCCCCCCCTCTCCTCCCCAGACCCCCCCCCAACACCTCGCCACCCCACCCCACCCTATCCCTCCCACTGATGTTTGAAATTCAATTGTATTTCCTTGTTCAAATTTGATTTGAATTAAATTAAATTGAATTGGAATCAAATCAAATTGAATTGTTCAAATTTGAAATTGAATTGAATTGAATTGTTTAAATTATGCTTAAATTGCTTAATTGTTTATTTAATTATGCTTCATTAGTTAATTTGCTTACTTTAGATTATGTTTATTTAATTATGCTTAAGTGGCTAAGTTGCTTAATTATGTTTAATTTGCTTAGTGTAGATTATGCTTAATTAGTGTAGTGTAAATTATGCTTAATTGGTTTCATTATGCTGCGAGCTCAACCGCCGTGGAGAGGATGGAGACGGGGGCCGCTGGCCATTGGGGCACTGCGGCGTCGAGGGTGCGATTGGGGCACCGTGCTCGGGCGCCATGAGGAGGGCGGCGTCAGGGGGCGGCCGGGTGCCGGGGCACTTAGGTTCTGTCATGGCTATAGATGGCCAATGGGCCGTTCCGGGCCGGCCCAGCCTGAGCCCAGCCTGGCTCGTGCCTGAAAACATTAGGACCGGCACGACTCGCAAATTTTTCGTGCCGGGCCAGGCCGGCATGACGGGCCATAAGCCAAGGCCAAGCATGACGGATCCCATTTTCCCCTGTTGACCCGTGCTGGGCCCATTCGCGGGCCGAGCGGTCATGCCGGCTCGAAGCCTGGCCGAGCCGTGGTCACCTCCTCGCGTCTCGTCGCCTCCTCCGCAGCTTCTTCGCCAACTGTTTCATCAGCTCGCCATAGACCTAAGTACTCCGGCCTAGCCCGCGGCCCATCCCGGTAAATAAATTACGTCGGTTGACAAAAACCGACGTAATTAAGTAACTTACGTCGGCAGCTGATGTAAGTTACCTTAATCGCGTCCAAACTACTTCGTCGGCCAGGAACCGACGTAATTAAGGTTAAACCGACATAATTAAGTAACTTACGTCGGTTTAAGCCTTAATTACGTTGGTTCTAGCCGATGTAATTGATCGGGATTCCTGTAGTGACAAGCATTTCTAGCACCACTACTGGAGGTGAATTGTTAGTAGTGCGTAGGAACCATCAACAGTACGGAGGGAGCAGAACACAACAGCAATGATGAAGAGGTATGTCCCACTTGCAAAGAAATATGTGATGCTATTTCTTGTGCCACTATTGTGCATAGAAAAAGAACAAAAAACTCAGGGATAATGCTATTAAAATTGAATCACTAGTATCTAAAATTAATCAACTAAACCTTTGATTCCTAGTGATGATTCTTGTTTCTCATGTGAATTGATATATGAACAATTGTCCTTCTTAAGAAGTGCGCACACCTCCACACTTTATAAACTTGAGCCTAAAATTGAAAAGAACAAAAGCCTTGCTGCACTTAACGATAGAAACATGAAAGATGCTAGCTGGTCAACAGGTGATTTGCATTGTTCTAACTATGATGATCTTAATAAGAAACTACATGATGCTATGAATGAAATTTCTGTTTTGAATAATTCTATACGTTTTCATGAAGTTAATTGTGTTCTAATGTCAAATTAAAAGAAAAAACTTGATGTGAAAATTGTCTTGATTTGTCCAATAAATTTGATGACATGCATAGGACATTAGATCGGTTTTGTAATGCAAATAAAACTCTAAAGTTGTTGTTGAATTTTTCCAAGACTTGCAATGATAAAACTAGTTTAGGTTTTGATTCTCATGCTCATGCTAAGGCACATCCACCTATGTTTGTAAAGTCACTAGGAAGCGGTTCAATTCAAACGGTTCCTAAACAAAAAGAGGTGGTTTTTAAGTATGCAAAAATGTTGTCTCATTCGGTTGCTAATAAACATGTTGCTTGCTCACGTAGAGATAAATACAAAGTTAAATTTCATTGTACCTACTCTGGTAGAGATGGTCATGTCATTTATTTTTGTAATAGACTAGCTAAATGGGAAAAGAAGTAAAGAATGCTAGCTAGATCACGTAACAAACAAGCAAAACTTGCTGCACGTGCTGGATCGATTGCTAGGCACTTGAAACCTGCTGTGATGAGTCAAAAACATGCAAAGTTTGCTCCCAAACCTATTGTTTTTCGTGCTATACATGTAACACATCTTAGGTCAGTAGTTGGGTACAAAAATCTTCAAACTTTGTCTCATAAACCTGTTGTTTGATCTCAACTTTGATGTGATATTCCTGCTGGACGTCGTGTGGCTCGATACTTGACTCCTAAATGCCTTTTGACTAGCCCTAGTATTGAGTCATCGACGTATTATGCTTCTTTGTAGGTTACACGCTTGAGGAAGGAGAACATTTGGCTCGTGGATTCATGTTGCTCACGCCACATGACCGGTAACAAAGAATGGTTCTCCTCCCTCTCTTTTGTGTCACGTGTAGAGAATGTTACTTTTGCCGATAATTCTTCAACTCCTATAATTTCTAAGGGTTCGATTAGAGTTAATAATCACTACAATTTGAAATATGTGGCACTTTTTAAAAATTTTAAATACAACTTGCTTTCAGTTTCACAATTTTAGATGAAAATCTTGAAATTATTTTCACTAAAAATTGCTGCAAGGTTGTAGGTTCTAATGGTTAACTTATGTTTAGGATGTCTCGGTTTGCAAGAGTTTTTAAAGCTGGTTTTTACATGTCATCCTCTAAGCATAGGTGTCTAGTTGGTAATGACTCAAGAGACTTATATTTTTGGCATCGTAAACTTGGTCACGTAGGCTTTGATCATCTCACATGTGTTAGTGGTCTCGATTGCATACTTGGGTTACCTAAGCTTAAAGGGGACAAAGAAAATGTTTTCTCTTCTTGTAGACATGCTAAAATGGTTGTAGGTTCACATGCTCCACTCATAATGACCATGACAACAGCACCAACACAACTTTACATTTTGACACCGTAGGTCCCTCATGTGTTCAATCTTTTGGAGGTAAGTGGTATGTGCTTTAATTGTAGATGACTATTCTAGATACTCTTGGGTTTACTTTATGCCATCTAAGAATGAAGCTATTAGTCACTTTAGAAGTTTAGCTCTTAGGCTTTCACTTGACCATCCAGGATCTTTGCAAGCAATTAGAAGTGATAATGGAATTGAATTTAAAAACCAATCATTTGATCACTTTGTGCTAAAAATGGAATAGATCATCAATTTTATTCACTATATGTACCTCAACAAAATTGAGTTATAGAGAGAAAGAACAGAACCTTAGTTGACGTAGCTAGGACTATGCTTGATGAATATCAAACTCCTAGGAAGTTTTGGGCTGATGCATTTGCAACCGCTTGTTATGTCTCAAATTGTGTTTTCTTGCGTGCTAATCTAGGGAAACTCCATATGAGCTTCGGTTTGGACATAGTCATTGTGTTACACACTTTTGGGTCTTTGGTTGCAAATGCTTTGTTAAGAAACATGGTAATCTTGATAAATTTGAACCTAAATCTGTTGATGGCGTGTTTCTTGGTTATCCATCTCATACTAGAGGCTATTGTGTTCTTTTACATGATACTAACAAAATTGTGGAGACTTGTGAGGTTTCTTTTGATGAAGCTAGCTCAGATACTAGCTCTAATATTGAAGGTCAAGATACATATCCGCGGGGGGAGAGTATTTTAATTGGAGATGAGGAAGAAGTGGTGTTGCTGCGTGAAAATTTAGTAGCTAATGACATCGTTCCAGTTCTGATTTTGATTCACGACCAGCATCGACGACCACCATTGCTGGTTCAGATCCTCCTCAAGTCACAAGCTCATCGATTTGTGTTGAACATGAAGAAGAATATGAAGCTTCCTTATCAGATTAGTTTTCTGCTGAGGGATTTTCATAGCTTTCGCTCAAAATTTTTTAATCCACCACTCACCCCCCCCCCCCCCACCTTTGGTGGCTTTTCACGTGCTCTTCAATCCTATAAGGATATGTAAATGAAATTCGGTTATCTAACCCAGATTTTCATTTATACAAGTGCTGAGAACTAACCATTGCTCTTCAACCTATCGAAGAGGTTCGTAGGAGTAATGTCTCTGGCAGGGTCACAAGAAGCCATTCACAGAGAGCAGTCATGGAGATGCCAATGCTCTATACTCCCGCCTATGAGTACCAAGAGGAAGTGGATCCAACGGGTGAAGCAACCGATTCAACCGAACCTTAAACGTATGAGGCAGGAGGATCGTCGTGGCAAGAGTGGGCTACCACCAAAGGAATCTCATGCTCTAGTAGCTTGCCTCCTCCACCGATGGGTACACGGTGTTCCTTTTCAGCCTGAGATTCTCGTGACCTTGGCTAAGGAATGGAGGAACTCACTCAAAGGATGGGAGACCTTGAAGTGAGGACCGGCAACATCTTCAACACACTTCAAGACCACATCCAAGGTACCCATGACTGGCAGCAGCAAATTGACGCGCATATCAACAAGATCAACACCACGTTGTAGCAACAACAGGCCAACCTCATGACCTACTTCTGTTATCAAGGGTTCAACCCTTATCATGAAGATTGAGAAGAGTAAGCTTGGGGGAGGACCCCCGCTTGAGGTAACTCGTATTACACTCCATTTGCATCTTTTTATTTTATTTCTTTCTTTCCACCACATTTTGCATCTAAAAAATAATGTGTTATAGGTTAGGTTAATAAAATAAAAGATGTGCAGTAATAATATTTATACTTTGCATAAGTTGAAATGATGAATAATTGCTCTTTTTTTATTTTCTCTAGTCCCTTGCATAGAACTTAGTATACTCCAAGTATTGCCTTTATTGGCTTAGAATATTCTTGCCTTAAACTTAGAATTAGTGGGTAGAAAAAGCTAAGTCCAAATCTAGGTTGTTGTGGGGTATGATATAGTGATAAGAGCTTCTAATATCCTAGTGGTAAGTGAAACTTGATTTTTCGGAGAAAATTTAAAATGAGAGTTCCTCATTTGATAGAAATTTCTACCAAAGCCATATGATGATTTTGAATTTCATAAACCCTATGCATATGTTGTTTGCCTTCACATTGAGCCTAGTCAAACTAGTATAGACCTATGTGAGAATCTTTTCATACTTTTAAGATCAAGATTGTATGGGCACATGCTAAACTTCTACATTAGAAGTTAGAAAATTTCATCATGCAATTCCACCATAAAAAATACTCCATGTTTTCCTTGCATAATACTCTTTTCAAAATATTTGAAGAGAAAGGAGGGGTAGAAGACATGGCTACAAGAAAAATAAAAAATGCATGCTCATATACAAGAGCATGAGAAGAAAAAAATAGAAAATAAGTAGCCATGTTTCATCCTCACAAAAAAAAGAGTGCATATAAAGGAGTTATCTTCATATTTCCACTCCACAATTGTTCCATCGCACTTTCACAAATCTTGATCAAAAGTATGATTTGTTTTCTCCTAAGGCTTACTCTTTTGACTTAGCAATAGATGTGTTGCAAATATGCCTACTCTTGATCCCTACCACGCTCCACATACAAGCCTTATTTAGATGTAGGACAAGAAAGACATTGCCTTGGTGAGGATACAAATACCACCTCTGCATAGGAGTGACTGAGTGCATCACTTGAGGAACTTAAATTAAATGGCCACTCAAAATTCTCCGGAAATTTGAGTTGAACTTAAACATTAGGTGATGCATGCTCATTTTGATGTTCTATCTTTCAACCACCCTAGAAAAGGATGAGGCATAAGCCCATAATTACTAAGAAAAAGGGTGAGGTACCATAGCCAATTTATTCAATACAAGGTAGAATATTTTGTTGTGCACTTGGTACTTTTGCAAAATAGAACATTATAGCAACTCTTGATCAACAACCTAAGTCTATATCTTTGCTTCGTGATGAGCAAACGGTAAGCTTTGGGGAGTTTGTTGACGGTTGTATATACCAATTTTGAGTGTCAATATAACTCAAATATGTGAGGGAATAAATATTTCTTACACACATCATAGTTAGAGTTAACATAATTCTACTTGTACTTGGAGAAATAGTGCATGCAGGATTTTTTATGTAGAAATAATGGAGTATGAGTGGAGCAATCCTAAAAAGTGCCACCCCAGCTAATAACACAATGACATGTGGAATAACATGGATCCATGACTCATTCCCAAGCGTATCCGAGAAGATCCATTGGTATTTTAGTTGGGAAGGGGATTAGGGTCCACCTGTAAGCCACCCCGCGGAAGCACACTCGAAGGGGACCAGGACCAAGTTAGCAAACCCCACTAGACAGCCGATTGTGCCCTAGCACCAAACCCAGTCTTCCTCCAAGTGTTGGCTCCTCATGGCTCTCTAAAGGCGGTAAATACTGATTCACGTGCTAATTGTGGCGGGAACCGCCTCTACTCCGTGTATAAATAGGGGGTGCCTCACTTCTCACACACACCACTCAAGCATTCTCTCTTGTATTACACTGGTTCTCTCTTTGTTTTTAGGGGAGGTTAGGCCGTACAGAGGAGCCTCTAGTCCCAAGTCAAAATTGGGAAAGATATGGCTCATTCATCTATTCTTTTATTTGTGACATTATGCATTATATTAATATCATTAGTCTTTACTTATTCATATACTTGGATAAAGCGTTCCTTGTTTGGTTGTGGAGTCTATGTATGTGTTAGATGTAGATGTTGTTATGATCTAGTCATAATGCCTTTATTATATTATCATAAACATCATACACCATCACTATAGTCTAATAGTCACTACCAGGATTCCGGTTTATTGTGACGAAAAAAATCATTGCAATAGGTCGAAATTCGTCGTGATAGGTTGTTGTCGCAACGAAATAGAACGTCCCGATAGTTTTTCTGACTCGTGGAGATAACAACCGTGGCAATAGGTTATTGCGATGACTTGACATCCGTGGCACATAGTATGGTATTGCGACGTCTCCACGTTCGTTGCAAATAGTATCATATTGCAACGGTTTAACATATTGCGACGATTTAACGTATTGCGACAAAAATATTGGTGTTGCAACAATGTCACATTCGTGGCAAAAAGTATGGTATTGCAACGACTCCATGTTCGTGGCAAATAGTATGGTATTGCAACGGTTTAACGTATTGTGATGATTTAACGTATTGCAATGAAAATAACGGTGTTGCAACAATGCCACATTCGTGGGAAAAAGTATGGTATTGCAACGACTCCACGTTCGTGGCAAATAGTATGGTATTGCAACGGTTTAACGTGTTGCAACGATTTAACGTATTACAACGAAAATAATGGTGTTGCAACGACGCCACATTCATGGCAAAAAGTATGGTATTGCAACGACTCCACGTTCATGGAAAAAAGTATGGTATTGCAATGGTTTAACGTATTGTGACAATTTAATGTATTGCAACGAAAATAATGGTATTGCAACGACTCCACATTTCGGGCAAATAGTATGGTGTTGCAACGGTTTAACGTATTGCGACGATTTAACATATTGAATTGAATAGTACATTATTTGCGATGATTTCACATCTGTGGCGATAAGTACGGTATCACGACGATTTCATTCTCGTGGCTAATAGTATGGTATCGCGACGTTTTCACATTTGCGGCGAATAGTACGGTGTTGCAATGATTTCACATCCGTAGCGAATAGTACGGTATGGCAACGTTTTTACATTCGTGGCAAATGGTATGGTGTTACAATGATTTCACATCCATGGCGAATAGTACAGTATCGTGACGATTTCACACTCGCAGCGAATAATATGGTATCGCAACGTTTTCACATCCGCGGTGAATAGTACGGTATTGCGACAATTTCACACTCGTGGTGAATAATATTGTATCGCGATGTTTTCACATTCGTGGCGAATACTACGATGTTGCAACGATTTCACTTCCGTGGCGAATAGTACCGTATCGCGACGATTTCATACTCGCGGCGAATAATATGGTATCGCGATGATTTCATAGCCGTGGCTAGTAATACGGTATTGCAATGATTTCACGTTCATGGCGAATAGTATGGTATTGCAACGATTTCAAAACCATGGCAACAGTATTGTATTGCAATGATTTCTGATGTGTGGCAATAGGTTCGTAACGCAACATATTCAAATCTGTTGCAACAGGGTCGTAATGCGACGTTCTCTGGGTGGTGGCAATAGCAGTCTAGTGCAACGCTTTTTTGGTCGTAGCCAAATGTTTGTAGTGCAACATTTTATAATTTGTGGCAATAGCTAGCTTCCTATTGCAACAGTTTATTTTCGTCGCAACAATCTGTTAATGTCATGTTTTATAATTAGCGGCACTAGAATCCTAATGCACCAGGTTTGAAAATTAGTGGCAACAAAATCAATTTATTCGCACACGATACGCCTGTCAACTTAACAACAAAAATCCAGCAATTGATGCAACGCTCAAGGACCCTTGCGTCGTTGCGAGACGATGTTATTTACAGTTTTTTCAGTATGCAACATTGCACCCATTAAAATAGCACCGTGACGAGTTGTAGTACTAGGAATAGTTTCTTGAACATCCAGCTTCGACTTGGTGCGAGCAGGATCCTTTTGTGGAGTTTTTGCTAGCCATTGTTGATTTTGCAAACTCTCCATCATTCTGCGCATGTCTGCTAGCTCCTTTTCTTGCCATGCAGAATTGGCTGCCAACTGATCATGTAAAGCCCGGACATCCTGGTTGAGCTGTTCATTTGCCTGGACGAAGCCATCCATCTGGGAGGTCATATGATCATTTCTTCCTTCCAACTCTTGCACCTGAGAGCTGAGGTCTTCATTTCTATTTTGCAAGGATCGAACTTGCTGGTCGAGCTGGTCAGACGTCTGGATACGCAGTCTTTCAGAAACATTAGGTTTAGCCATATAACCACGCCCCCGAAACTGTGTTCCTCCGGAACCGGTTGCGGATATATAAGTAAGCTGGAAGATGTTGTTTGTTTCTTCATCTGGGATTGGGACTCCCAGCTCAGCTTCCTTGACGTTGATTTGGGCACGTGCCTGGGTCTATATACAAAAAGAAAAGTCACATGTACATTGCAAATATTTATTTAAATGGGAACTGTTTGAAGTGTTTCTCACATGTACAGCTTCTGCCTGCTCGTTTGCCCATTGACCGTTCTTCACATGGCTTGCCTCCCGTAGTTCTATGTCATTGGGTTCTTTTCCGGTCTCTGGGTCTCGCTACATCAAATACAAGTAAAATTTGATTGAATGATTGCAGTGAAATGTAAAAGCATGATTTAGTTTTCATACCTTCTCGTAACTAAGTTGGGCGTAGGATTTCGAGCCAAGCAAGTGTTTTGTCTTTTGAGTACTTTGATTTCGTTAATTGGTTCTGCTTATTGACTGCAATTTTAAGAATTAATTTCACAAATGGGTGTTATCAAATAGTTTCTGTAGGATATGAAGGTATTATAAAGCTAGGTGACCTTGAATCGCTCGGACCCAAAATAGTCCATAAGCGCCAACCAATCGGAATCTGCTACGTCAACAGGCTTGTTTTGTATACATTCCTCATCGGTCGAATACTTCTTATATGTTTTATGCAATGTTGATCGCCACCCCTTGTAGCGCTCACCAGCAATCTTCAATATTTTTCTTCTGGTATCATCTGTGTCCTCCAAGTCCCAGGCATTCTGTACATTGTATATCACACTGTTATAAACGTACAAGATGGAGGTCTCTAGAAAAAAATACTTATGTGGGGGTGTCACAACACTAACCAGAATGTCTCTCACTATATCGCTCTTCGGAGTATCGCCAACCTCTGCCCACTTCCTTACACCAGCGAGGGGTGCATTTTTTTGTTGTAATAACAACGTCATCGACAAAGTGCCGCTGATTAGGACCAACTGCAGCACCCAACCTATCGGACCACTGAATTTGTAGCTTCCGATTCTGATCATTCATTCTATTTGCAGATGCTAGATAGCGCAATTTAGCAACCTTAAGTCCTTTAGCCACCCCTCTTCCAAACATCTTTCTTTCTGTTAGTGTCATTAAACGGTAAACGTTTAAAGCAAATTAGCAACTGACCAGGCCTTGTATCATGTACAAATATTGTGAAAGAAGAAGAAGTCTGATGTTTTACCATCTTCAGGACGAGTGCGGCAAATACGAGCGTGGGAACACCGCGTCGCAACAGCATTTTGCTCCATATTGGGCGATGCATCGACTTGTTGACTTCTTTGTTGCTGTTCATACCCTACAATAAGGCATCAGACAGTAGTCAGTGGCGCTACAGCACCCGTAGTACTGCAGGGGATTTTTAGTCCAGCTGCGAAGGCAGTAGCTGGCGATGCTAGAGAAAGAGAGGGTTCGCCAGGTGCTCATCCTCTGCAGTACTGCCGGTTCGGTCTGACCGACATTAGCAGGAGCGCACCTCGAGGCGAATTGGTGGCAGGGCGAGTCAGGGACGTCAGCGGTATTAGCAGGTAGAGGATGCAAGACAGATGAGGCGGGCAGCTTGCGACGTTTAACAAAGCTAGGGTTCGGTCTGGCAGTGCGGTGACCACATTTAAGTCAGAGGATCGACGTCTAGATCACATCGGTGATCTCACGTGACTTATGTTTTTACTGCAGACAATGCAGTAAAGATCCAACGGTGTGATTCCGTTGGATCTTTACTGCATCACGTGCAGTAAAAACGTATAAGTCAGGTGATCTGCGTCCATTGATATCACCCCGGAGCAAGTCTCGAGGCTAGGAGGACAGTGTGGCAGATCTAGGAATTAAATTTAGGTGGATTGCATACTGATATTTTGCTCTTCATGTTAGCATCTCGCCCTAAAGTGCTAGAACGGATACATGAATATAATCTTGCGTTAATTACCAGACATCAGCAATGCATTTGGTAGTGTAAAAAATGGAATTGAGATCATATAAGCAGCAATGAACCCTCATGTACATGCATCTCTAAACTATATGATACTAACATTTCTTAGTGGACAGGGTTAATGATATTGGACTATTTTTCCAGGGTATGCCATGTCATATGGGGCATAGCATGTAGGTACGCCGTAATGGCCAGGGGTTTGCGGGCGGAGGGGTCATCATGGCACGCGAATGATGGGACGTGGAGATGGAGGGAGACACGTCGGGGAGGACAGTGAAGTGACCACCAGTACGGCGTGGGCGCCGGCCGGTACCGGAGTGACCGGCGGCGAAATGGGTTTGCGGGTGGCGGGGTCATCATGACACACGAAGGATGGGACATGGCCATAGTCGAGGGAGACGCATTTCTGAGGACACTGAAGTGAGCAGCAGCAGGGCGTGGTCGCCGATGCCGAGTGGCGGCAGCGAGAGAGCCCAGAGTGCGCGTGTAGGCATCAATAAATCACGCCATCACATATACTCACCAGCAGGGCGTGGGCGCCGGCCGGTGCCGGAGTGACTGGCAGCGACAAGGGTTTGCGGGCGGCGGGGTCATCTTGACACGCGAAGGATGGGACGTGGCGATGGTGGAGGGAGACGTGTCGGGGAGGACACTGAAGTGAGCAGCAGCAAGGTGTGGTCACCAGTGCTGGAGTGGCCGGCGGCGAGAGAGCCCATCGTGCGTGTGTAGGCATCAATAAATCACGCCATCACATATACTGATTAACTGTTAACTGGGACTAGGAAACTACAATCGCAATGCTAAAATATTTAGTAGAGCCCGGTACATATTTATACTCGTAGTACCAGCATGGGATGACGAAACTCGGGGTTCCTGAGCTTCAGGTGCAGCAATATTCTCTGCATACGATGCAAAGGAATTAATGTGTTATAAATATGTGTATTTTGATAGTAAACACATTTATAGTTATACCAGGTGCTTGTTGCCCATCACGTTTACTTGTAGACGACATGACGGTTTGGTGTCTTGTTCCTAAAGTAAAGATATATATAGTAAGTAACAGTGATAACGTCAGATTACATGAGGATGTGTATTTTAGATTGAGCGGTGTGGTTGCTATGAACTGAAAATGTTTGTTTTGAACGGAGGAATTAGAAATGAAGGAGTAGGAAAAAAAACCGTACAATCCGAGAAAGAAAAACAAGAAAAACGTGTATAAACCGTGGGAACTCAAAATCCTAGGAATACAAGTTTGGAACACAGGAATGAGAGTACAACATTGGGAGTGATTGATAAGATAACCCTAGCATCATTTACTTCTAAATCAAGAAATTACATAGTACATGCAATTTTTAATAGTTATCTTTCCTGACATGGAAATGTACTAGAAATACACACCCTTAAACTGTCGGAGCGACATTTATTTTGGGGCAGAGGTGTAGTGTATTTTATATATGGAAACAAGTAGAATGCAATCAGATGCTAGGGTAAAATAAAAAGATGAATCGACTGTAGGATGCAGATCTAACGATTGAGGATAGTTGATTGCACGATTGCACCATTAATGTAGACATTCATAAAACATAAGAGCATATAAGGAGTTGGGACGACAACTAGGAATGAACTGGCTGCAGCTGTTGGGACGACAACTAAAGTGATAAGGAGGGAGTAGCTCAATAAAAAGACGGCATGGATCGTGTAGAACTTACATAGCACAAAACTGGAGTCCGGGATGTCGCAGGGCGGGGTCGGCGACGAAGAGGATCGGTAGAGCCCGTCAAACTTGGTCGCTCGACGTTGTACCCACAGTCACCACCACCACTCACACGCGAATTTCTTAGGAATGCAAGTTTGGAACACAACACTAAGAGGAGAACATGTGTGCTGGGAATGGAAGCCACTGCGAGATTAGAGGGAGACACACATTTATATTCGTCGTGGATAGCTACAAATGGGCGGGACTGGAATTTTGGGCGCACGGAGTGAAGTTTCAATTGTGAAAATCTCAATTGTGCGCGCCAAGAAGAACAAAAATTTTTTCGAGGGATCGCTACCTGCCGTTCGTCTTTGTTTTCATGGAGATGTAAAAGTTGTCATGTGGTAGTGGGACATTACAAAAAAATACGAACAAAAATATGAATCGCCAAATGTATCATTGTGCTAATGCAAACGACATGCAAATACAGAAGACCCAAGTCCACGAAAGGAGGACGGCAAATCCATGGTCTAGTAAAAGGTAAACAATCAGCATTTTATATATAACATTCATCGCAATGAAATGATAACATATACAGAGTATATACTACTACTACAAAAAAAAACATTTTCCCCTGTGATGTCTAATCTTCAGGCCGTCGATCCAAAGCCACCTGTGATACGAGTATCACAGGTACATACGATATATATATCAACAATATCATCGGATATTAGTTACAATGGATAAAGTACTTTTCATGCACCTGTTGCATCAGGCGATGGACTAGTTAGCAATTTAGTTGATGTAATTTCCTAATCAAGTTAATTATGCATCATGTCTGTTGTTAGATCTATTACTTGTAAGGATAATGTTTACCGGATTTCATTCATTCAGCCACAAGAAATATAGATGGTCCCAAGTTACAAACATATAGGAGATGTTTTCGCTAAAAGAAGTTTTTCGATACTGCATATATAGAACACATTGTTCATGAACATAAAGACATATTTCATGAACAAACAAGTAATAGGAAAACACGTAGTAGACAGCAAGAGCAAAATAAACTACACCTAATACTACTCTACTCAAAGATCACGAAATAGACAAACTACTCCTAATACTACTCTACTGGGAGAAAACCACATCCTCCTCCTCCGCCGGTGCTGCCTCCTCTGCCTCCACCGCCGGTGCCTCCTCCTCCTCCTCCTCCTCCTTCGCCGCTGCCGCCGCTGTTGCCGCCTCCGCCTCCGCCTCTGCCGCCGCTGCCGCCTTCTCCTGCTCCTCCTCTACCGCTGCCGCCGCCTCCATAGCCACGTCCACCTCCGCCTCAAGAGACGCCTCCTGCTCCGCCTCCTCCGCTGCCGCCGCTGTCCATGCTGCCTCATACTCCTCAACCTTCATCACAGTCTGAAGCTCCCCGACGACGCGGTGCTTAATCTTCAGGAGGCCCCCTACCCCAGCAACCTTCGCGATCATCTCTGGAGGGCGTCGAGACGACCGACCACAGTCATCAACCCATAGTAGTAGTGGCCCGCGGTGTCCATGATCGTGTAGAGGGGAAGGGTCCATGCCCGCGGTGTCCATGCCTGTGGAAACAGAGAAGGAGGTTCGAAGGACATCGATGGCCTAGAGCGCTTCAGCGCAGGGCTACGCATTTGTGTGGCGACGGAGGTGCAGAGAAAGAGCAAGAGGTGGTCGATAGTGGCGGGGGGAGAAGTTTAGAGGCTAGGATCTAAGGAGTGGTGCGGCGGAGAAGCAAGAGGACGGTGAGCATTTATAGCGGGTCATCATCTAAGCGGGTGTGTCGAGATGATCGGATGCTAGAGGAAACTGCGCTTAATTACGAACCGATCGGTGGCCCCGATTTCCTCGAAACCGCGGTTTGCATCCTCTCGGTCCCAACGGCTCGACTCGTCCCATTAGGAGTAAATTTACACGCGGGGAAAAACAATTTTTTTGTTATATAAAAAAAATCCGTCCGTACATGCCTAAGCCAACTTCGTGACCGCGCGTCCGTGCCAGCGGACGCCTTGCAGCGAACATGGGCCTAGTCCTGCACGCATTACTTTTTTCATTCGGATTTTTAACTACAACTGTGCGCCATGCCTTATAATGTCGGTGCACCGACCTCAACTTTCCGTGGTGGGACTAATCCTTCGCACCTGTTCCATATGTTCTTTTCTTTTGTCTGTTGTCTAATACTATTTCTGTTCTATGTTCAACATGCATGTGCGACCTCGATCCACAATCATGTTTCATGATGTTATACGTGTGTTTTCTCTTTTTGTTGAAAGATCGTCATGTACTGTTTGAGGTATATATATATGAATGCATGTTAGTGTTGTTAAACATGACCGAGGTGTTTTAATTCTAGCTATGTCTAACATGCACGGACCGCAAACATGATCAACCAATTACACTACGTAAGAAACCCAAATAGGAGACAACGATGGGCGACAGATCGGATGTCCATCGATCACAAAGTGATGCAAGACACGCTTAAAGTCATTGTTTGTCTCCTTTAGCTTTGCAATTACAAATCGAGACGAGATTCAAACCCTAAGATCTTTTGTTTTTGTCCAATTTGTTCGGTTCACTTGTGACAAATTAACACATCACTAAACTTAGAGCACATTCACTTGATTGAAATCCAGAAATTCTAACACACCAGTATTCATTGACACGAATGAATACATATATATTACAAAACACAAGAAATATGTACAAGAACAGAATTGAAGCTAAACATGTACAAGAACTCCTAAAACTACAAAAGAAATATGTACAAGAACTCCTAAAACTACTCTGCCGGCCTCACCTCCTCCGCCCTCTCCCCCAACTTCTCAAACCACGACAAGCGTTCCTCCTCGTCGACGTCGTCGTCGTCGTCGTCGTCGTGGTGGTGGTCACCGCCGTCGTCGCCGTCGTCATCATCGTTGTCATCATCGTCGTCATCGTCGTCGTCATCATCATCGTCATCATCGTCGTCCTCCTCCTCCTCCTCCTCCTCCTCCTCCTCCTCCTCCGATGACGACGACGACGACGATGACGATGCAGCAGGAGAGTGGGTCGGCTGCTCCGACTGAGCCCATTGCTACGGCTGCACCGGTGGCTCCGGCTGCACCGGCGGTGGAACCCCGCCGTGACGGAAGTTCCTCTCCATCGCCGCCACCAGGGCACTACGGCCCTCGGCGCCGAGCTCCTGGGCCATCGTCCCAGACAAGATGTCCAGGCGATCGGCCACACCCGTGAGGGCGTAGAGGTAGCGGCCGGTGGTATCCATTCCCGATAACTCGGGAAGGGTACCAAGACCCAAGGCATCCAAGGCCCGAGACATATTGTTGTACGCCTCTCACGCCAGAATGAGGTGATGGTCGTCATTCACCCTCTCGGGGGAGCTGCAGCATATCCGCTTGCAGGATGGCTGCCTCAGCGGGCTAGGAGGCGGAAGGTTGGCCATGGTTGTGGTGGTTCGTCGGCGCCGGGCTAGGAGGTGGAACGATGGAAGATGAAGAAAGGAGTGCAAAAGTTCTATGCTTGTACATAACCGACAACGCGCCTTATATATGGTCTGTGCAGAGTAGACGGGGGAGGGGTTCGTTTCCCGCGCATTGAACTCTTTGCAGACCTTGTGCGGCGCAATTAAACCACTGTCGAAGACAATCTTCAGAGATCCTTCCGTCTCTCTTGTATCCATGTGGAACATCGCGCACGCGTCCCTGCACCACGGCTTCTTAACTTCTCCGCAGACCTCGTGTGGCGCATCAGCTACTTTGCGCACTGGAAAGGCCAGCGGTGAGATCTCCGGCGAGCCCCGCCACGGCGGCGCCGCGCGCATGCCCTCGGCGCTAGGAGGAAGAAAGGGCCTATGATGTTGGTTTTCTTGTTTCGTGATGTTGTTTTTCTTGTTTTGTAGTACTATTGTTTTATGTTAATGAACTCAATGTCATTGTTCCTCTGTCCCATCTGTTATTTTGTTTTCTATCTGTTATTTAATGAACTATCGGTTCTATATATTTGTATTCTCTGTTAATGAACGACCGTCGCATACGTGTGTTTTTTTGTTGTCAAAGTTGGATTTGATAGGATCATCCATGTTTTTGTATACTAGATCTCGATCCATGCTAGTTGATGTTTCATTAGATGTACGACGATCAAAAAGTTTTTGTTTCGTAGGTTGGATTGGACCATCCATGTTGATATTTCATATGATAATATTTATTTATATATTAATTCTTTATTTTAGTAATGTATATTAATAATATACAAATAATAAATATGATGATCGTTTTTTCAACAAAAAGAGAAAACACTTGTATAACACCATCAATTTAACATGCATGTTACACATAGAACACAAATACGGAGTACATAGTTCATTAGACAACAGACAGAGAAGAAAATAACATATGAAATAGACGAACAACATTGAGGTCAGTAACATAGAACATTACAAAACAAGAGAAATGTCATCATGAAACAAGAAATTCAACATCAAAAATCCTCATCAACAAGTGATCAATCATGCGTGAAACATGATGGAGACCTCGCTGGCTCTCTTTCAAAAGCATGCATGCATGTCCGGCCATCATACATGATCACGACAAAGCATTAATGCTTGGATAGTCGGACGTGTGGTGTACACGTGCTAATTTTATCTTATGCCGATGGGACGCGTCGAGCCGTTGGGACCGTGCAGCATATATATCTGCCTGTGATAATTTTCTTATCAGAGGCGGGTCTTGCAACATAACTAACCGCCTGTGATAATGGTGTTATCACAGACGGATGTTTACCTACATCAAGCCGCCTGTGAAGACATTTTACCATAGCCAGTTTCTACCATAACAGTAACCGCCTGAGATAATTAGGTTATCACAGATGGTTCTTTACTTGTACCTAGCCGTCTGTGATAATTGTTTTTCAAAGACATGCCTAGCCGCTGGTTAATAACCGCCTGTGATAAGGTATAACCTATGCAGTACTACTGCTATTATTTCTAATTTCCAGGTCAATTCAATATAATCACAGAACAAAAATCAATAATATCATCACAGAACAAAAGTCAACAATAGTATCATCACATAAGTCAATTTCACTAAAACAATATACATATGTACAAGTTACAGATACAATTCATCTCAAAGTTTACAAGTTTTCACTAAAAACTGTTTCTATTGGCATAGTCGCAAAGTTCTGGCACATCAGCTGCTGCTCCATCCTCATCAAAGAACTCCCCTATTTTGTGCAAAATTTCGTGACGAATGAATTGACAGAGTTCAGCAGCAATCCTGTCGGCACCTCCACTAGGAATACTTCTACAAACTGGCCATTCTTCGTTCAGATTCTTCATGTGCTGCAATATAACACATAATAAGGTTTAGAATGTATTGGTTTGAACAATCTCAAAGTATAGATCAAAGTGAGAGTATACAGGAATTTATTTGGTATTTTTAGAGCAGTTGTACCATGAGCAATTGAATTTTGAAGTTGGAATCAAAATATGAAAATAATGTTTCTGGTAATATTGAACAACAGAGAATATAAGTATTAAACTATGCTAGCTACAATGAAAATGAAATACAAAAGTAAGAAAATAAGGTATCGACATTAAGGATAACTTACATCCTCACGATTCACTCTATGTACGCCGGCGGTCCGAAGAAGCTCGCATACATAATACCCGCATAAGACACTCCCAGCGGGCTGCTTCGGACAAGCATAATACGTTTTAATGTCCAATGCATTCGTATTGGAAGGTCTCTCACCACCAAGCCATTCCGCGTAAAACCGCCAAGCGCTGTAATACAAAAAATGTCATATAAAACTTGTCAACACATTCTAAATGTGGGTAAATTAAAATTATTGAATAAACGTACAATTTCAAAATGGAAAGGAAATCTTTGTAACGATCTGGTGAGAAATCGGCCGAGTCCAAGACTGTTGCCATTCCCTGCGATGGCTTGATGAAGATCATTATGTAGTGATTACTGCAAACATACAAACACACGTGTTAACAATTACCAATAATTGCTATTTCAATGTCATGTGTCGAACTTACTCGAAGTGGTACGGAGCCTTTACGAGGTCCTTGCCTTCTCTGACAAAGTTAAACATCGCATATCCTATGTAAACTGCAACTTCTGTCCTTTTATCCTTCTTAAGTTTTGCGATTGCTTTTTCAAAATCTTTTTTTCATGTGTTTGAACTGTGCCGAGTCTCGATCCGCCTGGACGTCGAATAGCACCTTTGCAATCCTAGTAGGGTCATGGATACCTGTCTTGCGGTCCAACTTTTCATTATCCATGTATTGCATCCTATTGAAGATGTCCAGAATTGTTATAATCTCATGAAATGCAAATGCATGTAGTAAGAAAAGCAAATACGAAATATTAGAGCACTTACAAGCATCAGACGAGCAACAAGTTGATTTTGAGCTTGCCCTGATGGAAAAGGGCACGCAGCTCTTCAAATAAAATAAATCGTCTATCCACTCCAGTGCTCCAGAATGCTTCATTTGGAATACAAAATATGAAGCAATTAAGACCATAATTTGTGCTAGACAGGATGTACCACTCATGCATTCTTCTGAGCTGGACAGGTTGTTTGCTAAGTTGTACGGATGTCATGAACGGCTTCCCATTCTCAAATTCAGGAGGAACATCCTCAAGCTTGTATATTGGAACTCCTGGTTTAACTAAAGCCGTCCGCCGATTATACATGACACAGTCTTCTTCCCACTCCTCGATATCTCCTAATGATGGCTCAAGAGAAGAACGAGATGCACTCGATTTTATAATATTTTCCTTCATAGTTTCCAAATATTTTGACACTTCTGATGAAGGTTTCTGATTTTCGTATGAGGTAACTTTGATAGGCACTGATGATCGAGGAGTAGTCGTCGTAAGTTGGACACTGGCTTGTTGTTGAACTTGTTGTTCAACTGATTGCTCTTTACTCCCAACAGTTGGCTCTAGTACTACTTCAAGTTGTTGCTCAACTGGTTGCTCTTTACTAGCAACAGCTTGCTCTGGTACTGCTTGAAGCTGTTGTCCAACAAGTTGCTCTTGGATATCATCCTTACTGAGACATAGGGGGAGTGGATCTTCCTGGACTGGGAGTGGATCTTCATGCACTTTCGCCTTAGAAGATGGGGTTGCAGTATTTGGAGATGCGACGGGGCTAGAAATTGGCTCATCATCCAACACGATATCGCATCGGTGCCAAAGGATTAATTGGTTGACAGCCTACCCCAGAGTCACGATCCCCTCAGGTGTGATGTGGTCTATTTCATAATCTTCATAATCATTATCAATGATCTGAAGAACTTGCACCACAGCATAATACAACGGAAGTGGATTACTGTTGAAGTCACGATCAGGCTTTGCCATAGCAGTGGGAACCTGTTTGGTTTTGTTCCCTGCTCTGCCTATCGGGGCAAGAAGACGACAAGATTTGTCGTTAGCAATATCATCGACAGGGAACTTATGGGTTGACCCTGAGCCTGGCACGGAACTAACGCTGCTAGGGTAGGCAGTTGGAGATACTAATTGCTCCTTTTGCATCGGAACCATCACTGTACTTGGTGCCATTAATTGTCCCGATTGTCTAAGTTGTTCCATTATTTCTTGCATGTTTTCTTTGACCTTTTGAACAATCGTTTCATCAAGTGTTTTTTTTAAAATTCTCACATCTTCTATATGTGTCTTTATCTTTAGGGAAACCATCTAGCCAAGACATTTGAGAAGAGACCGCTCGAACCCGTCCGCTGTGTTCAGGGTTTCCTAAGATAGCGGTAAGTTGGTCATTCTCCCTCTTTGGCTTGAAGAGACCCTTCTGTTGCTTTTCAATTACTTCTTTCATTTTATCCTCTACTTCATTCAGAGAGTCGGACTTTTCAAGTTTGCCCTCGCTGGTCAAACCTGACCGAGCAAAGACCCAGCGCTGAGTTTGCTCATCGCACCCTTCTAATGGGTGAGGATTGCCCTTACTGGTAATTTTGTCTAATATCTTATTCCATTTCTAGACTTTGGGGGCATATCCGGCAGACCCCAAGCGATGATGGTATTTGTTCTTTTTTGCAAGCTCTGACCTAGTTGCACTTAGAGCTTTAGCATAAGGTGTGCTCTTTTGACGAACAAACTCTTGCCACTGAGCTTGTGTGATTTTTCCCATCTTCCTCGGGCTAGGGACCTTATCGGCCTTAACATAAGCATTCATTTCACTTTTCCAGCATCAAAACTTCTTGCCAGGAGAGACCAATGTTGCTTTCTTTACAGCTTCTTCTGTGCCTTTCGGGAACTTGAATTGTTTCTTTATCCTTTCCCACAACTCATTCTTGGTCTGCTCGGGTAATTTCCCCCAATTCTCGGTTGTGATCGGCACAACCTCCCTAACAAGAAAACCGCATGCATTACGATACTTGGTAACTGAATCCAGTGGTTCTTGGGGAAGCCCACCTGGACCGACCCTTGTTATGTACATTATGCGGTCCAATGGACCCTTATTGGGACCTCGTTGCCCTCGTTTCCGCTTGACTGAAGTTGAGGATTCATCCATTGGAGAACCTTCTGCGGTTTTAGGAGCCTATGTCACCTCATTGTCTTCGCGATTAATCTAGGTAGAAAAAAATTATAAGACTTCGTATACTTGACAACCAACATTAACTTGAACTGCTGAAGTTAAGATTCGTGATCCATACCTCGTCGGCAGGATCATATTCTGGGTCTAGATCCACTGAAGTCTTTTTAATTTTTATATTCGGAAAAGGATCCCATGGACCGTGATAGGAGCCTGAACTGTTGGAGGCAGTAAACTCCATATTGTCTTCTTTATTGTTACTACCAGGACGAGTCTTCTTAGGGCTTTCCATGCTAGAACTAATAAGACAAAAAATCTAATAAATGGCATATTAACTCTACATGATGTGTTGCATGAAGAAAATGATGGAAGCATTCTAGGATTTGATAAGGTATTCTAGGGTTTAAGGCGACTGACCAAAAGGTTCCTATACATTGCGAGGGTGATAAGCATGTTAAAGTTGCTCACCAGCAATGGCAATTTTATCTTCTTATTCTAAATAGGCTAGCTTCGTTCAGAGTGGCGACCACGTTCTAGTGGTTTACTAGGCGGTTCCTAGCTTCGGACCTATAATTGATCAAGCAAGGGACAAAAAACAAATCCTCCAGCCTTTTTCTAGTATCAAGAATCGCAAAGTGAGGCACTTGGATTTGGATGGTGAGGTGAGGCGGGGCGAGGTAGCTGTACGAGAGAAGATACACTCTTTTTCAGTGATGAGGACGTACCTGGAAGTGACGAGGGCGAAGCTCGGTGGCGACGGCGAAGCTCGGCGGCGTACCTGGAAGTGACGAGGGCGAACACTTGGCGGCAAACGAAATTTCGGCAGCCTAACGGTGTCTAAGTGTTTCGCCCGGGTTAGGTTTTTCCTACGCTGCCAAGGGGTATATATAAACTCCAATTTTCTCAGACGGATTTTAAGTACCAACCACCTAAGAAGATGGTTACCTCAGGCGGGTTTTACTTACCAACCGCCTGAGAAGATATTTACTTCTTCTTAATTAATATTCTTTATTAAATGTGGGTCCTTTAAAAAGGCAAAATTCCACTTTCTTGTTATATTATTGATATGTAAAGGTTACCATTAAATTTCACTTCATAAATCATTTGAAATTGGTCAGAACATAAAAAACATACAACAAATGCTATTTTTCATTTTTCTATCTTGATGAATATAATGTCTTTTCATTTATTTTTTCAGTGGACATTTTTACTCATCATACCAACCCCAATGAATTTTTTCAGAATTATTTAAATTTTTTTGAATCAATGTGTGTTCATAATTTGATGAACTCCTACATAAAGACCCCTCACCAACCGCCTGTGATGACGTGTCGACGACTGTGCGCGACCTTTCTTTACCCCGAGGCACGACCTTTCAATGCGCGGTAAACCAACTGCTCCATCTTCCACTCCGCGTAGCCTTAAAGATGCGCTATCACCCGTTAGTTCTCCACAAGCGTGTCGCTCACCTTGAATCCTCTTTTTTTCTTCGTCTTCCTCCGCTCCGACCACCCAACACCACTATGACCGACCTTCCGCCGCCAAGCCCTCCGAGGGAGCCACCTTGCAAGAAACCATGTTGCAGCTCCCCCGAGAGGATCAACACCCAACAGCGCCTCCTCAAGGCGCGGGAGGCGTACAACAATATGTCTTGCACCATGAGTGCCTTGGGGCTAGGTACCCTTCCAGAGTATCCTGGAATGGGTACCATCGGCCACTACCTCTACGCCCTCACGGGGGTGGCTGATCGTCTCGACATTCTGTTCGCAAAGATGGCCAGGTTCTTGGCCCCGAGGGCCGCAGAACTTTGGTGGAGGCGAAGGATAGTAACCTCGGGGTTGCAGCGCCGGTGCAGCCGGTGCAACCGGTCCTGTCTCTTATTGCACCAGCGCTAGAGTCGCCGCCGGAGGACGAGGAGGAGGAGGAAAAGGAGTAGGAGTAGGAGTAGGAGTAGGATTTAATTAGTTTTTCTTTGTTTTTTTTAGTTGCTTCATTTTTGTAAATATTGTTAATGAATGAAATCTATCTTTGTTCATCTGTGTGATTGAATATTACTTGTGTATCTTGTTTGTTCTTGTGTGTTTTTGTGTAAATATTGTGTATCTTGTGTGTTCTTTTGTGAGATTTGTGATTGAATATTGTTAATGAATGAGTATCTTGTTTTTCATTTTTCTATCTTGATGAATATAATGCCTTTTTCATTTATTTTTTCAGTGGACATTTTTACTCATCATACCAACCTCTATGAATTTTTTCATATTTTTTTAAATTTTTTTGAATCAATGTGTGTTCATAATTTGATGAATGCCTCATATGTATAGGACAATTTAGTTAGAATGATGGATAATTTGAAGTTTGACATGTTGGAATGGTTTTAAAAAAAATTAACAAAATTCATACATGCATAAATGATACAAATATGTTTATACAAACAAATTTGAGTGAAGGATCTTTTTTTATGAGATACACAAATGTGAATAATATGTGAGTAGAAATTAATTTGATATTTACCAAAACATTACAATGTCAGCTATACAAGTTTTAAAATAATTTGTTCAGGTAGTAGACGTTTATTTTATACAAATGTAGAACAAAGAATCATCGAATTTGGACACAATTTGCAGAATATAAACATGTTTGAGTATTTATATTGGAATCTAAATAAAAAAGAAGCAAGGGCTAAGAAAACTGAAGAACAGTATCGGGCATTATCTCAGATGGTTGGTAAGTAATACCCGCCTGAGATAAAAATCTTCTCAGGCGGTTATTAAATACCAACCGCCTGTGAAGATATTTACTTCTTCTTAATTAATATTCTTGATTAAATGTGGGTCCCTTAAAAAGGCAAAATTCCACTTTCATGTAATATTATTGATAAGTAAAGGTTACCATTAAATTTCACTTCATAAATCTTTTGAAATTGGTCAGAACATAAAAAACATACAACAAACGCTATTTTTCATTTTTCTATCTTGATGTATATAATGCCTTTTTCATTTATTTTTCAGTGGACATTTTTACTCATCATACCAACCTCTATGAATTTTTTCAGATTTTTTTAAATTTTTGTGAATCAATGTGTGTTCATAATTTGATGAATGCCTCATATGTATAGGAGCATTTAGTTAGAATGATGGATAATTTGAAGTTTGACATGTTGGAATGCTTTTAAAAAAAATAACAAAATTCATACATGCATAAATGATACAAATATGTTTATACAAACAAATTTGAGTGAAGGATCTTTTTTTTATGAGATACACAAATGTGAATAATATGTGAGTATAAATTAATTTGATATTTACCAAAACATTACAATGTCAGCTATACAAGTTTTAAAATATTTTGTTCAGGTGGTAGACATTAATTTTATACAAATGTAGAACAAAGAATCATCGAATTTGGACACAATTTGCAGAATATAAACATGTTTGAGTATTTATATTGGAATCTAAATAAAAAAGAAGCAAGAGATAAGAAAACTGAAGAGGAGTATCGAGCATTATCTCAGACAGTTGGTAAGTAATACCTGCTTGAGATAAACATCTTCTCAGGCGGTTATTAAATACCAACCGCCTTTGAAGATATTTAATTTTTCTTAACTAATATTCTTGATTAAATGTGGGTCCCTGAAAAAGGCAAAATTCCACTTTCATGTAATATTATTGATAAGTAAAGGTTACCATTAAATTTCACTTCATAAATCTTTTAAAATTGGTCAGAACATAGAAACATACAACAAATGCTATTTTTCATTTTTCTATGTTGATGAATATAATGTATTTTTCATTTATTTTTCAGTGGACATTTTTACTCATCATACCAACCTCTATGAATTTTTTCAGATTTTTTTAAATTTTTGTGAATCAATGTGTGTTCATAATTTGATGAATGCCTCATATGTATATGAGTATTTAGTTAGAATGATGGATAATTTGAAGTTTGTCGGCAGTTGAGAACCGGCAGATCTCCCTACACTACTAAAGTGATAGGGGAGTTTGATGTTCGGTGTGGGCGCGCGGAGATTCAAGAAGGTGAGTAAGAATTGAAACAGGAGACACAAGAATTTACGTGGTTCGAGCCGCCTGAGCGTAATACCCTACTCCACGGATGTGTTGGTGTTGTATTAGCAGTATGAGCTTGTGATGAGCGTATGAGGCGTGTGTCCCGTAACGTGTCGTCGGCCTGTCCTTTTATAGTACAAGGGCAGGCCGTTACAAATTAACCTGGCTCGACATGTGGCCCCGGCGGTTATTAGTATTGATACACGTTTAATTGTACTTAATGACCCTGCAACGGGCTTTGATAGCACCGTTACTGGTGTTAAGATCGTCCGTTTGAGTGTCATTAATATAGTATTAATGACACTTAATCGGGTCTTGAAGTCCTTGATTCCCCTTTGAAGATCCGGAGCCGTTGCGGGGTCTTCCGGAGGTTAGGGGTTGAAGATCTGTCGGTTGGACACGTGGTAGCTCCGGGGCATACTGTGGGAAACAGGTAGCTCCGAAGCTACCTGACACGTGTCAGGTTCGGAGCTTCTCTCGGTCTGGGGTTAAGTCCGGAGGTGCCATTTCGGTACATGGCCCGGAGCTTCCCCCTTGTGGGCGGTAGCTCCGGTTTGGTAGTACACGTGGCGAGCTAGGGATTAACCATGTTGGAGAAGCGGGTCCGTTTATGTCTGACATGTGGGCCCCTGAGGGTCTTCAAATCAAGTAGATGACTTTCCTTTGAGATCTTTGTAACCTCAAGGGGTGTACGGTTTCTAGGGTACCGACAAAGTTTGACATGTTGGAATGGTTTTAAAAAAAATTAACAAAATTCATATATGTATAAATGATACAAATATGTTCATACAAACAAATTTGAGTGAAGGATCTTTTTTTTATGGGATACACAAATGTAAATAATATGTGAGTAGAAATTAATTTGATATTTACCAAAACATTACAATGTCAGCTATACAAGTTTTAAAATATTTTGTTCAGGTGGTAGACGTTTATTTTATACAAATGTAGAACAAAGAATCATCGAATTTGGACACAATTTGCAGAATATAAACATGTTTGAGTATTTATATTGGAATCTAAATAAAAAAGAAGCAAGGGCTAAGAAAACTGAAGAACAGTATCGGGCATTATCTCAGATGGTTGGTAATTAATACCCGCCTGAGATAAAAATCTTCTCAGGCGGTTATTAAATACCAACCGCCTGTGAAGATATTTACTTCTTCTTAATTAATATTCTTGATTAAATGTGGGTCCCTTAAAAAGGCAAAATTCCACTTTCATGTAATATTATTGATAAGTAAAGGTTACCATTAAATTTCACTTCATAAATCATTTGAAATTGGTCAGAACATAAAAAACATACAACAAACGCTATTTTTCATTTTTCTATCTTGATGAATATAATGCCTTTTTCATTTATTTTTTCAGTGGACATTTTTAGTCATCATACCAACCTCTATGAATTTTTTCAGATTTTTTTAAATTTTTTTGAATCAATGTGTGTTCATAATTTGATGAATGCCTCATATGTATAGGAGCATTTAGTTAGAATGATGGATAATTTGAAGTTTGACATGTTGGAATGCTTTTTAAAAAAATTAACAAAATTCATACATGCATAAATGATACAAATATGTTTATACAAACAAATTTGAGTGAAGGATCTTTTTTATGAGATACACAAATGTGAATAATATGTGAGTAGAAATTAATTTGATATTTACCAAAACATTACAATGTCAGCTATACAAGTTTTAAAATAATTTGTTCAGGTGGTAGACGTTTATTTTATACAAGTGTAGAACAAAGAATCATCGAATTTGGACACAATTTGCAGAATATAAACATGTTTGAGTATTTATATTGGAATCTAAATAAAAAAGAAGCAAGGGCTAAGAAAACCGAAGAACAGTATCGGGCATTATCTCAGATGGTTGGTAAGTAATACCCGCCTGAGATAAAAATCTTCTCAGGCGGTTATTAAATACCAACCGCCTGTGAAGATATTTACTTCTTCTTAATTAATATTCTTGATTAAATGTGGGTCCCTTAAAAAGGCAAAATTCCACTTTCATGTAATATTATTGATAAGTAAAGGTTACCATTAAATTTCACTTCATAAGTCTTTTGAAATTGGTCAAAACATAAAAAACATACAACAAACGCTATTTTTCATTTTTCTATCTTGATGTATATAATGCCTTTTTAATTTATTTTTTCAGTGGACATTTTTACTCATCATACCAACCTCTATGAATTTTTTCAGATTTTTTTAAATTTTTTTGAATCAATGTGTGTTCATAATTTGATGAATGCCTCATATGTATAGGAGCATTTAGTTAGAATGATGGATAATTTGAAGTTTGACATGTTGGAATGCTTTTAAAAAAATAACAAAATTCATACATGCATAAATGATACAAATATGTTTATACAAACAAATTTGAGTGAAGGATCTTTTTTTTATGAGATACACAAATGTGAATAATATGTGAGTATAAATTAATTTGATATTTACCAAAACATTACAATGTCAGCTATACAAGTTTTAAAATATTTTGTTCAGGTGGTAGACGTTAATTTTATACAAATGTAGAACAAAGAATCATCGAATTTGGACACAATTTGCAGAATATAAACATGTTTGAGTATTTATATTGGAATCTAAATAAAAAAGAAGCAAGGGATAAGAAAACTGAAGAGGAGTATCGAGCATTATCTCAGACAGTTGGTAAGTAATACCTGCTTGAGATAAACATCTTCTCAGGCGGTTATTAAATACCAACCGCCTTTGAAGATATTTAATTTTTCTTAATTAATATTCTTGATTAAATGTGGGTCCCTGAAAAAGGCAAAATTCCACTTTCATGTAATATTATTGATAAGTAAAGGTTACCATTAAATTTTACTTCATAAATCTTTTAAAATTGGTCAGAACATAAAAACATACAACAAATGCTATTTTTCATTTTTCTATGTTGATGAATATAATGTATTTTTCATTTATTTTTCAGTGGACATTTTTACTCATCATACCAACCTCTATGAATTTTTTCAGATTTTTTTAAATTTTTTTGAATCAATGTGTGTTCATAATTTGATGAATGCCTCATATGTATATGAGCATTTAGTTAGAATGATGGATAATTTGAAGTTTGTCGGCAGTTGAGAACCGGCAGATCTCCCTACACTACTAAAGTGATAGGGGAGTTTGATGTTCGGTGTGGGCGCGCGGAGATTCAAGAAGGTGAGTAAGAATTGAAACAGGAGACACAAGAATTTACGTGGTTCGAGCCGCCTGAGCGTAATACCCTACTCCACGGATGTGTTGGTGTTGTATTAGCAGTATGAGCTTGTGATGAGCGTATGAGGCGTGTGTCCCGTAACGTGTCGTCGGCCTGTCCTTTTATAGTACAAGGGCAGGCCGTTACAAATTAACCTGGCTCGACATGTGGCCCCGGCGGTTATTAGTATTGATACACGTTTAATTGTACTTAATGACCCTGCAACGGGCTTTGACAGCACCGTTACCGGTGTTAAGATCGTCCGTTTGAGTGTCATTAATATAGTATTAATGACACTTAATCGGGTCTTGAAGTCCTTGATTCCCCTTTGAAGATCCGGAGCCGTTGCGGGGTCTTCCGGAGGTTAGGGGTTGAAGATCTGTCGGTTGGACACGTGGTAGCTCCGGGGCATACTGTGGGAAACAGGTAGCTCCGAAGCTACCTGACACGTGTCAGGTTCGGAGCTTCTCTCAGTCTGGAGTTAAGTCCGGAGGTGCCATTTCGGTACATGGCCCGGAGCTTCCCCCTTGTGGGCGGTAGCTCCGGTTTGGTAGTACACGTGGCGAGCTAGGGATTAACCATGTTGGAGAAGCGGGTCCGTTTATGTCTGACATGTGGGCCCCTGAGGGTCTTCAAACCAAGTAGATGACTTTCCTTTGAGATCTTTGTAACCTCAAGGGGTGTACGGTTTCTAGGGTACCGACAAAGTTTGACATGTTGGAATGGTTTTAAAAAAATTAACAAAATTCATATATGTATAAATGATACAAATATGTTCATAAAAACAAATTTGAGTGAAGGATCTTTTTTTTATGGGATACACAAATGTAAATAATATGTGAGTAGAAATTAATTTGATATTTACCAAAACATTACAATGTCAGCTATACAAGTTTTAAAATATTTTGTTCAGGTGGTAGACGTTTATTTTATACAAATGTAGAACAAAGAATCATCGAATTTGGACACAATTTGCAGAATATAAACATGTTTGAGTATTTATATTGGAATCTAAATAAAAAAGAAGCAAGGGCTAAGAAAACTGAAGAACAGTATCGGGCATTATCTCAGATGGTTGGTAAGTAATACCCGCCTGAGATAAAAATCTTCCCAGGCGGTTATTAAATACCAACCGCCTGTGGAGATATTTACTTCTTCTTAATTAATATTCTTGATTAAATGTGGGTCCCTTAAAAAGGCAAAATTCCACTTTCATGTAATATTATTGATAAGTAAAGGTTACCATTAAATTTCACTTCATAAATCTTTTGAAATTGGTCAGAACATAAAAAACATACAACAAACACTATTTTTCATTTTTCTATCTAGATGAATATAATGCCTTTTTCATTTATTTTTTCAGTGGACATTTTTAGTCATCATACCAACCTCTATGAATTTTTTTAGATTTTTTTAAATTTTTTTGAATCAATGTGTGTTCATAATTTGATGAATGCCTCATATGTATAGGAGCATTTAGTTAGAATGATGGATAATTTGAAGTTTGACATGTTGGAATGCTTTTTAAAAAAATTAACAAAATTCATACATGCATAAATGATACAAATATGTTTATACAAACAAATTTGAGTGAAGGATCTTTTTTTATGAGATACACAAATGTGAATAATATGTGAGTAGAAATTAATTTGATATTTACCAAAACATTACAATGTCAGCTATACAAGTTTTAAAATATTTTGTTCAGGTGGTAGACGTTTATTTTATAAAAATGTAGAACAAAGAATCATCGAATTTGGACACAATTTGCAGAATATAAACATGTTTGAGTATTTATATTGGAATCTAAATAAAAAAGAAGCAAGGGCTAAGAAAACTGAAGAACAGTATCGGGCATTATCTCAGATGGTTGGTAAGTAATACCCGCCTGAGATAAAAATCTTCTCATGCGGTTATTAAATACCAACCGCCTGTGAAGATATTTACTTCTTCTTAATTAATATTCTTGATTAAATGTGGGTCCCTTAAAAAGGCAAAATTCCACTTTCATGTAATATTATTGATAAGTAAAGGTTACCATTAAATTTCACTTCATAAATCTTTTGAAATTGGTCAGAACATAAAAAACATACAACAAACGCTATTTTTCATTTTTCTATCTTGATGAATATAATGCCTTTTTCATTTATTTTTTCAGTGGACATTTTTAGTCATCATACCAACCTCTATGAATTTTTTCAGATTTTTTTAAATTTTTTTGAATCAATGTGTGTTCATAATTTGATGAATGCCTCATATGTATAGGAGCATTTAGTTAGAATGATGGATAATTTGAAGTTTGACATGTTGGAATGCTTTTTAAAAAAATTAACAAAATTCATACATGCATAAATGATACAAATATGTTTATACAAACAAATTTGAGTGAAGGATCTTTTTTTATGAGATACACAAATGTGAATAATATGTGAGTAGAAATTAATTTGATATTTACCAAAACATTACAATGTCAGCTATACAAGTTTTAAAATATTTTGTTCAGGTGGTAGACGTTAATTTTATACAAGTGTAGAACAAAGAATCATCGAATTTGGACACAATTTGCAGAATATAAACATGTTTGAGTATTTATATTGGAATCTAAATAAAAAAGAAGCAAGGGATAAGAAAACTGAAGAACAGTATCGAGCATTATCTCAGACAGTTGGTAAGTAATACCTGCTTGAGATAAACATCTTCTCAGGCGGTTATTAAATACCAACCGCCTTTGAAGATATTTACTTTTTCTTAATTAATATTCTTGATTAAATGTGGGTCCCTTAAAAAGAAAAAATTCCACTTTCATGTAATATTATTGATAAGTAAAGGTTACCATTAAATTTCACTTCATAAATCTTTTAAAATTGGTCAGAACATAAAAAACATACAACAAATGCTATTTTTCATTTTTCTATCTTGATGAATATAATGCATTTTTCATTTATTTTTCAGTGGACATTTTTGCTCATCATACCAACCTCTATGAATTTTTTCAGATTTTTTAAATTTTTTTTGAATCAATGTGTGTTCATAATTTGATGAATGCCTCATATGTATATGAGCATTTAGTTAGAATGATGGATAATTTGAAGTTTGTCAGTAGTTGAGAACCAGCAGATCTCCCTACACTACTAAAGTGATAGGGGAGTTTGATGTTCGGTGTGGGCGCGCGGAGATTCAAGAAGGTGAGTAAGAATTGAAACAGGAGACACAAGAATTTACGTGGTTCGAGCCGCCTGAGCGTAATACCCTACTCCACGGATGTGTTGGTGTTGTATTAGCAGTATGAGCTTGTGATGAGCGTATGAGGCGTGTGTCCCGTAACGTGTCGTTGGCCTGTCCTTTTATAGTACAAGGGCAGGCCGTTACAAATTAGCCTGGCCCGACATGTGGCCCCGGCGGTTATTAGTATTGATACACGTTTAATTGTACTTAATGACCCTGTAACGGGCTTTGACAGCACCGTTACTGGTGTTAAGATCGTCCGTTTGAGTGTCATTAATATAGTATTAATGACACTTAATCGGGTCTTGAAGTCCTTGATTCCCCTTTGAAGATCCGGAGCCGTTGCGGGGTCTTCCGGAGGTTAGGGGTTGAAGATCCGTCGGTTGGACACGTGGCAGCTCCGGGGCATACTGTGGGAAACAGGTAGCTCCGAAGCTACCTGACACATGTCAGGTTCGGAGCTTCTCTCGGTCTGGGGTTAAGTCCGGAGGTGCCATTTCGGTACATGGCCCGGAGCTTCCCCCTTGTGGGCGGTAGCTCCGGTTTGGTAGTACACGTGGCGAGCTAGGGATTAACCATGTTGGAGAAGCGGGTCCGGTTATGTCTGACATGTGGGCCCCTGAGGGTCTTCAAACCAAGTAGATGACTTTCCTTTGAGATCTTTGTAACCTCAAGGGGTGTACGGTTTCTAGGGTACCGACAAAGTTTGACATGTTGGAATGGTTTTAAAAAAAATTAACAAAATTCATATATGTATAAATGATACAAATATGTTCATACAAACAAATTTGAGTGAAGGATCTTTTTTTATGGGATACACAAATGTAAATAATATGTGAGTAGAAATTAATTTGATATTTTCCAAAACATTACAATGTCAGCTATACAAGTTTTAAAATATTTTGTTCAGGTGGTAGACGTTTATTTTATACAAATGTAGAACAAAGAATCATCGAATTTGGACACAATTTGCAGAATATAAACATGTTTGAGTATTTATATTGGAATCTAAATAAAAAAGAAGCAAGGGCTAAGAAAACTGAAGAACAGTATCGGGCATTATCTCAGATGGTTGGTAAGTAATACCCGCCTGAGATAAAAATCTTCTCAGGCGGTTATTAAATACCAACCGCCTGTGAAGATATTTACTTCTTCTTAATTAATATTCTTGATTAAATGTGGGTCCCTTAAAAAGGCAAAATTCCACTTTCATGTAATATTATTGATAAGTAAAGGTTACCATTAAATTTCACTTCATAAATCTTTTGAAATTGGTCAGAACATAAAAAACATACAACAAACGCTATTTTTCATTTTTCTATCTTGATGAATATAATGCCTTTTTCATTTATTTTTTCAGTGGACATTTTTAGTCATCATACCAACCTCTATGAATTTTTTCAGATTTTTTTAAATTTTTTTGAATCAATGTGTGTTCATAATTTGATGAATGCCTCATATGTATAGGAGCATTTAGTTAGAATGATGGATAATTTGAAGTTTGACATGTTGGAATGCTTTTTAAAAAAATTAACAAAATTCATACATGCATAAATGATACAAATATGTTTATACAAACAAATTTGAGTGAAGGATCTTTTTTATGAGATACACAAATGTGAATAATATGTGAGTAGAAATTAATTTGATATTTACCAAAACATTACAATGTCAGCTATACAAGTTTTAAAATATTTTGTTCAGGTGGTAGACGTTAATTTTATACAAGTGTAGAACAAAGAATCATCGAATTTGGACACAATTTGCAGAATATAAACATGTTTGAGTATTTATATTGGAATCTAAATAAAAAAGAAGCAAGGGATAAGAAAACTGAAGAACAGTATCGAGCATTATCTCAGACAGTTGGTAAGTAATACCTGCTTGAGATAAACATCTTCTCAGGTGGTTATTAAATACCAACCGTCTTTGAAGATATTTACTTTTTCTTAATTAATATTCTTGATTAAATGTGGGTCCCTTAAAAAGAAAAAATTCCATTTTCATGTAATATTATTGATAAGTAAAGGTTACCATTAAATTTCACTTCATAAATCTTTTAAAATTGGTCAGAACATAAAAAACATACAACAAATGCTATTTTTCATTTTTCTATCTTGATAAATATAATGCATTTTTCATTTATTTTTCAGTGGACATTTTTACTCATCATACCAACCTCTATGAATTTTTTCAGATTTTTTAATTTTTTTTTGAATCAATGTGTGTTCATAATTTGATGAATGCCTCATATGTATAGGAGCATTTAGTTAGAATGATGGATAATTTGAAGTTTGACATGTTGGAATGCTTTTTAAAAAAATTAACAAAATTCATACATGCATAAATGATACAAATATGTTTATACAAACAAATTTGAGTGAAGGATCTTTTTTTATGAGATACACAAATGTGAATAATATGTGAGTAGAAATTAATTTGATATTTACCAAAACATTACAATGTCAGCTATACAAGTTTTAAAATATTTTGTTCAGGTGGTAGACGTTTATTTTATAAAAATGTAGAACAAAGAATCATCGAATTTGGACACAATTTGCAGAATATAAACATGTTTGAGTATTTATATTGGAATCTAAATAAAAAAGAAGCAAGGGCTAAGAAAACTGAAGAACAGTATCGGGCATTATCTCAGATGGTTGGTAAGTAATACCCGCCTGAGATAAAAATCTTCTCAGGCGGTTATTAAATACCAACCGCCTGTGAAGATATTTACTTCTTCTTAATTAATATTCTTGATTAAATGTGGGTCCCTTAAAAAGGCAAAATTCCACTTTCATGTAATATTATTGATAAGTAAAGGTTACCATTAAATTTCACTTCATAAATCTTTTGAAATTGGTCAGAACATAAAAAACATACAACAAACGCTATTTTTCATTTTTCTATCTTGATGAATATAATGCCTTTTTCATTTATTTTTTCAGTGGACATTTTTAGTCATCATACCAACCTCTATGAATTTTTTCAGATTTTTTTAAATTTTTTTGAATCAATGTGTGTTCATAATTTGATGAATGCCTCATATGTATAGGAGCATTTAGTTAGAATGATGGATAATTTGAAGTTTGACATGTTGGAATGCTTTTTAAAAAAATTAACAAAATTCATACATGCATAAATGATACAAATATGTTTATACAAACAAATTTGAGTGAAGGATCTTTTTTTATGAGATACACAAATGTGAATAATATGTGAGTAGAAATTAATTTGATATTTACCAAAACATTACAATGTCAGCTATACAAGTTTTAAAATATTTTGTTCAGGTGGTAGACGTTAATTTTATACAATTGTAGAACAAAGAATCATCGAATTTGGACACAATTTGCAGAATATAAACATGTTTGAGTATTTATATTGGAATCTAAATAAAAAAGAAGCAAGGGATAAGAAAACTGAAGAACAGTATCGAGCATTATCTCAGACAGTTGGTAAGTAATACCTGCTTGAGATAAACATCTTCTCAGGCGGTTATTAAATACCAACCGTCTTTGAAGATATTTACTTTTTCTTAATTAATATTCTTGATTAAATGTGGGTCCCTTAAAAAGAAAAAATTCCATTTTCATGTAATATTATTGATAAGTAAAGGTTACCATTAAATTTCACTTCATAAATCTTTTAAAATTGGTCAGAACATAAAAAACATACAACAAATGCTATTTTTCATTTTTCTATCTTGATGAATATAATGCATTTTTCATTTATTTTTCAGTGGACATTTTTACTCATCAGACCAACCTCTATGAATTTTTTCAGATTTTTTAAATTTTTTTTGAATCAATGTGTGTTCATAATTTGATGAATGCCTCATATGTATATGAGCATTTAGTTAGAATGATGGATAATTTGAAGTTTGTCGGCAGTTGAGAACCGGCAGATCTCCCTACACTACTAAAGTGATAGGGGAGTTTGATGTTCGGTGTGGGCGCGCGGAGATTCAAGAAGGTGAGTAAGAATTGAAACAGGAGACACAAGAATTTACGTGGTTCGAGCCGCCTAAGCGTAATACCCTACTCCACGGATGTGTTAGTGTTGTATTAGCAGTATGAGCTTGTGATGAGCGTATGAGGCGTGTGTCCCGTAATGTGTCGTCGGCCTGTCCTTTTATAGTACAAGGGCAGGCCGTTACAAATTAGCCTGGCCCGACATGTGGCCCCGGCGGTTATTAGTATTGATACACGTTTAATTGTACTTAATGACCCTGTAACGGGCTTTGACAGCACCATTACTGGTGTTAAGATCGTCCGTTTGAGTGTCATTAATATAGTATTAATGACACTTAATCGGGTCTTGAAGTCCTTGATTCCCCTTTGAAGATCCGGAGCCGTTGCGGGGTCTTCTGGAGGTTAGGGGTTGAAGATCCGTCGGTTGGACACGTGGCAGCTCCGGGGCATACTGTGGGAAACAGGTAGCTCCGAAGCTACCTGACACTTGTCAGGTTCGGAGCTTCTCTCGGTCTGGGGTTAAGTCCGGAGGTGCCATTTCGGTACATGGCCCGGAGCTTCCCCCTTGTGGGCGGTAGCTGCGGTTTGGTAGTACATGTGGCGAGCTAGGGATTAACCATGTTGGAGAAGCGGGTCCGGTTATGTCTGACATGTGGGCCCCTGAGGGTCTTCAAACCAAGTAGATGACTTTCCTTTGAGATCTTTGTAACCTCAAGGGGTGTACGGTTTCTAGGGTACCGACAAAGTTTGACATGTTGGAATGCTTTTTAAAAAAATTAACAAAATTCATACATGCATAAATGATAGAAATATGTTTATACAAACAAATTTGAGTGAAGGATCTTTTTTTATGAGATACACAAATGTGAATAATATGTGAGTAGAAATTAATTTGATATTTACCAAAACATTACAATGTCAGCTATACAAGTTTTAAAATATTTTGTTCAGGTGGTAGACGTTAATTTTATACAAGTGTAGAACAAAGAATCATCGAATTTGGACACAATTTGCAGAATATAAACATGTTTGAGTATTTATATTGGAATCTAAATAAAAAAGAAGCAAGGGATAAGAAAACTGAAGAACAGTATCGAGCATTATCTCAGACAGTTGGTAAGTAATACCTGCTTGAGATAAACATCTTCTCAGGCGGTTATTAAATACCAACCGCCTTTGAAGATATTTACTTTTTCTTAATTAATATTCTTGATTAAATGTGGGTCCCTTAAAAAGAAAAAATTCCACTTTCATGTAATATTATTGATAAGTAAAGGTTACCATTAAATTTCACTTCATAAATCAAAATTGGTCAGAACATAAAAAACATACAACAAATGCTATTTTTCATTTTTCTATCTTGATGAATATAATGCATTTTTCATTTATTTTTCAGTGGACATTTTTACTCATCATACCAACCTCTATGAATTTTTTCAGATTTTTTAAAATTTTTCTGAATCAATGTGTGTTCATAATTTGATGAATGCCTCATATGTATATGAGCATTTAGTTAGAATGATGGATAATTTGAAGTTTGTCAGCAGTTGAGAACCGGCAGATCTCCCTACACTACTAAAGTGATAGGGGAGTTTGATGTTCGGTGTGGGCGCGCGGAGATTCAAGAAGGTGAGTAAGAATTGAAACAGGAGACACAAGAATTTACGTGGTTCGAGCCGCCTAAGCGTAATACCCTACTCCACGGATGTGTTAGTGTTGTATTAGCAGTATGAGCTTGTGATGAGCGTATGAGGCGTGTGTCCCGTAATGTGTCGTCGGCCTGTCCTTTTATAGTACAAGGGCAGGCCGTTACAAATTAGCCTGGCCCGACATGTGGCCCCGGCGGTTATTAGTATTGATACACGTTTAATTGTACTTAATGACCCTGTAACGGGCTTTGACAGCACCATTACTGGTGTTAAGATCGTCCGTTTGAGTGTCATTAATATAGTATTAATGACACTTAATCGGGTCTTGAAGTCCTTGATTCCCCTTTGAAGATCCGGAGCCGTTGCGGGGTCTTCTGGAGGTTAGGGGTTGAAGATCCGTCGGTTGGACACGTGGCAGCTCCGGGGCATACTGTGGGAAACAGGTAGCTCCGAAGCTACCTGACACTTGTCAGGTTCGGAGCTTCTCTCGGTCTGGGGTTAAGTCCGGAGGTGCCATTTCGGTACATGGCCCGGAGCTTCCCCCTTGTGGGCGGTAGCTGCGGTTTGGTAGTACATGTGGCGAGCTAGGGATTAACCATGTTGGAGAAGCGGGTCCGGTTATGTCTGACATGTGGGCCCCTGAGGGTCTTCAAACCAAGTAGATGACTTTCCTTTGAGATCTTTGTAACCTCAAGGGGTGTACGGTTTCTAGGGTACCGACAAAGTTTGACATGTTGGAATGCTTTTTAAAAAAATTAACAAAATTCATACATGCATAAATGATAGAAATATGTTTATACAAACAAATTTGAGTGAAGGATCTTTTTTTATGAGATACACAAATGTGAATAATATGTGAGTAGAAATTAATTTGATATTTACCAAAACATTACAATGTCAGCTATACAAGTTTTAAAATATTTTGTTCAGGTGGTAGACGTTAATTTTATACAAGTGTAGAACAAAGAATCATCGAATTTGGACACAATTTGCAGAATATAAACATGTTTGAGTATTTATATTGGAATCTAAATAAAAAAGAAGCAAGGGATAAGAAAACTGAAGAACAGTATCGAGCATTATCTCAGACAGTTGGTAAGTAATACCTGCTTGAGATAAACATCTTCTCAGGCGGTTATTAAATACCAACCGCCTTTGAAGATATTTACTTTTTCTTAATTAATATTCTTGATTAAATGTGGGTCCCTTAAAAAGAAAAAATTCCACTTTCATGTAATATTATTGATAAGTAAAGGTTACCATTAAATTTCACTTCATAAATCAAAATTGGTCAGAACATAAAAAACATACAACAAATGCTATTTTTCATTTTTCTATCTTGATGAATATAATGCATTTTTCATTTATTTTTCAGTGGACATTTTTACTCATCATACCAACCTCTATGAATTTTTTCAGATTTTTTAAAATTTTTCTGAATCAATGTGTGTTCATAATTTGATGAATGCCTCATATGTATATGAGCATTTAGTTAGAATGATGGATAATTTGAAGTTTGTCAGCAGTTGAGAACCGGCAGATCTCCCTACACTACTAAAGTGATAGGGGAGTTTGATGTTCGGTGTGGGCGCGCAGAGATTCAAGAAGGTGAGTAAGAATTGAAACAGGAGACACAAGAATTTACGTAGTTCGAGCCGCCTGAGCGTAATACCCTACTCCACGGATGTGTTGGTGTTGTATTAGCAGTATGAGCTTGTGATGAGCATATGAGGCGTGTGTCCCGTAACGTGTCGTCGGCCTGTCCTTTTATAGTACAAGGGCAGGCCGTTACAAATTAGCCTGGCCCAACATGTGGCCCCGGTGGTTATTAGTATTGATACACGTTTAATTGTACTTAATGACCCTGTAACGGGCTTTGACAGCACCGTTACTAGTGTTAAGATCGTCTGTTTGAGTGTCATTAATATAGTATTAATGACACTTAATCGGGTCTTGAAGTCCTTGATTCCCCTTTGAAGATCCGGAGCCATTGCGGGGTCTTCCGGAGGTTAGGGGTTGAAGATCCGTCGGTTGGACACGTGGCAGCTCCGGGGCATACTGTGGGAAACAGGTAGCTCCGAAGCTACCTGACACGTGTCAGGTTCGGAGCTTCTCTCGTTCTGGGGTTATGTCCGGAGGTGCCATTTCGGTACATGGCCCGGAGCTTCCCCCTTGTGGGCGGTAGCTCCGGTTTGGTAGTACACGTGGCGACCTAGGGATTAACCATGTTGGAGAAGCAGGTCCGGTTATGTCTGACATGTGGGCCCCCGAGGGTCTTCAAACCAAGTAGATGACTTTC
The DNA here is from genome assembly GCA_036927565.1 of Tuctoria greenei. Taxonomy (NCBI): domain Eukaryota; kingdom Viridiplantae; phylum Streptophyta; class Magnoliopsida; order Poales; family Poaceae; genus Tuctoria; species Tuctoria greenei. Next base: position 175,849,043 of record JAYESD010000006.1, read on the forward strand.
CTTTGAGATCTTTGTAACCTCAAGGGGTGTACGGTTTCTAGGGTATCGACAGTGGCCCCCTCGACCTACCTCCGGGGAAGATCACTGGGGTGAAGTTATTCCGCCGGAGGTGGGTCCATCCTCGCGACTCTTGAAGTGAGTCTTCAAGGGTCTTTGAAGGTGCCGTTGGAAGGGATTTATAGTTAGATCCCCGCCGCGTGGCGCACCTCGTGCGGCAGATGAGATCTTTGACGTGCGGATCTCACGCAATTGAAGGTCGCCAGTTCCCGATACGAAAACCGTATCGGTTCTGCGCGCCTTGTCAGGCCGCCGCCTTTGGGTTTCCCGCCTCGTGATGACAACCGTTCGCCTGGGTAAGAGCCTCGACTTGATCGTCGGGGTGGTCCCGGGCCCTCTTGTCATCGGCTGGGTGGAATTTTTGAATGGTATCTTCGACTTCCTTGCGGTTTCCATCCAAGCGTTGCGAGGGCTTACTTAAGAAGGAAAGCGCGCACTGTCGGGAGTTCTTTACGCCTCTCATCTGATCTTGCGCTCAAACTCCCAACTCGTGCTTCGCTCTTCTTCTCTTGCCTAGCCGTGCCGCGATGGAGTTGGGTCTCCACGAGAGTCGCTTGAAGACTGACGGCGATTTGAAGAAGGTCCGGGCCCTCATGGGGTGGTCCTCGGACTTCTTCAACCGCTCAGTCCGTGCCGGCGGAGAGCTCCCCTTCGAGAAGGAGCACGCCGGCGAAATGGTGTACTTTTCCTTGTACGCCATGGTGGGGTTGATCCCGCCTTTTTCTTCTTTTTTCTTGATGCTGCTAGACTTCTATGGTCTGCTGTTATACCACCTTGGCCCTCACTCCATTCTCCTCATGTCTATATTCGTCCACTTCTGTGAGATGTGGGTGGGCATCCCCCCCTGCATCGAACTCTTCCGGGCCTTCTTCACCGTCCACACCACCGGCCGGAGCAATGAGTACCTTGGCTTCTACTACTTCGTGAAGCGCAAGAAGTGCACATTCAAGTACCTCCGGTCGTTTCCTTCTGGAAAGTGAGATGACTGGAAGAAAGATTGGATAGTCGTCAGGGTGGAGGAGCACGAGAGGCTGGAGCTGCCCGATAGTCTGCCCGGCATCGACACGACGATCTGGAGTGAAGCTCTGGTGCTGGCAGAAGTTTTCAACCACGCTTTGACCAGGATCCGCCAATGCGTGGAGGGAGTATTGACTCCTCAGGCGGTATTTTGCAATTTCCTGGTCAACAGGTGGGCGCCGCTGAAGAGGAGGGAGAAACTCGCTTGGGCGCTCAACAGCGTGATGGACGACGACCGGGTTGAGACCGGGCTGAAGTCCAACATGGTGGGGAAAACCCTGGAGTTCCACCTCAAGAATCCAGCACGACATTGACGTCGACGGTGATGACTTGACTCCCCCGTCGGCCTTCCTCCCTCTGAACGTGGAAGTGGAGTTCAGCAGGGAGCTCCGGCGAAAGATGCCCGTACTTGACAACCTCGGTGTCGTCGAGAGAAGATCAACCACCCGGGTGGCGATCCCCGGAATGCCCGAAGATGGATCCGTCCCTGCCCCAAAGCCAAGGGTCGAGGTCGTCGGCAAGGGCAAGGAGCTGGCTGATGAACCAGAGAGTCGGAAGAGGAAGCTGCAGCATGCCGACGGAAGGTCCGTCAGGCCCGCTACTTCCGCCTCGGTTCCTTCTCCCCGGAGGGGAAGGTGTTCTACCACCGTGGCGACTGTCCTCGTAATGGGGTCCTCCCGGAACGAGACCGTTCCTGCAGTGGGGTCCTCTCGGAGCGCGTCTGTTCCCGCGGTGGGATCCTCCCGGGGTGTTAGCTCCGGGCGCGCGACTCCAGCACCTGGGCCGGTGGAGGCCTCCAGGTCTGGGGGTTCTTCCCGATCGAGGAGAGCCTCAACCCGGGAAACGCCCGTGGCCGCGACAAGTTCTGGGGGGCCTTCCGGAGCTTCTACGCCGACTATAGCCAGCCCAGAATGACCGGGAAAAAGGTTCCGCGCAAGCTGGTGTGGAAGCCTCCCAAGGTAATTTCTAATCTCTACCTTGGACAATTATTTTAATTGTAGCAATTGTTTGTTAATTTCCTTCGTTCATCATCTGCAGCGTCCCCAAGAAGGGGAGTGAGGCTCCACCCTCAGCCACAGTGTCAGAGGCCGTGAGGGTGGGAGCTTCTGCCCCGTTGCCGCCTCAAGTGGTGGCTGAAGCTGCGACAGCTCCGGCACCGGCTGTCGTGGCCATGGACCTCGACTCATCCCCAGAAGTTCCCGTGGTAGCGCCAGACCACGGGAGTGAAGATGCGCCAGCAGCACCTGTCTCGGAGGTTGAAGCTCCGGGTCCTGGTGCTGCAATGATGGAAGCTCCGGCTGTTGAGCCGGAGGAAGTAGTAATCCTGGCCTCTGAGCCGGAAAGTGTCGAAGCCCCGGCGGTTGAGCCGGAGGTGGCTGAAGCCCCGGCATGCGAGCCGGAAACCGAGGTAGTTCCAGCAGTTGGGCTGGCTACCTTCGAAGCATCGGCTGCTGAGCCGGTCATTGTTGGAGCTCTGGTCACAGGGCCGGTCGAAGTTGAAGATCTTCCGGCTCCTGAGCCGGTTGTTGAAGAGGTGACGGAGCTTGAGCCTCCGTCAGAAGAGGTGCCCAGACCGGAGCCAGTAGCGGCTCCTGCTCTGGAAGCGACGACGTCGGAGGTACCTGCGGCCGAGCCGGAGTGCCCCTCGAAGTCGCTGGCCCCCAGCCTGAGGGGGTGAACGAAGATTTGGCGGCGGGTCTTCGATGGCGACTGAGGCCATCCCGGAGGACGGCCCTAGTGCCTTGGAAACTCAGGGGTCCACTCTTGTGGAGTGTAAAACCCAATTTTTGTACCTGAAGACCCGCTGCAACCAGCGGAGGAGACCCCAGCAGGTCCGGAACCCATCCCGTTGTCTCTTTCTATTGACAACACATGTTCCAGTCTGCGTCAAGTCCAACTGGCCTTCTTCCACGACAGCAAGGCTCTTGAAGAGGAGCGCCAAACCATTAGGCGGTGGCGTAACCGGCTCTACTTTGATACCAAGCGGGCGCAGTCGAGGCTAGCGGATGACAAGGAGTGGATCAAACGGGGGAAGATCCGCCTGGAGTACTGGGGCAAGTTACTGGATGACAGGGAGAGTATGACTCATGCCCTCGACGCTCAATCCTGGGAGATCTACGATCAGGCCAAAGCTGCCAATAACGCGGCCGATGCACACCACGAACAGCTTAAGGCCATTAACACCGCACTCATCAAGCGCCGAGAAGCACATGAAGAGAGGGAGAAACGGCTCGAGGACGAAGAGCAGAAACTCCTTGAGCTGCGGGATGACGTCCTGAGGAGGGAAGAGGAGCTCGCCGAGAAAGTAGCTCTGGCTGACAAGGGCCTCGAGGAGTGCGCCAAGAAATTGGAAGAGCGCTGCCAAGAGGAAGTGGAGAAGACCTGGGTGTGAGGGCAGGAACTCTATGAACAAGAGTGTGCCCTTGTTGCCCGGGAGAAGAAAGTGAGGGGTAGGGAGAAGGACCTGGTTGACCGCCGAAACAAGATCCACCTCCGGGAGGAGGAGCTCGGAAAACTCGAAAGGCGGGTTGCTGAAAAGATTCAGCAAAACGCCAAAGAAGTTGAGCGCCTCGCCCGTGAGAATTCCGAACTGGTGGCGGCCAGGAGATCCCTAGAAGAGATGAAGGGCTTGAGGACTGCGGATTCCCTACAGATTTGGGAGTTCCTGGGAAAGGCCAACGACGCGCTGACACCAATGGGTTTCAGCCCCGTGCGCCCGGATGATCCAGAGCTGGAGCCGGACCTAGTGCTGCAGGCGTTGAGCGCAGCAGGTAGCAAGCTCTCCAATGTGGGCGATGTCATCGCGGACCAACTGGAGGTTGAGGGGCAATCCCTAGCGTAGAACGTCGCAGAGTATGTGCTGACGTGCTACACCAGCCGGAACTCCCAATTTCCTCTGGACCCGGTGCTTGAAGGCCCTGTCGAAGGAGAAGGCGAAGCTACCCGGGCCAGCGTATCGGAGGTTGCCCAGAAGGTCGCCCAATTCTTCCATAGGGTCTAGGACCATCTCTATAATTCTCACTTGTATTTTCTCTTCTTCTTCCTCAATTTTGTAATCCCTTGTCTCCAGATGTAATCTCTTGACTCCAGATAAATGAAATCCCCAAATTTTGCAAATTTCACTTTTTGTCTTCAACACTTTTATCTTCACGTGGCCCCCTGGTAGATTTACACAATTTGGTTGTGAACATGTACCAAGAGTATATTGTGTTTTGTTGAAGACTCTTTCGCTCCGAACTTGTAGAATTTAGGTTCGAAGTCTTCGATAGTGAAGGCCCCCTGAGGTTGTCGGAGCTTAGAAGTTCCGGCATTGTCTATTGCTGGAGCTTAGTAGCTCCGGCAATAGTCTCTATCAACGCGTAGAGCATCAATAGTTAATCCTTCGGGGTGTCGGAGCTTAGTAGCTCCGGCAATGACCTTTGCCAACACTCAGTTTGTTGGCAACAGACTCCATTTACGGGTTCTTCTCACCATCTTTTATTTAGCGTTGATGGCTGGCCCCTTTAGGGGAATTGGAGCTTATTTAGCTCCGGCTTTCCTCCATCAACGTAGACTTCATTTTTCCTGCACACTTAAGCCAAGAAAAATAGTAAAATTCGTTCCTTGTCTATAATTTTGTCGCGGCTTACGATTCTCAAGAAGACTTTAAGTCAAACGCGATTTTAAATACAACCGAATGCGTTGTCTTTTCTTCTAGATTCAACTGTCCATGGACCCGCCTTACTTCGGCCTGCCGGGGTGTAGGTAGAGTGGCGTACTTAGGGTGCTTGACCAGGCTAAGTCGATAGCACACTCCAACCCTAGATTCGCGTGGCGGCTTTCAGACGAGTTGGCCATGAACGATATTTGAATCCAAAAGAACTGACAATACAACTCGAATCGTATATAAACCGGTCAAACTAAAATTTCTTAAGAATTGCACGTCTTTGTTATAGACAAGAAAGAGAAAAATAAAAATGTTGAGCCTGTACAAAATAAATGCACGTGGAGTCTATTTCGCATGAAGATGTCTTTCATTATAGGTCCGGGGTACAGGGGAAACAAGTACACTCTTAGGGTACGGAACCAGGCTAAGGGTGTTTCATTTCTCGTTTGACCCAGGGTAGTTAGCCACACTTTTAGTCCTGAGACTGTGACAAGCGTTGCATGAGCTTTGTGGACCTTTCGGGAAAGGTCCGGCTGCTCTCCCGGAGGAACTACCCGACTCTGTACAATGACTCTATAACATACATCTCAAGTTACTCAAGACTCACCTCCGTGGTATTAAGTGTAGAACTTACGGAGGTGCTCGATGTTCCAAGGATTTGGGAGAGGTGTCCCATCCTCGGTAGCCAAGTGAACGCTTCCGGGACGGGATACTTTAATCACTCGGAAGGGCCCCTCCCAGCCGGGGGAGAGTTTGCTTAACCCTTTTCTGCATTGTATTCTCCGTAGCACCAGATCGCCTTCCTCGAGCTGTCGGTTGTGTACATGCCGCTGGTGATAACGTCGTAGGGCTTGACGATATCGGGCATTTCGAACAGCTGCTTGGCACCTTCCCTCCTCAAGGAGGTCTAGGTCTTCAAGCCGGAGCTGGTCCTACGCGGCTTCGTCGAAGGTCCGGACCCGGAGTGAACCCAAGGTGATTTCCGGAGGAAGGATTGCTTCAGCTCCGTACACCAGAAAGAAGGGTGTCTCTCCGGTTGACCGGTTTGGAGATGTCCTGTTGGCCCATAGAGTGGGCGGAAGCTCTTTGATCCAGTTGGCTCCATGTTTTTTCAAGCGCTCATAAGTGTGCGTTTTATGTCCTTTAAGGATTTCAGCATTTGCTCTCTCGGCTTGGCCATTGCTGGCTGGATGAGCTACGGAGGCGTAGCAAACTTGTATGCCAAGGTCTTCGCAATATCCTTGGAATGCGGAGCTTGTGAATTGAGTCCCATTATCAGTGATGATTTTGTTTGGGCTCCAAATCTGCATACAATGGACTGCATAAAGTTGATAGCAGATTGCTTGTTGATTGTCACAACTGGAGTTGCTTCCGACCACATGGTGAACTTGTCAATGGCGACGTACAGGAACTTGTAACCTCCGACGGCTCTTGGGAAAGGTCCCAAGATGTCCATCCCCCACACAGCGAAGGGCCATGTAGGAGGTATCATTTGTAAGGGCTGAGCCGGAGTGTGAATTTGCTTTGCATGAAATTGACATGCTTTGCATTTTTTCACCATCTCAGTTGCATCCTGGAGTGCTGTAGGCCAGTAGAAGCCATGCCGAAAGGCTTTACCAACCAGCGTGCGAGAAGACGCGTGGTTCCCACACTCGCCTCCATGGATTTCTGCGAGGAGCTCGCAGCCTTCTTCTCTTGTGATGCACCGCATTAGGATGCCGTTGGCACCGCGCTGGTAGAGATCCCCTTCTACCAGCGTGTATCTTTTAGCCAATCTGACTACCCGGTCAGCGGATACATCATCATCAGGAAGGATGTTGTCTTTCAAGTAGTTCCGGATCTTCGAGATCCATGCATCGGAACTAACTTGAGCATTTGAGTCTTGCTTGCTGGGTTGCTCGGAGCCTCCGGCAGCACCTACGACCCTTGATGGCTGCCATGGTAACAGGGCCATCGGGACTGTCAGCTTCGGGATGCTGATCTCGCCCCCTTCGCTCAGTTCGCCAGGCTGAGCTGTGGGTTTCGACATTCTCCGGACAAAAGTTCCATCAGGAGCCGGAGCTCCAGTTGACGCTTTCGTCAAGAGTTTGTCGGCTTCAGCGTTGTGGGCACGCTGAACATGGTGGAGATCTAGGACTTCAAAGTCCTTCTGAAGCCTCCGGACTTCAAGTAGGTAAGCAGCTAGCTGGAGATTATTGCAGGAGCATTCACCCTTCACGTGCTTAATGATGAGCTATGAATCTCCCTTGACCAGCAATGGCTTGACACCATATGACAGTGCCACCTTTAGTCCGTAGATGAGTGCTTCATACTCTGCCATGTTGTTGGTTGCCTTGAAGTCAAGGTGTACCATGTATTTGACCTTCTCCCCAGTCGGTGCAAGGAGAAGGATTCCAGCTCCGGCCCCCTGCTTCTGCATGGAGTCGGCGAAATAGATGGTCCAGTGAGGCTCGGTGAAGGTTGGGGCTTGATGCTCTGTCTTCTGCTCACTGGGGCCCCCAGGGTTTGATGGAGAGGGAGTCCATTCTGCCACAAAATCTGCCAATGCTTGACTCTTGACTGCTTGTCTTGAAATAAATTCAAGATCAAATTCAGCCAATTCCGCTGCCCACTTTGCAATATTCCCAGTTGAATTAGGATTATGCAAGATTGCTCGTAGTGGGTAGGAGGTCACCACCGAGACTTTGTGAGCTTGGAAGTAATGTCGAAGCTTCCTGGAGGCAATAAGAACTGCATAGAGCAGCTTATGTACCTCTAGGTATCGAGTCTTGGCATCATGTAGTACTTCACTAATGAAGTACACTGGACGCTGAATGATCCGAACCCTCCCGGAGGGGTCCGGAGCTTCCTCTTCACTGACTTGGATCCTCTCGGACGAATCCAGATTTTCTTCGGGTACCTCCAGGTTCTGGCTGGAGGAACTCGGAGCTTCTTCAGAAATGACCTGGACCCTCCCGGAGGGGTCTAGGTCTCCTGAAGCGACTTCTGGTGGATTTGAATCTGGGAGCTGGGACCCAGACTCGCTTTCAGGAACCTCCGGACCCTCCCGAAGGGGTCTAGATTCCTGAGTGTGGGGTAGTTTTGGTCTCTCCGCAACCAGAACCATACTGACGACTTCGTCAGTAGCTGAAATATAAAGCAATAAAGGCTCACCAGGGTTCGGAGCTACCAGAATTGGTAGGGTGGTGAGGAACTGTTTTAGCTCCTGGAATGCCTTTTCTGCTTCTTCGGACCATTGGAATGGTCCGGACTTCCTCAATAACTTGAAGAAGGGGAGTGCCCATTCCGCCAGTCTTGAGATGAACCGGCTGAGGGCTGCTAGACATCCAGTTAATTTTAGGACGTCTTTGATACGGGTTGGTGGCCGCATGTCTTCAATGGCTTTTATCTTCGCCGGATTAGCTTCTATGCCCCGGTGGCTTACCAGGAAACCAAGAAGTTTTCCGGAGCTAACCCCGAATACGCACTTGTCCGGGTTTAGCTTTGTGCGGGTGGCCCGCAGCTTGCCGAAGACAGCCTGCAAGGTGTCGAGGAGTGACTCCTTGTTCCTGACCTTGACCACGATGTCATCGACGTACACTTCCACTATGTCTCTAATAAGTTCTTCAAAAGTTTTGTACATAGCTCGTACAAAAGTTGAAGCTGCATTCTTGAGACCAAAAGGCATGGCTGTGTAACAATACAATCCATCTACTGTGATGAATGAAGTATGTTCTTCATCTTCCCTAGACATCCTGATTTGATGATATCCAGAATATGCATCTAGGAAACACAGTAATTCACACCCGGAGGTGGAATCCACTATCTGATCTATTCTAGGTAGTGGGAATGGATCTTTTGGACATGCCTTATTTAGGGTGGTGTAGTCGATGCACATCCGAAGCTTCCCGCCGGCCTTGGGCACAACAACTGGGTTTGCCAGCCATTTTGGATGGAAGACTTCTCGGATGAATCCGGCTTCGAGCAACTTCTTTACTTCTTGTCTGATGAAGTTATGTCGCTCTACGGATTGCTTCCGAGGCTTCTGATGCATAGGCCGAGCATCGGGGTAGATCTTCAGATTGTGCTCAATCACTTCCCTGGGGATCCCAGGCATTTGTGACGGTTGCCAAGCAAACACGTCGAAGTTAGCCCGGAGGAAAGTGATGAGCGCGAGTTCCTATTTGTCGTTCAATCCTCCCGATATACGGGTGGTTTGAGCGGCATCGGAACCAATTTGGACGACTTTGACGGGAATGTCGGTGTCGCCGCTTGGCTGCACTCTAGGTGCAGAAGTTGAACCTCGTTGGCGAATGCTCGGGGGTTTTGGAGCTTGCTCCTGCCTGGATTCCTCCTCTTGCGCCGTGGTGAGCGCATGGAGTTCTTCTAGTGCAGTTACTCCGGCAGTGCGATCTCCGCGGATCCGAAGAACGCCTACTGGCATTGGCATTTTCAACACCAGATAACCATAATGAGCAGCTTCCATGAATTTGTACAGGGCAGGCCTACCCAGGATGGCGTTGAATGGCAAGTTGATCTGAGCGACGTCGAAGACCAACTTCTCGGTGCGGTACTTCTCCCGTGTCCCGAAGGTAACGGGGAGAGTAATAGCTCCGAGTGGGGTAATGGCTCCCGGACCTACTCCGGAGAAAGGTCGAGAGGGGTGGAGATCCGAAGGTCGGAGCCGAAGCTTAGTGAAAGCTTCGAAGCTGATGAGGTTAAGCCCCGAACCTCCGTCTACCATGACGTGGTGGAGCTGGATGTTGTTGATGGTAGGAGATACCATCAGGGGTAACTGTCCTGCTCCAACCATGCTCCGGGGACAATCCGAAGCATCAAAAGTGATGGCTGTGTCCATCCACTTTCGATGAGGCTCCGGCCTGACTGTAGGAGCTACAGCGGCCATATCCCGATGCATAGTCTTGATGACGCGACGGGAGGTGATATCCCATGATCCATCGAAAATGGTGTTCATGGTTTTCCGACGCTCGTTGTCAGAGACGTCAGAATCATTGTCGACTGAGGTGTAGACGGACTTCAGGACCTTTTTGGGATCCTGAAACCCTAACTCCTCTTCACCCGGAGCTTCGTCGACCTTTTGTTTTCGTCCCTCTGTCGGAAAGGAGATTCTTCCCGGCGCTTGTTGTAGCGCTCGACAAGGTTTTGGACCTCCCAGTAGTCTTCGAAACTGTGGCTGCCCGTTTTGTGAATGGGACACCACACTTTAGGTTTGCCACCGTCTTTAGAAGACGGTCGAGGTCGCTTCTCGGGGCGTGGCCCCCGGCCACCCGGAGTTGCAGCTACTGCAACGTTGGATGTGCTGGCCGACGGCTTTTTCTTGCCGTTGGTCTTCTTTTTCTTCTTGCCACTCCCGGAGGTAGCGGCTTCTTCTTTGGAGGATTTCTTGTGATCCTCCGAGGCTGGTTTGGAGTGCATTTCACGGCCCTCCGCAGCTCTGGCACATTTGTCTGCCAAGCTGAAGAGTTCTGTGACGCTGGTGATCTCCTTGATCGCCAGCTTCTCCAGCATCTTCTTGTCCCGTACGCCCTGTCTAAATGCCACAATGACAGAGGCGCTAGAGATAGAAGGGATAGTGTTTCGTACCTGAGAGAATCTCTGGATGAATGACCGCAAGGATTCTCCCCCTTTTTGCACAACCGCAAAAAGGTCTAGTTCAGTGCCTGGTCGGGTGTATGAACTACCGAAGTTGGCAGTGAACTGACGGCACAGCTCCTCCCAACTGTTGATAGAGTTGGGTGGAAGGCTCATAAACCAGGACTTGGCGGTCCCAGTTAAGGCCACTGGAAAGTAATTGGCCATCACAGCCTCGTTTCCTCCGGCTGCTAAGATTGCAGTGGAGTATATCTGAAGAAATTCGGTGGGATTGACAGTCCCGTCGAATTTTTCCGGCAGGTGAGGCCAGAACTTTTGTGGCCACCTAACCATACGCAGATGCATGGCTAGGGCTGAACAACCTCCTTCCACTCCTTCAGGAGCAGAAAGGTCCTGAGCTTCCCGTCTTTCACGGGCACGATCAATATGGACTCGGCCGTCCTGCTGGCGATATCGGCGATCAAGCTCCGCCCGGAGGTTGTGAGTCGAAAGCCTGGATACCGTGTGAGTGCGTTGTGCCCCGGAGGGCAGTGACATCACTTGTTGTGACGCAGCACGTCTCCTGCTATTGGAAACATGCGGACCAAGTCTTCCAGACAAAGTCCGCCGCTGCGACGGGGCTCTTCCTGAAGGAGGAGGTCCCTGGTTGCTGAGGCGTTCGGCTGCTACTGCAACCAAATGCTCCACATCAGCCCTCCACTGCTCCAGTGCATCCCGGTATGCATCCGGAGGTGGTGGGCGTTGGAGAAGAGGACGCGCTGCATGGAGCGCGTGTTCCGGGTTGTCATGATTTGCCGACGCAGTAATTGATGCCGGCGCACCATCACGTTGCTCAGCACGATTTGCTGGAGGAGATGATGGTGGTGGGAGTGTGGCTCCTGCTGGTGCTGAGGCTCCTGCTGGTGGCTGCCTATTGGAGGGATTGCCCCCAACAGCCTGAGCAGCAGGTTGGCCGTTGGATGATCCAGCAGCTGAGTTCACCATTCTCAAAATCTCAGGCGCCCCTACCTGGCGCGCCAACTGTCGGCGGTTGACAACCGGTAGATCTCCCTACACTACTAAAGTGATAGGGGAGTTTCATGTTCGGTGTGGGCGTGCGGAGATTCAAGAAGGTGAGTAAGAATTGACACAGGAGACACAAGAATTTACGTGGTTCGGGCCGCCTGAGCGTAATACCCTACTCCACGGATGTGTTGGTGTTGTATTAGCAGTATGAGCTTGTGATGAGCGTATGAGGCGCGTGTCCCGTAATGTGTCGTCGGCCTGTCCTTTTATAGTACAAGGGCAGGCCGTTACAAATTAGCCTGGCCCGACATGTGGCCCCGGCGGTTATTAGTATTGATACACGTTTAATTGTACTTAATGACCCTGTAATGGGCTTTGACAGCACCGTTACTGGTGTTAAGATTGTCCGTTTGAGTGTCATTAATATAGTATTAATGACACTTAATCGGGTCTTGAAGTCCTTGATTCCCCTTTGAAGATCCGGAGCCGTTGCGGGGTCTTCCGGAGGTTAGGGGTTGAAGATCCGTCGGTTGGACACGTGGCAGCTCCGGAGCATACTGTGGGAAACAGGTAGCTCCGGGGCTACCTGACACGTGTCAGGTTCGGAGCTTCTCTCGGTCTGGGATTAAGTCCGGAGGTGCCATTTTGGTACATGGCCCGGAGCTTCCCCCTTGTGGGCGGTAGCTCCGGTTTGGTAGTACACGTGGCGAGCTAGGGATTAACCATGTTGGAGAAGCGGGTCCGGTTATGTCTGACATGTGGGCCCCCGAGGGTCTTCAAACAAAGTAGATGACTTTCCTTTGAGATCTTTGTAACCTCAAGGGGTGTACGATTTCTAGGGTACCGTCAAAGTTTGACATGTTGGAATGGTTTTAAAAAATTAACAAAATTCATATATGTATAAATGATACAAATATGTTCATACAAACAAATTTGAGTGAAGGATCTTTTTTTTACGGGATACAAAAATGTGAATAATATGTGAGTAGAAATTAATTTGATATTTAGCAAAACATTACAATGTCAGCCATATAAGTTTTGAAATATTTTGTTCAGGTGGTAGATGTTGATTTTATACAAATGTAGAACAAAGAATCATCGAATTTGGACACAATTTGCAGAATCTAAACATGTTTGAGTATTTATATTGGAATCTAAATAAAAAAGAAGCAAGGGATAAGGAAACTTAAGATTAGTATCGGGTATTATCTCAGGCGGTTGGTAAGTAATACCCGCCTGAGATAAACATCTTCTCAGACGGTTATTAAATACCAACCGCCTGTGAAGATATTTACTTCTTCTTAATTAATATTCTTGATTAAATGTGGGTCCTTTAAAAAGGTAAAATTCCACTTTCTTGTAATATTATTGATCAGTAAAGGTTACCATTAAATTTCACTTCATAAATCTTTTGAAATTGGTGAGAACATAAAAAACATATAACAAACGCTATTTTTCATTTTTCTATCTTGATGAATATAATGCCTTTTTCATTTATTTTTCAGTGGACATTTTTACTCATCATACCAACCTCTATGAATTTTTTTAGATTTTTTTAAATATTTTTGAATCAATGTGTGTTCATAATTTGATGAATGCCTCATATGTATAGGAGCATTTAGTTAGAATGATGGATAATTTGAAGTTTGACATGTTGGAATGCTTTTTAAAAAAATTAACAAAATTCATACATGTATAAATGATACAAATATGTTCATACAAACAAATTTGAGTGGAGGATCTTTTTTTTATGGGATACACAAATGTGAATAATATGTGAGTAGAAATTAATTTGATATTTACCAAAACATTACAATGTCAGCTATACAAGTTTTAAAATATTTTGTTCAGGTGGTAGATGTTAATTTTATACAAATGTAGAACAAAGAATCATCGAATTTGGACACAATTTGCAGAATCTAAACATGTTTGAGTATTTATATTGAAATCTAAATAAAAAAGAAGCAAGAGATAAGGAAACTGAAGAACAGTATCGGGCATTATCTCAGACGGTTGGTAAGTAATACCCGCCTGAGATAAACATCTTCTGAGGCGGTATTAAATATCAACCGCCTATGAAGATATTTACTTCTTCTTAATTAATATTCTTGATTAAATGTGGGTCCCTTAAAGAGGCAAAATTCCACTTTCTAGTAATATTATTGATGAGTAAGGTTGCCATTAAATTTCTCTTCATAAATCTTTTAAAATTGGTCAGAACATAAAAAATATACAACAAATGCTATTTTTCATTTTTATATCTTGATGAAAATAATGCCTTTTTCATTTTTTTTTCAGTGGACATTTTTACTCATCATACCAACCTCTTTGAATTTTTTCAGATTTTTTTAAATTTTTTTGAATCAATGTGTGTTCATAATTTGATGAATGCCTCATATGTATAGGAGGATTTAGTTAGAATGATGGATAATTTGAAGTTTGACATGTTGAAATGCTTTTAAAAAAATTAACAAAATTCATACATGCATAAATGATACAAATATGTTCACACAAACAAATTTTAGTGAAGGATATTTTTTTATGAGATACACAAATGTGAATAATATGTGAGTAGAAATTAATTTTATATTTACCAAAACATTACAATGTCAGCTATACAAGTTTTAAAATATTTTGTTCAGGTGGTAGATGTTAATTTTATACAAATGTAGAACAAAGAATCATCGAATTTGGACACAATTTGCAGAATATAAACATGTTTGAGTATTTATCTTGGAATCTAAATAAAAAAGAAGCAAGGGATAAGGAAACTGAAGAACAGTATCGGGCATTATCTCAGGCGGTTGGTAAGTAATACCTGCCTGTGATAAACATCTTCTGAGACGGTTATTAAATATCAACCGCTTGTGAAGATATTTACTTCTTCTTAATTAATATTCTTGATTAATTGTGGGTCCTTTAAAAAGGTAAAATTCAACTTTATTGTAATATTATTGATAAGTAAAGGTTACCATTAAATTTCACTTTATAAATCTTTTGAAATTGGTGAGAACATAAAAAACATACAACAAACGCTATTTTTCATTTTTCTATCTTGATGAATATAATGCCATTTTCATATTTTTTTCAGTGGACATTTTTACATATCATACCAACCTCTATGATTTTTTTCAGATTTTTTTAAATTTTTTTGAATCAATGTGTGTTCATAATTTGATGAATGCCTCATATGTATATGAGCATTTAGTTAGAATGATGGATAATTTGAAGTTTGACATGTTGGAATGCTTTTTAAAAAAATTAACAAAATTCGTACATGTATAAATGATACAAATATGATCATACAAACAAATTTGAGTGAAGGATCTTTTTTTATGAGCTACACAAATGTCAATAATATGTGAGTAGAAACTAATTTGATATTTACCAAAACATTACAATGTCAGCCATACAAGTTTTAAAATATTTTGTTCAGGTGGTAGATGTTAATTTTATACAAATGTAGAACAAAGAATCATCGAATTTGGACACAATTGGCAGAATCTAAACATGTTTGAGTATTTTCATTGGAATCTAAATAAAAAAGAAGCAAGGGATAAGGAAACTGAAGAACAGTATCGGACATTATCTAAGGCGGTTGGTAAGTAATATCGGCCTGAGATAAACATCTTCTTAGACAATTATTAAATACCAACCGTCTGTGAAGATATTTACTTCTTCTTAATTAATATTCTTGATTAAATGTGGGTCCTTTAAAAAGGTAAAATTCCACTTTCTTGTAATATTATTGATAAGTAAATGTTACCATTAAATTTCACTTCATAAATCTTTTGAAATTGGTCAGAACATAAAAAACATACAACAAACACTATTTTTCATTTTTCTATCTTGATGAATATAATGCCTTTTTCATTTATTTTTTTAGTGGACATTTTTATATAACATACCAACCTCTATGAATTTTTTTAGATTTTTTTAAATTTTTTTGAATCAATGTGTATTCATAATTTGATGAATGCCTCATATGTATACGAGCATTTAGTTAGAATGATGGATAATTTGAAGTTTGACATGTTGGAATGCTTTTTAAAAAAATAACAAAATTCGTACATGTATAAATGATACAAATATGTTCATACAAATAAATTTGAGTGAATGATCTTTTTTTATGAGATACACAAATGTGAATAATATGTGAGTAGAAACTAATTTGATATTTACCAAAACATTTCAATGTCAGCAATACAAGTTTTAAAATATTTTGTTCAGGTGGTAGATGTTAATTTTATACAAATGTAGAACAAAGAATCATCGAATTTGGACACAATATGTAGAATCTAAACATGTTTGAGTATTTATATTGGAATCTAAATAAAAAAGAAGCACGGGATAAGGAAATTGAAGAACAGTATCGGGCATTATCTCAGGCGGTTGGTAAGTAATACCCGCCTGAGATAAACATCTTCTCAGACAATTATTAAAAACCAACCGTCTGTGAAGATATTTACTTCTTCTTAATTAATATTCATGATTAAATGTGGGTCCTTTAAAAAGGTAAAATTCCACTTTCTTGTAATATTATTGATAAGTAAATGTTACCATTAAATTTCACTTTATAAATCTTTAGAAATTGGTCAGAACATAAAAAACATACCACAAACGCTATTTTTCATTTTTCTATCTTGATGAATATAATGCCTTTTTCATATTTTTTTCAGTGGACATTTTTACATATCATACCAACCTCTATGAATTTTTTCAGATTTTTTTAAATTTTTTTGAATCAATGTGTGTTCATAATTTGATGAATGCCTCATATGTATATGAGCATTTAGTTAGAATGATGGATAATTTGAAGTTTGACATGTTGGAATGCTTTTTAAAAAAATTAACAAAATTCGTACATGTATAAATGATACAAATATGATCATACAAACAAATTTGAGTGAAGGATCTTTTTTTTATGAGCTACACAAATGTCAATAATATGTGAGTAGAAACTAATTTGATATTTACCAAAACATTACAATGTCAGCCATACAAGTTTTAAAATATTTTGTTCAGGTGGTAGATGTTAATTTTATACAAATGTAGAACAAAGAATCATCGAATTTGGACACAATTTGCAGAATCTAAACATGTTTGAGTTATATATTGGAATCTAAATAAAAAAGAAGCAAGGGATAAGGAAACTGAAGAACAGTATCGGGCATTATCTTAGGCGGTTGGTAAGTAATACCCGCCTGAGATAAACATCTTCTTAGACAATTATTAAATACCAACCGTCTATGAAGATATTTACTTCTTCTTAATTAATATTCTTGATTAAATGTGGGTCCTTTAAAAAGGTAAAATTCCACTTCCTTGTAATATTATTGATAAGTAAAGGATACCATTAAATTTCACTTCATAAATCTTTTGAAATTGGTCAGAACATAAAAAACATACAACAAACACTATTTTTCATTTTTCTATCTTGATGAATATAATGCCTTTTTCATTTATTTTTTCAGTGGACATTTTTATATATCATACCAACCTCTATGAATTTTTTCAGATTTTTTTAAATTTTTTTTAATCAATGTGTATTCATAATTTGATGAATGCCTCATATGTATATGAGCATTTAGTTAGAATGATGGATAATTTGAAGTTTGACATGTTGGAATTCTTTTTAAAAAAATTAACAAAATTCGTAAATGTATAAATGATACAAATATGTTCATACAAACAAATTTGAGTGAAGGATCTTTTTTTTATGAGATACACAAATGTGAATAATATATGAGAAGAAACTAATTTGATATTTACCAAAACATTACAATGTCAGCAATACAAGTTTTAAAATATTTTGTTCAGGTGGTAGATGTTAATTTTATACAAATGTAGAACAAAAAATCATCGAATTTGGACACAATTTGCAGAATCTAAACATGTTTGAGTATTTATATTGGAATCTAAATAAAAATGAAGCAAGGGATAAGGAAATTGAAGAACAGTATCAGGCATTATCTCAGGCGGTTGGTAAGTAATACCCGCCTGAGATAAACATCTTCTCAGACAATTATTAAATACCAACCGTCTGTGAAGATATTTACTTCTTCTTTATTTATATTCATGATTAAATATGGGTCCATTAAAAAGGTAAAATTCCACTTTCTTGTAATATTATTGATAAGTAAATATTACTATTAAATTTCACTTCATAAATCTTTTGAAATTGGTCAGAACATAAAAAACATACAACAAATGCTATTTTTTATTTTTCTATCTTGATGAATATAATGCCTTTTCATTTATTTATTCAGTGGACATTTTTACATATCATACCAACCTCTATGAATTTTTTCAGATTTTTTTAAATTTTTTTGAATCAATGTGTGTTCATAATTTGATGAATGCCTCATATGTATAGGAGGATTTAGTTAGAATGACGGATAATTTGAAGTTTGACATGTTGGAATGCTTTTAAAAAAATTAACAAAATTCATACATGCATAAATGATACAAATATGTTCACACAAACAAATTTTAGTGAAGGATATTTTTTTATGAGATACACAAATGTGAATAATATGTGAGTAGAAATTAATTTTATATTTACCAAAACATTACAATGTCAGCTATACAAGTTTTAAAATATTTTGTTCAGGTGGTAGATGTTAATTTTATACAAATGTAGAACAAAGAATCATCGAATTTGGACATAATTTGCAGAATATAAACATGTTTGAGTATTTATATAGGAATCTAAATAAAAAAGAAGCAAGGGATAAGGAAACTGAAGAACATTATCGGGCATTATCTCAGAGGGTTGGTAAGTAATACCCGCCTGAGATAAACATCTTCTGAGACGGTTATAAATACCAACCGCCTGTGAAGGTATTTACTTCTTCTTAATAAATATTCTTGATTAAATGTGGGTCCTTTAAAAAGGTAAAATTCCACTTTCTTGTAATATTATTGATAAGTAAAGGTTACCATTAAATTTCACTTCATAAATCTTTTGAAATTGTTCAGAACATAAAAACATACAACAAATGCTATTTTTCATTTTTCTATCTTGATGAATATAATGCCTTTTTCATTTATATTTTCAGTGGACATTTTTACTCATCATACCAACCTCTATGAATTTTTTCAGCTTTTTTAAACTTTTTTGAATCAATGTGTGTTCATAATTTGATGAATGCCTCATATGTATATGAGCATTTAGTTAGAATGATGGATAATTTGAAGTTTGACATGTTGGAATGCTTTTAAAAAAATTAACAAAATTCATACATGTATAAATGATGCAAATATGTTCATACAAACAAATTTGAAAGAAGGATCTTTTTTTATGAGATACACAAATGTGAATAATATGTGAGTAGAAATTAATTTGATATTTACCAAAACATTACAATGTCAGCTATACAATTTTTAAAATATTTTGTTTAGGTGGTAGATGTTAAATTTATACAAATGTAAAACAAAGAATCATCGAATTTGGACACAATTTGCAGAATCTAAACATGTTTGAGTATTTATATTGAAATCTAAATAAAAAAGAAGCAAGGGATATGGAAACTGAAGAACAGTATCGGGCATTATCTCAGACGGTTGGTAAGTAATACCTGCCTGAGATAAACATCTTCTCAGGCGGTTATTAAATACCAACCGCCTATGAAGATATTAACTTCTTCTTAATTAATATTCTTAATTAAATGTGGGTCCTTTAGAAAGGCAAAATTCCACTTTCTTGTAATATTATTGATAAGTAAAGGTTACCATGAAATTTCACTTCATAAATCTTTTGAAATTGGTCAGAACATAAAAAACATACAACAAATGCTATTTTTCATTTTTCTATCTTGATGAATATAATGCCTTTTTCATTTATTTTTTCAGTGGACATTTTTACTCATCATACCAACCTCTATGAATTTTTTCAGATTTTTTTAAGTTGTTTTGAATCAATGTGTGTTCATAATCAGATGAATGCCTCATATGTAAATGAGCATTTAGTTAGAATGATGGATAATTTGAAGTTTGACATGTTGGAATGCTTTTAAAAAAATAACAAAATTCATACATGTATAAATGATACAAATATGTTCATACAAACAAATTTGAGTGAAGGATCTTTTTTTTATGAGATACACAAATGTGAATAATATGTGAGTAGAAACTAATTTGATATTTACCAAAACATTACAATGTCAGCAATACAAGTTTTAAAATATTTTGTTCAGGTGGTAGATGTTAATTTTATACAAATGTAGAACAAAAAATCATCGAATTTGGACACAATTTGCAGAATCTAAACATGTTTGAGTATTTATATTGGAATCTAAATAAAAATGAAGCAAGGGATAAGGAAATTGAAGAACAGTATCAGGCATTATCTCAGGCGGTTGGTAAGTAATACCCGCCTGAGATAAACATCTTCTCAGACAATTATTAAATACCAACCGTCTGTGAAGATATTTACTTCTTCTTTATTAATATTCATGATTAAATATGGGTCCTTTAAAAAGGTAAAATTCCACTTTCTTGTAATATTATTGATAAGTAAATGTTACTATTAAATTTCACTTCATAAATCTTTTGAAATTTGTCAGAACATAAAAAACATACAACAAATGCTATTTTTCATTTTTCTATCTTGATGAATATAATGCCTTTTCATTTATTTATTCAGTGGACATTTTTACATATCATACCAACCTCTATGAATTTTTCAGATTTTTTTAAATTTTTTTGAATCAATGTGTGTTCATAATTTGATGAATGCCTCATATGTACAGGAGGATTTAGTTAGAATGATGGATAATTTGAAGTTTGACATGTTGGAATGCTTTTAAAAAAATTAACAAAATTCATACATGCATAAATGATACAAATATGTTCACACAAACAAATTTAGTGAAGGATATTTTTTATGAGATACACAAATGTGAATAATATGTGAGTAGAAATTAATTTTATATTTACCGCAACATTACAATGTCAGATATACAAGTTTTAAAATATTTTGTTCAGGTGGTAGATGTTAATTTTATACAAATGTAGAACAAAGAATCATCGAATTTGGACACAATTTGCAGAATATAAACATGTTTGAGTATTTATATAGGAATCTAAATAAAAAAGAAGCAAGGGATAAGGAAACTGAAGAAAAGTATCGGGCATTATCTCAGGCGGTTGGTAAGTAATATCCGCCTGAGATAAACATCTTCTGAGACGGTTATTAAATATCAACCGCTTGTGAAGATATTTACTTCTTCTTAATTAATATTCTTGATTAATTGTGGGTCCTTTAAAAAGGTAAAATTCAACTTTATTGTAATATCATTGATAAGTAAAGGTTACTATTAAATTTCACTTTATAAATCTTTTGAAATTGGTCAGAACATAAAAAACATACAACAAACGCTATTTTTCATTTTTCTATCTTGATGAATATAATGCCATTTTCATATTTTTTTCAGTGGACATTTTTACATATCATATCAACCTCTATGAATTTTTTCAGATTTTTTTAAATTTTTTTGAATCAATGTGTGTTCATAATTTGATGAATGCCTCATATGTATATGAGCATTTAGTTAGAATGATGGATAATTTGAAGTTTGACATGTTGGAATGCTTTTTAAAAAAAAAATTAACAAAATTCGTACATGTATAAATGATACAAATATGTTCATACAAACAAATTTGAGTAAAAGATCTTTTTTTATGAGATACACAAATGTGAATAATATGTGAGTAGAAACTAATTTGATATTTACCAAAACATTACATTGTCAGCCATACAAGTTTTAAAATATTTTGTTCAGGTGGTAGATGTTAATTTTATACAAATGTAGAACAAAGAATCATTGAATTTGGACACAATTTGCAAAATCTAAACATGTTTGAGTATTTATATTGGAATCTAAATAAAAAAGAAGGAAAGGATAAAGAAACTGAAGAACAGTATCAGGCATTATCTCAGGCGGTTGGTAAGTACTACCCGCCTGAGATAAACATCTTCTCAAACAATTATTAAATAACAACCGTCTGTGAAGATATTTACTTCATCTTAATTAATATTCTTGATTAAATGTGGGTCCTTTAAAAAGATAAAATTCCACTTTCTTGTAATATTATTGATAAGTAAAGGTTACCATTAAATTTCACTTTATAAATCTTTTGAAATTGGTCAGAACATAAAAAACATACAACAAACGCTATTTTTCATTTTTCTATCTTAATGAATATAATGCCTTTTTCATTTATTTTTTCAGTTTACATTTTTACATATCATACCAACCTCTATGAATTTTTTCAGATTTTTTTAAATTTTTTTGAATCAATGTGTGTTCATAATTTGATGAATGCCTCATATGTATATGAGCATTTAGTTAGAATGATGGATAATTTGAAGTTTGACATGTTGGAATGCTTTTTAAAAAAAATTAACAAAATTCGTACATGTATAAATGATACAAATATGTTCATACAAACAAATTTGAGTAAAGGATCTTTTTTTATGAGATACACAAATGTGAATAATATGTGAGTAGAAACTAATTTGATATTTACCAAAACATTACATTGTCAGCCATACAAGTTTTAAAATATTTTGTTCAGGTGGTAGATGTTAATTTTATACAAATGTAGAACAAAGAATCATTGAATTTGGACACAATTTGCAAAATCTAAACATGTTTGAGTATTTATATTGGAATCTAAATAAAAAAGAAGGAAAGGATAAAGAAACTGAAGAACAGTATCAGGCATTATCTCAGACGGTTGGTAAGTAATACCCGCCTGAGATAAACATCTTCTCAAACAATTATTAAATAACAACCGTCTGTGAAGATATTTACTTCATCTTAATTAATATTCTTGATTAAATGTGGGTCCTTTAAAAAGATAAAATTCCACTTTCTTGTAATATTATTGATAAGTAAAGGTTACCATTAAATTTCACTTTATAAATCTTTTGAAATTGGTCAGAACATAAAAAACATACAACAAACGCTATTTTTCATTTTTCTATCTTAATGAATATAATGCCTTTTTCATTTATTTTTTCAGTTTACATTTTGACATATCATACCAACCTCTATGAATTTTTTCAGATTTTTTTAAATTTTTTTGAATCAATGTGTGTTCATAATTTGATGAATGCCTCATATGTATATGAGCATTTAGTTAGAATGATGGATAATTTGAAGTTTGACATGTTGGAATGCTTTTTAAAAAAATTAACAAAATTCATACATGTATAAATGATACAAATATGTTCATACAAACAAATTTGAGTGAAGAATCTTTTTTTTATGAGATACACAAATGTGAATAATATGTGAGTAGAAATTAATTTGATATTTACCAAAACATTACAATGTCAGCTATACAAGTTTTAAAATATTTTGTTCAGGTGGTAGATGTTAATTTTATACAAATGTAGAACAAAGAATCATCGAATTTGGACACAATTTGCAGAATCTAAACCTGTCTGAGTATTTATATTGGAATATAAATAAAAAAGAAGCAAGGGATAAGGAAACTGAAGAACATTATCGGGCATTATCTCAGAGGGTTGGTAAGTAATACCCGCCTGAGATAAACATCTTCTCAGACGGTTATAAATACCAACCGCCTGTGAAGATATTTACTTCTTCTTAATAAATATTCTTGATTAAATGTGGGTCCTTTAAAAAGGTAAAATTCCACTTTCTTGTAATATTATTGATAAGTAAAGGTTACCATTAAATTTCACTTCATAAATCTTTTGAAATTGTTCAGAACATAAAAACATACAACAAATGCTATTTTTCATTTTTCTATCTTGATGAATATAATGCCTTTTTCATTTATATTTTCAGTGGACATTTTTACTCATCATACCAACCTCTATGAATTTTTTCAGCTTTTTTAAACTTTTTTGAATCAATGTGTGTTCATAATTTGATAAATGCCTCATATGTATATGAGCATTTAGTTAGAATGATGGATAATTTGAAGTTTGACATGTTGGAATGCTTTTAAAAAAATAACAAAATTCATACATGTATAAATGATACAAATATGTTCATACAAACAAATTTGAGTGAAGGATCTTTTTTTTATGAGATACACAAATGTGAATAATATGTGAGTAGAAATTAATTTGATATTTACCAAAACATTACAATGTCAGCTATAAAAGTTTTAAAATATTTTGTTCAGGTGGTAGATGTTAATTTTATACAAATGTAGAAGAAAGAATCATCGAATTTGGACACAATTTGCAGAATCTAAACATGTTTGAGTATTTATATTGGAATCTAAATAAAAAAGAAGCAAGGGATAAGGAAACTGAAGAACAGTATCGGGCATTATCTCAGGCGGTGGGTAAGTAATACCCGCTTGAGATAAACATCTTCTCAGTCGGTTATTTAGTACCAACCGCTTGTGAAGATATTTACTTTTTCTTAATTAATATTCTTGATTAAATGTGGGTTTTTTAAAAATCTAAAATTACACTTTCTTTTAATATTATTGATAAGTAAAGGTTACCATTAAATTTCACTTCATAAATCTTTTGATATTGGTCAGAACATAAAAAACATACAACAAATACTATTTTTCATTTTTCTATCTTGATGAATATAATGCCTTTTTCATTTATTTTTCAGTGGACATTTTTACTCATCATACCAACCTCTATGAATTTTTTCAGATTTATTTTAAATTTTTTTGAATCAATGTGTGTTCATAATTTCATGAATGCCTCACATGTATATGAGCATTTAGTTACAATGATGGATAATTTGAAGTTTGACATGTTGGAATGCTTTTAAAAAATTAACAAAATTCATACATGTATAAATGATACAAATATGTTCATACAAACAAATTTGAGAGAATGATCTTTTTTATCAGATACACAAATGTGAATAATATGTGAGTAGAAATTAATTTGATATTGACCAAAACATTACAATGTCAGTTATACAAGTTTTAAAATATTTTGTTCAGGTGATAGATTTTAATTTTATACAAACGTAAAAGAAAGAATCATCGAATTTGGACACAATTTGCAGAATTTAAACATGTTTGAGTATTTATATTGGAATCTAAATAAAAAAGAAGCAAGGGATAAGGAAACTAAAGAACAGTATCGGGCATTATCTCAGGTGGTTGGTAAGTAATACCCGCTTGAGATAAATATCTTCTCAGGCGGTTATTAAATACCAACCGCCTGTGAAGATATTTACTTCTTCTTAATTAATATTCTTGATGAAATGTGGGTCCTTTAAAAGGCAAAATTCCACTTTCTTGTAATATTATTGATAAGTAAAGGTTACCATTAAATTTCACTCGATAAATCTTTTGTAATTGGTCAGAACATAAAAAACATACAACAAATGCGGTTGATAAGTAAAACCCGGCTGAAATAAAGTTAAAAACCGCCTGTGAGAAACCGACGCCTGGAGACGGGGACCCCTCACCACACACCCGCTATTAGACGACGACCCGCTATAAAGGCTCACCATTCTCTTTCTTCTCCGCCGCGCCGCTCCTTAGATCCAAGCCTCCAAACTTCTCCCCCTACCACCGTCGTCCACCTCTCGCTCTTTCTCTGCACCTCCGCCGCCACACAAATAGGTAGACCCGCGCCGAAGTGCTCTAGGCCATCGACGTCCACTGAACCTCCTTCCCCGTTTCCATCGCCGCCGGCAGTGCCGGTGGAACTGATGGCGGCGCCCGCATCTCCTCATCCCGACTGGTTACCGGAGACTGTCCGCCTCTTTACCGCCCGCATCGACGAATTAAGCCGAATTAAAGATGTCAAAGACGACGTGTCCTTCGCTGTCGAACATGCAAGAGCGCTGGACACAATGTCGCGGGATGTATTTAACAATACATCGCTCATCTGTCACCTTCTGGGTCTTGGGAGGCTTCCCTAGCTCCCCAGCATGGACTCCGCCGGCTATTACTTGTTCGGGTTAAGCTTTGTGTCCGCTCGTCTCGACGCCCTCCACGAGACGATCTCGGAGGTTGCTGGGGTACAGGGCCGCTGGAAGATTCTTCACAGCGTCGCCTGTAAGCTCGGTGTGGAGACGGAAGAGGAGTCGCCGCCGCCGAGAGGTGGAGGCGGAGCCGCTGGAGGATGCGTCGGCCGCAGCGCGCGCGGCGGCGGAGGTGGACGAGGCCTCCGAGTAGATTAGGATTAGGAGTAGTTTTGTTCTTGTTTCTACGTGTTTTTCATCCATGTTTTCTTTACTCTTGTTTGTAATATATGTGTGTTGATAGTATGTTAATTTAATATGTCTTTTATGTTCATGAACAATGTGTCTGATGAATTATAAAAAAATTCTCCTTTTATCGAAAAACATCTCCTTTAACGACGCCAAGTTTTAACCTTTAACCCACTTCGTGCGTGAATCAAAAAACATCTCCAGTCGTGATGTTGTGTTTCTCTTGTTTTTTTTTATATTTTTTCTTTTCACATTTTGTCATGTTGTTTTCCTGCAAAAATCTGAACAGTCGCGAGACTCGCGATGTTATTATTGCATGGACTGGAACATGCCGGAAGTTACCCCTATACACGGTGTCATCATTACAATATCCATAGGACCCACATGACAGCCCTTGCTACTGAACCTGCAATGCTGCAGGGGATGTGCGGCAGTTCCATGTTGTTTCGCTTTATAATATATGAGTACTCCGGAGACTCCCAAGAATCCGCAACCTCCTAATACTAGTAGTACACCCTTTGTTTCTCTCAGGCAGATTTGTTTCTTTGCCTCTCGTCGCTCATTAATGGCAAACTTCTCCATCGACCCCCGTCGGTTTTGTCCGCAGCTGATGATCCCAGAAGATGGTGGTCCTCTGAGAAGGACCAGAAGCGTGTGCCACATATCGGGCGAAATCTCGAAGAAAAATGAGGAATATGCGGTTGCGGTCACAAATGCGGTACTAACTCCTGCCCATCGTAATGAATTTATTGACCAGATAGCAGTGTACATCCAAGATCAGACAAGAATGCACGTAGTTACTTACGGTGCACATCCCCATGGGATTGGCATGTACTACAAGTTAAGAAATAAACTGGAGAGAGATGCTTTGGTCCTAGCAAATCCCTACGTGGTCGGGAATCGGGAGTTCAGATTTGAAAAACATGATGAGGCAAGTCTTATTATGCGTCGTGCTCAGTTTACTAGAAGGTGTTGGATTTTTCTACTTGGTTATCCTCTGGATCTATAGGAGCGATGGTTTATTGAACAAACCTGCTCATGTTTTGGTTAGTTGCTTCATTGGGATGAAAATGATCCAAACCCGACTAGGGTCATTCTGCTGGTGATGGTGGATAATCCACTTGACATCCCTCGAAGCCTTGTTCACAGGAGAGGCAACGAAGTCAGCGGGAAAGGACGTTCATGGACTGTACCAATTTATGTCCTAGGTCTTGATTTTGTGGACCACCTTCCGGGTGATGAGGAGGACCCTCCGCCTTTAAATGGCAACCCCCACCCTTACCACGGACCAGTCTTGCCTGGTCCTTATCCTGATGATCATGGTCCTCCGCCTGCTGCCCCAGACCTTGGGGCAGAATGATCCTGGCAACCAGAATAATGAAGCGTCGGATATGTTGTCCATGGCGCAGGTAGCATATAATATCCTAATATTTCTCCTCATATATAGCGTGTTAACTATTTTTTCGGCCCCAAATGATCTAGAAAAATTACTCCAGATTTGATGATGCCATAAACTAATCGCTGCTGAAAACAATGACGGTGGTCCAAGCAAGGTTGTCGTGATGCAGGATGCATGGAGGTAGACCCAAGCAAGTGGTGGTGCAGGATGATGCATGGAGCTAGCTGACGGACTGAAGGTGCTGCTTGAAGAGATGTGGTGCGGACTAGATGTGCCGATTAGTTTATTTTGTGTTTTTTGATTACGTAAGAGCTAGTACTGTCAAATTAATTAGTTTGTTGCCTGGAATGATACGTTGAACACTATTGTTTGGTTCCGTCGATGTTTATATCTAGTATTTAATCCTTGTTTATATCACTGTGTTGCTGGTTGAAGAAATTTTATGCGTATGCTTTATTTTAAACCTTGTTTATATCACTGTGTTTATATCCAGTATACTTAATTACGAACCTGTATAGAAGTAGCAATTTATACAACTTTATTATCAGTGAAGCCAAAATTTATAGAACCTAGATTTTTTAAAGCACATGTGTCACTTCCGGAGGAATCCATTCCTTTAAACTGCCCCGTGAGTTTCCTTTGATGCAAACGGGGCTAAACAAAAGACGAGCGTGCATAGGGGAAACACAACAAGTGCAACATTCATCAGAGACGAGCATGCATATATAGGAGAAACACATCAACATGCCTTATCCAAGTCTATTTTATATACTCCCTTTGTTCACTTTTCATTGGCATTGGGAGAACTAGGGGTAGCGCATCCAAATGGGAATGGAAGGAATATAACCCATAGAATACAACACGTTATGGCAGAACATGTCATACTCGCGCTCAATCCTACAGTTCTCAGTACAGAAGACAGTCCACTCGTACCACCCTCGTCGGCCACAGCGGGCAGGCCCCTGGTTCCCCCCTGTTGGCCAGCGGCAAACGTCATCGTCAATGTCGGGCAGCGCCACCAGCGGCGGTCCTGGAGGAGGCCTACGCAGTAACCTCCAGCTCACGAAAACGTCGAGCCTCTGCATGGCTTGATTCCGACACCGGCAGCACTCCATGTTGGTCCTCTTCATCGCGATGAACCCGACCGTGTTGTCACCGACGTGGGCCTCACCTTCGACCTGCCGGATATACTCGAGGGCATCGCGGTCCCCACAGTTGGCGTCGTAGCGGAGCATGGCGAGGACGTAGGCCGCCACCTTGTGGCCGTTCGTGGCCACCCGGGCAAGGAAATGGGTGCCCCGCTGCGCCTGCGCACGGCCGTAGTTGAATACGAGGTCGAACCCGGTGACGTAGCACGCATGAGGGTTGCCCACGTTGGCCAGGCGCTCCACGAGGGTGTCGTAGCTCCCATTCCCATGCCGTTGGAACCACTCCCAGCTGCTCTCCCGCTCCAGCGCCACGCACCTGCCCACGGTGGGATCACGGCATGCCGCATGCATGGCCTTGCAGGTGGCGCGCAGACTGGAGAGGTCCTCCATGGGTTGGGTGGAGGTTGCGGCGACCCACCCCGCGATCAATACCGCAATATCGTGCGGCAAGGGGAACTCCATGGGCTTCGAAGGGAACCAATGAGGGCACGCGCGACGGAGAGGAAGAGTACGTGTGGAGAAGAGGATGGTGTGTGTGGCGGAGTAGAGGATGGTGTGTCATCTTACTACTCTTTATTAGTACGCTCGGAGAAGACGATGATACGCCCGGTGATTTTAGTACGCGCGAAGAAGAGGGATGGTGGTGTGTGGGCAGTTATTTCCAGCCAATTTTTTTTGTCCCAGCTCAACTTTACTTTCACTGTATGGTCATGTTAGTTGTGTGCTCTGCACATTTTCAGCTATTGTCCTTTGTTGCCATAGCAACTTGCTACCATTGAATGGAAAATGGAAGGATATGTATTGATGAAGGGTGTTAGGTTAATTTTATGTGTTGACTAATGTGCGGTTCGAATCCTAAAAATAGAGTTCACTTGGGACGGAGGGAGTATAAGATGGTCACCCGCGCCATCGTCTTTTCCGCACAACCATTCCAACATCCTCTCTTCTCTCCACAAAACCTAGCCGCGGCTAGTATACAGCACATGCTTTCGAGCTCGAGCAACCCTCCGCCACCGTGCCCGCCGAGGGACCCGGCCGCCGGTAAGTGGCCACGGCTGGACCCCCCTAGCCTCCGCGCGTGAAGGATACCCTCCTGTTCAACATGGCCCAAGATGTATTTACGGATACATCGCACTCCATGGAACGCCTTGGGCTCAGTACCCTTCCACAAAGTACTGGAATGGACACCACGGGCCACTACGTCTTCGGCCTCTCGCACATGGCCTCTCGTCTCGACTCCCTCTGGGAGACGATGGCGGCCGAGCTCGGCATCACGGGTTGTCGCAACCTCGTCGTGGCGGCGGCCTTGAGACTGGGTCACCTTACGCCACCGGAGCCCGAGGCACTAGAGGAGGGTCAGGAGCCCAAGGACCCACCCGAGGAGGAGGAGGTGGAGGCTGAGTAGAGTAGTATTTAGGTGTTTTCTTTTCATGTTTTTAGTTGTAGTTTTTCGTTTCATGTTTTTAGTTGTAGTTTTTCGTTTCATGGTTTTAGTTGTAGTTTATCTTTTCTTGTGTTTGTAATATACTCCCTCCATCCAAAGCGATAAGTATTTTGGGACGAAGATACTCCCTCCATCGAAAGGGACAAGTATTTTGAGACGGAGGGAGTAATGTTTTTAAGTTAAATGTACTTGGTGTTCTTGTTCATGGATGTACTATCTGTGCAAAATTAGTTCAAATTTTCCGATCGTCGAACCCTCCTTGTCCCCAAACCGGTGGAGTTGCCAGGAGATCGCCTGTAGTGGGGCCCGCAAAGCGGTCTGTAAAGTAGTAGTAAAAGGAAAATGCAACAGGCCGGTAGCTAGGACTGGAAAGAAAAGAGTGAAGACAATACGAGGAAGAAAATGTTTGAAAAAAAGGAAGGACAACTGAAATGTTAAACAGGAAATCTTTTCACGGAAATTAATCCAGTCGTAATCCTCTCAAACATAGGCTCCCTTTGAAGGATAGGATTTGTAAAGGATTTTTAGTTTCCATAGGAAATGTAACACATGAGCTAGGACACTTTGGTAGCCATACTAAAAGAGCTGCTTATCTGCCTCATCCACTTCCCCACGCTGCCAGTAGAATCTCTTCGGTCGCGGGAAGGTGTCCCCTGAAGAGTTCGAGGACACCGAGGAGTGTCCGTCAGAAGAGCCGCCTGATGACGAGGAGGCCAGAGAGTTGAGGTGGACCGGCAGCGTATAGTCGAGGTAGTGATCCAGGTGGATGATGAGCTCCGTCGTGAGGCCGCCAGACTGGACCACTGCGGCATGGTTGAAAGGTTCTGCCGGCGGCCCGCCGTCACTCCCAGTCCGGCCATCACTTCCCGCAAAGAAGGTGGCCATTTTGGCCCGAGGCAGGAGGCTTGGGTCTTTCATCCACCCAACGACCTTGCACGGGTCAGCACACTCCCGGTGGTAAGCGGAAGCATTGAAGTGATCAAAGAGGAAGACGTCACCCAGAACCTGTCTGATGCCCTCCGCAGACCAGACATGCAGAGGGAGGTTCTCGATGACCACCTGCACGTGGAAGAACCACCCGATGATCGGCACACCTATGCCAAAGATCCATGGCCGGAAGTAGTGGTCATCATCCGGCATGGAGATGATTGCCGTCTCGATGGCGAGCTCCCGATAGTCATCACGGGTGAACTGCACCAGGAACTCACCATCCCCAAACGTTGACACAATGAAAGCCCAATGCGGGATTTCATGTTGGTGATGGATGGCTAGGGTGATCTCCATGGGCGTCGCCTCGCTGCGACCTCCTCTGGGTCCTAGAACAGCTGCTTGGCGGCACAAACGGATAAACTCCATCGTCATGAGGTGGTTGTTGACCACCGTGCATTGCCCCTCACGAGGGCGCAGGGACGGTGAGCCTGCAGGTACCTGCTCGCGTCTAACATGGTTGCGAGGCATGGTGCTGCGACAACAGAGGCAAATGACTTCTCAGGCAACACACGGGAGCATGGATGGAAATCATTCGAGAACTTGAGCCTGGAAGCAATAGGGGGGGTGGTTTAAGAAGGCGAGGATGAAGAGGCCAAACATCGGAAGCAGGGTCCCTTGAGGATCTCACGAAAATCCGGTGATATGACCGGATCTATCCAGGCCTTCGGCTCTGTGCAAGCGTCATGAGTGCGCGAAGGCTCAACTTGAATATAAAGTGAATCAGCATAGTTTCATCCCACAAATAACAAGTGGCCCAGCTTTTTCGTCCTGCCTGCCTGCCTGCCCGCGGCAAGAAATTTTTGTCACGCCAAATGAAGAAGGAAAATAAGAAACAAAAATAATATTTTATTATGGTACCCTTTGACCCGCAAAGCCGGCCCCCTCTCCGCAACGCGCTTGTAGGAGCATCCGCTGGCCGCCACGCTTGTAGGAGCATCCGCGGGTCGCCATGCTTGGAGGAGCATTCGCCAGCCGCCACGCTTAGAGGAGCATCCGCCGGCCGCCACGCTTGGAGGAGCATCCACCGGCCGCTACGCTTGGAGAAGCATCCGCCGGCCAGGAGCATCCGCTGGCCGCCACGCTTGTAGGAGAATCCGCCGGCTGCAGCGTGTGGAGTAACAACAGCTAGGTATAATTGCTCACATAATGTGTTCTTGTACATCTATCATCTTACGGATAGGCTGATGGCTGATTGAATTGTAGGAAGCGATGTCAGAAGATAAGACACGGATGGGAAAAGAGAGGCATACGAGGGAGTGGCAGGATGGAATGAAGTCATTTTTAAATTTTGCATTTCAGGGCACTCGTGAAGGAGGAACTATGCCTTGTCCTTGCACGAGATGTCGTAATATTTGCCACAAGACACGTAAGGGAGTTCATTTACACTTGCTTAGAAATGGGATGTTATTGGATTATACTTGTTGGATACACCATGGAGAAATACGAGTTCAGGAAAATAATGCTGAGGAATCAGCAAATAATGAGGAGATAATTCTGATGATGGTGCTATGCAAAATATGTTGTCCAGTCTACTTAGAGGCACTGATCATGGTGGTACATCAGCAGATGTTGATGATCAAGAAAATGCTATAAACAAGCAGGAGCCAACTGGGGATGCAAAGATATTCTATGACTTATTAACTGATGCCAAAAAGGAGTTGTATCCAGGATGTTCACAGCTGACCCAATTATCTTACATTGTCAGGTTCTACCAGATAAAGTGTTTAACTGGTATGAGCAAAATAGCTTGTGAGATGTTACTTGAACTATTCTCATTTGCGCTTCCAAAGGGCCACTACATTCCTAATACACTTGATAAACTTCAGAAGGTTGTTCGTGACCTCGGGCTAGACTACCAAAAGATCGATGCATGTGTCAATGACTGTGTGTTCTTTCGGAAGGACTATTCTCTACTGAATAGTTGCCCAAAATGTGGTGAATTAATATGGAAAAATAGTACTGCTGGGGATGCAAGAGAGGCTTTACCTTGTGGAAAATCCAAGAAGCTTGTAGCACGCAAGATTCTACGTTACTTCCCTCTTATTCCCCGTCTACAAAGGTTTTATATGGGAGAATCAACGGCATCAAACATGCGCTGGCACAAAAAGGTCATGCTGATGATGGAGTATTACGCCATCCCGCCGATTCGAAAGCATGGAAGCATTTTGATAGCATTCACCCAAATTTCTCATCTGATCCTCGCAACATAAGACTTGGGCTAGCATCTGATGGTTTTAATACTTTTGGAGTAATGAATGTTTCTTACAATACATGGCCTATGATTCTAATCCCTTATAATCTACCACCTTGGTTGTGTATGAAGCAGTCTTATTGGGTGATGTCAATGATAATTCCTGGGCCAAAGTCACCTGGAAACAACATTGATGTGTATCTACATCCTTTGATTGATGAGCTACTGAAATTATGGTCTGATGGTGTTGAAACGTATGACAGTTTAAAGAAAGAGACATTTGTCATGCGAGCTTCTTTATTGTGGACACTAAATGATTTTCCAACATATGCAATGCTATGTGCAAAAGGGAAGCTAGCATGTCCATACTGCCATATAAACACTGACGCCTTCTGGTTGAAATATGGACGAAAGCATTGTCACATGGGTCATCGTCGTTTCCTACCTCAGGATCACAGATGGCGTCGAAACAAAGGTTCTTTCAACAACAAGGCAGAGAATAGAGAGGCTCCAACATCACTCTCTGGTGATGAAGTACTCCAACAATACGAGTGTTTTGATCAAGTGAGTTTTGGATCGACGAATAATAAGAGAAAGCACACCGAGGAAAATAGATGGCATAATTGGAAGAAGAAAAGCATATTTTTCGACCTCCCTTATTGGAAGACATTGCTAATAAGGCATAACTTGGATGTCATGCACATTGAGAAAAACATTTGTGATAGCATATTGGGGACATTGCTTGCTATGGATGGTAAAACAAAAGATAGTCTACAAGCTCGTCTTTATATGAAGGATATGGGTATACGGCCAGATCAACATCTGATGTTCATAAAGAGCAAGTACACATTCCCACCAGCATTATATACTTTGGGCAAAGATGAGAAGACCACCTTGTGCAAGTTTTTGGGGAATGTGAAGGTGCCCAATGGTTATGTCTCAAACATCAAGAGATGTGTGGACATAAAAGCATGTAAGGTATCAGGTCTAAAAACGCATGACTGCCATATTATATTTCAGAAGCTCCTTCCTATTGCAATACATAACATATTGTTTGAAAAGGTTGTTGCACCTTTAATTGAGTTTAGCAAATTCATTTCTGGAATTTGTTCTAAAGAATTGGCGGAACCAAATTTGGACAAGATGAGCAAACAAATTCCTGAAACAATTTGTAAGCTTGAGATGTTGTTTCCTCCCGCTTTGTTTGATATCATGGTACATCTTCCAACCCATCTTGCCGAAGAAGAACGGTTGGGTTGAC
Organism: Tuctoria greenei; assembly: GCA_036927565.1. NCBI lineage: Eukaryota > Viridiplantae > Streptophyta > Magnoliopsida > Poales > Poaceae > Tuctoria > Tuctoria greenei. The sequence goes on from JAYESD010000006.1 coordinate 175,882,976, forward strand.
CTGTTTCTTACAGATGGATGTATCCAATTGAGAGGTACCTTGGTACATTGAAGAGGTATGTACATAACAAAGCTCACCCGGAGGGTTCTATAGCTGAGGGATATATTGCCGAAGAGTGTATGACTTTTTGTAGTCAGTTTTTGGATAACATCAGCACCAAGCGTAATAGGCCAGTACGTCATGAAGCTGTAGCTACAAATGTACATTATGTTGATAATTCTAACATATTTACAGAAGTTGATAATTCTAAAAAGGGTATAAATGGGACCAACTTACTATGGTGGAACTACATAACATCAGGCATTATCTTATTACTAACGTTGAAGAGGCTTCTCCATGGATCAAGTAATAACGTATAACACAAATGTTGTATACTATATATATGGCTTATTGTAGATGGCTAATTTAATTTTGTACCCTTTTCAGTGAGCACATTGAAGAACTGAAAAAGATTCATTCTCGTGATGTTGATAAACGCCATAGAGATGAGTTTGTTGATTGGTTTCAGAAACGAGTAAGTACATGCAAGTTTGCACTTTGATGAAATATTGAACAAATATGTGTTCTGAAATTGGTTTGTCGTCGATAACCCCTGTTATACTAATGTCTACAGATTACGACATTACACAAAGAAGGCAAAGCAACCGATTATCTGTATGCATTATCTAGAGGACCTGATCGTCGGGCATGTTTTTTTAGTCTGTTATTCATTAATGGCTTCTTCTTTCGAACTACAGATGTGGAAAAAGATTTACGGACCCAAAACAGTGGTATTGTTGTTCGGGGCACTGATCATGATTGGTTTGGAGTAATCAAGAAAATCATTGCTGTTAATTTTGAAAAAAATCAAGAGGTTTTGTTATTTCAGTGTGAATGGTTTGATCGACCTTTTGGAAGTAGTCAGAACCAAAGCAGAGGCTACAAAAAGGATCAATACGGAATGATAGATGTTGACACTACTCTGTTTCGATTCCAGTATGAGCCTTACATTCTAGCCACCCAAGCAAAACAAGTTTTTTATGTTCCAAGTGTGAAGCATCCTAAATGGGCTACAGTTGTTAAAACGAAGCCACGGAACCTTTTTGCCATGCCCCCTGGAGACAGTGAAAATAATGTGACTGAGACGATGGAGGTTGAGACATTTCACGATGATCTGCTTACTGATGATATCAATAATGAGGATACCACCGCATGGGCTAGGAATGACATTGAGGGAGCCAGTGGCGATGCTTCCACTCTTATAATGACAACGTCAGGTGATCGGTTTGAGGTAGATGGAGTTGCATCAGAAAATGAAGACGACGACGACGATGATGATACATATACCAATGATGGTCATGTAGCTCCATTGTGGGGGGACGACAACGAAGATTATGATTTTTAGTATAATTAAGTACGTGACATATAGCTCCATAATGAATTCATCCGTCCGAACCCGACATTTAATTTTCAGTTATTAATATTTGCTACCTGAAAAGTACCCAATACCCGATATTTCAGTCTTTTGAGTTCCGGTCTCGGTTTTATAGTTTTCGGTTTTTCGGTCTCGGTTTATTTGCCCACCCCTAATTTATGTAGTACTAGCATATATATGGGATATACATATTTCTCCTGCATGTTTTTTTTGCAAAACTATTTAGTGATATATCCTATATGCATATTACATAAGTAAAACTAATGTAAAGTATAAAACTTTTTCAAAGGGAAGTCTTAGGTTTCGTCAAATCTATCGTTCAGATTTACGCAATTTTGATCTGTTTTAACAATACAAGAATTGTACTTTTAGATTCACCATGAAGATATTTCCATAATATACAATCTAGTACTACATGTTATTGAAGTTAATAAATTCCATATAAATCATTTGTCAAAGGTAATTAGTTCGACCAAAACAGAAATAGAGTTGAGTTGGGGTGGAGGAAGTATTATACGTTGCTGTTTGCCGCATAAGGTTTCGTCCTTCGTTCAAGCCGTAGTCATTTGTATAGGCGGTTGATGCGACCGCGCGGACCGAGCTTACGTGCGCGCCAGTCACCGAGGCGCCTTAGACGCGCGCAGCGCATACGCTGAAATCACCTGCGGTACTGCAGGTGCAGTAACAGTCACTAACATGTGAGTTCGGCTAGCCGTGGGGCCCACATGTCAGTGACTGTTACTGCACCTGCAGTACTGCAGAGGTTATGCATCCCGCATGCGCATCTTTGAATTCCACTGGAACCGCTCCGCGTCTCATCACCGCTTTACCGTGAACCACTGCGGATGGTCTTAAAGGCAGGCCCGACTCTGGGCGTAGGCGGGCGGAAATAAATTTTCTACGGCCCTGCTGCACAACGTCGCCTGCCGCGCCCCCGGCTCCGCCGCCGCCCCAGCGCCCCCACCGCCGGCCCGCCCCTGACTCGAGAACGGATTGAGGGGAAGGCTCATCGCCCATAGTGGTCGTGTAGCTTCCGTCCCCTCGATCCGTTGGCGATGAGCCTTCTCCTCATCCGTTCTCGAGTTAGCGGCGGCCACGGCGCTGCTTCTACCCTGCTATTGGACTGAGGACGCTGATGATCCGCAACATACTTCTAAATCTGCTTGCTGCTAGCCATTGTTGATGCATTAATACCTGATGTTTTACATCATTGAGTATGTTGCGGATCATCAGTGTCGTTAGTCCGGCACTGAGTCGTTAGGAGGAAAAAAGTAATGAACATCATTGATCAGCACTGCACCGAGGAGAACGCGAAAATTGCAGTTGGCTGCGTTATGTCGGTTTTACGATTTTATTCACGTTCCATTTGACTTCAAGTACCACGCCTATGCTTTGAAATATATGAGTATACTAATCAAGTTCCGGTCTTTTACTGATTGATACTTAACCTCGTTTGTTGCATTTTCCAAGGTTTGAGGCCAACAAGGGCTACTGCTTTGTCAATGTCACATCGCCAGATGCAGCGTTCTGGTTGTGGATGAAGCACCTGCATGTCTTCCGTTGGAAGGTGAACAACTTGCGGAAGATGTGCGAGGTCGACTACGCCAACATCCAGGTACGTCACCGTCCGCTGCCATCGTTTTCCATTGCGCCGCCGCTGCATGGTGTTCACTTGCCGCTTCTCGTCATCCTTTTGCATGGTCGGGATGCGTTGGTGGCCCATTTCTCCAAGTCATGCTTCGACTGCAAAGCCGAGGAGTTCCTGCCAGTGTGGTTCAGCTCGCCGCGGAAGGTGAACGACTCGCAGAAGATTTGCGAGGTCGACTACGCCAACATCCACGTATGTCACCATCCGCTGCCACCGTTTTCCATTGCGCCGCCGCTACAACGTGTTCACCTGCCGCTGCTCGTCATCCTTTCGCAGGGTCAGGATGCGTTGGTGGATGCGGCCAGATGGTTGCTCTTGCAGGTGTATGGTAATTACGTGAGTGTTTGGTCGGGTCATGTTGTTAGTCCACGATGCACCCTAAACCCAGTGTTGAGGCCGTGTATTTGTCATTTGTGCGTACACTCTAGTGATATGTGACAAAGTGCTCAGTCATCAATTGCGTTTGGTTTGACATAGAAGTTCGATTGGAGATAGATCATCCATTTCTTTATGTCTTGGATCATCCAAATTAACATTTTGTTGGATGGACTGGACGATCCAATTTTTTGTTGGTAGGTTGGATGAAACTTGATTGAGATTATTAAATCATCAAAGTTGATAATTTCATAATATTATTCGTGCACATGATGATCGTTCGTGCATGCCGAGCGCCGAGTTATTCAGATCGCTGAGCAAAGTTCAGTCGCGGATCCCTGCAAGATTTAGTGCGCTCGCGTACGTGGCAATCATCAGGGCAGGGTGGTACAGTCGCGGGAACTGTGCAGTGCACCCTTGGCTGTAAGATTTGGAGCGTGAACATACGTGGCAACCATCTGGGGATGCAACTTCGGTGCTCCCGTTTGTTCTTCCATGCGTACTCCGCGCTTATGTGTCATCATCTAATTGGTTGAAGTTAAATCAGACATTATGTTAGGTAAATGAAAGGGCCAATAAAATTATGACACTTAAGTAGGAGCACGCATGGAAGCACTGAATCGGAGTATACAAGCCGTGTCCTCGGATGCAACTTCATGTAGCTCCATCCTAATGCAACGATTGTGGTCTCGTGGCGATAGATCCTAACGCCACGAACCAGTGAATTGTGGCAAGACATCCTAATGCAACGATTGTGTTTCGTTGCATTAGTATCCCGACGCCACAAAAAAGTGAATCGTGGCCACACATCCTAATTGCTACAATTGGGGTCCGTGGCAATTGATACTAACGCCACGAACCAGAGTATCGTGGCAACACATCCTAATGCAATGATTGTGTTCCGTGGCGATAGATCCTATAATGCCACGAACTAGTAATTTGTGGCAACAGATCCTAATGCAACGATTGTGGTCTGTTGCATTAGCATTCTGACGCCACGAACCAGTGAATCGTGGCAAGACATCCTAATGCAACGATTGTGTTTCGTTGCATTAGCATCCTGATGCCACGAAAAAGTGAATTGTGGCCACACACCCTAATTGCTACGATTGGGGTCCGTGGCCATTAATACTAACGCCACGAACCAGAGTATCGTGGCAACACATCCTAATGCAACGATTCTGTTTCATTGCATTACGGACCAAATGCAACTGTTTGCTGATTCGTGGCAACAGATCCTAATGCAACGACTGTGTTCTGTGGCAATAAAGCTGTAACGCCATGAACCAGTAATTCGTGGCAAGAGATCCTAATGCAACGAATGTGTTCCGTGGCAATAAAGCTGTAACGCCATGAACCAGAGTATCGTGGCAACACATCCTAATGCAACGATTCTGTTTTGTTGCATTAAGGTCCAAATGCAACTGTTTGCTGATTCGTGGCAACAGATCCTAATGCAACAACTATGTTCCATGGCAATAAAGCTGTAACGCCACGAACCAGTAATTCGTGGCAACAGATCCTAATTCAACGATTGTGTTCCATGGCAATAAAGCTGTAACGCCACGAACCAGTAATTCGTGGAAACAGATCCTAATGCAACGATTGTGGTCCGTGGCGATAGATCATATAATGCCATGAACCAGTAATTCGTGGCAACAGATCCTAATGCAACGATTGTGGTCCGTTGCATTAGCATCCTGACGCCACGAACTAGGGATTCGTGGCAACAGATCCTAATGCAACGATTGTGTTTCGTTGCATTAGCATCCTGACGCCACGAAAAAGTGAATCGTGGCCACACATCCTAATTGCTACGATTGGAGTCTATGGCCATTGATACTAACGCCACGAACCAGAGTATCGTGGCAACACATCCTAATGCAACGATTCTGTTTTGTTGCATTACGGTCCAAACGCAACTGTTTGCTGATTCGTGGCAACAGATCCTAATGCAACGACTGTGTTCCGTGGCAATAAAGCTGTAACGCCACAAACCAGTAATTTGCGGCAATAGATCCTAATGCAATGATTGTGTTCCGTGGCAATAAAGTTGTAACGCCATGAACCAGTAATTCGTGGCAACAGATCCTAATGCAACGATTGTGGTCTGTGGCGATAGATCCTTTAACGCCACGAACCAGTAATTCGTGGCAACAGATCCTAATGCAACGATTGTGGTCTGTGGCGATAGATCCTGTAATGCCACGAACCAGTAATTCGTGGCAACATATCCTAATGGAACGACTGTGCTCCGTGGCATTAGCATCCTGACACCACGAACTAGTGATTTGTGGCAACGGATCCTAATGCAACGATTGTGGTCCGTTGCATTAGCATCCTGACGCCACAAACTAGTGATTCGTGGCAACAGATCCTAATGCAACGATTGTGTTCCATGGCGATAGATCCTAGTGCCACGAACTAGTGAATCGTGGCAAAAAGCCAAGCTTACTGCAACGATTTAGTATTCGTTGCAGTACAATCGTTGCAACAGGTCGGAATCCTTGTAGTGAATGTATTAGTATGATTATGTTAATATGAGTAGTTTAGTGCTTGGTCTCCACATTGGTTTTAATGATATTTAGGTTAGTCATTGCCTTAGGAAGGTACTTGTACTGCTCCTAAGGTATTTACTTGTTATGTAAGCATGGTGCTTAGATAAATAAGTAGTGTTGGATGTCTCGTAGACCAACGGTTTGTAGAGGTAGGCAGCAGGTGGTGACAGCCATGTCCGTCCTTCGTAATCTCCCACGTTCGGCTACACCGTAAGCTCATGGCGGGAATCATCTTGATATTCTCAGGGGTAAACCCGTGCTCGATGTGTTGGAGCACTAAGTCCTAGTACTCGTAAATAGCATAGCCATGTGTACACTAGTTGACTATGTATATGAATACCTAAAGCACAGTAGGAGTTGCTCCATTTCTAACTTAGCCTCCACTAGGACATTCTTACCCTTTAGAGTAGTTGCTTAGGTTTGTATCACACTATCCCATCACTTCAATTATCCATCCTATCGAATCCCTTACTAGAACGCCCTCTTTTATCCTTGACTTTGCCACTCTTCTACGTTGCCTTCCTTTGGGATAAACAAATATGATACCCTAAGGAATTCTGTCGGGTGAAATACTACAGCGGTACTTTCCGTGCGCTTGCGGAATTCATATTGCTTTGGCTTAGGTTAGCCTAATGCCTCTGCAAACTAGCCTCGCTGCTAGGATGACGTGTAGACGTTAAGAAATAGCAACACTAGTCGGTTTCTGAAATGCCGACAGTCTTTTTGCAAGACCTTCATGATATAGTGCAACCGACTTGAGTGAATACATATCCACTCATGGCAAAGAGCTCATAAACATCAGAGAGATCCAGTTCGAATCACTATAACCCTCAAGCACGGTTGCATGCTCAGTATAGTGAATTTCATGACTCATTGTACCTCTCAACTAGCGCATAACCCTTTTAAGTGCATGCCAATGATATGTACCTGGGTTTGATATGAACCTCCTCAGTTTGCTCACAGCAAACGAGATACCTAGACGAGTTGCGCTTGCTAAGTACATGAGTGAACTGATCATCTGAAAATAATTTAAGTTCATCTCTTAGCTCTCTCTTGTTCTTTCCGAGTATCATGCTGGGATCATAAGATGTTGAGAAATTTTTCTATTCATAAAGCTGAACCGCCTCAAGATTTTCTCAACATACTGGGACTGCATTAAATTAATTTTACTCTCATCCTTATTTAGCTTAATTTCAAAATAACATTAGCTTCTCAGAGATCTTTCATTTCAAAACACATTGATAAAAAAGACTTGACCTCGAGAATTATATTAATGCTTGTACCAACAATAAGTATATCATACACCAACAAGCATAATATAACACTATCATCCCCACCATGGCGATAGTACACACACCATTCAGCCTCATTAATGACAAATCCCGTAGACGTCAAAGTATTATTGATCTTTCCATGCTATTACTTATGTGCTTTTTTCAAACTAACAAAGATTTCAACCATTTGCACACCTTCCTCTCTTCATTTTTTTACTACGAACACATCGGATTGTTCCATATAGATCTCTTCCAACTCTCCATTAAAGAAAGTTGTCTTCACGTCTATTTGAAGGATGATTAGATCATTAGAGGCATCTACAGAAAAGTATTACACAGATTATCATTATTCTAGCGACAGGTGAATAGGTATCAAAATAGTCTTCCTTTTGAGTATAGCCCTTTGCAACTAGCCTCGCAAAAGGAACTCGAACGTGGAATAGATTTGATCATGAGATTGCGGAATCAATCAGAGTTTCTGATATTTACTGGGTCTCAAGAGGTAGTTTGGTTACGATTCAGAAGATCCACATCCGATCCGACTCGGTAGTTGTAAACGCGTCCGTTTCCAACTTGGACTCAGCCGAACCAACTATATTTTCTGCAGCAAAAATAAAAATTGGTCAAGGTTCGAGGCCACTACAGGAAACGCGATCATTTATGAAAGCTATTTTTATTTGCGATGGCCTACCATCGCAAATAAAGTTTATTCCGACGGCCCTTATGTAGCCGTCACAAATAGCTCGACCGTCGCAAATAAGGGTTTATTTGCGACAGCTTCATCGGCAGCCATCGCAAATAAGACTTATTTGCGATGGCCAACCCTTGGGCCGTTGCAAATAAGATAACTGTTGCAAATAGTTCCTAATTTGCGACGGCTTCAAAATATACCGTTGCAAATAATATTAATTGTGACATCCTTAACCTAGGGCCGTCACAATTAACATAGCCATCGCAAATAAGGGATAACATGTGCCCCATCGGGCCCGATAACTCATTCTCACACCGCCCCCAAACTCCCACGCTTGCCGCCGCGCTCCCGCCGCACCAGCCACCGCCCCACCGCCGACCCCGCCGCGCCCCCGCCGCCGACCCCACAGCTCCCCTGCTGCCCCCGCCACCGATCCTGCCGCGCCCCTGCCGCGCCAGCCGTCGCCCCGCCCCCGCCGTGCCTGCCGACGTCGCTGGCCGCCCCGGACGCGCCGTGCGACGCTGCCAGCCTCCTCCGATGCCTCCCCACTGGCCTCCCCCGACATAGGTATGTTAGTTATGTTGTAAATTTACAAGTTTTGGTTGAGAATACATGATGGACGTTTGAATCAAGTATACAATGTTTAAAGATCTCTTGATCATTTGGTAGTGACTGGTTTATAGTTCCAGTTAGTCAGTAGAGTTGCTCTGTATTCAGTTAGTGGGGCACATTGATTTTACTTCAGCTTTCTCTGCGCTATGAACTTCTTGCAAATATGTGAAGTGTCTGGTCTTGCTGATTGAAATTGTCGGTTCTTGGACTCCTGGTCATATCTGAAAAATACCACTCTTGAGCTCACTACCAGTAGCTCTAGGTCCATTCATCATCAACTCTTGCTCGCATGCACTGAATGGAGGACATGCATGGCTGCATGCCTTGCCGCCCTGCAGACGTGCGCACCAGTTATTTGCGATGAGACAATTTGATTTACTGGGCCGTCCTTCCCGTGCCAGGCCGCGTCGTCCATCGTCGGCTTAGGTTTTGAGAGATCTTATGTTTATGTTTAATAGAATTGCTTTGTTTTTTTGACTATGGTTATAATTTTTAATTTGATTTTGCTTGAGTGTTACTATATATACAAAAATGAGATTCGTGTTGGCTTGACCCGACACAACCCATTTATGACCCGACAAGACCCATTTAGTTGGAAATTAAAGTATGCGTCTAAACCAAGGTTGTAAAATCAAGCCTGGACGCCTAGGTGCCCGCCGGCCGCCTGGACGCCTAGGTGCCCGCCAGCGAGCGACTGACATACGTATATCGACTATAACTCTATAGTCATGACCCTTTTACTTGAAGAACTGCACCAGATTGGGGGGTGTAGTGTTAAATAGGCGGTGTTATACTGTCAAAATTTTAGGACCTATCTTGTATACATTAACGACAATTTCTTGCGAGAGGCAGCTCCACGCAGGTTTCGTCAATAGGCACGTCAGGTCGCCGCATCTCGCAGAGGGACATTGAGATGCAGTCCCTCCAACAAACTATAGAAGAGAACCTCAGACGACCGGAGGAGGCGGAACGGCAAAGGATCGCGATGGAGGCCACGATCTCTTCCAAGGCAGCCTGGATGGCCCAGATGCGGGACACAATGGAGGTAACAAAAGGAAAACTAAAGTTCTTATCAATTCAACATAAATTACTTACTAATAGGTAATATTTAATGTTTGCAATGACAGGCCATGGCTCATGTGCAAGATCTGGGGATCCAGCTACCGCTGCTACCGGTCCTTACAGGCGATCCTTCTTCTGCGGGTTAGGTAATTTTCTATGTCAACTTAACAATTCTAGTTTTACCTCAACATAACAAAAATAAAGCGAGAAAATAGAGTGACAGTGAGAGATAGTTACATAGAGTTAGAGATGGAGTTAGATGAGGGAGGAAGATAGAGAAAAAGGATTGAGATAGAAGAGAGAGGGAGATAGTTAGATAGAAGAAAAGGATTGAGATAGAAGAAAGAGAGATAGTTAAATAGAAGAAAAAGATTGATATAGAAGAAAGGGAGATAGTTAGATAGAAGAAAAGGATTGAGGTAGAAGAAAGAGAGAGATAGAAGAAATAGTGAGAGATAGTTAGATAGGGTGGGAGAGAAATGAAGAGAGAGAGGGAGATGTAGATGGAGATAGAGGGAGAGGAAGATAGAGGGACAGAGGGAGATGTAGATGGAGATAGAGAGAGGAAGATAGAAGGAAAATGATAGCAATAGAGAGATAGAGTGAGAGAGAGATAGATTGAGATAGAGAGAGAGGAATGAAAAGAGAGAGGAAGAGGAGATCTAGATGGAGATAGAGGGAGAGGAAGAGAGGGAGAGAGATGTTGATGCATTTACATTCTAACTCTAAGTTTCATTAATTGCAGAGATCTGCGACGGCTGCTTAAACTCCGTCGCCGTCGTTACCGCCACTTGGAATAAGGCGCAACGATGACTTCGACTTCGGAGGTGGCTTCGGAGGTATCTTCGAAGGTCAGACGGGTGAGTGAGCCCTGGTTTGGTTTGTTGATGGTCATGCGATGTATTGACGATGTGTTGTGATGCTAATATATGACTGTTGTGATCTGTTTTGTCATCTGTTTGTGATATATTGTCTGCTGTGTTTCTGGCCATCGAGCTAGGTAGCATTTTCTGTTTTTTTTTAAAAACCTTATTTGCGACGGCTTTTGATACAGTACCATCGCAAATAAGGCGCCAGACCCTCGCAAACTGGCCTCTGTTAAGGCCTTAATTGTGACGGTCAGGCTGTCGCAAAAGGCCGCATGGGTCTTGTCGAGGGGGGGGGGGGGGGCATCGGCTGGAATTATTTGCGACGGCTAGACCGTCGCAAATAGGACCTTAATTGCGACGGTCTGGCCATTGCAAATTGATGTGTGGGGCCCACTCGCCCCCTGAAAGTATCTTGCGACAGCCAGTTCTGGCTGTCGCAAATAGCATTATTTGCGACAGCCAAAAACCATCGCAAATAAGCAAAATCATCACAATTAGCTTATGTATGTGGTTTTTACCTTGTTTGCGACGGTCCTGGCCGTCGCAAATCATCGGGATTCCTGTAGTGGGCCCGAATTCATACGAACACGTGCGGAGCGGAGCGACAGGGTGGGGCGGGACGGAGCGAGGCGAGCGAAGAGAAGGAGTGCGCGTAAGCCACTCCTGTTCTCACTTCTCTCTCTTAGAGAGAGGAAGAACACTCTTCTTTATATGTAAGAGTTCTTTCCCTCCAACTTCTATGTGGGACTAAACATTTAGCAACACCTCTTCTTATACTAATAGGTATTTGAGATTTATTGAGAATTTATTCAGTTTTCCTATTGGGGCTAGCCCAGAATTCGAACAAGATGTGCATAATATTGACATAGAATTCCATGTCTTTTTTCTCTAATAAATTAGAATGTGAGAGTACGTGTGCTCCTCGCCTTAGATCAAGAGATTTTACTGGACAAATCCATCGTAATATTCTATTGTATTCTCTTTATACTCAAATACTTGTGACTTGTTAGTTGAAAATGAAATAATAATTTGGAGACGAAGGAAATACTTGTTAAGACGGATAATGAGAATAGAGAAACAATTCTTTACAGGATTAATAACTCAACCTTTAATTTTAGAGGACTCGAGGAAACATAGAAGTAATTCTACGATGTGTGGCTGCAAAGGGACAATCAAAACGTAAATTAGAAGCCGGTGAAATGAATAGGGTAATGTGTGGAAAGGGAATGCTGATGACAGCTGGAGGCGTCTGCTCCACTGCTCAATTAAAGGCGTCTCTGCCTATTAAGGCCCTATTTGAAGCCTCGCTGTTAATTTAAAGAAGGCCTCTTTGCATAGGTTTCAAATAAGAGGAAGTCCTGTGATAGGAAATATGCAATTTTTCAATGCCTAGAATACAGTTTAGGTTAGTGGGTTCAAAATTAAAATAAGTGATCAACAGAGATCTGGAAATCTAAATGTGCCAACAAGTTGCGAGTAAGTGCAAACTGCAAAATGAAGATTATAGTTGTGTACTTTGCATCCCTAGTATAGAGAAGTATGCGTTGCATCTATTTTTCAAGTCCTCATCTGCAAGAAACTATTGGCCGTGGGTAGGCGTGCAGTCGGACATCCAAATGAATTTCTTTCAAATGCTGGAGAAAGCTAAGCTGCGGTTTGAAAGACCTTTTTTTCATGGAAGTTTTCATGATCACCTGCTGGAGCATATGGAATTAGAGGAACAAAAAGATCTTTGAGAATGTCGCCGCAAGCTTCCAGTACTTTAAAATTTTCTTTAAAAAAGGAATGTAGATTCCAAATGCATAGGTTTAAAGGCGGTGTTAGAGATACTTTAGTAAGTTGGTTAGAAACATTAAAGTAAGTCTTCCGGTCTGTATTATGAGACAGTTGTAACACATCTGTACATATTAATATACAACATAACAGTAGGGTCCTTCCCTGCTATTCTTTCTTTCAAGAAAAAAAAAACAAGTATAGACAGACCGATGAAGATGAAAACATATGATCCAATGCATGATCCAAACTTTTGAGGTGACGTGGCCTCATGAGACAATGAGATATGTGTTGGAATAATAGTACTACATTTCTTTTGTAACGTTTCTTGACCTTCTTATAAATATGTACCTTCCTAGAAGTTTTAATAAATCTATTATTATTTTTTCCATCCTTCTATCATAGTATCTCAAATATTTCGTCTATAAGGACTTCTCTTCCGCAACCCTAGCCGCCACCATGCCCCATGACTGCCGCTCCCTCCTCCTCTCCTTGTCGCACCACTGCTCTTCGGACGCGCCGCTCCTACGCGGTCTGACCGCCCCCTCCCCCCGACGCATGGCGCTGCCTGCATTGTCCACAACCCTAACCCTAGCTTCCGCTGCACCGAGGCAGCGTGCCTGCTTTCCGATCGCTCCCGACGCGTGGCACTCCACTTGCATGGACGATCCTAACCATAACCACCATCTGCACACGGTCCGACCGCTGCCACCCACTGTTCGACCGTCAACAATACAAATTACATCTACTGTGATCCGATGGCATCTGCAGGCGCCCCCAATAGTGACGGCCCTAACAACAACCCCATATCTGACATTGAAGCGGTGGCGCAGGATGTCATCTTGGTGGCTGAGCTAGCCCGCTTACAAGGGGAGGTTGATCGACTAGCCATCGAGACAGCACAAGCCTATGTGCAACGGTCGATGAGGCTCGTCGTGCGCTGCTTTTCAAAGCTGATGAGATTTTTCACTACTTGAGCATGCACGACCCTCCTCATCAGGCATCCAATGACATTGCTTCCTTCACTCAAATAATCACTGTTCTCAACTTCTAGATGATTATTCCCATCATCCTCGATAACCTTTCACTACACTACAATCATTGAAAGGATCTCTTCCTCGACACCCTCAACAAGTACCAGCTCTCCGATCGCGTCCTTAACGACGTCGATCCTGCTTCCACTGACTCTCATTGGCGCTGTATGGACAAAACCGTCATCTCCTGGCTTCATGGCACCGTCCCTCTGATCGCATTGAGATCAGCTCGGCGGATATACCCACAACACGTTCCATCTGGCCCGGGCTTAATGGACAACCGAGAGACTCATGCTTGTTAATAACAGAAAGCTATCAATAATTAATAGCCTAGATAGGTTGTCATATATCTCAAGATTACATTTGGTATAATAGATACACTACCATATACATCGCTAATATATTTGGTAGAGAATATGTTATATATAGTAGTCTATATTTATAGATAGATGGAGATCGTCTATTCTTGGAACATATGTAACAATCTATGTATGTACTCTTCTATAAATATGAGACTCCATGGCCCAAAGTGGTTATCTTGCATCATTCAAGCCAACATAGTAACAGAGCCAGCAAGATCTTAACTATCCACCATATTTTCTCTCCTCCTCCTCCTCCTCCTACTCCTCCTCCTCCTCCTCCTTGCCTCCTCCATCTTCCCAAGGCTGCCATAAGTGCTTCTACCATGGCATCTATCCCAATTCATCAAGTCATCACTATAAAACTAATGAAGTCTAATTATCAAATATGGTGTGCTCAACTTCTTCTCTACCTTCGGAGTTCGGAGATAATGGGGTTTTTGATGGCTCCAAGGATGCACCAAAAGATAGGTCATCGTGTCCATGGCCGCCGGCGCAGAGCAAATACTGAATTCAGAGTACGACTGCTGGTACGATCAAGACCACCAGCTTCTTAGCGGCCTTCTATCGTTGATGACCAAAGAAACTCTTCGAGATGCCATTGCAGCAACATCTTCCATGGAGGTTTGGGACTCCCTCCAAAAGAAATTTGCCTCGTCTACAAAGAAACGCACGGTGCAAATCTGTGTTGAACTCGGGACATCCAAGAAGCGGGATTGAAAATCGGCCAGTGGGGGTTGAATAGGCAATAATAACAATTAAAACTTTAATTAAATCTTCCCTGATCCCAAAACTCAGATATGTTTGAGCATGGGTCGGACTTATCCCATATGTTCAGACAAGTCTGACAGAAAGTCAGACAAGTCTGACTTTTTGCGTAGGACAAGCAAAAGAGAGGAATTTTCTCTATTCTATTTATGTAAAAAGAAACCTAGCAATTGTTATAGCAATATGGATGACAAAAATATGAACTCCAAGGTGCTAGAACAGGTAGATAAAAAAGACCCACCTAGATGATCACTAGAAAGGTAAATACGGTGCGGAAATGAAAAGAGAGACAATATACACGGGATTTTTCATCGAGGTTCAGTATCACAAATAAACCTACATCCCCGTTGAAGAGTCCACACAGGTTCGAGCCATCACTAGCCCTTCCATCACCAAGAGAGCACAAAGGTCACGCCTTGGTCTTCCACTATCTCAACAAGGGTGAAAACAAACTTGCTAGATAATAAAATCACAAGTGAAATCAATCGGATGATGCCTAACAATATAGGGTATGAACCCATGTGTAACAAACACATAAAACTCAAGCAAACTCAACAAATCGAATCGAAGCTCAACCCCAAAGCCCCTTCCTCTAAAATCTCACGATCACTCCTTCACTCTCCCCAAATATCAACGATTTTGGCTCTAGAAGATGAAGAATAGATTTTGAAGGATTCTTGAGGGCGCAGGTGAGTGTTTGAATTGTTAGGGTTAGGCTAAAAGAGGATGTAGGTCATCTATCTATAGCCCAACATCATTTTTTACCATTGCTGACATCGACCTCAAACAAGTCCGAAAATATCTCAGACATGTCCGAGTCAATGGACCCACTGAAAGTACAGCAAAGTACTTTAGTTTGAAATAGTGCGCAAAAGTCGTTTCGGACATGTCTGAATACTCTCGAACAAGTCCGAGTTTCAAAGGAGGGTTTTTCTCAGACTTTTCCTGCTTCACACGTTCGGACATGTCCGACAAACCTCGGACATGTTCGATTCCTTACAGAGGGAACTCGAACATGTCTGGCCAAACTCGAACAATTTCAAGTGCCAGAGGAACTTATAACTTTTTTGAGCCCTGGTAGGTCAGGCAAATCTAGGCTGAGCAGGAGGTGCCTCTAAGGAGCTATGCTGATAGCTCCAAAGTGGACAAAGTGTTGTTGAGGGCATCTGAGGCACAAACTTCTCATGTGGCACATCCTTGACAAATTTCTTCTCGGACACATCCTCAATCATTTTCATTATATAGGTGGCATAGCAGCAGGACCTAGCTAGATTCTCTAAGGCTAGGTATATCTCCTCACACACATAGTCAAAGACATTGAACTTGTCTCCTTGAAGCCACATAAGCAAGTTCCATGAGTTGGAGTTGAGTCTCTTTGCATCTCCATTATTAGGTGCCAAAGTATTGCTTATTATGTGGTTCATGACTTGATAGAATGGAAGGAGTCTATGAGTGTAATGAGGATTTATGGAGAGGCTTGTGTCACGGAGGACGTCGAGCTCGTGAACGGGTTCAACTTCCTCATCATGAATCTTATCCACATACTGGAGAGTCCGATGGTGGCCCAAATCTAAGAAAAATGCTCATATGAGGATGAGTACCTCTCTCTATGAGTCATCCAGGTGATACTCTTGTCAGCAATGTAGAATACAGTGGCATAGAACTCGAGATTGACTTCCATGTTCCTTGAGTAGTGCATGCCCATGAAATTGATGATGTTGTGATACTCACAAGTGTTAATGACTTCTTTGAAAAGTGAGCTTGACTTCTTATTCGGAGCATTCTAGTCGATCCACTGCATGTATGCGACTGGATTCTTCTTGGTCATTAACACAAACCTGTAGTAGTCCATGTGAAAGTAGCTCCAAATCTAGGGTCTCCAGCAACCTTGTCTTAAGCATAGCATGGCTGACCACGCTGCTCACCAACCTCCTTCATGTTCCTTCGATAATCCATACTTGAATGACTAGTGGGAGTGCTGACCAAAAGGGGTCCAATCTTCTCATTGTGTCCAGCTCGCCCTGAGCCACTGCCTTGCCCTTGTTGAGGTTCCCTTAACACTAAGGCTCTCCTGCGAGTATCTCTCTTTGATGGTTGGGAGACTTGAGCGGGCTTGCCAGGACTGTGGCGCTTCTTGGACCCCGTCTCGGATTGAGAGTCACTATCCATGATCCTGAGATATACGGGAGAATATGAGAGTTGATTCCAAGGAGGTTGATACAAAGGGTTGAAGATTACGCAAAATTGGAGTTAGAAACTGTACAAAATTGAATATGTCCAAAGTTCCCATCGAAAATGTCGGAAGCTAGTCGGATATGTCCAAAGGAGAACTTCAGACTTGTTCGATGCAGTTCGAACTTGCCCGAGCCACATGTCGGACATGTCCGATTGTGATGTTTTATACCCTAATCTTGACACAAACCATCCAAACCAAATTGTACGGACAAGAAACTCTAGAACAAGATGTATACTAGTCCCTAGAAGAGATTGTTTGACTTCTACATAAGAACTTGTTGCTAGACCTAAGAAAAATGGGGAAAGATCAAAAATACCTTGAGTGGGGCACGAAACTTGAGGGGAGTCGATCAAATAGAGGGAATCAAGCAAAGGCTTGATCCTCTGGTTTTGGAAGAGATTCCCATATAAATCCTCCATGAGTCGCCCAAGAGGTCAGGGAATAGCCAACGTATTCAAAAATGGTAATTTGTATTGAAATGTTACGAAGAAGGGGAAGAGGAAAGGGAACAATCGGACTTGAAGAGGGGCTCAGACAAAACCCCGCCAAACATGTACAAACATGGGTCGGACATATCTGAACCGACGAGAAACACCCACGTCAGACATGCCCGAGCCCTAGGATCGGACAAGTCCGACTCCCACTTAATAGATATAAATGTGAATCTTAGGGAGATATATGTATACATGGATCAGAGAAATTGTGCACAAGTTTTCGCATATATTCTTGATAGATATGGCAAGTAAAACAGTCAAGCATCCAATCAATGACCATAATCCATTAAGATACAATAAGGTAAAATAATTTGAGAGAAAATTGAGAGGGGTGAGTTTTCCTAGCATGCAAGTTTTTGAAGACCCTGAACTAGAAGCAAACAAATGTGCAACACCTCAAACCACATTTTGAGAATCTAGAACATTAAGCCCATTCTTAAGTTCGCAAAAGCATTTTTCATCTAGTGGCTTGGTGAAAATATCGGCTAGTTATATTTCGGTTCTAACATGTGAAATGACTATATCGCATTGGTTGAATGGTTTATCAAGAAGTGGTGCCGGATGTCTATGTATTTGTTCCTAGAATGTTCAAAGGGCTTATGGACAATCTTAATGGCACTCTCATTATCGTATAGGAGTGGAATATGGTTCCATTTTAAACTATAGTACCTTAGAGTTTGTCTCATCCAAAGAAGTTGTGCACAACAACTTTCGAATGCGACATACTCCGCTTTGGCTGTGGATAAGACAATGGAGTTTTGTTTCTTGGATGAACATGACACAAGATACCTATCCAAGAATTGTCATGTCTTGAAGGTACTTTTTCTATCTACCTTACACCCGGCGTAATCCGCATTAGAATATCCGATGAGTTAAAACATTGACCCTTTTGGATATCATAGCCCCAGGAGTGGTTTATGAACTAAATAACATAAGATTCTCTTAACGGTGGTCAAATGACACTACTTAGGTGTGGCTTGAAATCTTGCACACATGCACACACTAAGCATAATAACAGGACTAGATGCACAAAGATAAAGCAATGAGCCAATCATAGAACAATATACCTTTTGATCCACGCTTATTCCATCTTTGTTGAGGTTGAGAGGTCCATTTGTCGTCATGGGCATCTTGATGGGTTTGTCCTTCTCCATGCCAAACTTCTTGAGTATGTCTCGTGTGTACTTCATTTGACTTGTGAACATGCCTTCCTTGAGTTGCTTGACTTGGAAACCTAAAAAGAACTTCAACTCCCCCATCATGGACATCTCAAACCTTTCGGTCATTTTCTGGCAAAACTCACCACAAAAAGACTTGTTAGTAGATCCAAATATAATGTCATCGACATATATTTGACATACAAAGAGATCATCATCAACATTCTTTGTAAAGAGAGCATAGTCCATTTTTCCTATCTTAAATCCATTTCTAATAAGAAAATCTCTAAGACACTCATACCAAGCTCTAGGAGCTTGTTTGAGGCCGTAGAGAGCCTTACGCAATTTAAATACATGGTTAGGATACTCTTGGTCTTCGAACCCAGGTGGTTGCTCTGCATACACTTCCTCCTTGATTGGACCTGTAAGACCATCATTTTCATCCATCATGCATTGAATTCATTCTTATACATGTGTAACATAATGCAACACAAAAAAGAACAAGATTATATGAACTAGAGGCAAACCAGCAGTTAAAATCAGTCCTTGGTATGGACATATCCGGATTAGGCCCCGGACAAGTCTGGTTTCGCCACTGTTGTCCTGTGGACCTGTTTGTTAATTGCTACGGATTAATCCAGTTTGTTTTTGTTCCCATCCGGACTTGTCTGTTATCATGTACAGACTAGTCCTATGTTCGCTACTGGAACTCTTTGGAGTTGTCCGATAAAATCCCAAAACTTAGTTCGGTTTTGAATTTGTGCAACCTCAGACTTGTCCTACATGGTACCAAACTTGTCTAATGGACTTTCTAATCTGGGACAGACTTGTCCGGCATGACACCGGACATGTACGTTACACTCTCTGTACCTGAATGGACTTGTCCGGCCTACTACGGACTAGTCTGGTATTTAAGGTTTCGAATCGGATTCTATTTTTCCTCCATGATGAGTTATTGGTTAATTGCCTTAATTGGGCCCAAGAATGTTGCGCCTCACCCCTGAGGAGCCCAAGTGGGACCCCACCAAGGCCCCTACTTGCCCCCACCTACTTTTACTTGGATTATACCCTAACCCCACCCCTCTCCTCCTATATAAACTCTCCACCATGCACCCTACCCCTTTGCCCACATTAACGAACCCTAGCGCCTGCTCTCTTCATAGTCACGGCTCTTGAAGGGAGAAGAAGGAAGGGGAGAGAAGGAAGAAGAAGGAGAGGAAGGAATCACGCGAGATCATCGTCGCTGCTACGATCATCATCAACTCTTCATTGCCACTTCTCCACCAATCCTTCATCTTCATCAGATCTAGATGTCAAGATTCATGTGATATGCCTAATTATCAACCGTTGAACCTTTGTATTAACGGTAGCTATCCTAGATCTATGAGAACTATGTCTGCTGAATACATTGGCTATTATGATAAAAGTTTTGAATATTGCCAAAACACCATTTTCAACAAGGTCCGACTCTAGGTCCGAGCTCCGGCAAGGTCCGACAATAGGTCTTGTATGTTTTGGGTAGATCTGATGCAATGTCCAGCATGCTTTGGCTAGGTCCCACGTGAGGTCCGACAAGCTTTGGCTAGGTTCGACGTGACGTGAGGTTCGACAAAATTTGGCTAGGTCCGGCGCAAGGTCTGGTTAGCTTTGCCAAGGTCCAGCGTAGGGTCGGTGCAAGATTGCAATGATTCTGCTTTTAACTTCTCAAACTTGTTTTTTTTGACGTATGGGAAGTTTGATTAGTATTATTTTACTAAGTTTTTGAAGTGTTATGGCTGTTTACCGTGGTTAATGTTTTGATATGGTTTGCAATATACTTATGTGAGGTGCTCACGTAAGGTGTTGTGTTTTCTGAATTAACGAGAGTCATGTCGAGGACTTGGGCTCGCAAATGATGGTTGTTTATTCATGTGCAGGTGTTGCTTGAGGTCAAGACATGGTTGGTGCAGGATCCATTGAACTAGTCTTAGGGAGAAGATGAAGTTCAACAACCAAGTTCGGAAGGAATTGTGGTTGAGTTGATGGAGAGGTCATGCAGCATGTTTGGGTCAAGAACAACGCATATGAAGGTATCGTGGACGTTGTTGGAAGGTGTTTGCACGTGTGAAAGGAGTGCATGGACATGGAAACATAGTTCCAAGGTGTGATGAAGAAAAGTTGATGTAAAGAATTGGTCAGAAAGGTCCAATCGGCTGGATTATGCCTTGGGCTGCAGCTGAGGTGGTTATGGTTCGATTATGGAAAATTTCGAGTTTATTTTGGTTAGATTTCATGTGGTCATGAAATTGAGTTGTATTATGAATGTGGGATACGTTCCTAATATGTTTGGAAGTCTTAAGATTGCTTCTATCAGTGTATAGAAGAATCTTGAGCAGTTATGGAAAGTTTCAGTTGAAACTGAGTAGGATTAGAGTCCTGGTTAGGATTGGGTTGGTCTTAGGGCTGGTTATATAAGCAAGGGAGGCCAGAGCTCGTGGTAAGATGTTTTTGGACTGTTCCTATTGTGTTTTGATCAATAAAATTCATAGTTCAGAGGAGCTATTGTGCCTTGTTCGTCCGACTTGTTTCAGACAAGTTTTTCTTGTCGAATATCTACACAGCACCATTGTGTTGGTGTTTTATCATAACTCGAGTTTTACATATCCAATTGATGTGATTTTTTTTGAGTTGTATTCACAACTTGATCATATATCATATGTGCAAATTCCACGATAATTGGATTTGTGGTTTCTGATCTATAGGAGTTTCTTTGCAGTGTTGCAGATCTGTTTTTTACTTGGGTAGAATAAATTGACCTTTGTTCGATCTTTCGATCATAACTTGATTTTTTCTCGACGATTTTCCATGATTCTTGTTATCGTGTCTATGTAACATGATTCCATATAATATATACTACTTTTTTCATGGTTGAACACGTTTAGATCAGTTGCATACACAGTTTCTTAACAGATTGAGTTTCTGCCGAGGGTTTTTCTTGTTTCCGCTAAAAAAGTTTTAATATACCATTCACCCCCTCTAGTAGCTTTTCACGTACTCTTCGATCCTACAATTGGTATCAGCGCAGGTTGCTCTAATATTTGTGATTGTCACGTGTTTCTACTAATCATCATGGATAAATACTCCACAAAACCTTGTGTGTTTAGTGGCATTGATTTTCAGGTTTGAAAGGTACGTACAGAGGCTTTCATCCAGGCTCAAGGCTTCGCAATGTGGGAAAATGTGTACAAGCCTTACGACATGCAGCCAAACAATCAAGTCACTGCTACGAACATGGGAGGTGTCGACACCAACAACAAGACACGAAACTTGATCATACAATGATTGACTCAAAGCGACTTCGATCGCGTTGCACACCTCCACTATGCGTACGATATTTGGAAAGCTCTTTGTGATTATCATGAAGGATCCAAAACTATCAAGGAGGTCAGACAAGATATGTTCAGAAAGGAGTACATGCATTTTGAGATGCAACCAGGTGAGTCCATTGATGATTTATTTGCTCGCTTTAACAAAATTCTTAGCAATTTGCTTAGTGTCAACGTTAATTTTCTGGATGCTAAAAATGCTAGGCAATTACTAAGTGCATTAGACATGTCAATTTGGGAGATGAAAGTTACATCTATTCACGAGTCCACTGTCATGAGTACACTTACATTAGATGTGCTATATTCCAAGTTAAAAACTCATGAAATTGACATAATCTCATGTAAGAAACCCAACAAGTCTTTTGCATTTGTTTCTCAATGTGACATGCCTAGCTCTAGCCAATCTTCATCATGTTGTACACTTTCTTTGCTGTCCTCTCTAACCCTTGAACATATTTAAGAGTTTCTAGAGGAGAAGCTAGAACTTCTTTCTACTCGATTCTCAAAAGCACTGCAAAATGTGAGAACTCGAAGAAGAGGAAGTGATGTTTATCAACAATGCTTCGACTGTGGTAAGTGTTGACGGATCCTAAGATATACTAACAAATCATCCCCGGCAACGGCACTAAAAATGCTTGTTGGTATTTCTTAACACTAGAGATCATCTCCGGTAAAGAGATGGGATTCGCAAGTGCATGGAAGATATCGTTGTAGCATTTCACCCGTGAGTTTTCCCAAGGGTATCGTATTTATCCCAAAGGAAGGAAATGGAGTAAAGTATATACTATTCTTATGGTCAAGTTATGGGATACTAATCCATTATCCGTACACGGGTAAGTTGATAATAGGGGTAGTGTGACACACACCTAGGCAATCTATTCTAAAGGGTAAAATGGGTCCTAGAGGGAGATTGGATTGAGAGTTAGAGAGTTGCTCCTACAATGCTCTTAATACATATAAATAGCCTAAGGTAGATACTAATGGTCATGTCAATGATGAATTCCTATGCAATGCTATTCAACACATCGGGCACAGGCTTACCCCTAGCAATACTAGGGCGACTCCTGCCAAGAGCCTGTGGCATAGCCGAACGTGGAGGATTACAAAGGACAGATAGGGCTGTCACCACCTACTGCCTACCTCTTAAATCTGTGGGTCTAAGAGACATCCAACGCTACTTAAATACCCTAGCACCATGCTAGCATACTATGCAACTACCTTAGGAGCCATGGCACAAGCCATCCTAAGGCAATGACTAACCTAAACATCGTTGAACCAATGTTGAAGCATAGCATAAGTCATTCATAGTAACCTAATCATATCATAACTACATAGACTATAGTGGGATTCTATAGTGTTTATGACCATAAGATGTGATCATGAGAGTGAAATCATAGAGACTATACCTTCCACATACATGGACTCCACAATCAAACAATAAACGCTTTCTCCAAGTATATGTATAAAAGAAGACTAAAGATAATATCTTTATTGAGCAGAAGGTCACAAATACAAGAAGGAATACATAAGCCATACCTTTCCCAATGTGTAATTGGGAAGAGAGACTCCTTCTACTCCTTTCCCAATTTGGACTTGGGACTAGAGGCTCTCCTCTCTACATCCTAACACCTCTAAGGACTATGGAAGATAGTGTATATAATAGAACGATGCCCACGTGGTGTGTGTTGAAGTGAGGGGTAGGGGGTCCTATTTATACTAGTGCTGAGGTCAGTTCCCGCCACCAAAAGCGCGCGAATCAGTCACAATTGACTCCAGGGAGCCGGAAGGAGCCAACACGTGAAGGTTGACCGAGTTTGGTGCAAAGAACAGGTCGGCCGACCCCGTGGTTCGGCCGACCTGGTCATTGCACCGTTTCTCGTGTGCTATCTCCAAGTGTCTGCCAGGTGGGTCCCATTGATGTATATGGGTGATACACCATTGGATCTCCTTGTATACTTTTGTTTGTGGGCGATTTTATCCATGAGATGCCACAAGTCATCGCCTGATTGGCTGGGATGATATTTTATAGGATTGGTCCCTCTACATTTCTTCATTTCCCGCATAAAATGCTGCATACACATATTTCTCCAAGTCCAAGTGGAATTGGGTTAGATAGAAAGGTGATGTGTGCAAGAAATGACAAATCCTTCACATAATTGAGTTAAATCGACGGATGAAATGGGTATATAATAGCCGTCAACAAACTCCCCCAAGCTTATCCTTCGCTTGTCCCGAGCAAAGTCAAGACTTTAGGTTGATGATCAAGAGTTGCTACAATGTCTTATTTTCAAAAGAATCTAATGCACAACAAGATACTCTACCTGGTATTGCAGAAATTGGCTATGATACCCTACCTTTCTTAAGTTATCATGGGGATTATGCTTTTTCATATTCATGAGTAGTTGAAAGGTAGAATAGCAAATGGAGCAAACATAGCCAAGAAATCAAGTTCCACTTAAATCCCGAAGAATTCAATTTAGATATTAAGTACCTCAGTTTGATTCTCTCAGTCACTCCTTTGTGGATAGTGGAAATATTTCCTCACCAAAGAATATAGTGGAGCTTGGTAAGGAAAGTAAGTAGGCATATTTACATAACATATATTGCTAAGTCAAAAGAGTAAGCCTTAGGAGAACTCAATTCAAAACTTTTTGATTCAAGAGTGCATGTGTTATGGAGTGGAAGTGGATGTGGATACTTGAGATAACTCCTTTTTGGTATAATCTCTCTTTCTTTTTGCAGGGATGAAACATGGCTACTTTTCTTTTCTCTCTGTTTTTTTTCTCTCATGCTTATGATGTAAGCATGCTTTTTTTTTTCTTTTTTTTTTGTAGCCATGTCTTCTACTCCCTTTCTTTGCAATGAATTTTTAAGAGAGTGCTAAACATGAATAACATGGAGTTTCTCTTTTTGTTGTGGTATGGTGGATA
Source organism: Tuctoria greenei (assembly GCA_036927565.1). Classification (NCBI taxonomy): domain Eukaryota; kingdom Viridiplantae; phylum Streptophyta; class Magnoliopsida; order Poales; family Poaceae; genus Tuctoria; species Tuctoria greenei. Next base: position 175,907,595 of record JAYESD010000006.1, read on the forward strand.
TGATAGACTTTTTGCTTACTTCTTGTGTAGAAGTATAGCATGTGCAAGTGAAGTCTTGAATTAAAAAGAGTTGAATGATTTCTCACATAGGTCTATACTAGGCTCAATGTGAAAGCAAATAGCATATGCGTAAGGTTTTGTCTATGTATGGACATAATATGGCTTTGGTAGGTATTTCCAATCAATTGAGGGAAACTTAAATCTTTTTAGAATTTCTCCAAAAATCTAAGTTTTACTTTCAAACTAGGACTAGCAGCCCTATTACCAATTCTAGTCTTGCAACAACCTAGAATTAGATTAAGCTTTTGCTACCCACAACTTCCAAATTAAGGTAAAAGTATTTCAAACCAATGAAAGCAATATTCGGAGAGTAGCAAGTTGTAAACTAGAGACTTAGGAAAATAAAATAGAGCAACTATTCATCATTTCATCTACGTGAATTCTAAATCATTCTTACCGCACATCTTTATTTGATGAAAGCAAATCTAACGTGTATATATATATATATATATATATATATATATATATATATATATATATATATATTAAATGCAATGTGGATGATGGATGGAAAATAAATATGCAATGGATTATTTGAAATAAAAATGTAGTGGGTGTGATACAAGTTACCTCAAGTGGGGGTCCTCCCCCAAGCTTATTCTTGATCAAGGTCCGTGATAGGGGTTGAAACCCTAACCACGGAGGTAGGCCATGAGTTGGCATATTTTTGTTGCAGCGTGGCTTTGACAATGGAGGGTTGAGTGTTTATTGTTGTGTTGCCTCCCATGGACACGATGAGTGTTGTTGAATAGAGTGTTTTCGATGTTGACCATTCGCACATCAGGGTCTCCATGTGTTGGGTGTGATTTGTCATTCCTTGGCTAGGATAATGATAACCTTTATATCCAAAGGAATGAGGTGCACTCAACATACATTGAGTATGTTTCGTCATTCATTGGCTAAGGTGTATCATATCTTTTTGCCATAAGGTAGTGACATGTGCCCAACATGCATTGGGTATGATCAGTTGTTCCTTGGGTAAGGTACAACATTCCTAGAACCATAAAGGAATGACATGCACTCAACATGGGTTGAGTGTGATATGTTGTTCCTTGGCTAAGGCATGACATACCTTCTAGCCACATAGGAACAACTTGCACCCAATATAAATTTGGTGCGATCTTGTCATTCTTTGGTCATGGTACATAATAACTCTTAGCCACATAGGAATAACATGTACCCAAAGATGGTGGCAAATCCCTTGAGCTTGAATGAGTGCTTAGAATAGTTGAGAGCATAATGCTCTCACCCATTCGTGGCAGGCCATTGGTTGCTCATGGAGGGTTCCCATTTCAAATCTCTAGCCTTCTATAGTTATGATTGACCTTCGGGCATAATTTCCGATAGGTAGCAACCATCCTCATTTACTCCTTGGCCAAGAGATGTTGAAATGGAATCCTCTAGGGATCCCAACAATCATCGTCATGAATGCCTGCATAGTAATATTACTCCTGCAAACTTCCTCTCTTGAATTGAGAGGGATGGTTAGCTCCCGAGACTTGTACAAATGAATGTTCGAGTTAGGTAATCGAACTTTCATTTGTATATACGGGGAAGAACAAAATCAAATATGCATTGGATCCAATGTCAAGTGTATCTATGATAAATGTGTTATTCATTGATAGGAGTGGAGCTTTATGGATAATTCATGTTGCATATTTTCTAAAGCTCCTACTCATAGCAATGCATGTGATAGAAATACACTATATGGATCCCTACGCCTTTTAATGTTTCTAACCATCTTAGCTTTCATGAGCAAATTTTTATCATTTAGACCATGACAGACATGATTCTCAATTTTATCCTCCTAAACCTCACTAGGAATTTGAAATTTAGTGAATCCTCCTAAAAATGCAATTCAATTTTAGAGCAAGGATATCACTTATTCCTAGGAGTTTGAAATCTAGTGACACCATCTATGCATGAAGCTCAATTAAAAATTATGGCTGTCACTATGCCCAAGTTCCTATATGCCAATTCACCAATTAAGTCATGCCCAAAAGTTTTGTTTTCTAAACCATGACAAAAATGACTAAGTTTACAAAACAATCCTTAAAAGATTCTAGGTACTTGTTTGAGATTTTTCCATGTAAGGTGAGGTTTCCTTTTGGAGATCCAAAAGTCAACACCCACGCTTACTGTTGTGAGGATGCTCGAGAATTGAATGATGAGGAAGTGTCAACCTTCCTCACAAATGCAAGCAAATACATTCAATTCTATGGCGAACTAAACAATGAAAAATTCTAAACTCATCCCTCATTTGAAGAGCAGTTGATGACGAAGGTATTTGTGTGAGAAACTCACAACCTTTATTTTTGGCGTAGGCTTGATGGTTGATGTCAAATGCCAAGTCGAGGTTGGATTTGGCGATGGATTTGGTTCTGACTCCTCCATTGAGTCATCCTCTTGAACATTTCTCTTCCTCAAACTCAAAATGAGTTTGAAGGAGAGAAGTGTTCTCAAATCCTCCCAATGGTGACTTGAGCCTGATGAAACCTTCCACTTTCTTGCCAAACCACCTCTTCACAATTTTGACCTAGCTGCACGTTAATTAGGAACACACAAAACAACTCGAAAACGTGTTACGTTAGCCAAAAGCAAATTGAACCCAATTTTCAAATTGTCTTGCTCAACTTGAAATAACTTGTAAATGCAATGAGGGTCGAAGCAAATCTTTTTGGTTTGAACTAGGAAGATAAATTCAAGTGGTCATGCACGTAGTTCATATCCAATTAAATTTCTCCCCTAATTCAAATTTTTAGTTTTATGATGGTTGGAAATTTTACTTTTCAACATGCAAGTGTGGAATTTCAAACATGCAAATTCAAGGGTTGATGCAATTTGGAAAACAAATATGAGATAACTACCAATTAACCTATTGGCGAGAACTCACCAAATTTTTGAAGTCTGATGAGTAGGAGTTACCTTCGTTGTGTTCGGCGCGATGATTTGTTGTCCAATCCTGGAGTTGAAGATGTGGAAGATTTCTTCTGTTTTGACATGCCAAACTCATTTGGCTGTCATTTGGACATGTGGGGCACATGGTGGCCCTAGCCTCTTCCCGTTGTATTGATATAGACATGTTGTTGTAGAGACGGGTTCTCCCTCTTAAATGTATTCCTTCATGAGCATGGTGAGGCTTTGTCCTTCTCAGGGGTGCCACTCTAACCATATTGATATTCCATTGAATCAACCCATACTTTGATCATGGATCAAAGCCTTCCTTGGGCATGATGACATGTGGACTCCACAATCAAACAAGAAACGCTTCATCCATAATGTCACTTGCCCTAGATTGAATGGGTTTGGTCGAAGTGTGGGAATCCCAACAAGTGATGTGGGATATCTTGGACTTTGAATGCTCCTTAAGTTCTTGTCCTTGGCCAAGATCTTCAAGTGAATGTTGTCTTGATTTCTGCTTGGCCAAGATACTTTAAGGTAGGCTAGTTGAACTTAAATCCCTTGGAAAGCCATAGCCTCCTTGAATACAAGGGTGATGTTAATTCCACCCTTGACCTCCTTGTGAATGGTAGCCATTGGAGTTGTTGTTTGGAAAAGGTCCTCATGGGTCTTAGGGAAATAATTACCACGCGTCCCATGATGACATGAATTTTCACAAATCATGTGAATATCCACGACTTAGATTATCCGAACAAATTTCCAATGACTTGGATATTCATGAAACTTCAATAATGGGTGTAGTTACATAACTAGCATATCCACCTTGTGAAGTGGTGTGCATGACAAGCTATGGGAACTCGAGCATTCTTCAATTCACCCCTTGAGTGGATACCTTCTTCTCATCCATGATGGATGAGAATAGGGCTCCTTCAGCTCCAGCACGAATGTGGTCATGGATTGGTGGAGCCAACCCATGACATGAGTGTTGGATAAAGAGCCAACTATCCACCCCAAGGTGGAGGCAAACCAAGAAGAACTCTTGGAGCCTCCCCCAAGCTTGGGTATGGATGACTTTGGCTCCTACCGAAAGCTGATATTCTTCTGCAATAAGCAATGGTGTGCCTAGCGGACATTTGTTGAGGTACGCCTTGAATCATCTTGCAGTTTAGCACTTGCATCCTCGTTGGCCATCCCATACAATGGGTTGGCCAACACTACCCTATTTTCACACAAAGGAGAAAACAAACAAGGGTAATCCTGTCTAATAACTATTAGTACCCATAGCTTAATCACAAGTAATAGCTATCCTTCACTTCCTTTGCCTTTCCAGCAATGGTGCCAAAAATGCTTGTTGATAGCTCCTAAGATATACTAACAAATCATCCCCGGCAACGGTGCCAGAAATGCCTGTTAGTATTTCTTAACACCACAGATCATCTCCGGTAAAGAGATGAGATCCGCAAGCGCACAGAAGATACCGTTGTATAATTTCACCTATGAGTATTCCCAAGGGTATCGTATTTATCCCAAAGGAAGGCAATGGAGTAAAGTATATACTATTCTTATGGTCAAGCTATGGGATACTAATCCATTATCCGGACAGAAGTAAGTTGATAATAGGGGTAGTGTGACACACACCTAGGCAATCTATTCTAAAGGGTAAAATGGGTCCTAGAGGGAGATTGGATTGAGAGTTAGAGAGTTGCTTCTACGATGCTCCTAATACATATACATAGCCTAAGGTAGATACTAATGGTCATGTCAATGATGAATTCCTATGCAATGCTATTCAACACATCGGGAACGGGCTTACCCCTAGCAATACTAGGGCGACTCCCGCCAAGAGCCTGTGGCGTAGCCGAACGTGGAGGATTATAAAGGACAGATAGGGCTGTCACCACCTACTGCCTACCTCTTCAATCCGTGGGTCTACGAGACATCCAACGCTACTTAAATACTCTAGGACCATGCTATCATACTAAGCAAATACCTTAGGAGCCATGGCACAAGCCATCCTAAGGCAATGACTAACCTAAACATCGTTGAACCAATGTTGAAGCATAGCATAAGTCATTCATATTAACCTAATTATATCATAACTACATAGACTATAGTGTGGGTCAATAGTGTTTATGACCATAAGATGTGATCATGAGAGTGAAATCATAAAGACTATACCTTCCACATACATGGACTCCACAATCAAGCAAGAAACGCTTTGTCCATGTATACGTATAAAAGAAGACTAAAGATAATATCTTTATTGAGCATAAGGTCACAAATACAAGAAGGAATACATAAGCCATACCTTTCCCAATGTGGAATTGGGAAGAGAGACTCCTTCTACTCCTTTCCCAATTTGGACATGGGACTAGAGGCTCTCCCCTCTACATCCTAACTCCCCTAAGGACCATGGAAGATAGTGTATACAATATAATGATGCCCAAGTGGTGTGTGTTGAAGTGAGGGGTAGGGGGTCCTATTTATACTAGTGTTGAGGTCGGTTCCTGCCACCAAAAGCGCGCGAATCAGTCACCATTCACTCCAGGGAGCCGAGAGGAGCCAACACGTTGAGGCTGACCGAGTTTGGTGCAAAGACCAGGTCGGCCGACCCCCTGGTTCGTCCTACCTGGTCATTGCACCGTTTCTCGTGTGCTTTCTCCAGGTGTCTGCCAGGTGGGTCCCATTGATGTATATGGTGATACACCGTTGGATCTCCTTGGATACTTCTATTTGTGGGCCATTTGATCCATGGGATGCCACGTGTCATCGCCTGATTGGCTGGAATGATATTTTATAGGATTGGTCACTCTACATTTCCTCATTTCCTGCATAAAATGCTACATACACATATTTCTCCAAGTCCAAGTGGAATTGGGTTAGATAGAAAGGTGATGTGTGCAAGAAATGACAAATCCTTCACATAATTGAGTTAAATTGACGGATTAAATTGGTATATAACAGCCGTCAACAGTAAGATAGAACATTTTTGTACAAATTTCCCTAATCTTTCAGGTCCTTCTTCCCGTGATGGGAAGCAAACAAATTCCAAGTCCTCCTCTGCAAACAACAACAACAAGAAGGGTTTTAGAGATCGCCAATTGATAAATAGTTTTATCTCCACACTTCAAGAACCTGGCTCGAGCGATGTGGACATCGAACGTGACAAAAATGAAGAGAATTTGGCAAATATGTGCTTCATGAGAAACAACTCAAGATCAAGTATGGAGGAGGCAGAACACAACATCGACGATGAAAATGTATGTCCCACTTGCGAAGAAATGTGTGATGTTTTTTTTTTCGTGCCACTATTTTAGTTAAGAAAAAGGACAAAAAACTTAGGGACAATGCTGTTAAAATTGAATCACTAGAATATGAAATTAATCATTTAAAATCTTTCATTTCTAGTGATGATTCTTCTTCCTCATGTGAGCTTATATATGAACAATTTTCCTCTTTAAGAAGTGCGCATACCTCCACATTTTGTAAACTTGAACTAGATATTGAAAAGAACAAAAAGCTTGCTGCACTTAATGATAAAAACTTGAAAGATGCTTGTTGTTTTATAATTGATTTGCATTGTTCTACTTGTGATGATCTTGATAAGAAATTACACGATGCTATGAATGAGATTTCTATATTAAACAATGCTTTACGTTCTCATGAAGTTAAATATTGTTCTGATTGCAAACTAAAAAGAAAAACTTCATGTGAAAATTGCCTAGACTTGTCTAAGAAACCTGATGATATGAATAGGACACTAGTGTGTTTTTGTAATGGGAATAAAACCTAAACTTGCTGCTGAATTATTCCAAGTCTTGCAATGATAAAACTAGTTTAGGTTTTGATTCTCATGCTCATGCTAAGGCACATCCACATAAAATTGTAAAGTCATTAGGAATTGGTTTGAGTCAAACAGTACATAAACAAGAAGAAGTGGTCTTCAAATCTGCAGGGTACTATCTCATTCAGTTTCTAATAAACATGTTGCTTGCTCATTTAGTCATGAACACAAAGTTAAAATTCATTGAACCTACTGTGGTAGAGATGGTCATGTGATAGATTTTTTGAATGTGGCCTAGAGGGGGGAGGGTGAATAGGCCTTTTTGAAATTTGTCAGAACCTACAACACATAACAACCAGTTCAAAACTAGAGATATCGGACTAGTCCAGTAAAGTGCGGACTAGTCCGGTGTGTGCGGACTAGGTTGATTATGTTTGATTGATTAATTTGATTCTTCAATGTATGCAGCGGAAATATACAATCAAAAGAAGGGTTGCAAGGTTCTGTACCATGTTATATCACAATTCAATCTTATGTTTAATGATTCAACGTGAAGTAAGCAATGATGATTGAAACCATAGATTATTGTGAAGAATAAGAGCGATGAACACAAAAACAAGACACAAGGATTTATCCCGTGGTTCGGCTCCCACAGAGGCAACCTACGTCCACGTTGAGGAGTCCACAAAAGGACCGGTTTTTCTCCAACCCTACCCTCGTCGGATCACCACGAAGGACAATCCTCTTCCACTTATCACAAAGGGGTGAATAACCGAATTCAAAGGGGCTTTCTCACACGTTGAGAGGTCCCTTAGATTACAATACGAAATACCACCAAGAACACACTCAAAAGATTACAATGAAACCACAGGAGTGTGTTAGAGAATCTAACCAAGAGCTCAATGAGTGTTGGACGTGTCTCTCCAATGATTTAGAATGTATCCTCAAAGGATTGATCTTTGTTGCACTTAATTTCGTGGGGAGATGTGGTTTTTGAGTCTCTTGGGAGGTGTGACGGTGCTAGGGTTTGAGAGCTTTATGAAATATGGCCGTGCACCTCTATTTATATGGGTTTCTAAAAGTGACCGTTAGGGTTCAGAATGATCGGACTAGTCCGTGGTGGTCACCGGACTAGTCCGGTGTGCTGTGTGTAGCAAACCCTAAGTGTCCCGAAATATCAGACTAGTCCGGCTAGGAGCGGACTTGTCCGAATTCGCCTCTGGAAATCTTCGGACTAGTCCGATAGTCATCGGACTTGTCCGGACATGTGAAACCCTAAGTGTATTGGGTGACAAGTCCACACTTGGAAGACTTGTCCGATTTAGTTCAGATGGTTTTTCGGACTAGTCCGTGCAAATATCGGACTTGTCCGATTTGGACCAAGAGAATATCGGACTAGTCCGGTTGTGATCGGACTTGTCCGAGTTGATTATTTTTTGTTATCCTTTTTTTAATTATTATTACATATTTTATTATTTATACTTTTTTATATATGATTATTATATACATTATTTATATATATATATATTATATATATATTATTACTATTATTTTTTTATACTTATTCCCCAATACATGTTTTACGCTATTATTTTCTTTTTCTTCTTTTGCTACTCATATTTGTATATGTATATTTTATGTTTTATTATTTTTCTTTGATTCTATTAATATTTAATGCATGAACATGTATGCAATGCATGATGCGAAAATTGAGGGTGTTACAAACCTACCCCCCTTAAAGTGAATCTCGCCCTCGAGATTCGACAGCGTGGAGAAAAGATGCGGAAATTCTGCCTTCAGGTCTTCTTCACGTTCCCACGTAGCTTCGGCTTCTGTATGGTGTTTCCATTGCACTTTGCACCAACGGACTTTCTTATTCCTCGTGACCCTTTCCTTCACGTCCAAGATCTTGATAGGTTGCTCGACATAAGACAAATCATCCTGAAGTTCTAACTCGTCCATCGGCACTTGTTCTTCCGGCATCCTAAGACACTTCTTGAGTTGAGACACGTGAAACACGTCGTGTACATCGGAGAGATACGCCGGCAGCTCAAGTCGATATGCTACTTCTCCTCGTTTGTCCAAAATCTTGAACGGTACGATGTAACGTGGTGCCAGTTTTCCCTTGACGTTAAACCGTCGCTGACCTCGGATAGGTGACACTTTGAGGTATACGAAATCTCCAACTTCAAAAGTCAGACTCATTCACCTATTATCAGCATAACCTTTCTGTCGAGATTGGACAGCCTTTAAGTTTTCCCGTATTATTTGGACTTGCCTTTCAGCATCTTGTAACACGTCGGGACCAAATACTTGATTCTCTCCTGTCTCATTTCAGAACAAAGGTGTCCTACACTTCCTTCCGTATAGTGCTTTATAGGGTGACATTTTCAAGCTGGCTTGGTAACTATTGTTGTATGAAAATTTTGCATATGGCAAGCTCTTATCCCAACTTTTCCCATGCTTTAAAGCACAAGCTCTTAACATGTCCTCTAAAATTTGATTGGTCCTCTCGGTTTGTCCATCCGTTTGAGGGTGATATGCTGAGCGAAAATTTAACCTTGTACCCATAGCTTCATGCAGTTTCTGCCAAAACCTAGAGGTGAACTGGGAACCTCGGTCCGAGACTATTTTCTTTGGAACTCCGTGTCGGCACACAATATGCTCCATATACAATTCTGCTAGCTTCGCGGTGGTATATGTGGTCTTGACAGGAATGAAGTGAGCTGATTTTGTCAATCGATCCACGATTACCCAAATCGAGTCATATCCGGACTGTGTACGTGGTAATCCAACTATAAAGTCCATACCAATCTCTTCCCACTTCCACTCCGGGATCTTTAATGGTTGTAACAATCCGGCTGGCCTTTGATGTTCAGCTTTAACTCGTCGGCACACATCACAAAGTGCAACATATTCGGCTATGTCCTTTTTCATGCTGGCCCACCAATAGCATGTCTTTAAGTCCTTGTACATCTTTGTACAGCCGGGATGAATTGAGTACGGCGAGTCATGTGCCTCCTTTAATATTGTCTCCCGAATATGCTTTACATTAGGCACCACGATTCTCTTTCCAAGCCATAAGGTACCATGTTCGTCTTCATCAAATCTGAATTCTCTCCCTTCCTCAGTCCTTTCCTTGATTTCCTTGATCTCTTAATCTGTGGTTTGTGCTTCTCGAATTTCTTGCTCCAAGGTCGGATTTAACTCCATCATCTCCATCTCATTTACAAACCCGAGGTTCAACCGTTCAAACTCCTTACATAACTCGGATGGTAATTCTCGAACCGTGAGTTGATTACTTACTACATTGGCTTTTCCAGGGTGATAGTTGATCCTCAAATCATAATCTTTGATGAGCTCCAACCATCTTCGTTGCCTCAAATTCAGATCCGTTTGTGTGAAAATATACTTAACACTCTTGTGATCCATATAAATTTCACACCTATGTCCAAGAATATAGTGTCTCCAAATCTTCAATGCATGTACCACAGCTGCAAGTTCTAGATCATGTGTAGGATAATTCTGCTCATGTTTCTTCAATTGTCTCGACGCATAGGCGACCACTTGACCTTCTTGCATCAATACACATCCAAGTACTTGTCTTGATGCGTCGTACAAATCCAAATTTCTTGCTCACGTCTAGTAATACCATCATCGGTGCAGTTATAAATCTCTTCTTAACCTCCTCAATGTCGTCCTAGCAAGATAGAGTCCATTTGAGAAGCTTTCCCCTTGTTAGCAACTCAGTCATGCGCTTCACTACCTTGGAGTAGTCCTTGATGATTGGTTAGCTTTGATATTTATTGCGACGCATCAACTCAATGCTAAGTTCCTTATCACTTGTCGATTGCTTTGTCCTTGTGGCATATTGGACCACTCCATCATGCTTCCGTAGTCGATCCATTCTAAGTGTCATGTCCGATCCTTGTGAATCCAAAACAATAAGGTTGGCGAAGGATTCTACCCCCCTTATTTTAAACTTGCTCTTGGACACACCATCTTTGTTCTCATCTTCCATTCAGCTTCGTCTAAGACAGTGGATCTTCTGGTTGTGTCCTTCTTCCATTGAAGTAGAGATCGAGCGAGAAAGAAAAGAGAGATAGAACGAATTTCCAACTATATGCATCAAGGAATATGAAACTAAACAACTAGCTACACTAACCTAGGTGGACATGGCAATGCTAAGGCATCCCAAAATCCTCTATTAAGCACACAAGCAAACAATATATATAGAAAACAACACTCCAAGGAAAAACACATCGATTCCTGAGTGCTCCTATATGCTCTAAAGTGTCCATTCTATCTAGGCTGCGTCCTACGGTCAACCTGTGGCTTTGATACCAATCTGTGACGCCCGGTTCCGAAAACTGAACCAAGCGAACGCATATGTGTGCCCAGGATGTTCAACACACATACACGAGTGATTCACAAAAGAGTATACAGAAAATTACCACAGAACAAGATTAATTATCAAATTTTATTACACAAACCATATTATCCTCGAATACAAGCTCTAATGAATATTAATGACAAGTTCAACTAATGCAGCAGAAATAAACTAATTAAGCAACTAAGCAAACTAAGCAAAAGGGATAGCGCAGCTCCATGCAACACCACAGGCAAAGCTGACGGTAGACACGGCCTAGATCTCCACATTATCGCCATTGAACTCACAATTCTGACCCGCAACTGTTTGGGGGGGGGGGGGTTGCAAGAGTGAGTACATGTCTTACTCAGCAAGTGTGGAAAGTATGACATGTGGCTGAATCAAATGACGAATGTAATAATGGCTAAGTGCTGAAAAGTACAGTAAAACCATTTGGGAAATCAGTGTATCATATTTATGTGAAGTAAATCCATCATAAACCATGTAACCATCATAATACCAGTCCATAATTTACCATTGCCAATAACCATAATCAATGTCATAAACCATGATTCCATCCCATAACCATAACCATAACCATAACCATAACCATAACCATAACCATAACCATAATATCAACCATAACCATTACCAAACCATAACCATCCCAAATCCCAATTTCCCTCTAATCATGTAGGTCATCCAGGCTCTCATAACCGGGAGCACGGCTATCATGATAGTTTTAATACTCTGCAGAGTTTGTACCACTTTACCCACGTGTTTGTGATTTCATCACCCGTCGGCGACTAAAGAACCTCCCTTATGCCAATTACACTTCCTTTGGTGTATGGCCAAGAGATCACAAAATAGCCTTTACAAAGGGATTACTAGCCTATTTAGACCCCACTGAGGTTTCACCGGTGTCGATGTCTCCAACTGAGCACATCTTCAACCAAGGGCCCCCTCTTGAGCCATTTAGATCCCAGGGTAGTCCCACCAATCATCAACAAACCCAATCCGACTACCCCTTCCTCGAGCATCCACAATGGTCCAAACAGCACTAGCAAAGTCCTAATTAATTAGCTACGCCGCACCCATACTTGGCCTCGTGGTGGCACTGTAGTCCTGGCTTATTCTCGCATGAACCGGTCTTAGATCTAAAGCAAGCAAACCACAATAACATACAACCCATCCACATACCAGGCTTGCTTAGATCACCTGTCGGTACCCTGGAAACCGTACACCCCTTGAGGATACAAAGATATCAAAGAAAAGTCACCCACTTGATTTGAAGACCTTCGGAGGCCCACATGTCAGATGTAACCGGACCCGCTTCTCCAACATGGTTAATCCCAGGGTCGTCATGTGTACTATCAAACTGGAGCTACCGCCTACCATGGGGAAACGCCGGGCCATGTACTGAAATGGCACCTCCGGACATAACCCCAGACCGAGAGAAGCTCCGAACCTGACACGTGTCAGGTAGCTCCGGAGCTTCCTGTTTCCCACAGTATGCTCCAGAGCTGCCACGTGTCCACCCGTCGGAGCTTCAGCCTCTGACCTCCGGAAGACTTCATAACAGCTCCGGACCTCAAAGGGGAATGAAGGAGTTCAAGACCCGATTAAGTGTCATTAATACCATATTAATGACACACGGTCGGATGACCTTAATTACCAGTAACGGTGTTGTCAAAGCCATTACCCGGTCATTAAGGGAAATTAAACCTGCTGAATGAATATCAAATACTAGTAACCGCCGGGACCACATGTCGGGCCAGGCTAACTTGTAATGGCCTGCCCTTGTACTATAAAAGGACAGGCCAACTACAGATTCCACACGTTAAGTAACGCAACATACGCACCATAGACGCTCAACACAAGCTCATACAGCTAATACAACACCAACACACCCGTGGATTAGGGTATTACGCTCAGGCGGCCCGAACCATGTAAACTCCTGTGTCTCCTGTGTCATTTACTATCCACCTTCTCGAATCTCCGCGCGCCCACACCGAACATCAAACTCCTCTAACACTTCAGTAGTGTCGGGAGATCTGCCGGTTCCAAACCACCGACAGTTGGCGCGCCAGGTAGGGGCGCCTGAGATTTTGAGAATGGTGAACTCAGCTGCTGGATCATCCAACGGTTAACCCGCTGCTCAGGCTGTTGGGGGCAATCCCTCCAACATCCAGCCACCAGCAGGAGCCTCAGCACCAGCAGGAGTCACACTTCCACCACCACCGCCTTCACCAGCAAATCAAGCTAGGCAACACAATGATGCGCCGACGTCAATCACTGGGTCGGCAAATCATGACAACTCGGAACACGCACTCCATGCAGCGCGTGCTCTTCTCCAATGCCCACCACCTCCGGTCGCATCCCGGGATGCACTGGAGCAGTGGAGGGCCAATGTGGAGCATTTGGTTGCAGCAGCAGCCGAACGCCTCAGCAACCAGGGTCCTCCTCCTTCAGGACGAGCCCCGTCGCAGCGGCGGACTTTGTCTGGTAGACTTGGTCTGCACATTTCCAATAGCAGGAGACGTCCTGCGTCACAACAAGTGACGTCGTTGCCCTCCAGGGCACGACGCACTCACACGGTATCCAGGCTTTCGACTCATGACCTTCGGGTAGAGCTTGATCGCCGATACTGCCAGCAGGACGGCTGAGTCCATATTGAGCGTGCTCGTGAAAGACGGGAAGCTCATGACCTTTTTGCTCCTGAAGGAGTGGGAGGAGGCTGTTCAGCCCTGGCCATGCATCTGCGTATGGTCAGATAGCCACAGAAGTTCCGGCCTCACCTGCCGGAAAAATTCGACGGGACTGTCAATCCTGCTGATTTTCTTCAGATCTACTCCACTTCAATCTTGGCAGCTGGAGGAAACGAGGCTGTGATGGCCAATTATTTTCCAGTGGCCTTAACAGGGACCGCCAGGTCCTAGTTTATGAGCCTTCCATCCAACTCTATCAACAGTTGGGAGGAGCTGTGCCGGCAAGTCACCGCCAACTTTGGGAGTTCATACACCTGACCAGGCACAGAACTGGACCTTTTTGCAGTCGTGCAAAAAGGGGGAGAATCCCTGCGATCATTCATCCAGAGGTTCTCTCAGGTACAAAATACTATCCCTTCTATCTCTAGCGCCTCTGTCATTGTGGCATTCAGACAGGGTGTAAGGGACAAGAAGATGTTGGAGAAACTGGCGATCAAGGAGATCACAAGTGTCACGGAACTCTTCAGCTTGGCTGACAAATGTGCCAGAGCTGCGGAGGGCCGTGAGATGCACTCCAAACCAACCCCGGAGGGTCACAAGAAATCCTCCAAAGAAGAAGCCGCTACCTCCAGAAGTGGCAAAAAGAAAAAGAAGACCAACGGCAAGAAGAAGCTGTTGGCTGGCACATCCAACGTTGCAGCTGCTGCAACTCCGGGTGGCCGGGGGCCACGCCCCAAGAAGCGACCTCGACCGTCTTCTGAAGACGGTGGCAAATCCAAAGTGTGGTGTCCCATTGACAAAACGGGCAGCCACAGTTTGGAAGACTGCCAGGAGGTCCAAAACCTGGCCGAGCGCTACAACAAGCGCCGAGAAGAATCTCCTTTCCGACAGAGGGAAGGAAAGCAAAATGTCGACAAAGCTCCGGCTGAAGAGGAGATAGGATTTCAGGATCCCAAAAAGGTCCTGAAGGCCATTTACACCTCTGTCGACGATGATTCTGACGTCTTTGATAACGAGCGTCGGAAGACCATGAACACCATTTTTGGTGGATCATGGGACATCACCTACCGCCGCGTCATCAAGACTATGCGTCAGGATATGGCCGCTGTAGCTCCTACAGTCAGGCCAGAACCTCATCGAAAGTGGATGGACACGGCCATCACTTTTGATGCATCGGACTGCCCTCGGAGCATGGTTGGAGCAGGACAACTACCTTTGATGGTATCTCCTACCATCAACAAC
Organism: Tuctoria greenei; assembly: GCA_036927565.1. Classification (NCBI taxonomy): domain Eukaryota; kingdom Viridiplantae; phylum Streptophyta; class Magnoliopsida; order Poales; family Poaceae; genus Tuctoria; species Tuctoria greenei. Next base: position 175,922,659 of record JAYESD010000006.1, read on the forward strand.
ATCCAGCTCCACCACGTCATGGTAGACGGAGGTTCGGGGCTTAAACTCATAAGCTTCGAAGCTTTTACTAAGCTTCGAAGCTTTTACTAAGCTTCAACTCCGACCTTCAGATCTCCACCCTTCTTGAACTTTCTCCGGAGCAGGTCCGGGGGCCATTAACCCACTCGGAGCTATTACTCTCCCCGTTACCTTCGGGACACGGGAGAAGTACCGCACCAAGAAGTTGGTCTTCAACGTCGCTCAGATCAACTTACCCTTCAATGCCATCTTGGGTAGGCCTGCCCTGTACAAATTCATGGTAGCTGCCCATTATGGCTATCTGGTGTTGAAGATGCCAACGCCAGTAGGCGTTCTCCGGATCCGCGGAGATCGTACTACCGGAGTAACTGCTGTGGAAGAACTCCATGCACTCACCACGGCGTAAGAGGAGGATTCTAGGCAGGAGCAAGCTCCAAAACCCCCGAGCATTCGTCAACGAGGCTCGACTTCTGCACCTCGTGTGCAGCCAAGCGGCGACACCAACATTCCCGTCAAAGTCGTCCAAATTGGTTCTGATGCCGCTCAGACCACCCGTATATCGGGGGGATTGAACGACAAATAGGAACTCGCGCTCATCACTTTCCTCCGGGCTACCATCGACGTGTTTGCTTGGCAACTGTCACAAATGCCTGGGATCCCTAGGGAAGTGATTGAGCACAATCTGAAGATCTACCCCGACGCCCGGCCTATGCATCAGAAGCCTCGGAAGCAATCCGTAGAGCGACAGAACTTGATTCGACAAGAAGTGAAGAAGTTACTCGAAGCGGGATTCATTCGAGAAGTCTTCCATCCAAAATGGCTGGCAAATCCAGTCGTTGTGCCAAAGGCCGGCGGGAAGCTTCGGATGTGCATCGACTACACCACACTAAATAAGGAATGTCCAAAAGATCCATTCCCGCTACCTAGAATAGATCAGATAGTGGATTCCACCTCCGGGTGTGAATTACTGTGTTTTCTAGACGCATATTCCGAGTATCATCAAATCCGGATGTCTAGGGAAGATGAAGAGCATACCTCATTCATCACAGTAGATGGATTGTACTATTATACAGCCATGCCCTTTGATCTCAAGAATGCAACTTCAACTTTTGTACGAGCTATGTACAAAACTTTTGAAGAACTCATAAGAGACATAGTGGAAGTGTACGTCGTTGACATCGTGGTCAAAGTCAGGGACAAGGAGTCACTCCATGACACCTTGCAGGCTGTCTTCGACAAGCTGCGGGCCACCCGTACAAAGCTAAACCCAGACAACTGTGTCTTCGGGGTTAGCTCCGGAAAACTTCATGGTTTCCTGGTAAGTCATCGGGGCATAGAAGCTAATCTGGCGAAGATTAAAGCCATTGAAGACATGCGGCAACCAACCTGCATCAAAGACGTCCAAAAGTTGACTGGATGTCTAGCAGCCCTCAGCCGGTTCATTTCAAGACTGGCGGAACGGGCACTCCCCTTCTTCAAGCTGTTGAGGAAGTCCGGACCATTTCAATGGTCTGAAGAAGCAGAGAAGGCATTCCAGGAGCTGAAACAGTTCCTCACCACCCTACCAATTCTGGTAGCTCTGAACCGTGGTGAGCCTTTGTTGCTTTATATTTCAGCAACTAACGAAGTCGTCAGTATGGTTCTGGTTGCGGAGAGACCAGAGCTACCTCATACTCAGGAATCCAGACCCCTTCAGGAGGGTCCGGAGGTACCTGAAAGTGAGTCTGGGTCCTAGTTCAGACTCGAATCCACAAGAAGTTACTTCAAGAGACCCAGACCCCTCCGGGAGGGTCCAGGTCGCTTCTGAAGAAGCCCCAGGTTCCTCCAGCCAGGACTCGGAGGTTCCCGAAGAAAATCCAGATTCCTCCGAGAGGATCCGGGTCAGTGAAGAGGAAGCTCCAGACCCATCCGGGAGGGTTCGGACCATTCAGCGCCCAGTGTACTTCATTAGTGAAGTACTACATGATGCCAAGACTCGATACCTAGTGGTGCATAAGCTGCTTTATGCAGTTCTTATTGCTTCCAGGAAGCTTCGCCATTACTTCCAAGCTCACAAAGTCTCAATGGTGACCTCTTACCCACTTCGAGCAATTTTGCATAATCCCAATTCAACTGGGAATATTGCAAAGTGGGCAGCGGAATTGGCTGAATTTGATCTTGAATTTATTTCAAGGCAAGCAGTCAAGAGTCAAGCATTGGCAGATTTTGTGGCAGAATGGACTCCCTCTCCATCAAACCCTGGGGGCCCCAGTGAGCAGAAGACGGAGCATCAAGCTCCAGCCTTCACCGAGCCTCACTGGACCCTCTACTTCGACGGTTCCATGCAGAAGCAGGGGGCCGGAGCTGGAATCCTTCTCCTTGCACCGACCGGGGAGAAGGTGAAATATATGGTGCACCTTGACTTCAAGGCGACCAACAACATGGAAGAGTACGAAGCACTCATCTACGGACTAAAGGTGGCACTGTCATATGGTGTCAAGCAACTGCTGGTCAACGGAGATTCGCAGCTCATCATTAAGCAGGTGAAGGGTGAATGTTCCTGTAATAATCTCCAGCTAGTTGCTTACCTCCTTGAAGTCCACAGGCTTCAGAAGGACTTTGAAGTCCTAGATCTCCACCATGTTCAGCGTGCCCACAACGCTGAAGCCGACGAACACTCGACGAAACCGTCAACCGGAGCTCCGGCTCCTGACAGAAGTTTTGTCCAGAGGTTGTTGAAACCCACAGCTCGGCCTGCCGAACTGAGCGAAGGGGGCGAGATCAGCATCCCGAAGCTGACGGTCCCGATGGCCCTGTTACCATGGCAGCCATCAAGGGTCGTAGGTGCTGCCGGAAGCTCCGAGCAACCCAGCACGCAAGACTCAAATGCTCAAGTTAGTTTTGATGCATGGATCTCGGAGATCCGGAACTACTTGAAAGACAACATCCTTCCTGACGATGATGTATCCGCTGACTGGGTAGTCAGATTGGCTAAAAGATACACGTTGGTAGAAGGGGATCTCTACCGGCGCGGTGCCAACGACATCCTAATGCGGTGCATCAAAAGGGAAGAAGGCTGCGAGCTCCTCGCAAAAATCCATGGAGGCGAGTGTGGGAACCACGCGTCTTCCCGCACGCTGGTCGGTAAAGCCTTTCGGCATGGCTTCTACTGGCCTACAGCACTCCAGGATGCAACTGAGCTGGTGAAAAAATGCAAAGCATGTCAATTTCATGCAAAGCAAACTCACACAACGGCTCAGGCCCTACAAATGATACCTCCTACATGGCCTTTCACTGTGTGGGGGATGGACATCTTGGGACCTTTCCCAAGAGCCGTCAGAGGTTACAAGTTCCTGTACATCGCCATTGATAAGTTCACTAAATGGCCGGAAGCAACTCCAGTTGTGACAATCAACAAGCAATCTGCTATCAACTTTTTGCAGTCCATTGTATGCAGATTTGGAGTCCCAGACAAAATCATCACTGATAATGGGACCCAATTCACAAGCTCTGCATTTCAAGGATATTGCAAAGACCTCGGCATTCAAGTTTGCTACGCTTCCGTAGCTCACCCAGCTAGCAATGGTCAAGCCGAGAGAGCAAATGCTGAAATCCTTAAAGGATTTAAGACGCGCACCTATGAGCGTTTGAAAAAGCATGGAGCCAACTGGATCGAGGAGCTTCCGCCCACTCTATGGGCCAACAGGACATGTCCAAACCGGTCAACCGGAGAGACACCCTTCTTTCTGGTGTACGGAGCTGAAGCAATCCTTCCTCCGGAAATCACTTTGGGTTCACTCTGGGTCCGGACCTTTGACGAAGCCGCGTAGGACCAGCTCCGGCGTGAAGACCTAGACCTCCTTGAGGAGGGAAGGTGCCAAGCAGCTGTTCGGAATGCCCGATATCGCCAAGCCCTTCGGCGCTATCATCAGCGGCATGTACACAACTGATAGCTCGTGGAAGGCGACCTGGTGCTACGGAGAATACAATCCAGAGAAGGGTTAAACAAACTCTCCCCTGGCTGGGAGGGACCCTTCTGAGTGATTAAAGTATCCCGTCCAGGAAGCGTTCGCTTGGCTACAGAGGATGGGACACCTCTCCCAAATCCTTGGAACATCGAGCACCTCTGTAAGTTCTACACTTAATACCACGAAGGTGAGTCTTGAGTAACTTGAGATGTACGTTATAGAGTCATTGTACAGAGTCGGGTAGTTCCTCCGGGAGAGCAGTCGGACCTTTCCTGAATGGTTCGCAAAGTTCATGCAACACTTGTCACAGTCTCCGGACTAAAAGTGTGGCTAACTACCCTAGGTCAAACGAGAAATGAAACACGCTTAGCCTGGTTCCGTACCCTAAGAGTGTACTTGTTTCCCCTGTACCCCGGACCTATAATGAAAGACATCTTCATGTGAAACAGACTCCACGTGCATTTATTTTGTACAGGCTCAACATTTTTTATTTTTCTCTTTCTTGTCTATAACGAAGATGTGTTGTTTTTAAGAAATTTTAGTTCGACCGGTTTATATACAATACGAGTTGTATTGTCAATTCTTTTGGATTCAAATATTGTTCCTGGCCAACTCGCCTGAAAGCCACCAAACCAATCTAGGGCCGGAGTGTGCTATCGACTTAGCCTGGTCAAGCACCCTAAGTACGCCACTCTACCTACACCCCGGCAGGCCGAAGTAAGGCGAGTCCAAATACAATTGAATCCGGAAGAAAAGGCAATGTATTCGATTGTGTCTAGAATCGCGTTTGACCTAAAACTTTCTTGAGAATCTTAAGCCGCGACGAAGTTATAGACAAGAAACAAATTTTACTATTATTCTTGACTTCAGTGTGCAGGAAAAATAAAATACACGTTGATGGAGAAAAGCCAGAGCTAACAAAGCTCCGACTCCCCTAGGTGGTTTGTAATCGATGTTACGCATCAAAAACAAGCATCACCGGACTAATCAAGCTCCAGTAAAGCTAGGGGGGGTCAGCCGTCGATGCTGAATAAAAGATGGTGAGAAGACCTCGCAAACGGAGTCTGCTGCCAACAAACTAAGTGCTAGCAAAGGTCACTGCCGGAGCTACTAGGCTCCGACACCTCGGAGGACTAACTATCGATGCCCTACGTGTTGATAGAGACTATTGACGGACCTACTTAGCTCCAGCGATAGACAATGCCGGAGCTTCTAAGCTCCGACAACCTCAGGGGGCCTTCACTATCGAAGACTTCGAACCTAAATCCTACAAGTTCGGAGCAAATGAGTCTTCAACAAAACGCAACATCCTCTTGGTACATGTTCACAATAAAATTGTGTACATCTACCAGGGGGCCAAGTGAAGATAAAAGCATTGAAGACAAAAAGCGAAATTCACAAAAATTTGGGGATTTCATTCATCTTGAGACAAGGAATTACATCTGGAGACAAGGGATTACAAAATTGAGGAAGAAGAAGAGAAAATACAAGTGAGAACTATAGAGATGGTCCTAGACCCTATGGAAGAATTGGGCGACCTTCTAGGCAACCTCCGATATGTTGGCTCGGGTAGCTTCGCCTTCTCCTTCGACGGGGCCTTCAAGCACCGGGTCTAGAGGAAATTGGGAGTTCCGGCTGGTGTAGCACGTCAGCACATATTCTACGATGTTCTTCACCAGGGATTGCCCCTCAACCTCCGATTGGTCCGCGATGACATCGCCCACCTTGGAGAGCTTGCTACTTGCTGCGCTCAACGCCTGCAACGCTAGGTCCGGCTCCGGCTCTGGATCATTCGGGCGCACGGGGCTGAAACCCATCGGTGTCAGCGCGTCGTTGGCCTTGCCCAGGAACTCCCAAATCTGTAGGGAGTCCGCAGTCCTCAAGCCCTTCATTTCTTCCAGGGATCTCCTGGCCGCCATCAGTTCGGAATTATCACGGGCAAGGTGCTCAACTTCTTTGGCGTTTTGCTGAATCTTTTCAGCAACCCGCCTTTCGAGTTTTCCGAGCTCCTCATCCCGGAGGTGGATCTTGTTCCGGCGGTCGACCAGGTCCTTCTCTCTACCCTTCACTTTCTTATTCCTGGCAGTAAGGGCACACTCTTGTTCATAGAATTCCTGCCCTCGCACCCAGACCTTCTCCTCTTCCTCTTGGCAGTGCTCTTCCAATTTTTTGGCGCGCTCCTCGAGGCCCTTGTCAGCCAGAGCCACCTTCTCGGCGAGCTCCTCCTCCCTCCTTAGGACGTCATCCCGCAGCTCTAGGAGTCTCTGCTCTTCATCCTCGAGCCATTTCTCCCTCTCCTCAAGTGCCTCCCGGCGCTTGATGAGTGTAGTGTTAATGGCCTCAAGCCTTTCGTGGCGTTCATCGGATGCACTATTGGCTGCTTTGGCTTGATCGTAGATCTCCCGGGATTGAGCGTCGAGGGCGCGAGTCAAACTCTCCCAGTCATCCAGCAACTTGCCCCAGTACTCCAGGCGGATCTTCTCCCGCTTGATCCATTCTTTGCCATCCGCTAGCCTCGACTGCGCCAGCTTGGTCTCGAAGTAGAGCCGGTTACGCCACCGCCTAAGGGTTTGGCGCTCCTCTTCAAGAGCTTTGCTGTCGTGGAAGAAGGCTAGTTGGACTTGACGCAGACTGGAACATGCGTTGTCAATGGACAATGACAACGGGATAGGTTCTGGACCTGCTGGGACCTCCTCCGCTGGTTCCAGCGGGTTTTCAGATACAAAAATTGGGTCCCACTCCACAAAAGTGGTCCCCTGAGTCTCCATGGCACTAGGGCTGTCCTCCGAGATGGCCTTAGTCGCCATCGAGGAAGGCCCCGCCACCAGGTCTTCATTCACCCCCTCGGGCAGGGGGCCAGCGACTTCGCTTGGGCACTTCGGCTCGGCCGTGAGTACCTCCGACATCATCACTTCCGGAGCAGGGGCCGCTTCTGGCTCCGGCCGTGGCACCTTCTTCGATGGGGGCTCGAGCTCCGTCACCTCTTCCACAACCGGCTCGGGAGCCAGAAGATCTTCAGCCTCAACCGACCCCGCGGCCGGAGCTTCAACAATGACCGGCTCCGCGGCCGGTGCTTCGGAGGTAGCCGGCCCAACTGCCGGAACTTCCTCAGCTTCCGGCGCACACGCCGGGACTTCAATCACCTCCGGCTCGACTGCCAGAGCTTCGACACTTTCAGGCTCCAAGGCCGGAATCACAGCTTCTTCCGGCTCAACGGCCGGAACTTCCATCATTTCAACACCAGGACCCGGAGCTTCAACCTCCGGGGCAGGTGCCGCTGGTGCATCTTCTCTCCCATGGTCCGGCGCTACCACGGGAGCCTCTGGGGATGAGTCGAGGTCCATGACCACGACAGCCGGCGCCGGAGCTGTCGCAGCTTCAGCCACCACTTGGGGCGGCACTGGGACCGGAGCAGAAGCTTCCGCCCTCATAGCTTCAGTTGCTGCGGCTGAGGGTGGAGCCTCACTCCTCTTCTTGGGAATGCTGCAAATGATGGAAGAGGAAACTTAAAAAAGCAATCACTACAGCAAAACAATTGTCCAAGGTAAAGATTAAAAATTACCTTGGGAGGCTTCCGCACCAGCTTGCGCGGAATCTTTTTCCCGGGCGTTCCGGGCTGGTCATAACCGGCGTGGAAGCTCCGGAAGGCCACCCAACTTGTCGCGGCCACGGGTGTTTCCCGGGTCGAGGCTCCCCTTGATTGGGAAGAACCCCCGGACCTAGGGGCCTCCACCGGCCCAGGTGCTGGAGTCGCCCGCCTGGAGCTAACACCCCAGGAGGACCCCACTGCGGGAACAGTCTCTCCCCGGGAGGACCCCACTACGGGAACAGTCGCCGCGGTTGTGGAAGACCTTCACTTCTGGGGAGAAGGAGCCGATGCGGAAGTAGCGGGCCTGACGGACCTTCCGTCGATGTACTGCAGCTTCCGCTTCCGGCTCACGGGTTCATCCGCCAGCTCCTTGCCCTTGCCGACGACCTCCTCCCTCGGCTTCGAAGCTAGGTCGGAGCCACCTTCGGACACTCCAGGGATCGCCACCCTGGTAGTTGATCTTCTCTCGACGACACCAAGGTCGTCAAGCATGGGCATCTTCCGCCGGAGCTCCCTACTAAACTCAACTTCCACGTTCAGAGGAAGAAAAGCTGATGGCGGAGTCAAGTCATCACCCTCGACGTCGATGCCATGCTGGAACTTCTTGAGGTGGAACTCCAAGGTTTTCCCCACCATGTTGGACTTCAACCCGGTCTCGACCTGGTCGTCGTCCATCACGCTGCTGAGGGCCCAAGCAAGTTTCTCCCTCTTCTTCAGCGGTGCCCACCTGTTGACCAGGAAGTTACAAAACACCGCTTGAGGGGTTAATCCCCCCTCCACGCACTGGCGAATCCTGGTCAGAACAGGGTCGAAGGCGTCCGCCAGAACCGGAGCTTCACTCCAGATCGTCGTGTCAATGTTGGGGAGGACTTTGGGCAGCTCCAGCCTCTCGTGCTCCTCCACCCGGATGACTATCCAGTCCTTCTTCCAGTCATCCCACTTCCCAGAGGGGAACGACCGGAGGTACTTGAATGGGCACTTCTTGCGCTTCACGAAGTAGTAGAAGCCAAGGTACTCATTGCTCCTACCGGTGGTGTGGACGGTGAAGAAGGTCCGGAAGAGTTCGATGCAAGGGGGGATGCCCACCCCCATCTCACAGAAGTGGACGAAGATAGACACGAGGAGAATGGAGTGAGGGCCAAGGTGGTATAGCTGCAGACCATAAAAGTCCAGCAGCATCAAGAAAAAGGAAGAAAAAGGTGGGATCAACCCCACCATGGCGTACGAGGAGAAGTACACCATTTCGCCGGAGTGCTCCTTCTCGAACGGGAGCTCTTCACCAGCGCGGACCGAGCGGTTGAAAAAGTCCAAGGACCACCCCATGAAGGCCCGGACCTTCTTCAGGTCGCCGTCGGTCTTCAAGCGACTCTCGCGGAGACCCAACTCCATCGCGGCACGGCTAGGCAAGAGAAGAAAAGTGAAGCACAAGTTGGGAGTTTGAGCGCAAGATCAAATGGGAGGCGTGAAGAACTCCCGATGGTGTGTGCTTTCCTTCTTAAGTAAGCCCTCACAACGCTTGGATGGGAACCGCAAGGAAGTCGAAGAAACCATTCAAAAACTCCACCCAGCCGATGACAAGGGGGCCCGGGACCACCTCGACGATCAAGTCGAGGTTCTTACCCAGGCGAACAGTTGTCATCAAGAGGCGGGAAACCCAAAGGCGGCGGCCTGACAAGGCGCGCGGAACCGATATGGTTTTCGTATCGGGAACCGACGACCTTCAATTGCGTGAGATCCGCATGCCAAAGATCTCATCTGCCGCACGCAGGACACGCCATGTGGCGAGGATTTAACTCCAAACCCTCGCCAACGACACCTCTGAAGACGTTTGAAGACCCAGTTTAAAAGTTGCAAGGATGGACCCACCTCCGGCGGAATGACCTCACCCTAGTGGTCTTCTCCGGAGGTAGGTCCAGGGGGCCACTGTCGGTACCCTGGAAACCGTACACCCCTTGAGGATACAAAGATATCAAAGAAAAGTCACCCACTTGATTTGAAGACCTTCGGAGGCCCACATGTCAGATGTAACCGGACCCGCTTCTCCAACATGGTTAATCCCAGGGTTGCCACGTGTACTATCAAACCGGAGCTACCGCCTACCAGGGGGAAGCGTCGGGCCATGTACCGAAATGGCACCTCCGGACTTAACCCCAGTCCGAGAGAAGCTCCGGACCTGACACGTGTCAGGTAGCTCCGGAGCTTCCTATTTCCCAAAGTATGGTCCGGAGCTGCCACGTGTCCACCCGTCGGAGCTTCAGCCTCTGACCTCCGGAAGACTTCATAATGGCTCTGGCCCTTCAAAGGGGAATCAAGGACATCAAGACCCGATTAAGTGTCATTAATACCTTATTAATGACACACGGTCGGATGACCTTAATTACCAGTAACAGTGCTGTCAAAGCCATTACCCGGTCATTAAGGGCAATTAAACCTGCTGAATGAAAATCAAATACTAGTAACTGTCGGGGCCACATGTCAGGCCAGGCTAACTTGTAACGGTCTGCCCTTGTACTATAAAAGGACAGGCCGACTACGGATTCCACACGTTGAGTAACGCAACATACGCGCCATAGACGCTCAACGCAAGCTCATACAGCTAATACAACACCAACACACCCGTGGATTAGGGTATTACGCTCAGGCGGCCCGAACCACATAAACTCCTGTGTCTCCTGTGTCATTTACTATCCACCTTCTCGAATCTCCGTGCGCCCACACCGAACATCAAACTCCTCTAAGACATCAGTAGTGTTGGGAGATTTGCCGGTTCCAAACCACCGACATCACCCATTACCATATCATATTTAACCAGTTCATGTTAACCATAGTCTCATTCATGCATATTTAAGTTGAATGATATAGTTGTTCCCATCTCAGTTGATTAAGCGAAGCAAAAAGGTAAAAGCCCTTCCCGACTCTCTACCAGATATTCCAGGTGACAAGGGTGGTTTAACAAATCTAGTAAACTTCCTATCATAGGGTTCCCATCAATTTGACACAAGCATGCAGTTTTGCTAACAAAACATTTATTTTAAAATAGGGTCAATATGCTTCAAGGACACTTGCCTTGTTCTGACGAATAGGGTTGCTCAAGCGCTTCGAAGTCTTGGTTCTCGAAATCCTCGTACACGACCTCTTGAGCACTTCCCTCTACTCGTGATAACACATACAAGAAAATACATACAAATCAACATGATGCACACATACGAATCAACATGCGATGATATGCATGCATGCAAAGTACAATAATTAATGAACTACGGTTGTTTATTAAATAGATGCAACTAGTTCATACGTGTTCATATGAGTTTACGGGTTTTAATCGAGAACTAATGTTGCTGAAAATAAAAACACGATACAACTAAAATCAATTTATGTCTATTAGATCTAATACGTCGCTAAAATTCGCATCGGAAAAACAAGCCCTACCGTAGATGCGACGGCTTCAAAGATCGCGGGACGAAGGTGACGCGTGGACGAAGTAGATGCGCAAGGTCCTCCGGCGGCACGACGACGACGACGACGATCTCCGGCGGGCGGCGGCGCCCTCCTCTTTTTTTTTCTTCCTCTTCCTCCTCTTTTCTCCTCTCTTTTCTTCCCTGGCGGCGCATCCCTCTAGTCCCTCTTTTTCTACCAGCGGCGCTAGGGTTTCTTCCCTTTTTCCTGGCGGCGGCGGTTTTCTGGTGGCTTGGAAAATTTACGAGGCCTACGGACATATTTATAGGTGCGGGGTGAGATCGATCGGCCAGAGGCCGACTCGGCGCTAGGGCCGGCGCGCGGGGCACGGGATCGGGGCAAGGCGTGTGAGCGAGGGGCGTGCTAGCGCACGGGTGCGCGGGGCCAGGGCGTGCGGTCGGTTGGGCACGCTGGCGGCGCGGGAGCGCGGCGCTAGGGCCGGCGCGCAGAGCATCGGGGTGGGAGCGCGGTGCGGGGTGGGGCCACACGCGGGGTCGCGCAGCGCGCTAGGGCCGGGGCGCGGGAGCGCACGCGGGCGGCCGAGGCAGGCGCGGGCAGGCACTCGCTGGCTAGGCCGTCGGCCTGGCCGGCGGAGCAGTCCCCTTTATTTTTCTTTTTTTATATATATACTTTCTTTTTTTCATTATATTATTTATTTATTTATATTTTCTTTTTGTTATTCTTTTTTTAATTATTATTACATATTTTTTTATTTATACTTTTTTATATATGATTATTATATACATTATTTATATATATATTATATATATATATATTATTACTATTATTTTTTTATACTTATTCCCCAATACATGTTTTACGCTATTATTTTCTTTTTCTTCTTTTGCTACTCATATTTGTATATGTATATTTTATGTTTTATTATTTTTCTTTGATTTATTAATATTTAATGCATGAACATGTATGCAATGCATGATGCGAAAATTGAGGGTGTTACAGAGGAGGAGGAGGAGGAGGTGCGGAGCCACTCGAGCGCTCAATGCCAAAGTAGACAAGCTCGGAGTAGGTCAAGGGCTCAAGCTAAGTGATGTCTGGGTCGGAGTCCTCAGAAATCACTGGAGATCCAATGGGGTCGATCTCCAGCTTCTGGCAAATTTGCTTCACATTTGCCTTCACGTACTTCATGTCTTCCTTTCTTTTCTTATTCATCTTGTTGGCCCTCACTTCGGCCTTCTTACAGGAAGAGAACATGGCAGCTAGGTAATTGAGGATTCCACTGGCTGATCCCCTTTGAGGGGTTGCCCTACTAGCAGGGGCAACTCTTGCATCTTCAGATCTTCTTGCCGGTGCCTCAGGACTGGAGACCGGCGAGGGAGCAGCCTGGACACTTGGCTTCTGAGGCATCGGAGGACTCAAGGGTAGATGCTCCACATCCTTGACAAAATCAATCTAGGTGATCTTCTCGATCACAAACATTAGACATGGGGCATAGCCACAATATCTGTTGGGTGTGCAGGATATGTTGACGATGTCGTTCCAGATGTAGTCCGCCACATCAAACTGGCGGTCTCTGCTTATCACCCTCATCAACGTCCGGAGATAACCTTGCACACTCCCAGCATCTCCATCCTTGGGAGCAATAGTCTTCCTCAAGACTCTGTTTAGAACCACAAAGAAATGCTTCATGTTCTTTGTGGAGGGAGGGACAAACTTTGAGTTTGGCTCATATAGGAACTTCATCCTATCCCTCTCAATGACACCTATGTTGTCGATGATCAAGCAGTCAGATCTTGAGGTGTCAAGGTGAAGTAGGCTTGCAAAATCTTCTTGGGTGATACTGTACTTGGATCCATGAGTCATCCAAGTAACACTTTCCTCATCTTCACCCGAGAAGTGGCAAGTTGCAAAGAACTGCGCAATCACTTCATCATTCCAGTTATTCCTGAACGCAAAAAGATCCTTCAGGCTATGCCTCTCAATGGCTTGCACGACTTCAGTGAACAGGGAGCAGCCCTTCTTCTCAAAATGTGCCCAGTCAATCCATTGACTGTGCATAACCTGTGTCTTCATTGGGAGATACACAAATTTGTAGAAATAAACATGGAAGTTGCACCAAAATATTCCATCGGCAGCTTGCTTCGGTCGGCCATACCAATCAATGCTTCTGAATTTTGCCGCCGAATCACTGCCCTTCCCGTTGAACTTCTCTTCAGTGGGGTCTCGGACCCCTTCCCTTGGAGCATGGAGTTTCAACGGGCCAACTGGACCCGTCGCTATCCCTTTGCCCTTGCCTTTGGCTAGGCGGGCACTTGCCGAGCTAGAGCCACTGCCGGTGGTGGCCCTAGAAGCTGGAACCTTGGAGGCTGGCTTCTTTGCTAGCACTTTCCTCCGAGCCTGTGGAGGAGACGGAGCTGGATCAGAAGGTCTCTCTTGGCGCTTCTTGCGAAGACATGTCGAGGTCTGAGGTGCCACCTCGTGGTCTATCTCGGCCTCAAAGTCAGAGACTTCATTGTTTGAGCTCGACATGACCTGAGAATGAGTGGCATGATTGAGAATGAATGGTACAAGGCATAGGTATGGAAGGATAGCAAGGAATTGCATTGATGAATTGAAAAGTTAGGTTTTGAGTACAAAAAAAATGGACTTGTTCGGTGCACGGGCACATACTAGTCCGGGGGACCGGACTTGTCCGTGCATGGACCGGACTAGTCCGGTATTCATCCTCAAAAACCTAGGCTACCAGTCACATGGTGATTCCTAATGCACAACAAGCGTATCATAAACATAATACATCAAGGACGCATGTATATAGTGAGATATGTTAGGCTATTCGATCAACAATGATGAAATTTGGAATTTCTAGGGTTTGAGTGAAAATTACCGAAGAAATCGATTGATGCTCGAAGAGGAAGGTGTTGAAGTCCGGAATTGTCTGTGAACTTCAATCTTCGAGCAAGGATGCTTGATCTCCACCCAAATGTGGAGCTTTTTGGTGGAGAGGATGCAAAATCGCCTTGGGAGCTCGAGTGGAAAAGAGAAAACGCGTGAGGCAAGAGTGGAGGTGAATGAATTAGGGTTTGGCGGCGGCTAGGGTTATGAACATGAAAAACCAGACAAGTCCAGAGACGACCGCACTAGTCCGAACTTTTCCAGATAACCATATCAGACTAGTCCGTTGTATATCGGACTAGTCCGGCCTAACCGACACTCTGCGGACTAGTCTGCATGGGCAGAGTAGTCCGGGTAACCACGGACTAGTCCGTGGTCACCAGGTAAGAATTGCTTAGCCCATTCATATATATTTGAAGGTACATTTTTAGAAAATAGGGAGGCAAATCAAATCAAATAGTCTTGATGAATATGACCAGTAAGCATACAACAATCAAGCAATGGTCATAATTCACCAAGATCTAGTAATTGACATAGTTTTTCGGAGAAAATTGATAGAGATGATTTTCACAATCCAATCAACATATTTGAAGAATTCATGCAGGTATGCAACATTTCAAGCCACACTCCGAGCATCAAGGATATTTAGTTCATTTTGGAGTTCACAAAAGCATTTTTCATCAAGTGGCTTGGTGAATATGTCAGCCAATTGCTTTTGGGTGTTAACATGGGAAATGACTATGTCTCCTTTCATAGCATGATCTCTCAAAAAGTGATGTCTTATATCTATGTTTTTAATTCTAGAGTGCTCAACTGGGTTGTAGGCAATTTTGATGGCACTCTCATTGTCACAAAGGAGTGGAATATGGTTCATATTGTAACCATAATCCCTTAGAGTTTGTCGCATCCAAAGAAGTTGTGCACAACAACCCCCGGCTGCAACATACTCTGCTTCGGCTGTGGATAAGGCAATGGAATTTTGTTTCTTGGAGGACCAAGAAACTAAGGATGTCCCTAGGAATTGGCATGTACCGGAGGTGCTTTTTCTATCTACTTTGCACCCGGCATAATCTGCATCGGAGTAACCAATGAGATTGAATTTTAAGCCCTTTGGGTACCAAAGACCAAGGTTGGGTGTATGAACTAAATATCTCAAAATCCTTTTTATGGCTGTCAAATGACATTCCATAGGATTGTCTTGAAATCTTGCACACAAACATACACTCAACATAATGACTAGCCTAGATGCACATAAATAGAGTAGAGATCCAATCATGGAGCGATATACCTTTTGGTCGACGCTAGGTCCATCTTCATTGATATCCAAGTGGCCATTTGTTGCCATGGGAGTCTTTATAGGCTTTGCCTTGTCCATACCAAACTTCTTGAGTATGTCTTGCGTGTACTTGATTTTGCTTATGAACGTCCCTTCCTTTTGTTGCCGCACTTGGAATCCCAAGAAGTACTTTAGTTCTCCCATCATTGACATTTTGAACCTATCTGTCATGAGTTTACTAAATTCCTCACAAAAATATTGATTAGTTGACCCAAAAATTATATCATCAACATAAATTTGACAAATAAAAAGATCATTGTCAAAATTCTTTGTAAATAGTGTATAGTCAACTTTGCCAATCTTAAAGCCATTTTCAATTAAGAAATCTCTAAGACACTCATACCAAGCTCTAGGAGCTTGTTTGAGGCCGTAGAGAGCCTTACGCAATTTGAATACGTGGTCGGGGAACTCTTCGTCTTCAAACCCGGTGGGTTGCTCCACATACGCGTCCTCCTTGATTGGTCCGTTGAGGAAGGCGCTTTTCACATCCATTTGATACAGCTTGAAATCATGGTGAGTAGCATATGCAAGTAATATTCTAATAGATTCAAGTCTAGCTACTGGAGCAAAGGTCTCATCGAAATCCAAACCTTCGACTTGTGAATACCCTTTGGTCACAAGTCGTGCCTTGTTCCTTGTCACCACCCCATGTTCGTCTTGTTTGTTGCAGAAGACCCACTTGGTGCCAACGATGTTTGCATTGGGTCTTGCCACAAGTTCCCACACCTTGTTCCGCTTGAAGTTGTTCAATTCTTCTTGCATTGCCACCACCTAGTCCGGATCCTTCAATGCCTCCTCAACCCTGCGCGGTTCCAAAAAGGATACAAAAGAATAGTGCTCACAAAAGTTAGCTATGCGAGATCTAGTGGTTACTCTCTTTTGGATGTCACTGATGATATTGTCAATTGGGTGATCCCTTTGGACGCATTGGTGTACTCTTGGGTATGGCACTTGAGGCATTGTATCTTCATGATCATCTTCTTCTCCCCCTAAATGGTTGCATTCGTTGACTTGTTGATTATCTTCGTATTCTTGTGGTTGGTCTTGTGCTGAAGCTCCCCCTTGATCATTGACCTACTCTTGTGGTTCATCTTCCTCATGTACGTGTGGAGGTGGCTCTTGTGGTTGAACATCACCTAGTGCCATTCTTTTCAATGCTTGACAAGTAGCTTCTTCTTTACATAGTTCACATGGATCAACTTGCTCCTTTTGGGAGCCATTAGTCTCATCGAACACTAAGTCACGTGCTACTTCAACAAGTCCGGAGGTCTTGTTGAAAACACGATAGGAGTAAGTGTTAGAATCATAACCAAGCAAGAAACCTTCATCGGACTTCGAAGCGAACTTTGAAGTCCTAGGCTTCTTGTTCAAGATATAACATGGAGAACCGAAAGCTTGAAAATATGAAATATTTGGTTTGTTACCAGTGAGTATCTCATAGGATGTCTTCTTGAGTAGTTGATGAAGATAAAGTCAATTTACGACGTGGCAAGCGGTGTTAATCGCTTCCGCCCAAGATCAATTTGAGGTCTTGTACTCATCGAGCTTTGTTCTTGCCATCTCTATGAGTCTTCGGTTCTTTCTTTCGGCAACTCTGTTTTGTTGTGGAGAGTACGGCACTGAAAATTTGTGCTTTATGCCTTCTTCATCAAAGTACTCCTCCACTTGTGTGTTCTTGAACTCCGTGCCATTGTCGCTTCAAATGTTCTTGATTGTCAATGAGAATTCGTTCTGAGCTCGCTTGAAGAACTTCTTGAGTATTCCTTGTGTTTTTGACTTATCATGCAAAAAGAAAACCAAAGTGAAGCGAGAAAAATCATTAACAACTACTAAACCATATTTTTTACTGCCGATGCTTATGTAGGCAATTGGACCAAACAAGTCCATGTGTAGTAGCTCGAGCGGTCTTGTTGTAGTCATGACGTTTTTGGCGGGGTGAGGTGCTCCAACTTGCTTCCCAGCTTGGCACGCGCTACAAGGCCTGTATTTCTCAAACACAACATCCTTTAAACCTCGGATGTGATCGCCTTTGAGGAGTTTTTGAAGGTTCCTCATACCAACATGCGCTAGCCGTCTATGCCACAGCCAACCCATGTTGGTCTTTGCAATCAAGCATGTGTCAAGTTCATCTTTATCCTTGTTGAAGTCAACAAGATAAAGCTTTTCCTTTAACATACCCTTGAATGCAATGGAACCATCACTCCTCCTAGAGACGGTCACACCCTCGTTAGTGATCAAGCAATTATAACCTTTGTCACATTTGAGATATCTACAACAAGTTATAATCTAAGGATTCAACATGTAAGACATGAGAAAGTGTGTGTTTAGAATATATTGCAATTTTATTGGTACCGAGCACCTTTTCTTGACTATTATCTCCAAAGTAGATGCCCTCGTTTGGGTCCTCATTTTGTTCATATTCCATGAACATTCTTCTTTCTCCGGTCATATGGTTGGTGCAGCCACTGTCTAGCACCCATTTAGATCCACCAGAGGAATAGGCCCGCAAAAACAAATTATGCATTGGTTTTAGGTACCCAAGCTTGCTTGGGTCCTTAGAGGTTAGTTACAATACATTTGGGCACCCACACATGAGACTTGGTGTTCCCATGGTGTGGCCCAACATAATGAGCATAAACCTTGCCAAAATTACTTCTCATTAAGACATACGAGGCATCGAAAGTTTTAAACAGTAACTGTTGTTGTTTATGTACAGCACTAGTTTGGGAGGCCGGACTTGTCCGGAGGACCAGACTTGTTCGGACACCAACCGGACTAGTCTAGTGTTCATGTGTGATTACTGTTTTAATCTTTGGCTTTCCTGTTTGAGAGGGTCTTCCCTTTACAAAGGTAATCCTCTCCTTGTTATTCTTATGGCTTCTAGCAAGTTGCTTCTCACCATAACAGTAACCAATGCCATATTTGACATTTCGAGGTCTTTTGACCAAGTATGCACTACGTGCATATTTGATCTTCTCTTTGTCAAGTATGCCACTTTGGGCAGGATGTTTATCCTTTGTAGAGGTTGGCTTGTCCTTCAAACTAGTGTCAACTTTCTTACATGTACAAGCATGAGCAAACTCAGTTTTAGTGGGTTGAGAAGGTGAGCTTTAAGAGGAAGAAGGTTCACTTTGCTTGAGTGACTCAACTTGCACTTCAATGATCTTGTTAACCTTGATTAGGTGACCAAGTTGGTCCTTAATTGTAGCATTTGAGTCGGTTAAGTCCAAGCAAGTTTCGTTGCTCGAAGCTAACTCAAACTCTAGTGATTTGCTTTGTTCCTTTTCAAGTTCTAGAAGCTTGTCAAGTTCGACATATTCCTCCTTTTGTGAGATGATCATGTCCTCTTGATGATGTATTAACCTATCCTTCTCAACAAGTTGATCAAGCAAACATTTCATTTTTGTGGCTGTTTTCCTATGTAGTCCAATAAGCATGTCCTCATTATCACTATTGATTTCATCATCGCTAGAATAGGAATGCACGGAAGGGGGTTTAATGGTTACCTTGCATTTACCTTCCTTTTCCATAAGGCAAGTGCCAACTCCCTTCCATGCGCTAAGTGTAGGGAAGAGGGTAGACTTCTTGGATGTCTTCTCGATGGCTATGCTAGGCATCTCTTCTTCTTCGGATGATGAGGACTCATCATTTGAGTCCCACTCTTTCCCAATGTGTGCTTGGTTGGCTTGTTTCTTCTTATTGAAGCATTTCTTGGGTTGAGGCTTGGCTTCTTTGGTCTTCTTCTTGTTCTCCTCATATGGGCAATCAACTATAAAGTGGTTATACTCACCACAATTATAGCATGCCCGCCTCAACTTTGGCTTTGTTTTTCCTTGTACTTTCCTTCGCTTGACTTTGTACCTTGTCTCTTTTTCATTATTCTCATGAATTTCTTCATGAACAATATCATGTCTTCTTCATCTAATTCACTTCTCTCGTCGTCACTATCTTCCTCTAGTTGTGCTTCTCTAGCTTCTTTGGATAGGGGCTTGAGGGTGGACTTCAAAGCAACCCCTTTCTTCTTTGCCGAGGTGAGGTCGGCAATCTCCTTGACATGCTTTGCTTGTTTTTCCATCATCTCGAAGTTGATGATCTTTCCAAGCAGTTCATCCGGAGTCATCCTTTTGTATCCGGGTCTTTCTCTGATCATTGAGCATAGGGTGACGTTGTGAGGCATGAAAGCTCTAAGGATGAGCTTTACCACCTCGTGGTCATTCCACTTCTTACTTTCGTATGATCTGACCTTGTTGACGAGTGTCTTCAATCGACTGTACATGTCCTGGGGTGACTCGTCTTCTTCAATTGTGAATCTCCCTAATTCGACTTCGATCATTTCGATCTTTGCTTCACGCACATGACGGTCACCTTCATGTGCAGTTTGCAGTGTGTCCCATATCTCCTTAGCAATCTCGAGTCCATCCACCTTGGTGAACTCGTCCCGACTGATTGAGGAGGTAATTACGGCCGCGGCTTGAGCATTTCGATGAATAGCCTGCTCTTGGCTTGGTGTGAGCTCTTCGTCGTTGTCCGGGATATCTATACATGTGCACACAATATGCCATAAACTTGGATTGAGGGAAATTAGATGCATTTTCGTATTTTGCCTCCACATTGAGTAATCACTTCCATCGAAATGCGGGGCTTTTCCAAGTGGGATAGACAAATAATGATTATTATTGGAATTGAGACGATCATAGTTAAAAGGATATCGAGAATAGTCGGTGTGACTACTCCCCTTCTTCTTTTCTTCAATCTTCACTTTTCCTTTGGAAAGTGTCTTCTTTCTTAGGAGCGCCTTTAGTTCTAGCGTCTCCTCATCGTCGTCCTCGAAGTCTTGAATGGCTTCGAGGAGCTTCTCCACCTTGAGGTTCTTTTCATCATCAACCTTTTCTTGGTTGTTGCTCTTGTGGGTGTCATTCATGTCCGACATGATCTTCTTTGAGCAATTAGTCTCTTTCTTGAAAAACCCACTCTGATACCAATTGAATGTGGCCTCGAGGGGGGCGAATAGGCCTTTTTGAAATTTGTCGGAACTTGCAACACTTAACAACCAGTTCAAAACATGAGATATCGGACTAGTGCGGTAAAGTGCAGACTAGTCCGGTGTGTGCAGACTAGGTTGATTAAGTTTGATCGATTAATTTGATTCTTCAATGTATGAAGCAAAAATATACAATCAAATGAAGGGTTGCAAGGTTATGTACCAGGTTATATCATAATTCCATCTTATGTTTAATGATTCAACGTGAAGTAAGCAATGATGATTGAAACCATAGATTATTGTGAAGAATAAGAGCGATGAACACAAAAACAAGACACAAGGATTTATCCCGTGGTTCGGCTCCCACAGAGGCAACCTACGTCCATGTTGAGGAGTCCACAAAAGGACCGGGTCTTCGCCAACCCTACCCTCATCAGATCGCCACAAAGGCCAATCCTCTTCCACTTATCACAAAGGGGTGAATAACCGAATTCAAAGGGGCTTTCTCACACGTTGAGAGCTCCCTTAGATTACAATACGAAATACCACCAAGAACACACTCAAAAGATTACAATGTAATTACAGGAGTGTGTTAGAGAATCAAACCAAGAGCTCAATGAGTGTTGGACGTGTCTCTCCAATGATTTAGAATGTATCCTCAAAGGATTGATCTTTGTTGCACTTAATTTCGTGGAGAGATGTGGTTTTTGAGTCTCTTGGGAGGTGTGACGGCGCTAGGGTTCGAGAGCTTTATGAAATATGGCCGTGCACCTCTATTTATATGGGTTTCTAAAAGTGACCGTTAGGGTTCAGAAACATCGGACTAGTCTGTGGTGGTCACCGGACTAGTCCGGTTTGCTGTGTGTAGCAAACCCTAAGTGTCCCAAAATATCGGACTAGTCTGGCTAGGAGCGGACTTGTCCGAATTCGCTTCTGGAAATCTTCGGACTAGTCCGATAGTCATCGGACTTGTCCGGACATGTGAAACCCTAAGTGTATTGGGTGACAAGTCCGCACTTGGAGGACTTGTCCGATTTAGTTCAGAGGGTTTTTCGGACTAGTCCGGGCAAATATCGGACTTGTCCGATTTGGACCAGAGAGAATATCAGACTAATCCAGTTGTGATCGGACTTGTCCGATTTTGTGTAACTTGTGAAGTGTTTTGAGGACTAGTCCACACTGGGGAGGACTAGTCCGATTCTAGTCAGAGAGATATCGGACTAGTCCGATGGATATCGGACATGTCCGATTTTGTGCAGAGAGGATATCGTACTAGTCCGGAGACATTCGGTCTAGTCCGGTCCTATGTAACTTTGTGCAATGTGTGTGTTTAATTGTGATTGAGCTCTTGGGGTGAGTTTCCTTAACACACTCCATACACAACGATCTACTATTCTTTTTCCTTGAGCTCATTTCCACTTTGCTCCTCAATTCTTCCTTCTTTTTGGCACTTTGCTTATTTTGATATTAAAACCTGTGCTCATCTCAACAAAGAGGTTAGGATCCCAATTGTTTGTCATAAATCATCCAAAACCCACAAGGGATTCCTAGATGCACTTTCATTTTTGTTATGGACTAGCTGAAAAATAGAAAAAGGAAAGAATGCAAGTTAGATCTCATAATTCTCATGCCAAATTTGCTGCACATGCTGAATTGAAAGTTAGGAACATGCAACCTACTGTAATAAGTCAAAAACATGCAAAGTTTGCTCCTAAACATACTGCATTTCGTACTACACATATCATACCTCGTAGGTCAGTAGTTGGGTACAAGAATTCTAAATCTTTGGCTCATAAACCTGTTGTTTTATTTCAGCTTTCACGTATTCAATCTTTTGGAGGTAAATGGTATGTTCTTGTGATTGTTGGTGATTATTCTAGATACTCTTGGGTTTACTTTATAACATCTAAGAATGAAGCTTTTAGTCACTTTAGAACTTTATTTCTTAGATTATCAATTGATCACCCAGGATCTTTGAAAGCAATTAGAAGTGATAACAAAACTGAATTTAAAAATCAATCATTTGATCACTTTTGTGCTGAAAATAGAATAGATCATCAATTTTCTTCACCCTATGTACCTCAAAAAAATGGTTTTGTAGAGAGAAAGAACATAACCTTAGTTGAGATGGCTAGAACTATGCTTGATGAATATCAATCTCCTAGGAAATTTTGGGCTGATGCAATTGCAACCGCTTGTTATGTCTCAAATCGTGTTTTCTTGCGTGCTAAGCTAGGTAAAACCCCATATGAACTTTGGTTTGGACATAGGCCTACTGTAACACACTTTCAGGTCTTTGGTTGTAAATGCTTTGTTAAGAACTATGGTAGTCTTAATAAATTGGAACCTAGATCTGTTGATGGCATTTTTGTTGGTTATCCATCTCATACTAGAGGCTACCGTGTGCTTTTACTTGACACTAGAAAAATTGTGGAGACTTGTGAGGTTTCTTTTGATGAAGCTAGCTCAAGTACTAGCTCTTATATTGCAGGTCCAGATCCGTATCCGCAGGGGAGAGAGTATTTTCATCAAAGAAGATGAAGAAGTGGTTCTGCTGCCCAAAAATTAGAAGCAAATGATGTTGATCACGCTGCTGATTTTGCACCACTACTAGCACCAGCAACTACTACAGCTGGTACAGATCGTCCTCAAGTCACAAGTTCTTCAATCTGTGATGAACATAAAGAAGAAGAAGCTTGTGAAGTGTCTACTCCCCTCTGCATCCTCAAAAGTCATCCTCCACAACAAATCATTCAAAGGTTTCACGAATGAGTTACGCGGTCCAGGTTTTGCGATCTGAACTCTCACGCTCATTCTGCTTTTGTTGATTCTTTTGAACCCAAAGATATAGCACACGCACTCACTAATGAATCTTGTATTATTGCCATGCAAGAAGATTTAGAAAATTTTGAAAGAAATAATGTTTGGAAACTTGTGCCTCCACCTCAAGGTCACACTCTAATTGGAACTAAATGGGTGTTTAAAAATAAACAAAGTGAGGATGGGGTTGTTGTTAGGAATAAGGCTAAGTTCCTTGCTCTAGGTTTGACACAAGTTGAAGGTCTAGATGTTGATGAAACTTTTGCTCATGTTGCTAGATTAGAAGCCACAAGAATTTTGTTAGCTTTTGCTGCAACAAAAGGTTTTAAGCTATATCAAATGAATGTTAAAAGTGCTTTTCTTAGTGGCTACATAGATGAGGAGGTTTATGTCAAGAAACCACCGGGTTTTGAAATCCAGATTCTCCTAATCATTTTTACAAACTGTCCAAAGTCTTGTACGGTCTCAAATAAGCCCCTAGAGCATGGTATTATAGGTTGAAAACATTCTTACTTGAAAAGGGGTTTTCCATGGGCAACGTTGATAAAACTCTTTTTGTGCTTAAGCATGGCAATGACACATTTTTTGTTCAAGTGTATGTCGATGATATTATCTTTGGTTGTGCTTCTCATGATTTTGTGTCCAAGTTTTCATCTATGATGAGTTCAGAATTTGAGATGAGTATGATGGGAGAATGCATGTACTTTTTGAGGCTGAAAATCAAGCAAACCAAAGAGGGTAGTTTTGTGCATCAAACGAAGTATACAAGAGACCTTCTTAAGTGCTTCAACATGGACAAAATCAAGCCTCTTCGGACACCAATGGGAACAACGACAACACTTGAACTTCATGAAGATGGTGACCCAGTCGATCAAAAAGAATATAGAAGTATGATTGGATCACTTTTGTACCTCACGACATCAAGGACATACAATTTAGTGTATGTCTTTGTGCACGGTTTCAAGCTTCCCCACGTGCTTCGCATCGTTAGGTTGTCAAAAGAATTCTCAGGTACTTACATGAAACTCAAGAATTTGGCGTTTTTCTTCCTTCTTCCTCAATCGTTACTTTGAAAGCTTTTTCGGATGCTAATATTAGGGGTTGTAGGATTTATAGGAAAAGTAATTCGGGTGCTTGTCATTTTCTTGGTAATTCAATTGTTCCTCAGTCCTCTAGAAAAAAAAATTCAGTTGCACAATCCACAACCCAATCTGAATATGTAGCTGCTGCTAGCGCTCGCTCACAAATTCTTTGGATTGTTCAAACACTTAAGGACTATGGGGTTGACCTAGAGAGTGTTCCACTGTTTTGTGATAACAATAGTGTCATTTGCATTGCTAAAAACCCTATTAACATTATAGAACAAAGCACATTGACACTGGTATCACTTTCTTCATGATACTATTGAAAAAGGAAATATTGTGCTTCACCATGCAGATTCTGAACAACAATTGGCTGACATTTTCACAAAACCTTTGGGTTTCACTTGTTTTTGTTACATTCGTAGTGAAATAGGGGTTATGCATCCAGATGGCTTAAATTGAGGGGGACTTTCGAAACTTGGGAATGCTATATGTGAATCCGTATTTAAAATGATATGAGCATAGTATCTCATACATATATGACTTTGTGATTCCTTTTACATGCTAAAAGTTCTTACTACATTACTCATGTTATACATTTTGTAGTTTTTGCCATGACTAGTAATTGGAATAATTACTTACACTAAATCTGGTCATTATCGTACTTTCTTACTGTTTTGAACTTGTTGCATGCTCACAAGTGCTTTTAATAATGAAAAATTAATCAATCAACTATTCACATGTTTAGCTTTTACGTTCAAATGAAAAATTGAGAAAAATATCAAGGAAATATGCATGCATCACACTTCTTCTTTTAAGATGGCTTATCATTGCACTTAGATATGAACTTGAAAGAAGTTGTGTATGACTAAAACCATGTCCTTTAGCTTCTGATTGTCAAATGACATAGGGTTGGCTTGGTTGGTTAGAATAAGGATGATGCGGCATATAATCTCTTGCAAATGTCATAAGATGAATTTTGTTCCTTAAAAGAAATTAAAATGCAGCAACAAGTGTCATGCTCTCAGGTTTTGAAATAGTTAAGTTTGTGAGATCATGACTTGCTTAAATTGAAAATTACACTTTATCTTTAGCATGGCTTGCACTACTTTATGTATCTCATTGATGTGCTAGTGTAAGTTACTTGACAGTATGACTTGGCTGAGGTTTGTTTTATATGTATATGTTACAATATGCTCATAAGAATTGAAATTTATCTTTCGAACCTTGCTGAATACATTGTCAAAAGGGGAGAAATGTGTATAGGGGGAGAAATATTTGTTTTTGAAATTTCTTTCTCATTTGGTTTTAAAAAGGGGGAGAAAATTGTTTTCAAAACTTTTCATGTGAATAAGCTAATGTTCTGATTAAGTGATGTTGCCAATGCATTCATCTAGGGGGAGATTGTGAGACCTATGTGTGTTGAATACATTGGCTATTACGATAAAAGTTTTGAATATTGCCAAAACACCATTTTCAACAATGTCCGACTCTAGGTTCAAGCTTCGGCAAGGCCCGACAATATGTCTAGCATGTTTTGGGTTGGTCCGATGCAAGGTCCAACATGCTTTGGCTAGGTCCAAAATGAGGTCTGACAAGCTTTGGCTAGGTCTGACGTGAGGTCCGACAAACTTTGGCTAGGTCTAGTGCAAGGCCTGGTTAGCTTTGGCAAGGACCGGTGCAATGTCCGGTTAGCTTTGGCAATGTCCGGTGCAAGATCACAGTGATTCTTCTTTTAACTTGCAATGTTTCAAACTTGTTTTTTTTTGCATATGGGAAGTTTTCTTAGTATTCTTTTACTATGTTTTTGATGTCTCATGGATGTTTATGGTGGTTAATGTTTTGAAATGGTTTGCAACATACTTAGGTGAGGTACTCACGTAAGGTGTTATGTTTTTTGAACTAACAAGAGTCAAGTCGAGGACCTGGGCTCGAAAAGGATGGTTGTTTATTCATGTGCATGTGTTGCTTGAGTTCAAGACATGGCTGGTGACGGGGTCCATTGAACTAGTCTTAGGGAGAAGATGAGGTTCAACAACAAAGTTTGGGAGGAATTGTGGTTGAGTTGATTGGGAGGTCATGCAGCATGGGTCAAGAACAATGCATATGAAGGTATCATGGACGTTGTTGGAAGGTGTTTGCATGTGAGCAAGGAGTACATGGACATGGAAACATGGTTCCAAGGCGTGATGAGGAAAAGTGGACGAAAAGAATTGGTCGGAAAGGTCCGATCGGCTGGATTATACCTCAGGCTGCAGCTGAGGTGGTTATGCTTCGATTATGGAAAGTTTCGAGTTTGTTTTGGTTAGATTCTGTTTGGGTCACAAATTTAAGTTGTATTAGGAATGTGGGATACTATATGCATATAGAAGAATCTTTAGCAGTTATGGAAATTTTCGGTTGAAACTGAGTAGGATTAGAGTCCTAGTTAGGATTGGGTTGGTCTTAGGACCGGTTATATAAGCTAGGGAGACCAGAGCTTGTGGTAAGATGTTTTTGGGCTGTTACTCTTGTGTTTTGATCAATAAAATTTGTAGATTAGAGGAGATCTTGTGCCTTGTTCGTCTGACTTGTTTCAGAAATGTTTTTCTCGTCGAGTTTCTACACAGCACTATGTTGTGTTGGTGTTTTTATCATAACTCGAGTTTTACGTATCCAATTGACGTGATTCTTTTTTTGTTATCTTCAAAACTTGATCTTATCTCATCTGTGAAAACTACAGGATCATTGAATTTGTGGTTTCTCATCTACACGAGTTTTTTTTCCAGTGTTGCATATCTGTTTTTTACCTGTTAGAACAAATTGACATTTGTTCGATCTTTCGATTATAACTTGAATTTTTCTAGACGGTTTTCTATGATTCTAGTTGTCATGTATTTGTAACTTGATTCTCTATAATATATACTACTTCTGTCATGGTTGAACATGTTTAGATCAGTTGCATATACGATTTCTTAACAGATTGATTTTGTGTCGAGGGATTTTGTTGTTTCCGCCCAAAAAGTTTTAATCTATCATTCACGACCTCTGGTAGCTTTTCACGTTCCTTTCGATCCTACAAGATCCGACTTTCTGCGTCAATTAGGATCCCAATCTTGATTTACATGCTTCCCCAGATGGGAAGTTCGCAAAACACTAGGTATAGCGGACTTGTCCGGTCCGGTGCCGACAAGTCTCTTAAATTTTCTGGTCCAGAGCGGACATGTCCGGCCCATTTTATGGACTAGTCCGGCCTCTGAATTCTGAAATTCTTAAAACTATCTCAGTTTTTCCCGAAATGACTCGAAACTTTTTTAACCATGTAAAACTCAATTGTAACTAGATAGTAAACAATGATAGCAACCTAATAACATGTATTACCACATAATTGCATTATTCATGCATATCATGGCATATTGAGTACTCTGTGAGCATTTATTGTTTGTAATGCTTGTTTTGCATGTTTGTTGCATGGAATAGAAGGCAATGCTCTAGAAGGTGCCTAGGAGGACCTACATCACCAGAACTTCGAAGCTCTTAATCCAAATCAGCCACAAGAGCAAGGCAAGTGTCTTTGATCATTTTGATCCTATTTTCAAATGTTCTATTTGTAAAACTGCATGCTTGTGTCAAATTGATTGGAAACCCATAAATAGGTATTTACTAGACTTGTATACCCACTTTTGAAAGTGTGTCGACGGTCATGGGCATGATGGAGCTTCTTCAGTCACCAAAAGGGGACAAAATCATGAACATGTGAGTAAAGTGGTACAATCTCCGCAGAGTGTTAAAAACTATCATGGTACTCGTGCTCCCGGTTAAGAGCACCTAGATGACCTACATGATTAGAGTTGGACTTGGATATTTGGGATGGTTCAGTATGGGATTGGTGATATCATATGAGTTGGTCAGTTATGCGAAGAGATTAAATTGGCATATGTTATGTTATAGGTTGTTCACTAGTTATAATTGAATTATGATGGTAATTGAGGATGATGGATATGGATTATGATATTTATTTGGGTTATGATGGGATTTAAACTCACATAGACATTTTAGACTTCTCTTACATGTTTATGAAATGTACTTTTCTGTAATGAGCTATTTGTTATCATCCTCGTTCAAGCTACATGTCATAATTTCCTACACTTGCTGAGTATGACATGTACTCACCCTTGCTATCCCCCGCCCAAACAGTTATAGGTGATGCTTGGGAGTACCATGAGGGTCATGTAGAGTACTAGGTTGTGTGCTATCATCAATTGCCTGTGGAGTGGAGTTGTGTTGGTTAGTTCATTTTTCCGCTGCAATAATTACAGACTTTTAATTCGAGAATCATTGAGCTATTGTAATAAGGTACCTATATACTATTTGAGATGTGTTTATTTTCTGATTATGGTTTGTGAGGTTATCGCGTATGTGTGATGAACATGCTAGGCACACATATGCACTCACTTGGTTCAGTTTTGGAACCGGGTGTCACAGGACCATTGAGGAAGGCACTCATCACAATAATGACGGTCGTTATATACCAATTTTGACCGTCAATATAACACAATTATGTGAAAAAATGAATATTTCTTACACACATCATAGTTAGAAATAACTTAGTTTCACTTGTACCTGGAGAAATTAGTGCATGTAGATATTTTTTACAGAATAGAAGTGAAACAAGGGGTTGGATCCTAAAGAATACCTTCCCGGCCAATTAGACGCTAACATGTGGCAGCACATGGATCGAATGGCCCACTTACAGGAGTATCCAACGAGATCCAACAGTGTAGCGCCCAGAAATAGTCATGGGACCCACCTGCCAGCAACCTGGAGAAAGCACAACCCATTTGGAGGGTTTACCAGGTCGGACGAATAGGTGGTTTGGCCGGCCTTTTCTTCCCACCTTTCTCTATAGAACTCAACATGGCACACTCCTGTGGCTTGGTGATAACATTGGTGACTAAGTTGCGTGCAAAAGATGGAGGGAACTGACCTCAACACTAGTATAAATAGGATCTCTCACTTCAACACATACCACATGAGCATCATTCTATTGTATTCACTAGTTCTCCTAGTTCCTTAGTGGAGGTTAGGCTGTAGAGAGGATCCTCTAGTCCCATGTACGAATTGGGAAAGGTATGGCTCAAGTATCTTTTCTTGTATTTGTGACTTTATGCAAAATAAAGATATTATGGTTAGTCTTCTTTTATTCATATACTTGGATGACGTGTTTCTTGTTTGATTGTGGATTCCATGTATGTGGTAGGAGTAGTCTTTATGATTATACCATAACAATCTTAATCTATCATCATAAACTCTACAAACCCTGACTATAGTCTAATTAGTTATGATATCATCATATTAATATGAATAACTTATGCTATGTCTCAACATTGGTTCAATGATGTTTAGGTTAGTCATTGCCTTAGGATGGCTTGTGCCCGGGCTCCTAAGGTATTTACTTAATATGCTAGCATGGTGCTAGGATAGTTAAGTAGCGTTGGATGTCTTGTAGACCCACGAATTGAAGAGGTAGTCTGTAGGCGGTGATACCCCTATGTGTCCTTTGTAATCCTTCACGTTCGGCTATGCCAAAGGCCTGTGGCAGGAGTCGCCCTAGTATTGCTAGGGGTAAGCCTGTGCCCGATGTGTTGAACAACTTAGCATTAGGATTCACCATTGACATGATTATTAGTATCTAACCTAGACTACACAAACTTCCAGAAGTTGGTTGACAAGGCCATTGTGGTTGAGAACAAGATTCGGGAGATGGAGCTAGACCACAAGAGGAAGATGCCATATCAGGGACAGTCGCAAGGAAGCAATGCCTGCCCTCGCTATGCGCCACCTTCTGCACCCTATTACAACCCATCTGCCGCTGCATATCGCCCTGCCTATCCACCACGACTGCAACAGCTAGTGCAACCACTCCCACCCACACAAGCACCTCGCTTACCTATGCAGCCTATGCCACGCCCAAATATGCCTGCTTATGCTCAGAACCAGCCTCGCCCAAATTTTGCTGGCGCCACTGGTGGAAAGACTTGCTATGCTTGTTGTCAGATAGGACATTTTTCTAATCAATGCCCAAGGTAAGGTCAGGGTCAGATGAACAATGTTCCAAGGCCTAATGGAGGAGCAACTCAAGGCAACCGGGGACCACATAATTTTGCTCATGGCAAGGTGAACCATGTGTCTGGAGAAGAGGCTCAACAAGCTGAGAATGTTGTGATTGGTATGTTTCTCACGAACTCCAACCCCGCGACTATATTATTTGATTCTAGAGCATCACATTCATTCATCTCATCAAAGTATGTAGCAAAGCATAGCATGCCCATATCAGACTTGAAGTTTACAATATTGGTTAACTCTCGTGGAGGAGAGATGAGGACAAATATAGCATGTCCAAAAGTAAGTATTTCCATAAGGGGGTAGAATTCGTTCCCAACCTCATAGTACTGAATTCTCAAGGCTTGGATATCATACTTGGAATGGATAGGCTAAGGAAGCATAACGGAGTAATTCAGTGTGCTACTCGGACAGTTCAATTGAAGAAATGGGAAGGAGTCAGTTTAGAGTTCAAAGTGGTTCAACCGACGACTGAGAAGGCAATGGTGAATCATGCAGAAGGAGTAAATTTGCAAGAGATCCCGACTGTTCTGGAATACTCAGATGTGTTTCCTGAGTAATTGCCAGGTATGCCACCTGATCGTGACATCGAGTTCATCATTGACTTAATACCTTGAATGCACCTATAGCAAAGAGGCCATATAGGATGCCTCCCTAGGAATTGGCAGAGCTCAAGAAATAGATTCAAGAGCAGCTAGATAAGGGTTTTATACGTCCAAGCTCGTCGCCATGGGGATCCCCAGTGCTTTTCATAGATAAGAAGGATGGATCCCAGAGAATGTGCGTAGATTACCGGTCTCTCAATGAGGTTACAATCAAGAATAAGTATACACTGCCCCGCATTGAAGATCTGTTCGACCATATGAAGGGAGCTAGAATCTTCTCTAATATCGATCTTCGGTTAGGATATTTCCAAATGAAGATTAGACTGTCAGACATACCTTAGACAGCTTTCAGGACAGGATATGGATCATATGAGTACACGATCATGTCATTTGGATTGACTAATACACCTGCATACTTCATGTACCTCATGAATAAGGTCTTCATGGGGT
Source organism: Tuctoria greenei (assembly GCA_036927565.1). NCBI lineage: Eukaryota > Viridiplantae > Streptophyta > Magnoliopsida > Poales > Poaceae > Tuctoria > Tuctoria greenei. Next base: position 175,953,895 of record JAYESD010000006.1, read on the forward strand.
ATTTGGACAAATTTGTGGTAGTGTGCGTAGATGACATCATGATCTACTCGAAGAGTGAGGAGGAGCAAAAAGAGCATTTAAGGCTAACATTGCAGAAATTGAGAGAGCATCCGTTGTATGCCATGTTCAATAAGTGCCAATTATTGTTGAGGGAGATATCATTACTAGGTCATATAATATCTGGCGGCGGAGTGTCAGTTGACCCAGGGAAGGCTAGAGATGTGCTTATGTGGGAACCGCCACAGAATGTGAAGGAAATAAGGAGTTTCTTGGAATGGTTGAATATTACCGTTAGTTCATCAAGGACTTTTCCAAGATAGCAAAGCCCATGACTGAACTGTTAATGAAGGAGAAGCCTTTCAAATGGACTCAAGCTTGTCAGGATAGTTTTGAGGAGCTAAAAAAAGATTGAAAACAACACCTGTGTTGGTATTGCCAGATGTGAGCAAGAGTTTTAACATTTATTGTGATGCTTCGAGGCAAGGACTTCGATGTGTGCTCATGCAAGAAGGTCAAGTGGTTGCATACGCATTCCAACAATTAAAGAGACACAAGCAGAATTATCTGAGGCCTGATCTCGAACTCGCAGCCGTAGTGCATGCGTTGAATATTTGGAGACACTACGTTCTTGGTCATAGATGTGAGATTTATATAGATCATGAGAGTCTCAAGTACATATTCACGCAGACGGATCTGAATTTTAGACAATGAAGATGATTGGAACTCATTAAGGATTATGATGTGGGAATCAACTATCATTCAGGGAAAGCCAATGTAGTGGCTAATGCTTTGAGTAGAAAGGGAACGAGCCACCAGCTTACCGTTCGGGAGTTGCCACCCGAGCTATGCAAGGAGTTCGAACGGTTGAATCTTGGATTTGTGAATGAGATGGGAGCGATGGAAGTGAACCCAACCCTAGAACAAGGAATTCGAGAGGCACAAACAAGGGATGAGGAAATCTAGGAAATCAAGGGAAGGACCCAAGAAGGGAGAGAATTCAGATTTGATGAAGATGACCAAGGTACTTTATGGCTTGGAAAACGGATTGTTGTGCCTAATCATAAGAGACTCTGACGGTTCATATTCAAGGAGGCACATGACACACTTTACTCTATTCATCCCGGTTGTACAAAGATGTATGAGGACCTGAAGACTTGCTATTGGTGGGATGGTATGAAAAGGGACATAGCTGAGTATGTAGCCCTATGTGATGTATGTCAACAAGTTAAGGCTAATCATCAAAGGCTAGCCGGATTGTTGCAACCGTTGAAAATTCCAGAATGGAAGTGGTAAGAGGTTGGTACGGATTTCATAGTTGGATTACCTCAAACCTAGTCTGGCTATGACTCCATATGGGTTACTGTCGATCGATTGACCAAATCAGCTCATTTTATTCCTGTCAAGACTACTTATAGTGGAGTGAAGTTGGCAGAACTGTATACGGGAAGAATAGTGTGTTTACACGGAGTGCCCAAGAGAACAGTGTCTGATAGGGGTTCTCAATTTACTTTGAGGTTCTGGCAAAAGCTGCACAAATCAATGGGGACTCAATTGAATTTCAGTTCTGCATATCACCCTCAGCGAATGGACAGACTGAGAGAACAAATCATATTCTGGAAGACATGCTATGAACTTGTGCGCTAAAGTATGGTAGAAGTTAGGACAAAATTTTGCCATATGCTAAATTTTCCTATAATAACAGCTATCAAGCAAGCTTGAAAATGTCGCCATATGAAGCATTGTATGGGAGAATGTGTAGGACACCCTTTTTTTGGAATGAGACAAGGGAAAACCAAGTATTTGGACCTGATATGATACAAGATGCCAAAAAGCAAGTTCAGACCATCCGCTAGAACATAAGGGCTTCTCAGTCAAGACAGAAGGGTTATGCGGATAATCGACGAAGAAGCCTGTCTTTTGAGTTGGGAGACGTTCTATATCTCAAAGTGTCACCTATGCGAGGTCACAAGAGATTTAACGTCAAAGGCAAGTTAGCACCTCGCTATACTGGGCCATCAAAGATTTTGGATAAACGAGGAGAAGTAGCATATAAACTGAAGATGACTGCACACCTTTCCGAGGTACATGACGTATTTCATGTCTCTCAGCTCAAAAAGTGCTTGAGGGTACCGGAAGACCAAATACCGATCGAAGAATTGGAGCTTGAGGAATATTTGACCTATGTCGAGCAACCTGTCAAAATTTTGGACACCAAGGAGAGGGTCACAAGAAACAAGGTGATTCGATGGTACAAAGTGCAATGGAAGCATCATACAGAATCGGAAGCAACTTGGGAGCGAGAAGAGGATATCAAGAAGGAATTTCCCTATCCCTTTCCTTTCGCATCGAATCTCGAGGGCGAGATTCATTTTAAGGGGGGTCGGTTTGTAACACCCTCATTTTCATGCATAATACATTGCATACATCCCCACACATGTTTAACATTAAGTGGTATAAAATGGAACAAGATTAAAATGAATTTAGGTCAAAACAGGATTGCCTAATTTGGGACCAAGGACTTCGTGCCCAACCCAGGAGGAGCCCAATTGGAAACCACCTTGGCCCCTACTTGTCCCCCACCGAATTCTACTTGGAATTCACCCCAAACTAACTCCCCACCTCTATATATACAACCCAATACCCCACACATCCACACCCCAATTTTAAAACCCTTGTTGCCACCTTTGCTTTGTTGCCGACGTCAAGAGAAGAGCCAAGAGCAAGGAGAAGGAGGAGAACTTGAAGGAGGATCAATCAAGACCAACATTCATTGATCACTGTCGTTCTTCATTCAAGTTCTTCATCGACTCAACTCCATCAAGCCCTAATTGCCAAGATCCAATGTCTCACGTCAAACTTTGATTTTTGGATCTCTAAACACGTGGTATACCCTCTACATTCAAGTTTTCATGCAACTTCAACCCCAATTCTCGTAGATCAAGAAAACCCTAAAATCCAATTCTGTCCAGGGCGGACTAGTCCGTCCCCTGAACACGGACGAGTCCGGCCTCTAAACCTGAACTGTGATGAATTAGTTTCAAACTGACTCGAATCAATTCCAAACTCATTCAAACTTGTTGAAACTATTGTAACTAGTTAGTAAACATTAATAGCAACCCATTAACAAGTTTTACCTCACAATTCCATTAATGGTGCATATCGTGGCATATTGAGTACCAAATGAGCATTGTTTGATTGAATTGTGTGTTTTGCATGTTTGTCGCTCGGAATAGGAGTTGCCATATATAGTGCTTTTGAGGACCTGCAGAACCAGAGTTTTGATGTCTTTGATCCAAATCAAGCCCAAGAGCAAGGCATGTGTCCTTGATCATATTGATCTTGTTTTAAATGTTTTGTTTGCAAAATTGCATGCTTGTGTCGAAATTGATGGGAAAACCCAATTGTAGAAGTTCACTAGTTTTGTATGACCACCCTTGTTGCTTGAACACTATGTAGAGAGTCGGGAATAGTATTTTACATTTTTGCATCGTTATGCTCAATTGGGCTGGAAATCCACTACAATTGCTTAATTATGAATTAATGAACATATGAATGATGAGGATTGGTAATAATGACCCTATAGCAATGTGGTGCCTAGGGATCTAAGCAAGTTGGTTATGAGGAACGGGTTGGACTGTTTTGGTGGTTTGCTTGCTTTAGATCTAAGGACCGGTTCATGGAGCGACCATCCAAGATTTACAGTGCCACCACAAGGCCAAGTACGGGTGCGCTTAGCCGACTAATTAGTGAATTGCCAGTGCTATTTGGACCACTTAGAATGCTCGTGGAAGGGGTAGTCGAATTGGGTCTGTTGATGATTGGTGAGACTACCCTGGGATCTGAATGGCTCAAGAGGGGGCCCTTGGTTGAAGATGTGCTCAGTTGGAGACATCACCACCGGTGAAACCTTAGTGGGGTCTAATTGGGCTAGTAATCACTTTGTCAAGGCTATTTTGTGATCTCTTTGCCACACACAAAAGGAAGTGTGAGACAACATAATTGAGATTCCATAGTCATCAAAAGGTGATGAAATCACGAACTTGTGAGTAAAGCGGTACAACCTCTGCAGAGTGCGTCTAAAACTATCATGATAGCCATGCTACCGGTCAATAGCAACCTAGACCCTCACATGATTAGAATTTGGACTTTAATATGATTTAATGGCTGGAATTGGATTGGGAATCGGTATTGGTTAATTATTTGGCTTTGGTATATGAAATTGTTGAAATTGAGATAAATGAGCAGTTATGAGTTGATAATGGATTATTATTGTTGAAGTTGGTTATATAAGTTAGAATTGATGATTATTTGGGCTATTTGGGAAGGACCTCACCTAATCATGATATAATGGCATTTTCAACTGTTTTGAATATACTTTTATGCAATTAGCCCATTTTATTGTCATGCCTTGTTTAAGCTACATGTCATACTTTCCCACACTTGCTAAGTACGACCTGTGCTCACCCTTGCTATTCTCCCACCAAATCCGGACGCTGGCAATCAGGTGGAGTACCAGGAGGATTTTGAGGAGTGCTAGGCGCGCGTGTTACCGTCAAACTTGCCTATGGAGTAGAAGTATTTAGTTTTTAGTTTTTCCGCTGCAGTTTCATTAGAGTTATAATCAAGACTATTTGGTCTTTAATAAGGTACTATTATTTGTATTATTATTTGAGACATGTTTATAATCTATTTATCGTTTGTGAATCACTTGTGTATATATATTAAACATCCTGGGCACACATATAATTTATGCTTGGTTCTTTTTCGGAACCAGGTGTCAAAGCAGTAGGGACTGGACTAGTCCGTTTGGCAACAGAGAAAAACGGACAAGTTTGATCGGATAAGTCCGGGGAACATCAAAGAAGAAATCAGACTAGTCTGCACTTTATGCAGGACAACTCCGGCTTACGAAGAATTCAATTTCCGGACTCTGAAAGAAACTGAATTCTCTGAATGAAAGTAGGGACACCCTACTAGTTCAGTGTTGTGGACGGACACGTCCGAACTTCTGAAGAAAACTGAATTTCCTCTGAAACATAAAGGGAATACCTGACTAGTCTGGGGTTCGGATCGGACAAGTCTGCACTCTGACAGGCTGGAATTTCTAGTTTAGCCCTAAATTCATTTTAATATTGTTCCCTTTCACATGGCTTAATGTTAAACATGTATGAGGATGTATGAAATGCATTATGTATGAAAATGAGGGTGTTACAAACCTACCCCCCTTAAAATGAATCTCGCCCTTGAGATTCGATGCAAAAGGAAAGAGATAGGGAAATTCCTTCTTGAGATCCTCCTCTTGCTCCCATGTTGCTTCTAATACTGTATGATGCTTCCATTGCACTTTGCACCATTGAATCACCTTGTTTCTGGTGACCCTCTGCTTGGTGTCCAAAATATTTACAGGTTGCTCTGCATAGGTCAAATCTTCCTCAAGCTCCAATTCTTCTATTGGTACTTGCTCTTTCAGTACCCTCAAACACTTCTTTAGCTGAGAAACATGAAACACCTCATGAACATCCGAAAGATGTGCAGGCATCTCCAGTTTATAAGCTACTTCTCCTCGTTTGTCCAAAATCATGAAGGGTCCAATATAGGGTATACGAAGTCTCCCACCTCAAAAGATAAGCTTCTCCATCTATTATACGCATAACCCTTTTGTCTTGACTGAGCAGCTCTAAAATTCTCGAGAATGGTCTGTACTTGCATTTCGGCCTCTTGGATCACGTCAGGTCCAAATACTTGAGTTTCCCCTGTCTCATTCCAAAACAAGGGCGTTCTACACCTTCTCCCATACAATGCTTCATATGGTGACATCTTCAAGCTCGCTTGATAACTGTTATTGTAGGAAAATTCAGCATAAGACAGACTTTTGTCCCAGCTTCCTCCATACTTCATCCCACAAGCTCTTAGCAAATCCTCCACTATCTTATTTGTCCTCTCGGTCTGGTAATCCGTCTAAGGGTGATAGGCAGAACTGAAATTCAATTGAGTTCCCATCCACTCGTGCATCTTCTGCCAGAACCTCGAGGTGAACTGAGATCCTCCATTGGTATTTTCTTGGGCACTCCTTGTAAACACACTATTCTTCCCATACACAATTCTGCCAACTTCGCTCCACTATAGGTAGTCTTGATAGGAATGAAATGCGCCGATTTTGTCAATCGATCCACGATGACACATATTGAATCATATCCTACTGATGTGCGAGGTAATCAAACTATGAAATCCATACCAACCTCTTCCCACTTCCATTCTGGAATGTTCAATGGTTGTAATGGTCCAGCTGGTCTTTGATGTTCAGCTTTGACTCATTGGCACACATCACACAATGCAACATATTCGTCTATGTCCCTTTTCATACCATCCCACCAGTAGCATGTTTCAGGTCCTTGTACATCTTTGTACAACCGCGATGGATAGAGTAAAGCGAGTCATGTGCCTCCTTTAGTATCAGCTGTCAGAGACTTTTATCATTAGGCACAACAATCCATTTTCTAAGCCATAGAGTACCATGGTCATCCTCATTAAATCTGAATTCTCTCCCGTCTTCGGTCCTTTCCTTGATTTCCATGTTCTTAGTCTGGCCTTCTCGTATTTCTTGCTCCAGGATTGGGTTCACTTCCATTGCCCCCATCTCATTCACAAATCCAAGATTTAACCGTTCAAACTCCTTGCATAGCTCGGGTGGCAATTCCCTAGCGGTGAGCTGGTGGCTTGCTCCTTTTTGACTCAAGGCATCAGTAACTACATTGGCTTTCCCTGGATGATAGTTGATTCCCACATCGTAATCCTTAATGAGTTCCAACCATCTTCGTTGCCCCAAATTCAGATCCGTATGAGTGAATATGTACTTGAGACTCTTATGATCTATATAGATCTCACATATATGACCAAGAACGTAATCTCTCCAAATCTTCAACGCATGCACTACGGTTGCAAGTTCCAAATCATGCGTAGGATAATTCAGCTCATGTTTCTTCAACTGCCCGGATGCATAAGCTAAAACTCGGCCTTCTTGCTTCAATACACATCCAATGCCTTTCCTTGAAGCGTCGTAATAAATATCAAAGCTCTTGCTCACATCTGGTAATACCAACACACGTGCTATTTTTATCCTTTTATTAAGCTCCTAAAAATTGTCTTGACAAGCTTTACTCCATTTGAAAGGCTTCTCCTTCATTAACAGTTCAGTCATGGGCTTCGCTATCTTGGAAAATTCCTTGAGAACTGGTGGTAGTATCCCTCCATTCCTGGAAAACTCTTGATTTCCTTCACATTCTGCGGCTTTTCTTACTTAAGTTCGTCTCTAACCTTTCTTGGGTCTACTGACACTCCTCCGCCTGATATGATATGGCCTAGGAATGATATCTCCCTTAGCCAAAATTGACACTTGTTGAACTTGTCATACAACTGCTGCTCTCGCAATTTTTGCAATGACAACCTTAAATGTTCTTCGTGCTCCTCTTCACTCTTTGAGTAGATCATAATGCATCAATAAAAAATACAATGAACTTGTCCAATTCCATGAAAACCTTATCCATAAGATACATGAAGTATGCAGGTGCATTGGTCAATTCCAAGTGACATGACCGTATACTCATATGATCCATATCGTGTCCTGAAAGTTGTTTTGGGTATGTCCCACGATCTAATATTCATTTGGAAATATACTAATAGAAGATCAATTTTAGAGAATATTCTGGCTCCCTTCATCTGGTCAAACAAATCCTCAATGCGGGGCACTGTGTACTTATTCTTAGTTGTCAGTTTGTTGAGAGAGCGGTAATCCACACACATTCTTTTGGATCCATCCTTCTTATCTAGGAAAACTACTAGGGATCCCCATGGCGACAAATTTGGGGTATAAAACCCTTCTCTAACTGCTCTTGAATCTGCTTCTTGAGCTCTGCTAATTCCTTAGGAGGCATCCTATATGGCCTTTTTGCTATAGGTGCAGTTCCTTGTATTAAATCAATGACGAACTCGATGTCACGATCAGGTGGCATACCTAGAAATTCCTCAGGGAACAAGTCTGGATACTCACGGACAACTGGAATTTCCTCAAGGTCACTCCTTCTACATGATTTGCAATTGCTTTCTCGGTCATTGGTTGAACTACCTTGAACTCTATATTGACTCTTTCTTCATTTTTCAATTGCACTGTTCGAGTTGCACACAGAATCACTCCGTTGTGCTTCCTTAGCCAATCCATTCCAAGTATGATGTACAAGCCTTGCGAATTCAGGACTATAAGGTTTGCAACGAATTCTACCCCCTTATGGAAATACTTATATTTGGACATACTATATTTGTCCTCATCTCTCCTCCGGGAGATTTAACCAACAAAGTAAACTTCAGGTGTGATATAGTCATGCTATGATTTGCAACATACATTGATGAGATGAATAAATAGGATGCTCCAGAATCAAATAATATAGTAGCAGGGTTGGAGTTTGCGAGAAACATACCAATCACAACATCTTCAGCTTGTTGAACTTCTTCTGCAGATACATGGTTCACCTTGCCACGACCAAAATTATGTGGTCCGCAGTTGCCTTGAACTTCTCCTCCATTGGGCCTTGGATCTTGCCTTGGAACATTGTTGATCTAACCCTGTCCTGACCTTGGGCATTGATTTGCAAAATGCCCTGTCTGACCACAAGCATAGCAAGTCTTTCCACCAATGGCACCTGCAAGGTTAGGGTGAGGCTGGTTTTGGGCATAAGAAGGCATGTTTGAGCATGGTGCAGGGTGCATAGGTAAGCGAAGTTGAAAGTGCATCTCGACATCCCTTGTGGGTTTTAGTTGATTAATGACAAACAAATGAGATCCTAACAAAATTGTTGAGATGAGCGATGGTTTTAAAGAAATTAGGAAGAAAGCACAAAAAGAAAGGAGAATGAGGAGCCAAAGGGAATAGATCTCAAGAGCTGAAAGATTAGAATTATTTTGTATGGAGTGTGTTGGAGAAACATACCCAAAGAGCTCAGGTGAAAAAATGATTACAGTCACTGTACAAAAATCAGCATGTGCGGACTAGTCCGATGTCAACCGGACTAGTCCGATATCTCTCTGACTAAAAACGGACAAGTCCCCACCCAATGCGGACTAGTCCACAACACTTTGCATTTGCATAACACCGGACAAGTCCGATATCAACCGGACTAGTTCGATAATCCTCTGACTAAAATTGGACAAGTCCTCCAAGTGCAGACTTATCCTAAGTCCTATAATTTTTCACAACAATGGACAAGTCTGATATCCACCGGACTAGTCCAAAAACTCTCTGACTAAAATCGGACATGTCCCTCCAAATGCGGACTTGTCCTCAGTTCTACACATTGTTCACCACACCGGACAAGTCCGATATCAACCGGACTAGTCCGAAAAGTTTCTGTGCCCAGATCAGACTAGTCCGCACCTTAGCGGACTAGTCCGGTATCCATCAACACTTAGGGTTTTCCACACACCGCACATCGGACTAGTCCGGTGTCCACCACGGACTAGTATGGACTTCGCAAACCCTAACAGTAACATTTGGAAACCCTAATATAATAGAGGTGTACGACCATACAACACCCTCTCTCGACTTCCTCTGCCGTCACATCTCCCAAGAGCCCAAAAATACATCTCTCCACTCATCCTGGACCTAAAAGGATAAAATATTTGAGGATTAGGGATTGGACAAAGGAGAGAACTTGTTCTACACGATCTTGAGCTCTTGGGTTTGATCTCTCTCATATTCACATTGTTTATTTTACATCTTTTGAGTGTGTTTACTGGTGTTCATTGCTGTAATTCTTGGGGAGCCCTCAACTTGTGAGAAGACCCCTTGAACAAGTTCTTAACCCCTGTGTGATTAGTGATTGACGATCGGCCTCCATGGCAATTCAATGAGGGAAGGGTTAGTGATGACCCTGTCCTCCGTGGACTCCTCAACGGGGACGTAGATTGCTCTGTGGAATTGAACCTCTGGATAAAATCTTGTCTTGCGTATTCTTGTTTTATCATTCATCATATTCAGGGGTTTGCATAGTATTGTGTAACTCACATTGAAATATTAGAGTTAATGTTGGTCATTGCAATATAGTGTTTTGTTGTCATAATACATTCAAATTGTCAATTGCTTTCTGCTGCATAGGCTACTAGAAGTGAAATTAACGATGAATCTTGATCTTTCTAGTCCACGTATATCGGACTAGTCCGCACCATACCGGACTAGTCCGACCTCCCTGCATTTGATCTATTTGTTAAGTTTTTCAGGGATCGACAAAGATTCAAGAATCCTATTCACCCCCCTCTAGGATACATTCAATTATCAGAGCCAAACTATTCAAAAGAGACTCACCGCTCGAAGAGACGATGTCGGACATCAAAGATTTACACAAGAGCTTCAACAACAAAAAGGGTGATGATGAAAAGAACCAAAAGCTGGAGAAACTCCTCGGTGCCATTCAAGATTGTGAGGACGATGATGAGGAGATGCTGGAACTCAAGGCTCTTCTACGAAAGAAGGCACTCTGTCCAAAAGGGAAGAAGAAGACTCAAGATGAGAAGACAAAGGGGAGTAGTGACATAGACTACTCCCGATATCCTTTTAAATATGAGTGTCTAAATTCTAATAATAGTCATTACTTATCAATTCCTTTGGGCAAAGACGCTTACTTTGACGGAAATGACTATTCAATATGGAGACAAAACATGAAAATGCACCAATATCTCTTAACTGAAGTCTTTGGCATATAGTGTTTATAGGGATAGATATTCCAGATAATGATGAAGAGCTAACTCCAAGTCAAGAACAATCCATTCATCAAAATGCTCAAGGCGCAGCTGTAATTACATCATCATTGAGCTGAGACGAGTTCACAAAGGTGGATGGACTCGAGATTGCCAAGGAAATCTGGGATACTCTGAAAACTGCACATGAAGGTGATCGTCATGTACGCGAAGCCAAAATTGAGATGATTGAAGGTGAATTGGGAATATTTTCCATAGAAGAAGATGAATCACCTCAAGATATGTACAATCGACTGAAGGCTCTCATCAACAAAGTCCGAGCATACGGTAGCAAGAAGTGGACATAACATAAAGTTGTAAAACTGATTTTTAGGTCATTCATGCCTCGGAACTTGATGCTTTGCTTTATGATTAGAGAAAGTCCAAGATATCAAAAAATGATCCCGGACGAACTTCTTGGCAAGATCATCAACTTCGAAATGATGGAGAAGGAAGCCAAGCATGTCAAGGAACTTGCCGATTTTACCTCAGCAAAGAAGGAAGGGGCTGGTCTAAAAGCAACCTACAAGCCGGCATCAAAAGAAGCACGAGAAGCTCATGAAGAAGATGATGGTGATGATGAAAGCAGTGATGTCGATGAAGAAGAAAATATCTTGTTCATGAAAAAGTTCAAGAAAATGATGAGAAGAAGAAAGGGTGGTAGCTCAAATGAAGGAAGACATAGGGACAAACCAAGAACAAGATGAGACATGAATGCTATAATTGTGGAGAGTATGATCATTTCGTAGTGGATTCTCCACATGAAGATAATAAGAGGAAGAGTAAAGACAACAAGCCTCAACAAAAGAAAGTATTCAAGAAGAAGAAGCAATATAGCCAAGCACATCTAGGGAAGGAGTGGGAGTCCAATGATGAGTCCTCATCTAAAAAAGGAGAGGTGATGGCCACTATAGCCATCAAGAAGCTTTCCAAGAAATCCACTCTTTTTCCGACCATGGGCGCATGCAACGACACAGACCACACATGTCTAATGGCCATGGAAGGAAAAAGAAAGGTCATAACTAAATCTTCATCCTTGCATTCCTTCACGAGTGATTGATAATTCTAGTTATGATGAGGATATGCTTAGTGGTTTAGATAAAAAGACTGCTTCTAAGATGGAATTTATAATGGATAAGCTTGTTGATAAGGAGGAGCTAGTCGAGCGCCAAGAAGATATGATTATTCTCCAAAAGGAGGAATATCTTAAGATTGAACAGCTCCTTGAGCTTGAAAAGGAGTGAAGTAAATCACTAGAACTTGAGCTAGCTTCAAGCAAGGAAACTTGTTTGAAGTTAAAAGACTGAAACGTGTCTATCAAGGATGAACATGCTAACTTAACCAAAGCTAACAAGATCCTTGACACACAAGTTGAACCACTCAAGCAAAATGGCTCTTCATCCTCTTCAAGCTCACCTTCTCAACATATAAAATCTGAAACTGTCATTACCTGTATATGTGCTAAAAATAACATTAACTTGAAAGAAAAGCCCAACTTGACAAAAGACAAGCATCCCTCCAAAAGTGGCATATTTGACAAGGAGAAGGTCAAGTATGCACGCAGTGCATACTTGGTCACAATACCTCCTAATGTTAAATATAGCATTGGGTACTCTTATTGTGAAAGGCAAAACGCTCGAAGCCACAAGAATAACAAGGATCGCATTGCTTTTGTCAAGAGGAACTCTTCCCAAGTTGGAAAACATGATGACTTTGATATATTGAACATTGTAAACTCATATGGACAACAAATCTTGTTTAGAACCTTTGATGATTCATATGTGCTTATGAAAAATGGTTATGGTAAAGCTTATGCTAAGTGTGTTGGGCCACGCCATGAGAACACCAATTCTCATGTGTGGGTGCCCAAATCACTTGTGACTAACCTCAAAGGACCCAAGCAAGCTTGGGTACCTAAAACCAATGCATAATTTCTTTTTGCAGGCTTATTAATCCAGTGGAGAAAAAAGGGTGGTAGATAGTGGATGCACAAATCACATTACCAGAGAAAAAAATGTTCGTGGAATATGAAAAAACAAAAACACAAGCAAAGCCATATATTTTGGTGATAAACTACAAGGATTCCGACCTGTTGCAACAATTGTACTGCAACGAATACTAAATCGTTGCAGTAAGCTTGGCTTTTTGCCACGACTCACTAGTTCGTGGCACTAGGATCTATCGCCACGGAACACAATCGTTGCATTGGGATCTGTTGCCACGAGTCACTAGTTCGTGGCACTAGGATCTATCGCCACGAAACACAATCGTTGCATTAGGATCTTTTGTCACGAATTACTGGTTCATTGCGTTACAGGATCTATCGCCACGGAACACAATCGTTGCATTAGGATCTGTTGCCACGAATCACTAGTTCGTGGCGTTACAGGATCTATCGCCACGGAACACAATTGTTGCATTAGGATATGTTGCCACGAATTACTAGTTCGTGGCATTACAGCTTTATTGCCACAGAACACAATCGTTGCATTAGGATCTGTTACCACGAATCAGCAAACAGTTGCATTTGGACTGTAATGCAACGAAACAGAACTGTTGCATTAGGATGTGTTACGACGATACTCTGGTTCATGGAATTAGTATCAATGGCCACGGATCCCAATCGTAGCAATTTGGATGTGCGGCCACGATTCAATTTTTCGTGGCATCAGGATGCTAATGCAACGAAACACAATCGTTGCATTAGGATCCGTTGCCACGAATCACTAGTTTGTGGCGTCAGGATGCTAATGCAACGGACCACAATCGTTGCATTAGGATCTGCTGCCATGAATTACTGGTTCGTGGCATTACAGCTTTATTGCCACGGAACACAATCGTTGCATTAGGATCTGTTATCACGAATTACTGGTGAAGTGTGACACAATCTGTTGCATTAGGATATGTGGACACAATCATTGCATTAGGATCTGTTGCCACAATCGTTACACAAGCTTTATGGTTCGTCGCAATACCATACTATTTGCCACGGATGTCAAGTCGTCGCAATAACCTATTGCCACGGCTGTTACCGCCACGAGTCGGAAAAAACTATCGCGACGTTCTATTTCATTGCGACAACAACCTATCGTGACGAATTTCGACCTATTGCAATGATTTTTTTCGTCGCAATAAACCGGAATCTGTGTAGTGATAATAGTCAAGGAAGGGTGCTAGGTACCGGTAGGCTTGAATCAATACATATGTTACTTGCATATGCTACTCACCATGACTTCAAGCTATATAAAATGGATGTAAAAAGTGCCTTCCTCAATAGACCGATCAAGGAGGAGGTGTACGTGGAGTAACCGCCCAGATTTGAAGATCAAGAGTACCCCGACCATGTGTACAAACTGTGTAAGGCTCTCTATGGCCTCAAACAAGCTCCTAGAGCTTGGTATGAGTGCCTTAGAGATTTTCTAGTTGAAAATGGCTTCAAAATTGGTAAAGATGATTACACTTTGTTTTCCAAGCACTTTGATGATGATCTATTCATTTGTAAAATTTATGTTGATGATATCATATTTGGTTCAACTAGCAAATATTTTTGTAAAGAATTTAGTAAAATCATGACAGATAGATTCGAGATGTCCATGATGGGAGAGATGAGATACTTTTTGGGATTCCAAGTGAAACAACTAAAGGAAGGAACGTTAATAAGCCAAACAAAGTACACCCAAGTCATTATCAAGAAATTTGGCATGGACAAAACAAAGCCCATAAAGACTCCCATGGCCACAAATGGACCTCAATGAAGAAGGACCTAACGTGGATCAAAAGGTATATTGTTCCATGATTGGCTCTTTACTTTCTTTGTGTGCATCTAAGCCTGATATTATGTTGAGTCTATGTATGTGTGCAATATTTCAAGCCAATCCTAAGGAATATCATTTGATAGCCGTTAAAAGGATCTTGTGATATTTAGTTACATCCAACCTAGGCCTTTGGTATCCTAAAGGCTCAAAGTTCAATCTCATTGGATACTCTGATGCAGATTATGTTGGATGCAAGGTAGATAGAAAAAGTACCTCATGAACTTGCCACTTCCTCGGTAGGTCCCTAGTTTCGTGGTCCTCCAAGAAACAATATTCTATTGCCTTGTCCACAGCCGAAGTGGAGTATGTTGCAGTCGAGATTTGTTGTGCACAACTCCTTTGGATGTGACAAACTCTAAGGGACTACGGTTATAGTCCTCTCATTTGTGATAATGAGAGTGCAATTAAAATTGCCCATAACCCAGTTGAGCTTTCTAGAACCAAACACATTGATATCCGGCATCACTTTTTGAGAGACTGGTCATTTAAGGAGACATAGCCATTTCCCATGTCAAAACTGAGAAACAACTAGCCGATATCTTCACCAAGCCACTTGATGAAAAATGCTTCTGTGAGCTTCGAAATGAACTAAATATCCTTGATGCTTGGAACGTGTCTTGAAATCTTGCATATCTGTATGTCATCTTCAAAATCAAGTTGTGTTCGTTAAAAACTCATCTTTCCCTGTTTTCTCCTAAAAACTATGTTAATTATTAGATCTTGATTAATTATGGTCATAGCTTGATTGTTGTATGTTTACTGATCATATTCATCAACAATATTTGTGTGTCTTTGTCCGCTATTTCTTTATTATGCACCTTCGGATATATATATGAAAGGATTTGTATTTTTCTGTATAGGTGACCAAGGACTAGTCTGTGGTTACCCCGGGCTAGTCTGCACATTGCACACTAGTCTGTGCAGTATCCGCTTGTCCGGACTAGTCCAATATGACAACGAAATAGTTCGGTATATCTAGTCCTTAACCCTTTAGGTCGGTGCAGACCCCCTTCTTCCTCCTCACATCTTTCCTCAAGTTCTCTCTCCTCACTCAAGTGCTCCCAAGGAGATTTTGCGAGTCCTCCATTCAATCCCCTCAAATCTCCGTGGGAGTCGATCTACATTACAGGGAGATCAAAGACACCAGACTAATCTTCTCCAACAACACTCCAAAACCCCTTGAATTGAATGATTTGGTAATTTTTCTCACCAAACCCTAACTCTTCAATTTTCTTTGATGTTGCTCAAATAGCTTGACTCCTCTTGTCCATACACGCTTCCCTGATTGTATTCCATCTACACTACTTCACTTTTGCATTGAGAAAATCCAGGATTTCATTTGGCTAGGGTTTGAGCAGTCGCATACTGGACTAGTCCGTTATCGATGCAGACAAGTCTGGTGGATGCCGATTAAAACCCTAGCATACCTCAACTCAGTGCCATCTCTTGCCACCAATTCTTATCTATGTCGTATATCTCCTCTTTGTCAGGTCAATGTCAAAGTCAAACGAGCATCTCTCCGACTTTGAGACTGAGTTGGATCGAGAGACATTGTCTCATGCTACGGCGGACCGCATCAAGAAAAGGCAAGATCGAGCTGTAACACCCTCATTTTCATGCATCATGCTCTGCATCCATCATTAAATATGGTTAACATTAAGTCATATAGAAATGAGCAATTTTAAAATGAATTAGAAGAAAAACTGGACTTAGAAGTTCTGAGAAGTGTGGACTTGTCCGTTTTTGTGCGGACTAGTCCAGTTTGTCTCTGTATAATTTTCGTACTTGTCCGGTCCATTGTGGACTAGTCCAGTATTCTGATTCCTTGAAATTTTGCCAAGTCCCTAGACCTGTCTGGACTTGTCTGATATCTAGCGAACTTGTCCGTGTTCCTCTCTGACTAAAATGAGACTTGTCCGATTTTGGCCAGACTCCTCCGTTTTTCCTCTAACTATGTTCGGTTTTTTCTGATATAGTTCAAACTCATCCGATTTTTCTCTAACTAGCGATCGGACTAGTTCGGCGTGGTGCAGACTTATCCAGTGATCGCGATTCCGAGTTGATCTTTTTTTTCCAGGACGTGTTTTTGGGTTTTACCTTAAGTGGGCCTAAGGACGTCGTGTCTAACCCTTTTGGAGACCATGTGGGACCCCACACCGGCCTCCACCCTCTCTAAAACCGACCTCCATCAAACCCTAATCCTCCACCTTTATATGAACAACCCCACCCCTTAACTTTGCACCTCTTAGCCACTTTCAAAACACACCCAAACCCTAGTTCGTGGGAGTTGCCACCAAGGAGGAGAAGGAGATCCCGAGCAAGAAGAAGAGGAGGAAATGAAAGAAGATCAAGTGATCAGGATCTCCATCAACAACTCACCTTCAATTTTCTTCATCAACCCTAGATCATCAAGATCCAAGTGTTGCCTCCAAAACCCTTGATTCTTTGGAGTTCTAAACACCTGGTATACCTTCTACTTTTTCCTTGTCACGTAATCTCAATCCTGTTTCTCCAAATTCACGTCGATCTAGAAAACCCTAGATCGCTGGTTTTGCGTAGGGCGAACTAGTCCAGCCATATAGCGGACTTGTCTGACCTTAAGATCTAACTACTGTTAAATTAATTCTGAATTTAATTTAATCAACTTGACATGTTAAAACTTGTTAATAACCAGTGTAAATGATTATAAACATTGATAGTAACTCATTAACTAGTTTTTACAGTGCACTTGCATTAATCAATCATGCATGCATGTCATGTCATATTGAGTAATATATGTGCACTTATTTGTAATTCTTTTCTTGTATGTTCGTTGCGTGGATTAGACAGATTCCCGCTAGAGGTTGCTACAGAAGACCTCCAGCACCAGCACTTTGAAGTCTTTGATCCCAATCAAGCCCAAGAACAAGGCAAGTGTCCTTGAACATATTGATCCTGTTTTTAAATGTTTTGTTTGCAAAACTGCATTGCTTGTGTCAAATTGATGGAAAACCCAAGATAGGAGGTTACTAGCTTTGTTTAATCATCCTTGTCACCTGGAATACTTAGTAGGGAGTCCGGAAGGGCTTTTTACCTTTTAGCCTCGCTTAAATTAATTGGGATTGAAAAACAACCAAGTTACTTAATTATAAATTATTGAGATGTTGGATAATGTACACTGATGAATATGGTTAATGGTAACATGGTAATGGGTGATCTAAACAAGCATGGTATGTGGATTGGGTTGGATGCTATGGTGGTTTCGCTTGCTTTAGATCAAAGGACCGGTTCGTGGAGCGACCATCTAGAATTTATGGTGCCACCACGAGGCCAAGTATGGGTGCGACGTAGCTGATTAATTAGGGTATTGCTAGTATTGCACGGATCACAAGGAAGGGGAGTCGAATTTGGTTTGGATTTGTGGCAGGACTCCATGGGATTCGAATGGCACAAGATGGGGCCCTTGGTTGAAGATGTGCTTAGTTGGAGGCATCGCCACCGGTTAAACCTCAGTGGGTCCGTACATGCTAGTAGTCCCTTTATAAAGGCTATTTTGTGATCACTTGGCCACACACCTAATGAAGTGTGAGATGGCATAATTGAGATTTCATAGTCATCAAAAGGTGATGAAATCACGAACACGTGGGTAAAGTAGTACAACCTCTACAGAGTGTCTTAAAAACTATCATGATAGCCGTGCTCTCAGTCATGAGCAACCTGGACCCTCACATGATTAGAGGGAAACTTCGGATTTGGGATGATTTAGTTATGTTTTGGTATTGGGATGGTTTGGTACTAGTTATGGTTGATAATATGGTTACGACCGGTTATGGATTGAATTATGGCATGGGATATGGTTAATGGTAATGGTGAAATCTGGTATAATGGTGATGAATATGGAATATGGACTTATAATATGGTATTCATTGTGGTATACGATGGGCTTACTTCACATACATATAATATACTGCTTCAAATGTTTTAATGTACTTTTCAGCACTTAGACTTTATTATTATCGTCATTTGTATCAGGTACATGTCATACTTTCCATAGTTGTTGAGTACGACATGTACTCACCCTTGCAATCCCCCCGCCAATAGTTGTAGGTAAGCATTGGGAGTATCACGACGTTAATGAGGAGTTCTAGGCTGTGTGCTGCCGTCAGCTTTGCCTGTGGTGTTGTTTGGAGCTGCGCTACCCTTTGCTTAGCTTGCTTATTTCGTTTAGCTCACATTTAGTTATTTCTGCTGCAGTATTAGTAGTTTCGTCGTTAATAATCATTATATTTGTAGTTTGAGGACATTCTGAATTCTGTAATAAAAGTGCTTAATTAATCTTGTTCTGTGGTAATTTTCTATATACCCTTTTGTGAATGCACTCGTGTATGTGTGTTGAACGTCCTGGGCGCACTTATGCGCCATGCTTGGTTCATTTTTTACAGAACCGGGTGTCACAGATTGGTATCAGAGCCACAGGTTGACTGTAGGACACAACCTTGATAGAATGGACACTTTAGAGCACATAGGAGCAGTCAGGAATCGATGTGTTTTTGATTGGTGTGCTAATTGCTATGTATTGCTTCTTGTGTGCTTAGTAGAGGATTATGGGATGCTTTAGCATTGCCATATCCACATAGGCTAGTATAGGTAGCAGCTTAGTTTCATATCCCTTGATGCATATAGTTGGGAACATTTTCTAAATTCTTCTCTACTGCTTTTCTCCAGATGATGAGGACTCGCAACCAGAGGGATGTCAATGATTAGGAGGAGAACAATGGAGCACCTCAGAACAACAATAGACAAGGACCTGCCAAACCTTGAGCAGCTATTGGCTATGCAAAACCAGCTCATGCAGACCATGATACAGACTATGGGACAACTGCAAGTTGGAAACAACTACCAACCCCACATGCCTCCACCGCCACCACCACCGACTCATAACAGGTTGGGAGAGTTCATGAGGACTAGGCCACCAATCTTTGCTCAAGCCACCGACCCAATGGGAGCCGATGATTGGCTCAAGTATGTGGAAAAGAAGCTAGCTATTGTCCAATGCAGTGATTGAGAGAAGGTTCTATTTGCGTCCCATCAACTAGTTGGAGCAGATGCGGATTGGTGGGACTAGCTGTGTAACGCACATGAAAACCAGGAGAGGATCACTTGGGATGAATTCAAGGAGAGCTTCCATTCTCATTATCTGCTGGAAGGTGTTATGATCTTAAAGAGACAAGAATTTGAGAACTTGAGGCAAGGAAGGTCAAGTGTGAGTGAATATCTCAATAAGTTCACTCAACTTTCAAGGTACGCCCCTGAAGATGTCAGTCGGGACAGCCGGAAGCAATACTTGTTCGTGAGAGGCTTGAACAATGAGATCCAGGTACGATTGCTCAACTGTGATTATGCCAACTTCCAGAAGCTTGTGGGCAAAACAATTGTGGTTGATAACAAGGTTCGTGAGATGGAGCAAGATAACAAGAGGAAAGCACCATATCAAGGACAGCAACAAGGATGCAATGTGTGCTCTCGCTTTGCACTACCAAATGAGCCATATTACAGCACCGTTGTGCCTGCTCAATGCCCTGGTTATCAACCTCTTCCAGCTCAACCTCAGTTTGTGCAACAGCGCCCCGGCATGCAAGCACCTAGGCCTCCAATGCCTTATGCACCTCGTGCCAATTTCCCTGGTGCAAATGTACAGGATCAAGTCCGTCCAAATTCTGGTGCAGCTAAGAAGTGCTATAATGTGGAGAAGGAGGACATTTTGCATCTCAATGTCCTAAGTCAGTCCTTGGTGAAGGAAGCAATGTGCCAAGACAGAACCCAAGACTCAATGGAGGACAGTCACAAGGGAACTGTGGACAGCAGAACCTGGTACATGGCAATGTGAACCATCTCTCTAGGGAGGAAGCACAACAAGCGGATGACGAGGTGATTGGTATGTTTCTCGCAAACTCCAACCTGGCGACTATGTTATTTGATTCTGGAGCATCACATTCATTCATTGCATCAAAGTATGTTTCCATGTATATTTTGCCTATCTCTCATATGAAGTATATCTTCTTGGTTAAATCTCCTGGAGGAGAGATGAGGATAAATATAGTATGTCCAAAAGTAAGCCTTAGAATAAGGGGGGTAGACTTCTTTGCCAACCCCATTGTTTTGGATTCTCAAGGATTGAACATTATACATGGCATAGACTGGTTGAGAAAGCACAATGGATTCATTGAATGTTCCACAAAGACAGTGAAGTTGACCAATGAGGAGGGGGTCAACATTGAGGTTGAAACCACTCAACATGCACTGAAGCAATTGGAGTTGAATCACATGGACGGTGCCACAATCGAGGAGATTCCAGTGGTCTGTGAATTATTGGATGTGTTTCCAGATGAGTTGCCTGGTATGCCAAGTAATCAAGATATAGAATATTTTATTGAGTTAATACCTGGAACTGCACCTATAGCTAAGGGGCCATATAGGATGCCTCCTAAGGAGTTAGCGGAGCTCAAGAAGCAGATTCAAGAGCAACTAGAGAAGCGTTTTATTCGCCCAAGCTCTTCATCTTGTGGAGTGCCAGAACCTTCGTGGACAAGAAGGATGGATCCTAATGGATGTGTGTGGATTATCGAGCTCTCCACGAGGTGACAATCAGGAACAAGCATACTTTGCCCCGCATAGAGGATTTGTTCGAATAGATGAAGGGTGCTTGTGTTTTCTTCAAGATTGACCTGAGGTTAGGTTACTTCCAAATGAAGATAAGACCATCAGATATACCCAAAATAGCTTTTTGGACATGGTATGGATCTTATGAGTACACCGTGATGTCCTTTGGATTGACAAATGTCCATACTATTTTATGTACCTCATGAATAAAGTCTTCATGGAATACTTGGACAAATTTGTCATGTTGTTCATTGATGACATCATGATCTACTCGAGAAGCGAGGAGGAGCATGAGGAACACATGAGGCTCACGTTGCAGAAAATCAGGGAGCATCAATCGTATGCCAAGTTCAACAAGTGTCAGTTTTGGTTAAGGGAAGTGTCATTTTTGGGTCATATCATCTCAGGAGGAGGAGTATCAGTTGACCCAGGAAAGGTGGGGGATGTGTCAAAATGGGAACCACCGTAGAATGTTAAGGAAGTTAGGAGCTTTCTCAGAATGGTTGTATATTACCACCAGTTCATCGAGGACTTTTCCAAAATAGCCAAGCCAATTGCGGAACTATTAATGAAGGGGAAAGCATTCCAATGGACTCAAGCTTGTCAAGACAGTTTTGAGAAGCTAAAGAAGAGGCTAACAATAGCCACAGTCTTAATATTGCCGGATGTGAGCAAAAGTTTTGATATCTGTTGTGATGCCTCAAGACAAGGACTTAAATGTGTGCTTATGCAAGAAGGTCAAGTGGTAGCCTATGCATCAAGGCAATTGAAGAAACATGAGCAGAATTATCCTACACACGATCTTAAACTTGCAGCCGTAGTGCATGCCTTGAACATTTGGAGACATTACATTCTTGGTCACAGGTGTGAGATTTGTGCGGACCACAAGAGTCTCAAGTACATATTCACGAAAACGGACCTGAATTTGAGGCAACGAAGATGGTTGGAGCTCATCAAGGATTATGATGTTGGAATCAATTATCACTCAAGGAAGGCTAATGTCGTGGCCGATGCATTGAGTAGAAAAGGAGTAAGTCACCAGCTCACGGTTTGAGAGTTGCCATTCGAGTTATTTAAGGAGTTTGAATGGTTGAATCTTGGATTTGTCAATGAGATGGGGACAATGGAGTTAGATCCGACCTTGGAGCAAGAAATCCAAGAAGGTCAGACTAAAGATGAGGAAATTCAAGAAATAAAGGATAGGACCCAAGAAGGGAGTGAATTCATATTTGATGAAGACGAACATGGTACTCTATGGCTTAGGAAGAAAATTTTCATGCCTAATCTCAAGCATATTCGGGAGACAATATTAAAGGAGGCACATGACTCGCCATAATCAATTCATTCCGGCTGTACAAAGATGTACAAACACTTGAAGACTTGTTATTGATGGGCCAGCATGAAAAAGGACATAGTTGAATATGTAGCGTTGTGTGATGTGTGCCAACGAGTCAAGGCAGAACATCAAAGACCAGCTGGATTATTGCTGCCATTAAAGTTTCCGGAGTGGAACTGCGAAGAGATTGGAATGGACTTCAAAGTTAGTTTACCACATACCCAGTCTGGTTATGACTCCTTATGGGTAATCGTGGATCCGTTAACCAAGTCAGCTCACTTTATTCCCGTCAAGACCACCATTAATGGGGAGAAGTTGGCTGATTTGTATATGAGAAGAATAGAATGTTTGCACGGAGTTCCAAAGAAGATAGTGTCGAATAGAGGTTCTCAATTTACCTCCAGGTTTTGGCAGAAATTGCCTGAAGCATTGGGAACAAGGTTGAATTTTAGTTCATCATATCATCCTCAAACGGATGGACAAACTGAGAGGACCAATCAGATTTTATAGTATATGTTAAGAGCTTGTGCTTTGAAGCATGGAAGAAGTTGGGACAAAAGCTTGCCATATGCAGAATTTTCATATAACAATAGTTACCAAGCAAGCTTGAAAATGTCACGCTATGAAGCACTATATGGGAAGAAGTGTAGGACACCTTTGTTCTAGAATGAGACAGGAGAAAATCAAGTGTTTGGACCTGACATCTGCAAGAAGCTGAGAAACAAGTTCAGGTTATTCGTGAAAATTTGAGAGCTGCTCCAAGGAAAAAAGGATATTCCGACAATAAGAGAAGAAAACTAGCCTTTGAAGTGGGAGACTTTGTCTACCTTAAGGTGTCACCCATGAGAGGTCATAAGAGGTTTAATATCAGAGGCAAGCAAGCACCTCGATATATTGGACCATTTATGATTTTGGACAAACGAGGAGAAGTAGCATATAAACTGGAGATGCCGACACATCTTTCAGATGTCCATGATGTGTTTCATGTTTCCCAGCTCACGAAGTGTTTAAGGGTGCCGGAAGAACAAGTGCCAACGGAAGAATTGGAACTAGAGGCAGATTTGACGTATGCCGAGCAACCAGTCAAAATCTTGGAAACCAAGGAGAGGGTCACAAGAAACAAGATTATTAGATGATGTAAGGTTCAATGGAAGCATCACACAGAATTAGAGGCAACTTGGGAGCTGGAAGACGATCTCAAGAAGGATTTTCCCTATCTCTTTCCTTCTATGTTGAATCTCGAGGACGAGATTCATTTTAAGGGGGTAGGTTTGTAACACCCTGATTTTCATGCATCATGCTCTGCATCCATCATTAAATATGGTTAACATTAAGTCATATAAAAATGAGCAAGTTTAAAATGAATTAGATGCAAAACCGCACTTAGAAGTTCTGAGAAGTGCGGACTTGTCTATTTTTGTGCGGACTTGTTCAGTTTTGTCTCTGTATAATTTCTGGACATGTCCGGTCCATTACGGACTAGTCCGGTATTCCAATTCCTTGAAATTTTGCCATGTCCCTGGACCTGTCAGGACTCGTCCGATATCTAGTCTGTGTTCCTCATAAACTAAAATCGAACTTGTCCGATTTTGGCCATACTCGTCCGTTTTTCCTGTGACTAACTTCATACTTGTCCGATATAGTCCAGACTTATTCGATTTTTCTCTGACTAGCGATCGGACTAGTATAGCCCGATAAGGACTTGTCTGGTGATCGCAATTCCGAGTTGATCTTTTGTTCCATGATGTGTTTTTGGGTTTTACCTTAAGTGGGCCTAAGGACGTCTTGTCTAACCCTTTTGGAGCCCATGTGAGACCTCACAACGGCCTCCACCCTCTCTAAAAACGACCTCCATCAAACCCTAGTCCTTCACCTCTATATAAACAACCCCACCCCTTAACTTTACATCTCTTTATCACTTTCGAAACATACCCAAACCCTAGTTCTTGGGAGCCGCCAACAAGGAGGAGAAGGAGATCCCAAGCAAGAAGGAGAAGAGGAGGAAACGAGATAGGATCAAGTGATCAAGATCTCCATCAAGTTTTCGTTCTCCATCAACAAGTCACCATCAAGTTTCTTCATCAACCCTATATCGTCAAGATCCAAGTGCTTCCTCCAAAACCAATGATTCTTTGGAGTTTTAAACACCTAGTATACCTTCTACTTTCTCCTTCTTATCTGAATTCAACCCCATTTCTCTAAATTCACGTCAATCTAGAAAAAACTAGCTCGTTGGTTCTGCGTAGGGCAAACTAGTCTGGCCCTACAGCAGACTTGGCCGGCCTCTAGATCTAACTACTGTTAAATTAATCTGAATTTAATTGAATCAACTTGAACCTGTTAAAACTTGTTAATAACCATTGTAAATGATTAGTAAACATTAATAGTAACTCATTAACTAGTTTTACTTTGCATTTGCATTAATCATGCATGCATGTCATGTCATATTGAGTAATATATGTGCACTTTTTTGTAATTCTTGTCTTGTATGTTCGTTGCGTGGATTAGACGGGTTTGCACTAGAGGGTGCTGCAGAAGACCTCCAACACCAACACTTTGAAGTCTTTGATCCAATCAAGCCAAAGAGCAAGGAAAGTGTCCTTGAACATATTGATCCTTTTTTTAAATGTTTCGTTTGCAAAATTGCATTGCTTGTGTCAAATTGATGGGAAACCCAAGATAGGAGGCTAACAGATTTATTTAACCATCCTTGTCATCTAGAATACTTAGTACAGAGTCGGGAAGGGCTTTTTACCTTTTGGCCCCTCTTAAATTAATTGGGATGGGAAAACAACCAAGTTACATAATTATAAATTATAGAGATGATGGATAATGTACACTGATGAACATGGTTAATGGTAACATGGCAATGGGTGATCTAAGCAAGCATGATATGTGGATTGGGTTGGATGCTATGGTGCTTTTGCTTGCTTTAGATCTAAGGACCGGTTCGTGGAGCGACCATCCAGGATTTACAGTGCCACCAGAAGGCCATGTATGGGTGCGGCGTAGCTGATTAATGAGGGTATTTCTAGCATTGTGTAGATCATTTGGTGCACCGGGGAAGGGGAGTCGGATTGGGTTTGGATTTGTGGCGGGACTCCCTAGGATCCTAATGGCACAAGAAGGGGCCCTTAGTTGAAGATGTGCTCAGTTGGAGGCATCGCCGCCGGTAAAACCTTAGTGGGTCCGTACATGCTAGTAGTCCCTTTGTGAAGGCTATTTTGTGATCTCTTGGCCACACACCTAAGGAATTGTGAGATTGCATAATTGCGATTCCATAGTCATCAAAAGGTGATGAAATCACGAACATGTGGGTAAGGTGGTACAACCTCTGCAGAGTGTCTTAAAAACTATCATGATAGTTGTGCTCCTGATCATGAGCAACCTGGACCCTCACATGATTAGAGGGAAAGTTGGGATTTGGGATGGTTTAGTTATGTTTTGGTATTGGGATTGTTTGGTATTGGTTATGGTTGATAATATGGTTATGACTGGTTATGGATTGAATTATGGCATTTGATATCAATAATGGTAATGCTGAAATCTAGTGTGACGGTGATGGATATGGAATATGGACTTATACTATGATATTCATTGTGGTATATGATGGGCTTACTTCACATACATATAATATACTACTTTTCAAATGTTTTAATGTACTTTTTAGCACTTAGCCTTTATTATTGTCGTCATTTGTATCAGCTACATGTCATACTTTCCACACTTGCTAGTACGACATGTGCTCACCCTTGCAACCCCCCCCCCCCCCCCCCCCCACCAATAGTTGCAATTCAGGATTGGGAGTATCACGACGGTAATGAGAAGTTCTAGGTTGTGTGCTGCCGTCAGCTTCGCCTGTGGTGTTGCTTGGAGCTGCGCTACCCTTTGCTTAGCTTGCTTATTTTGTTTAGCTCATATTTAGTTATTTCCACTGCAATATTAGTAGTGTCATTGTTAATAATCGTTATAGCTGTAGTTTGTGGATATTCTGAATTTTGTAATAAAAATGCATAATTAATCTTGTTGTGAGGTAATTTTCTATATACCCTTTTGTGAATGCACTCATGTATGTGTGTTGAACGTCCTGGGCACACTTATGTGTCACGCTTGGTTCATTTTTTCGGAACCCGGTGTCACAGGCTAATGATTCTTTGCCCACTCCACCTCGGGTGCGACAAAATGTTCCGGATAAGAAACCAACCTCCCAGGGCAAGGATGTGATTGGACCGAGCTCGGTGGCTCCTTGCCAAGTGAAGGGCAAAGGGAAAGGAATTGCATCCGGCCCGATTGGCCCCTTGAAAATGGCTCCTCCAAGACAGAGAAACAGAAATACCTCAGACGATAAGTTCAATGGAAAGGGCAACGATATCGCTTGGAAGTACAGGAAGGTGGATGCCTACAGTAGTGGGAAGGTGGCTACTGATCCGAGGTTTTGGAGTGATTTCCACTTGGATTACTACAACATCGTCTACCTCGCTATATAGACTCCGGTGGTGCGCAATCAGTGGATAGATTGGGGCAACATTGATAGGAAGAGTTGTGATGCCTTTGATGAGCTTGTGGCTATAGTAGAGAGGGATGGTTTAAAGGACCTGTTATCCTTTAGATACAACTAGAATGATGAAGTGATAGCCCAGTTCCACTCCACCTGCTACTTTTCCCTAACGGGTGAAGAAAGAGTAACTTGGATGACTCATGGATAATTATACTCCATCACTTATGCTGATTTTGCATATTTGTTACATCTTGAGGATAGCAGAGACCATGAGATAGTGATTCACAATAACAGTCCTCTGGAAAAGGACAAGATGGATTTCCTCTATGACACTCGCCTCCGCTACAATCCCCCATCAACCAAGAACACGAAGCCATTCTTCATTGTCCTCAATAGAGTGCTTCGGAAGACGATTGCTCCTAAGGATGGGGACACTTGCAGCGTTCAATGTTACTTGAGAACCTTGATGAAGGTGATAAGCAAAAAGTGGAGGTTCAATGTGTTCAACTACATTTGGAATGGCATGGTGAACATTTCTTGCACTCCAAACCACTCATGTGGCTATGCACCATACCTCATGTTCATGGTTGAAAAGGTCACAATAATTGAGTTTGTGAAGGATGTGGAGCATACAGCCCTAAGGCCTCATAAGCCACCTCACCTACTTTCCCAACTGCTCCCTCTCATAACTCAAGTGAGGAACACCCAAGGAGAGCCCAAGAAGAAACAATGTTTCCCCTAGCACTAGGGCCCCTCCATCTCGCAAATAGTCCGCTAGTGGGATAATGAAATATTTGGCTGCTATCTTTGGCTCTTGCCACAAATCAGAGGTGAAGATACAAAAGATGAACAAGGCAAGAAAGGAGGAGATGCGATACATGAAAGAGAATGTCAAAGCCATTTGCCGAAAACTGGAGATTTAGCCTATTGGGTCTCCAGTTATTTCAGATGACTCTACTTCTGATTTTTTGGAGCTTCCATCTCTCACCAACTCCGAGCTTGCTTACTGGCCTTAGGGACGCGACAAGTAGTTCCTCTCCACCTCCTCCTCAGCCTGATGAAGAAGACGACAAAAGGACCGACAGCGCAGAGTGAGCCGACGACGACGAGTATATCCCTCTTCTCTTTCTTTTTGGTGCCTTTATGCCAAAGGGGGAGAGATTGAGGGGGAGTCCTAGGTCGTAGGTCAGGTTGAGGGATTAAGTCCTATTTTGAGAAACTCTATCATGCATTTGGTCTTGTAAAACTTATATTATGTTCTCGTTATGCTTTTGGACATGTATTATGAAGTTATGACAATGCTTTACTATGATCTATGCTTTATGCCATGAAGTTGCTACGTGTGCTTGTTATCCTTGATGATGTTATGATTATTCTCATTATCTCATTCACATCAATATTATTGCTCACACACATAGTTTTTGCACCCCACCATAAAGAGTGCACATATGTATTACTTCTACATTGACTATTTTGCTCAAAATTCATATGTGCACACTTTATGAAAATCTGAATTTTTCATCATTTATGTGTAATCTCACTTGGTTGTCATAAGTCACAAAATGGGGGAGATTGAAAGTGCATTCAGGCATCCCTTGTGGGTTTTGGTTGATTAATGACAAACAAATGAGATCCTAACAAAATTATTGAGATGAGCGCAGGTTTTAAAGCAATTAGGAAGAAAGCACAAAAAGAAAGGAGAATGAGGATCCACAGGGAAAAGAGCTCAAGAGTTGAAAAGATTAGAATTATTTTGTATGGAGTGTGTTGGAGAAACATGCCCCAAGAGCTCAAGTGAATAAATGATTACATTCACCGAACAAAAATTAGCATGTGTAGACTAGTCCGGTATCAACCGGACTAGTCCGATATCTCTCTGACTAAAAACGGACAAGTCCTCCCAAGTGCGGACTAGTCTGCGGCACTTTGCATTTGCACAACACCGGGCAAGTACGATATCAACCAGACAAGTCCGATAATCTTCTGACTAAAATCGGACAAGTCCTCCAAGTGGGGACTTGTCCTTAGCCTTACAATTTTTCACAACACCGGACAAGTCTGATATCCACCGGACTAGTCCAAAAACTCTCTGACAAAAATCGGACAAGTCCCTCCAAATGTGGACTTGTCCTCAGTTCTACACAGTGTTCACCACACCGGACAGGTCCAATATCAACCGGACTAGTCCGAAAAGATTATGTGCCCAGATCGGACTAGTCCGCACCTTAACGGACTAGTCCGGTATCCATCAACGCTTAGGTTTTTCCATACACCGCATACCGGACTGGTCCGGTCTCCACTACGGACTAGTCCAGACTTTGCAAACCCTAATGGTAACATTTGTAAACCCTAATATAAATAGAGGTGTATGACCATACAACACGCTCTCTCGACTTCCTGCGCCGTCACACCTCCCAAGAGCCCAAAAATACATCTATGCACTCATTCTAAACTTAAAAGGATCAAATCTTTGAGGATTAGGGATTGGACAAAGGAGAGAACTTGTTCTACATGATCTTGAGCTCTTGGGTTTGATCTCTCGCACACTCTCATTGTTTATTGTACATTTTTTGAGTGTGTTTGGTGGTCTTCATTGCTGTAATTCATGGTGAGCCCTCAACTTGTGAGAAGGCCCCTTGAATAAGTTATTTACCCCTTTGTGATTAGTGATTGAGAATCGGCCTTCGCGGCGATTCAACGAGGGAAGGGCTAGTGAAGACCCGGTCCTCCGTGGTCTCCTCAATGGGGACGTAGATTCCCCCGTGGAATTGAACATCGGGATAAAATTTTGTCTTGCGCGTTCTTGTTTTATTGTTCATCATATTCTAGGGTTTGCATAGTCTTGTGTAACTCACATTGAAATATTGGAATTAAAGCTGATCATTTCAATATAGTGTTTTGTTGTTATAATACGTTCAAATTGTCAATTGCTTTCCGCTGCATAGGCTACTAGAGGTGAAATTATTGATCAATATTGATCTTTCTAGTCCACGTATACCGTACTAGTTCGCAACATATCGGACTAGTCTTGCCTCCATGCATTTGATCTATTTTTTAAGTGTTTCAGGGATCGAAAATGATTCAAAAATCCTATTGACCCCCCTCTAGGCTACATTCAGAGGTGCTTGCAAGGGCGGACGAGGTTGCATTTGCTGTTGCGATCACGGTTGATAAGCAGGGTGATATGTAGCAGCAGATGGGTTGTAATATGGTGCAGCAGGCGGTGCATAGCGAGGACGAACATTGCTTTCTTGCGGCTATCCCTGATATGTCATCTTCCTCTTGTGATCTAGCTCCATCTCCCGAATATTTCTCTCAACCACAATGGCCTTGTGAACCCGCTCCTGAAAGTTTGCATAGTCCGCATTGAGCAACTAAACTTGAATTTCATTGTTGAGACCCCTCATGAATAGATATTGCTTTCTGCTATTAGTGTTGATGTGTTTTGGAGCATATCGAGACAGTTTAGTGAAATTAGTGAGGTATTCACTAACACTTATAGTTCCTTGCCTGAGGTTTTCAAACTCTTATCTTCTTAGTATCATAACTCCCTATGGCAAATAGTGAGAGCGGAATTTGTCCTTGAATTTAGCCCAGGTGATTCTCTCTTGACTTTCATGAGCATTGCGAAGAGATTCCCACCAATCTTCAGCAGCTCCAATCAACTAGTGTGAGGCAAAAAGAACCTTCTCCCTGTTGCTGCACTGGACAATAGCAAGTTTCTTCTCAAAAGACTTTAGCCAGTCATCAACTTCCATTGGATCTGTGGCTTGAGCAAAGGTAGGCGCCCTGGTCCTCATGAACTCTCCCAAACGGTTGTGGGGTGGCGGGGGTGGTGGTGGTGGCGGCATGTGAGGCTGATTGTTGTTGCCAGCTTGCACCTGTCCTATAGTCTGTATCATGGTCTGCATGAGCTGGTTCTGCATGACCAATAGCTACTCAATGTTGATAGCTCCCTGTGCAGGTCACTGGTTGTTCTGAGGTGCTTCATTGCTCTCCTCCTCACCATTGGCATTCCTCTGGTTATAGTCCTCGACATATGTTGGTGAAAGAATAGTAGATACGAAAGAATTTAGAATTTTAAAAGAACGCCCAACTATATGCATCAAGGTATATGTAACTAAACAACTGCTTTATTAATACTAATAACCCTATTAGAAGATGTGGACAAGGATCCCACAACTCTCTACTACGTGCGGATGTGGACAAAACGCTAGACGTCCCACAACTCGCACCAATCACACAAGCACAAGCACACACCAAGAAAATTCGGCACACCACACTATGTGTGACTAAAATGATCTAAGCGCTTTCTAACTTCTGAATAGGAGACCTAGACTTAATTATGTGAGTCGTGGTTGTGAGGCGACAAAGATGACGGCGGCGGCGAGGCATACATGGGTTCACACCAAGGTGAATTGGCCGTCCATGTAAGCGCTGGAGAGGTTGCTACACCATTGACCTCCACGATGCCACAGAGTTCCTCTTGATTCTCCATGATGAACAGCTTATTGCCAAGGTAACAGATCTCTACCATAGCATCAGCATAGCGATTTCCCAAATTCACCAATACTTCCTGAGATCTGTCAATGGCATGATAACCGAATTGAGCTCCATCTTGCGGCTTCAAGACTTCCCTTGTTCCCTTCTTGCATTGCGGGTGTAGTGCAAAACTAGTATCTCAAACCTGCTCCCGACCAATAGACGTGGTGCAATTTAGAAAGTGCATCCCAAGCGACATCATCAATAGCTTGTTGTTAGGTGGCTCTCCATGAGGATGCAAAGTGTTGGATAACCACCTCATCCCTAGCAAGAACAATAACTTGAGCTCTCCATTCTTCACGTCCATGGTGAGGAATTCTCTTAACATAGTACTCTGGGTGCATCTTGCATAAATCAAGGAACTACTTCAATTGCCTAGCAGCAAATCCTCCATCAATGCCATCGGAACAAAATTCTTCAGCATCACGGTAAACTATGCAATTATCCCCCTTCCTGGCTTCACTTGGCTGCGATGTGTTCCCTTGAGCATCAGGTACCTCCTTTTGTGGAGCAGGTTCATCCTCTTGTGGTTCCTCCTCATCTTGGGCTTCATCTTCATTCCCGTCATGTGTATCATCCTCCTCTTCTTGGCTATCATAGCATTCCACCATTTCAGGGTCTTCATCTTCCTCATCATCATCATAGGACTTCACCATTTCAGGATCTTCCTCCATCGTGTAGGAGTGTTCATGCTCAACTTCCTTTGCAGGAGAACTCACTGCTTCCTCCTCTTGGGCTGCTTCCATCCTCGGCTCCTTGCGAGGCCTAAGCTTGCTTCCAAGTGGTGGCAAACAAGCTCTTTTGCAGGCTATCATTTTGGTGTGAGCCATCTATGAGAAAACATAAGAAAAAAAGAGGGAAAACACAAATATCAGTTCTGAAATTGAAGCAGCCATAAATTTAGATGAGAAGATGTGCATTTTCTCAAAAAGATGAAGAAGTAGAAAAAATTGCAGCAGGAGCAGGAAAAATGCAGTTTGTCCCACCTTATATAGCTAGTGGAAGGCAAAATAGTGCAAAACAGACTAATTTTGAATAGGAGACAAGTCCTAAGTGATTCGTAGTGTCCATTCTAACTAGGCATGCGTCCTACAGTCAAACCTTGCCCTGATACTAATTTTTAACACTTGGTTCTGAAAATGAACCAAGCGTAATGCATATGTGTGTCCAGAATGTTTAACACACATACACAAGTGATTCACAAACGATAAACAGATTATAACCATGCCTCGAATAATGATACTAATAATGATACCTTATTACAAACCAAATAGTCTTGAATACAAACTCTAATGAAACTGCAGTGGAAAAACTAAACTCTAATGACTCCAACTCCACAGGAAGGTTTGACGACAAAACACAATGCTAGAACTCCTCAAAGACTTCGTGGTACTCCACTTGGTCGCCTGCGTATGGATTTGGTGGGGAAATATCAAGGGTGAGCACATGTCGTACTCAGCAAGTGTGGGAAAGTATGACATGTAGCTTAAACAAGGAATAGTAATGAACAATAGCTAATTGCATAAAAGTACATCCAAAAGAGTTGATATTGCAATTATATCATCATTAAGTGTGGTCCTTCCCAAATAACCCAAATATCATCAATTTCAACTTAAATAATCAATACTAGTAATAATATACCATATTCAACTCATAACTACTCATTTATCTCATCTCCATCAATTTCATATACCATAGCCATTTAATTAACCAATGCCAATTCCCAATTCAATTTCAGCCATTAAACCATATCAAAGGTCCATAACTCTAATCTTGTGAGGGTCCGGGATGCTTATGACTGGGAGCACGACTATCCTGAAAGTTTTAGACACAATTTGCAGAGGTTGTACCACTTTATCCACAAGTTCATGATTTCATCACCTTTCGATGACTATGGAATCTCAATTATGTCCTCTCACACTTCCTTAGGTGTGTGGCCAAGAGACCACAAAATAGCCTTTACAACGTGATTACTAGCCTATTTAGACCCTATTGAGGTTTCACCTGTGGTGATGTCTCCAACTGAGCAAACCAAGGGCCCTCTCGAGCCATTCGGATCCCAGGGTAGTCCCACCAATCTCCACAAACCCAATTCAACTACCCATTCCCCGAGCATTCTTAATGGTCCAAATTGTACTGGCAAAACACTAATTAGTCAACTAAGCCACACCCATACTTGGCCCTATGGTGGCACTGTAAATCCTGAATGGCCGTTCCATGAACCGGTCCTTAGATCTAAAGCAAGCAAAACCATCGAAACAGTCCAACCCATTCCACATAACCGACTTGCTTAGATCCCTAGGGACCATGTTGCCAAAGGGTCTTTAATATCAATTCTAATTATTCATGTGTTCAATGGTTCATAATTAAGCCATTTGATTGTTTCTCGAACCCTATTGATCATTGCAAAGCAAAAAGTGCAAAATACCCTTCCTGACCCTCTACATAGTGTTCAAGCGACAAGGGTGGTCATACAAAACTAGTAAACTCCTACAATTGGGTTTTTTCCATCAATTTCAACACAAGCATGCAATATTGCAAACAAAACCTTTAAAGCATGATCAATATGGTTAAGGACACCTTCCTTGCTCCTGAGCTTGGTTAGGGTCAAAAGCTTCGATGTTCCGGTACTGGAGGTCCTTGAAAGCACTCTCTATGGCAATTCCTGTTATTCTAAGCATCAAACATGCAAAACACACAATTCATTCAAATAATGCTCATATAGTACTCAATATGCCATGAGATGCAAGATTAATGCAATTGTGAGGTAAAACTTATTAGTGAGTTGCTAATAGTGTTTACTAACTAGTTACAATAGTTTCTAACAAGTTTGGACAGGTTTGGAATTGATTTGTTTCAATTTGGAATTAATTCTACACAATTTAGATTCAGAGGCCAGACTAGTCCGTTTTCAGGGGCCGGTCTAGTCTACCCTGGACAGAACTGCAAATTAAGGTTTTCTTGATCTACGAGAATTGGGGTTGATTTTGCATGAAAACATGAATGCAGAGGGTATACCATGTGTTTAGAGATCCAAAGATCAATATTTGGGCGTGAGACATTGAATCTTTGCGGCTAGGGTTGATGAAGATGAGTTGATGAAGCTTTGGTGTTGAAAATCGTAAATTTGTCGAAAAGTCGATGAAGATCGATCTTGGTTGGCCCTTCTCCCTCCTCTCCTTCTTCTCCTTGCTTTTGGACTTGATCTTGACGATGGTACAATGCAAAAGTGGCAGCAAGGGTTTTCAATTGGGCTGAAGAGCTGTGGGGTCTTGGGTCGTTTATATAGGGGTGGAGAATTAGGGTTTTGGGGTCAATTCCAAGTAGAAATCAGTGGGGGACGTGTAGGGGCTGTGGTGGGTCCACTTGGGCTCCTCTGAGGTTTGGCACGAAGTTCATGGGCCCAAATTTTGCAATTACCCAAAAACAGTTCGTGGAGAAATAAAAGAATGCGAATTGATTCCCAAAGGCCGGACTAGTCCGCTCTAGGGACCAAACTAGTCCGTTTGGCAATAGAGAAAAATGGACAAATCTGATCGGATAATTCCGGTGAACATAAGAGAAGAAATCGGACTAGTTCGCACTTTATGTCGGACAACTCCGGACTATGAAGAATTGAATTTTCGGACTCTGAAAGAAACTAAATTCTCTAAATGATAATAGGGACACCGGCCAGTCCGGGGTTGTGGCCAGACAAGTCCGCACTTTTGAAGAAAACTGAATTTCCTCTAAAACAGAAAAGGAATACCGGACTAGTCCAGGGTTCAGACTAGACAAGTTTGCAATCTAACTGACTGAAATTTCCAGTTTAGCCCTAAATTCATTTTAATCTTGTTCCCTTTTACATGGCTTAATGTTAAACCTGTATGAGGATGTATGCAATGCATTATGCATGAGAATGAGGGTGTTACATGAAGTGAGGTGTAGGGGGTCCTATTTATAGTTGGAGAAGGGTCAGTTCAAAAAAGTGCGAATCAGTCTTCATCGTGATCAGGACACCACAGAGAGTCAACACGTGGAAGTTAAGCGAGTTTGACACAAGAAAGGCTTCGGTCGAACCACCACTTCGACCGAATTGGTCTTCTGACCAATTCCAGTGTACTTTTTGGAGGTGACTTCTAAGTGGGTCCCATTGACTAATATGGGTGATACACCGTTGGATCTCCTCGAATACGTTTGTTTGTTGGCCATTTGATCCATGTGATGCAATGTTTCAGTGCTTGATTGGCTGGGATGATAATTTACAGGATTGCTCCCCCTCTTTTACCTCATTTCCTGCATAAAAAGCTTGCATGGACCATTCTTCCAAGGTCAAGTGGAAATAGGTTAATAAGAAAGGTGATGTGTGCAAGAAATGATTTTTTCCTTCACATAACTGAGTTCTTTTGACGGATGAAATTGGGATATAATAGTCGTCAACAAACTCCCCCAAGCTTATCCTTTGCTCGTCCCAGGCAAAGTCAAGACTTTAGGTTGATGATCAAGAGTTGCTGCAATGTTTTACCTTTCAAAAGTACAAAGTGCACAACAAAATACACTATGTAGTATTGCAAAAATTGGCTATGGTACTTCACCCTTCTTAAGTCATTATGGGGCTTATGCCTTCTCCTATTCCTGGGTTGTTGAAATATAGAACAGTAAATGGAGCAAGCATAGCCTAGAGATCAAGTTCCACTCAAATTCCAGAGAGTTTCAATTAGATTTTAAGTACCTCAATTTGATTCTCTTATTCACACCTTTATATCCTCAAAAAGGCATTTTGCATATACTAATCCTACCACTAAATAAGGCTAGTATGTGAAGCTTGGTAGGGAATGTAGTAGGCATATTCGAAACACATAATATTGCTAAGTCAAAAGAGTAATCCTTAGGAGAAGTCAATTAAAAACTTTTTGATTCAAGACTTGTGCATGTGTAATGGAATTGAAGTAGAAGTGGATGTTGAAATGACTCCTTTTTGATGTAGACTCTCTTTATTGCAGGGATGAAACATGACAACTTTTTTTATGATTTTGGTGTAAGCATGCATTTTTTTCTTGTAGCCATGTCTTTTACTCCCTTTTTATTCAATAAACTTGAAGAGAGTACTAAGCATGAAAATGTGGAGTTTTTCTTTTTATTGTGGAATGATGATATGATGGAATTTTGCTAACTTCTAGTGTAGACGTTTTTGAGCCTGTGCAAGTGAAGTCTTCAATTAAAAAGGAAATAAATGAATTCTCTCATAGGACTATACTAGTTTGGCTAGGCTCAATATGAAGGCAAATAGAATATGCATACGGTTTATCAATGTAAAACATCATATGGCTTTGGTAGGTATTTCCAATCAAATGAGAGTAACTTAAAACTTTTAGAATTTCTCCCAAAATCTAAGTTTCACTTTCAAACAAGGAATCATGGCCCAATCACTATAACATATCTCACAACAACCTAGAATTAGATTAAGCTTTTGCTACCCACAATTTCTAAATCAAGGCAAAGTTAACTTTAACCAATGAAAGCAATATTTGGAGTGTAGCAAGTTGTAAACTAGGGACTTAGGAAAAATAAAACAGAGCAACTATTCATCACTTCATCTATGTGAATTCCAAATCATTCTTACCACACATCTTTATTTGATGGGAAGAAAATCTAAACTATTTATTTTTAAGTTTTTTTATATGCAAGGTGAATGGTGGATGAATGAAAAAACAAATATGCAATGGATGTGATACAAGTTACCTCAAGTGGGGGTCCTCCCCCAAGCTTGTCCTTCAATCACCTCCGTGAGAAGGGTTGAACCCTTGATGATGGAAGTATGCCGCGAGATCGAGTTGTTGTTGTTCTAGCGTTAAGTTGAAGTTGGTGAACTGAGTGTCCATGTGTTGTTGCCAGTCTTGGTTACCTTAGACATACTCTTGGAGTGTGTTGTAGATGTCCCCCATCGTCACTTCAAGGACTCCCATACGTCTAGTGAGATATGTCGTTTCTTGGCTATAGTCATGATGTCTTCTAGCCGAAAAGGAACGACGTCCTCTCATGGACATTGGAGGCAAGCCGCTAGAGATTGAAGTGGATAGGGATGGCTCCCATCGGTGCTCGGCCATCCATGTCAAGACAGTCCCCTCGCCTCATACGGTTGAGGTTGAGTCCATACGGGTGCATCACCCATTGGGTTCTCCTCCTCTTGGTACTCATGGACCGGGGAGGTTGTCGGAGACATGGCCGTGGTCGCTCTCCTTGCATGGCTTATAGTCATCCTGCTAGAGACATTGAAAGTGCATCTAGGTCCCTTGTGGGTTTCGTTTGATTAATGACAAACAATTAAAGGGCTAATGACTTTGGTTGAGTTCTTGCAGAGTTTGTAGTACGAAATGAAATTCACGAAAAAGGAGAAAAGGAGTGAAAAGTGGAGTAGAAATAGGTTTTCTATTTCTCCTTGAGTCATAGGAAAATCTGTACTATTAAGAGGGACACGATGCATGGAAACTTAGTGAGTCAAATGGGAGCTCAACCTCTTGGGTAGGTTTTAGAAAAACCCCTTGTGTCAGAGTCAGACTTGTCCGATGCCTTGGATTGGACATGTCCGAAAACCTTATGTCTATAGTTAGACTTGTCCGACATCTTAGGTTGGATAAGTCTAAATTCCTTCTAGTGGAATTCAGACATGTGTGAATCTGTATGTTAGACATGTTTGAAACTTCTCTGGTCAAGTTCAGACATGTCTGAAGTGGGTCAGACATAAATTTTCTAAGTGTTTGAAAACTCAGAATTGTCCGAGATGGGTGTTCAGACAAGTCCAAGATGTCTATGTTCGAATTCAGACATGTCCGAAGTGGGTCTAACATGTCCGAGGTAGTCTTTTCCGACTTAGTGTATCGGATTAGTCTGAGTTGAAAAACCTCTCCTTCTGTGTCAAACTTGTTCGAGTTGAGTCAACCTTTTCCGACGTGGCTTTTGCGCATAGATTCAAATTTGAGTGGTTAGCCGTACTACTTCTGTCGTCAGTCTGTCGAACTTGTCCAAACTTGGGTCGGACTTGTCTGACGTGGGCTGTCAACTAACGGCTAAAAACACCTTTTGAGTATAGGTTGATGGTGATTTCGTCCCGAATCACGGCCTAACCCTACAGAGACTCTCAGAGCCACCTCAAACCCTTAAAAAACCTTCCTCTCTTATTCTTCACTCTCTTGAGCCCAAATCCAATGTTTCTTGGGGAAGAGTCAAGGAGATATTGTGAGAATTTACAAGAGAAGTCCATAGGGGGTTGAGCAACGCTTGATTCGCTGAGTTTCTTCATGATCACGTGTTTTTTACTTTTGGGGTTCTGCCCCTAGACAGTTAGGCGTCGCCCCAAAGATTTCTTGCGTGATTTCTTGATCTGGGGAAGTTTGTAATCTTTGTGATAGTGGAAGATCCAAGACTTTACATCTGAGCCATCTTGGCGAGGATAAGGCAGTTAGGCCTGTTCCTTTGTGGGTTCCTCAACGGGGACATAGGTTTCTTTGTGGAACCGAACCTTGGGAGAAAATCCTTGTGTTCATTGTCTCTATTTACATTTCTGCAAAGTTCTTACTTTCTAGTGATCATCTAGGTTTACTTTGTTTCTAGCACTTAATCTTATTCCCGTCATCTAATAGAACTGCTAGGACACATTTCCATTCACTAGGTTGCATAAAAACTTCATTTTTGTCACTGCCCTGTGAATTGAGTCGGACTTATTTGATCCGAATCAGACTTGTCCAACTTCAGTCAGACAAGTTCGATTATAAGTCACACAAGTCCAACTTGTATTTACAGGGCAAATTTTAATGAAGTATTGATTTTTGATTATTACCTATTAACACCCCCCTCCAGGCTACTTTCAACTGGTATTAGAGCAGGTCTCTCCACAAAGAGTCTAATAACTCGGAGAGGAGATGGCCAACATAGGTGACAACACGGTGATTGTTGATGGAGATGACAAGATGAAGAATGTCGATGTGTTTCAAGATGATCCAAATGACGATGAGGAAGTGTGCCTACTCAAGGCACGAATTCATGAGAAGCTACCCAAGAAGGAGACCAACAATGCCAATGAGAGTGGTTCACAAGACTATACTCGATATCCTTACAATTATGAGCGTCTAACTCATAATAATCATTACTAGTCTATTCCTATTGGGAAACCTCCTAAATTTGATGGAAATGATTATACTATGGGGAAGCATAACATAAAGATGCACCTCATTTCCTTAAACCCTAGCTTGTTGCAATTTTTTTGATAGGTGTTCATCTTCCTAAGAATGAGGAAGACGTGACCCCGGAGCAAGCCGTCCTACTCTACCGCAATGCTCAAGCGGTTAGAGTGATCACCTCCTCCATGACACGAGAGGAATTGAACCAAATTGAGGGGTTGGAGGTGGCCAAGAACATTTGGGACACACTCAAGACGGTGCATGAGGGCCACCATCTTGATAAGGGAGGCCAAGATTGAGGTGTTCGAAGGAGAACTTGGGAGGTTCACTATCATGAATGGCGAAACCCCCTAAGACATGTACAACCGCCTCAAGATCCTCATCATCAAGAGTCGCTCTTATGGAAGCACCCGATGGACGGATCACGAAGTGGTGAAGAGGATGATTCGGGCATTCATGCCTTGCAATGTCACTCTTTGCTCCTTGATTCGTGAATGTCCGGGGTTCCATAAGATGACTCACGAAGAAGTGCTAGGAAGAATCATCAACCATGAGATGATGGAGCAAGAGGCCACGTTATACAACGACCTTCAAAAGCCCGCCTCCTCTAAGAAGAAAGATGTTGCATTCAAGGCAACATCATCAGGATCTCAAGAATAAGAAGAGAGTGATGAAGAGAGCCCTAACACCGATGAGGAAGAGGCACTCTTCATGAAAAATTTCAAGAGGATGATGAGAAGGAGGAGGAGGAGCTACCATCGTAAAAGCAAGAGCAAAGACAAGCCCAACACAAGATCAAATAGGGCTGGCTACAATTGTGGGGAATATGGCCACTTCATTGTGGATCGCCCACATGAAGAAAACAAGAAGAAGAA
Organism: Tuctoria greenei; assembly: GCA_036927565.1. Lineage (NCBI taxonomy): Eukaryota > Viridiplantae > Streptophyta > Magnoliopsida > Poales > Poaceae > Tuctoria > Tuctoria greenei. The sequence continues at coordinate 175,994,538 of JAYESD010000006.1, forward strand.
GGAGGGCAAGTCTCAAGAGAAGAAATACTTCAAGAAGAAGAAATAATCAGGACAGGCTCACCTTGTGTGACACCCGGTTCTGAAAATGAACCAAGTGCGATGCATGTGCGCACAGGATGTTCAACACACATACACGAGTGCATCACAAATGATATACAGAAAATTACCACAACACAAGTTAATTAAATACCTTTATTACAATATTCAAATAATCCCCAAATAACAAATAGTAATGATCAATATTAATAGTTTTGAAAACTATTGCAGCAGAAATAATATAATTAAGCAACTAAGCAAACTAAGAAACTGAGTAGTGGAATATCGCGGCTCCAAGCAACACCACAGGCAAGTCGATGACAACTGTTGACGGCTGTTATATACCGATTTCACTCATCGATATAACTCAATTATGTGAAGGAAATATCATTTCTTGCACACATCACCATTCAATTTAACCTATTTCCACTTTTCCTTGGAGAAAGTAGTGCATGCAGGGATTCTATGCAGAATTGAAGTGAAACAAGGTGGTGGATCCAATAAAATATCATTACAGCCAATCAAGCGATGCCACATGCCACCACATGGATCAAATGGCCCACAAGCAGAAGTATCCGATGTCATCCAATGGTGTAGCACCAATATCAGTCAATGGGACCCACTTGGCAGATACCTGGAGGAAGCATACCGCAAAAGGAACCAAGACCAGGTCGGCCGACCCCCCTAGTCGGCCGACTAGGTCCTGGCACCTTTCGCGATCAAACGCCATGTGTTGGCTCCTCCCGGCTTGAATTGGTCATGGGTGACTATTCACTCGCTTTTGGTGGTGAGAACCGCCCCTTCTCCAAGCAATAAATAGGACCTCTCACCCCTCACTTCAACACACACCACTTGAGTATTCATCCATTGTATCCACCACTCTCCATAGGTTTAGAGGAGTATAGGCTGTAGAGAGGCGAGTCTCTAGTCCATAGTCCAAGTAGGAGAGGAGTAGAAGGAGTCTCTTCCCAATTTCCAATTAGGAAAGGTATGTCTCCCATATTCCTATTTGTATTTTTGACTTTTTTTGTAATAAAGATGTTATCTTCAGTCATATACTTGGATGAAGCATTTCCTGTTTGATTGTGGATTCTATGTATGTGGTAGGAGTAGTATTTATGATTGTGCTATACCATTCTCAATATATCATCATAAACACTATAAACCTCCACTATAGTCTAATTAACTATGACATGATTATGTAAACATGAATAACATATGCTATGAATTAAAATTGGCAACAAACAGGCAAGTCGATGACAGCACATAGCCTAGTACTCCGCATTATCCTCAGGATACTCCCAAACTTCACCTGAAATTGTTGGTGGGGGAATTACAAGGGTGAGCACATGTTGTACTCAGCAAGTATGGGAAAATAATGACATGTAGCTTAAACAATAAATGATAATAAATAACTTCTAGTTGCTGAAAAGTACAATTAAAACAGGTGAAAATCAACCTACAATGTCTATGTGAAGTAATCCCATCATATCCCAAATAATTACCAATTATGAGTCCAACACCACAAATTACCATTATATCACATCCATGATTCATTATCCATCCATATACCATATTCTTACCATCCTCATTAACCATATCCAATTATCACCATCCAATCCATAAGCATAACCAATATCGAACCATAACCTAAATACCAGTTCCACTCTAATCATGGAAGTTGTCCAGGTGCTCATAACCGGGAGCACGACTATCATGATAGTTTTTAACACTTTATAGAGGTTGTACCACTTTACCCACATGTTCGTGATTTCATCACCTTTCGGTGACTAAGAACCTCTATCATGCCTTATCACACTTCCACTAGTGTGTGGCCAAGAGATCACAAAATAGCTTTTACAAAGGGACTACTATTATGTACGGATCCATTAAGGTTTCACCAGTAGGCTTAAATCTCCATTCTCCGACCCACGGGCCCCCTCATATGCCATGCGGTTCCCAGGGTAGCCCTCCTCGACTCCCATTCCCCGCGCCATCCAATGGTACATACAATACCAATAGCACACCTTATTATTCAGCTACGCCACACCCATACTTCGCCTTGTGGTGGCACTGTTATCCTGGCTTATTCTCGTATGAACCGGTAGTTAGATCTAAGGCAAGCAAAACCACCATAACATCCAACCCAATCCACAGACCATGCTTGCTTAGATCTCCCAAGACCCATGTTACAAATTATCCGTATTCATGAATTCTCGTCATACACGTGCTCATTAATTCATAGTTAAGCTATTTGGTTGTTTTCCCAATCCAACTAATTAGAGCGAAACAAAAGGGTAAAAATGCCCTTCCCGACACTCTATAACATGTCCCAAGTGACAAGGATGGTCAAACAAGACTGGTACACTCCTATCTTGTGTTTCCCATTAATTTGACATGAGCATGTAGTTTTATAAACAAAACATTTAAAAACAGGATCAAAATGATCAAGGACACTTGCCTTGCTCCTGAGCTTGATTAGGGTCAAAAGCTTCAATGTTCTGGTGCTGGAGGTCCTTGACAGCACCCTCTAGAGCAACAACTTCTATTCTGCGTGATAGACATACAAAACAAACATTACAATCAATAGATGCTCATATATTAATCAATATGCCATGGCGTGCATGATTAATGCAATTATGTGGTAAAACTTGTTAATGAGTTGCTATTAATGTTTATTCACTAGTTACAATGGTTTTCAACAAGTGTGAACAGGTTTCGAATTGATATGATTCAAGTTGGGATTAATTCAACAACATTAGATTTAGGTGGCCGGACAAGTCTGTACTGGGGACCGGACTAGTCCGCCCTGGATCAAAAAGTCGATCGGACTAGTCCGCACAGGGCCGGACAGGTCCGCTTGGCTAGGGGTTTTGGCAAATTTCCAACTGGAGTATAGTTTGAGTTGAATTGTGGGACCAAAATTGAAGTAGAAAGATGATCTAAAGTAATTACCATGAATTCAACAACTTAAGGGTTGATAATTCGACGAAACTCGAGATCTTGACTTCTAGATGAAAGTGCATCTAGGACTCCCTTGTGGGTTTTGGATGATTTATGACAAGCAATTGGGATCCTAACCTTTTTGTTGAGATGAATGCAGGCCAATAATGAAAAATGAGCAAAATACCAAAAGGAAGGGATAATGAGGAGCAAAGTGAACTTGAACTGAAGGAAAAGAAATAGTAGATTATTGTGTATGGAGTGTGTTAAGGAAACACACCCAAGAGCTCAATCATATTTAAGCACACACACAAATTGCACAAAGTTACACAGGACCGGACTAGTCCGATATCAACCGGACTAGTCCGATATCCTTTATGGACCAGATCGGACAAGTCCGATATCTGTCCGACTAGTCCGATATATTTCTGACTTGAGTCGGACTAGTCCTCCCCAGGGCGGACTAGTCCTCAACACACTTCACAAGTCACACAAAATCGGACAAGTCTGTTGTTAACCGGACTAGTCCGATATCTTCTGATCCACTTCGGATAAGTCCGATGTTTACACGGACTAGTCCGAAATACCCACTGATTTAAATCGGACAAGTCCTCCAAGTGCGGACTTGTCATCCAACACACTTAGGGTTTCATATGTCCCGACAAGTCCGATGGCTATCGGACTAGTCCGAAGATTTCCAGTAGTGAAATCGAACAAGTCCGTTTTCGACGAGACTAGTCCGATATTTCGGGAGACTTAGGGTTTGCTACACACGGCACACCGGACTAGTCCGGTGACCACCACGGACTAGTCCGATCTCTCTGAACCCTAACGGTCACTTTTAGAAACCCCATATAAATAGAGGTGCACGACCCAATTTTACACTCTCTCGAACCCTAGCGCCGTCACACCTCCCAAGAGACTCAAAAACCACCTCTCTCCACGAAATTAAGTGCAAAATCGATCAATCCTCTGAGGATCACTTCTAGATCATTGGAGAGACACTTGGCACACATCATTGAGCTCTTGGTTTGAATCTCTAACACACTCCTGCGTTTCAATTGTAATTTCTGAGTGTGTTTTTGGTGGCATTGTGATCTGTAATCTAAGGGAGCTCTCAACGTATGAGAACGCCCCTTGAATTTGGTTATTCACCCCTTTGTGATTAGTGGAAGAGGGTTGGCCTTCGTGGCGATCCGACGAGGGTAGGGTTGGAGAAGACCCAGTCCTTTTGTGGGCTCCTCAACGTGGATGTAGGTTGCCTTCGTGGTAGCCGAACCACGGGATAAATCGTGTGTCTTGTCCTTTTTGTGTTCATCACTCAAATTGATCTACTTACTCTAGGGTTTGATACACATTGTTCAATTTACAATAAATTGTAGAACACAAGCCTTAATTGTGATACAATCCAATATACAACTGTTAAACTGTTGTTTGATTCTATAATTCCGCTGCACACATTGAATAATCAACCTAATCGATTAATCTTGATCAACTTAGTCCGTGAACACCGGACTAGTCCGCACTTTCCCGGACTAGTCCGATTTCTCTGGTATTGAACTTGTTGTTGAGTGTTGCAAGATCCGACAAAAATTTAAAAGGCCTATTCGCCCCCCCCTCTAGGCCTACATTCACTAGATCCAAAGAAGATGGAGAATTGGTTGAGAATCAACGATGTCGTCGATGAGTTGATGAAGATCGACCTTGCTTGATCCTTCTCTTTCCTCCTTCCCTCCTTCTGGCTAAGATAAACTCTTCTTGATGGCGGCTCTCATGAACTAGGACTTGGGGTTTCTTCAATTGTGGAAAAGAGGTGAAGGGGTGGGCGTTGGGGTGTTTATATAGAGGTGGAGGAGGTAAGGTTAGATAGATTGCAAGTTTAAGGCGGTGGAGGCTAGGGTGGGGTCCCACATGTGCTCCACAAGAGTTGGGCATGATGTTCTTGGGCCTAATTAAGGTAAATAACCAATAACAAATTGTGGAGGTAAAGATTGAATCCGAGTCGGGCACACCGAACAAGTCTGCTAGGGGCCGAACTAGTCCGTTGGAAGTCAGAAAGTTGAACGGATAAGTCTGGTGTCAAGTCGGACAAGTCCATTTGGAGTTATTTCAAAGTTACAGAAAGTTGAACGGACAAGTCCAGTAGCAAGGAACGGACTAGTGCGTACTAGACATCGGACAAGTACGTATAGCAACAGAAACACAATCAGACTAATCCGCAGCCAGAGCAGACTAGTACGGACAGACGAAAAAAGGAAAATCTAACTAGTTCGGGGTCCAAAACGGACAAGTCTGCACTGATACAAGATTTGAAATGTTTTTTTGGTTTTAATTCATTTTAACTTGTTCCTTTTTGTGTTGTTTAATGTTGAACATGTATAAGAATGTACGCAATACATGATGGATGAAAATGAGGGTGTTACAAACCTACCCCCTTAAAATGAATCTCACCCTCGAGATTTGACATCGAAGGAAATAGATACGAAAATTCTTTCCCGATCTCATATTCCAGCTCCCAAGTCGCTTCCAATTCTGCATGATGCCTCCATTGTAGTTTGCACCATCAAATCACCTTGTTTCTAGTGAATCCCTCCTTGGTTTCCATGATTTTGACCGGTTGCTCGACATTAGTCAAATCTGCTTTCAATTCCAATTCTTTCATTGGAACTTGTTCTTTCGGTACCCTTAAGCACTTCTTGAGCTGCAAAACGTGAAAAACATCATGAACATCAGCAAGATGTGCTGGCACCTCCAACTTATATGCCACTTCTCCATGTTTGCCCAAAATCTTGAATGGCCCAATATAGCGAGGTGTCAACTTGCCTTTGTCATTAAACTGCTTATGACCTCGCATAGGTGACACTTTGAGGTATACGAAGTCTCCCACATAAAAGACTAAGTTTCTCCGCCTATTATCTGCATAGCCCTTATGTCTTGTTTGAGCGGCCCTCAAATTCTTGCGGATTATCTGAACTTGCTTTTCAGCCTCTTGCAACACATCCGGTCCAAACACTTGGTTCTCTCCTATCTCATTCCAAAACAATAATGTCCTACACTTCCCTCCATATAGTGCTTCATATGGTGACATATTCAAACTGGTTTGGTAACTGTTATTGTAGGAAAACTCAACATACGCAAGCTCTTGTCCCAGCTGCGTCCATGCTTCAAAGCACAAGCTCTCAGCATGTCTTCCAATATTTGGTTGGTCCTCTCAGTTTGTCCATCTGTTTGAGAGTGATATGCAGAGCCAAAATTTAATCTCCTACTCATAGCTTCATGCAGCTGCCAAAACCTAGAGGTGAATTGAGAACCTCGGTTAGAGACTATTTTCTTGGGTATCCAGTGTCGGCATACAATTTTCTCCATGTACAACTCAACCAATTGTGCAGCGGTATACTTGGTCTTGACATGAATTAAATGAGCTGATTTGGTCAACTGATCCGCAATAACCCATATTGAGTCATAGTCAGACTCGGTTCGAGGTAATCCAACTATGAAATCCATACTGATTTCTTCCCACTTCCATTCCGAAATCTTCAATGGCTGCAACAATCCAGCTGGCCTTCGATGTTCTGCTTTGACCCGTTGGCACACATCACACAAGGCTACATAGTCAGCTATGTCCTTTTTCATGCTAGCCAACCAATAACATGTTTTCAAGTCCTTGTACATATTCGTACAGTCGGGATGATTTGAGTAAGGTAAGTCATGTGCTTCCTTTAATATATTTTCCCGAATATGCTTTACATTAGGCACAACAATCCATTTCCCAATCCATAGAGTACCTTGGTCATCCTCATCAAATCTGAATTCTCTCCCTTCTTGGATCCTTTCTTTGATTTCTTGAATTTCCTCATCCTTGGTCTGACCTTCTCAAATTTCTTGCTCCAAAGTTGGATTTAACTCCATGATTCCCATATCATTCACAAATCCAAGATTCAACCGTTCAAACTCTTTGCATAGCTCGGATGGCAATTCACAAATCATGAGTTGGTGGCTTACTCCTTTCTGACTCAAAGCATCGGCCACTACATTAGCCTTCCCCGAGTGATAGTTGATTCCCACATCATAATCCTTAATGATCTCCAACCATCTTCGTTGCCTCAAATTTAGGTCTGTTTGTGTGAAAATGTACTTGAAACTCTTATGATCTGTATAAATCTCACACCTATGACCAAGAATGTAATGTCTCCATATCTTCAATGCATGCACTACGACTGCAAGTTCGAGATCATGTGTAGGATAGTTCAGCTCATGTTTCTTCAACTACCTCGATGCATAAGCTACCACTTGACCTTCTCGCATGAGCACACATCCAAATCACTATCTCGATGCTTCACAATAGATATCAAAACATTTGCTCACATCTGGTAATACCAACACAGGTGTTGTTGTTAACCTCTTCTTTAGCTCCTCAAAACTATCCTTACAAGCTTGAGTCCATTGGAATGCTTTTCCCTTCATCAAAAACTTAGTCATGGCCTTCACTATGTTGGAAAAGTCCTTGATGAACCGACGGAAATATCCAGCCATTCTAAGAAAACTCCTTATTTCCTTGGCATTTTGCGGCAGTTCCCATCTTAGCACATCTCTCACTTTTCCTGTGTCAACCGATACTCCTCCGGAGATGATATGTCCCAAAAATGACACCTCCCTTAACCAAAACTGGCACTTGATGAATTTGGTATATAATTGGTGTTTCCTTAATTTCTACAATGTGAGCCTCAAATACCCCTCATGTTCCTCCCCGCTTCTCGAGTAGATTATAATGTCATCAATGAATAAAACCATGAACTTATCCAAAAACACCATGAATACCTTATTCATGGGGTACATAAAGTAAGCAGGTGCATTTGTTAAGACAAAGGACATAATGGTGTCCTCATAGGATCCATATCGTGTCTGAAAAGCCGTTTTGGGTATATTCGACGGCCTAATCTTCATTTGAAAATAACTTGACCTCAAATCAATCTTGGAGAAAACACATGCACCCTTCATTTGATTGAACAAATCCTTTATACTGGGCAATGTATACTAGTTCTTGATTGTAACCTCGTTGAGAGCTCGGTAATCCACACACATCCTCTGGGATCCATACTTCCTGTCCATGAAAAGCACCGGCGCTCCCTAAGGTGAAGAGCTTGGGCGGATGGAACCCTTCTCTAGCTGCTCTTGAATTTGCTTCTTAAGCTCTGCTAACTACAAAGGAGGCATCCTATATGGCCTCTTAGCTATAGATGCAGTTCTAGGTATCAAATCAATAACAAACTCAATATCACGATGAAGCGGCATACCTAGCAACTCATCTGGGAACACATCTGGATACTCACAAACAACTGGATTGCTCTCCAATGTCACACCTTCCACATGACTCAGCATTGCTTTATCCGTTGGGGGTTGGGCTATCTCAACTTCAATGCGGGTGCCATGCTCACTTGTGAATTGCACAATCCTCTCGGCACACTGAATCACTCCATTATACTTTCTCAACCAGTCCATACCAAGTATTATGTCTATTCCTAAGGAATCCAAGACGATGAGATTTGCAAGAAAGACTACCCCCCTTATTTTGATACTTACTCTTGGACACACTATATTTGTCGTCATCTCTCCTCCAGAAGATTTTACCAACATAGTGTGTTTCAAATGAGCTATAGTAATATTATACTTGGCAACATATTTCGATGATATGAATGAATGAGATGCTCCATAATCAAATAGAATGGTCGTGGGGTTGGAGTGGCGAGGGACATACCAATCACGACATCATCAGGTTGCTGGTTCTCCTCGGTAGAGACGTGATTCACATTGCCATGAGTGACATTTTGCTTCCCACGGTTGCCTTGTTGTGCTCCTCCATTCGGCTGTCGATTCTACCTTGGTGCATGGTTCATTGGTCCATAGCTTCTCTTGAGGCACTAGCTTGCAAAGTGTCCAGTCTGACTTGCTTCCCAAAGCACCAGGGAAACTCGGGCACTACTGATTTAGAGAAATAGCAACAATATTAGGGCGTGGTGCATACGGTGCAGGCTGGCGAGGCGCTTGCATAACAGGGCGCTGCTGCTGGTGGTTTGGGCATGGAGGATAAGAAGCTCGATAAGAAGGAGCAGAAGGGTTGTAATATGGTGCATTTGGCGGCGCAAAGCGAGGAGGGACATTGCTCCCTTGTGGCTGCCCTTGATATGGCATCTTCCGCTTATTATCTTGTTGCATTTTACGAACCTTATTTCAACCACGATGGCCTTGTCCACCAACTTCTGGAATTGGCATAGTCACAATTGAGCAATTGGACTTGAATCTCATTATTTAAGCACCTCATGAATAAATATTGCTTGCGGCTGTCCCAATTGACGTCCTCTGGAGCATACCTTGAAGTTGTGTGAATTTATCGAAATACTCACTCACACTTGACCTTCACTGCCTTAAGTTCTCAAATTCCTGCCTCTTCAAGATCATAACTCCCTCACAAACAAAATGAGAACATAAACTCTCTTTGAATTCAGCCCAAGTGATCCTCTCTTTATTTTCATGGGCATTGCATAGTGAGTCCCACCAATCTGCAGCTGCTCCAACTAGTTGATGGGAAGCAAAGAGAACCTTCTGCCTATCGTTGCACTGGACAATTGCGAGCTTCTTCAACACATATTTCAGCCAATCATCAACTTCCATAGGGTCATTGGCTTGAGCAAAAGTAGGCGGTCTGGTCCTTATAAACTCTCCCAACCTATTATGAGGTGGTGGGGGTGGCGGTAGTGGAGGCATATGGGTCTGATTCTGATTATTGCCCTGCAGCTGTCCCAAGGTCTGCATCACGGTCTGCATAAGCTGATTCTGCATAGCCAACAACTGTTGAAGGTTGACAGCCTCAGGTCCAGGTCCATTGTTGTTGTTCTGAGGTGCCCCATTGTTCTCCTCATTCTTATTGGCATCCCTCTGGTTGCGGGTCATCGGCATCTGAAGAAAAAGCAAGAGATAGAAGGATTTAGAAAACGTCCCCAACTATATGCATCAATGGATATGAAACTAATCAACTACCTATACTAGCCTATATGGATGTGGCAAATGCTAAGCATCCAATAATCCTCTACTAAGCAAACAAGAAAACATTACATAGCAATCAGCACATCAAACAAACCACAATGCTTCCTGAGTGTTCCTATGTGCTCTAAAATATCCATTCTATCTAGGTTGCATCCTACGATCAACCTGTGGCTCTGACAGCAATTTGTGACACCCGGTTCTAAAAATGAACCAAGTGCGACGCATATGTGTGCCCAGGATGTTCAACACACATACACGAGTGCATCACAAACGATATATAGAAAATTATCACAACACAAGTTAATTAAGTACCTTTATTACAATATTCAAATAATCCTCAAATAACAAACACTAATGATCAATATTAATAGTTCTGAAAACTAAAGCAGTGGAAATAATCTAATTAAGCAACTAAGCAAACTAAGCAACTGAGCATTGAGGAATAGCGCGGCTCCAAGCAACACCACAGCCAAGTCGATGGCAGCTGTTGACGGTTGTAATATACCAATTTCCCCTGTCAATATAACTCAATTATGTGAATGAAATATATTTCTTGCACACATCACCTTTCTATTTAACATGTTTTCACTTGTCCTTGGAGAAAGTAGAGCATGCAAGGATTCTATGCAGAATTGAAGTGAAACAAGGGGGTGAATCCTATAAAATATCATTCTAGCCAATCAGGCGATGCCATGTGGCACCACAAGGATCAAATGGCCTATAAACAGAAGTATGCGAGGCCATCCAACAGTGTAGCACTGATATCAATCAATGGGACCCACCTGACAGAGACCTGGAGGAAGCACAACGCACAAGGAGCCAAGACCAGGTCGGCTGACCCCCCTAGTCGGCCGACTAGGTCCTAGTTCTTTTCGCGATCAAACACCACGTGTTGGCTCCTCCTGGCTTGAAGAGGTCATTGGTGACTGATTCGCGCGGTTTTGGTGGTGGGAACCGACCCTTCTCCAAGCTATAAATAGGACCCCTCACCCCTCACTTTAACACACACCACTTGAGTATTCATCCATTGTATCCACTACTTTCCATATGTTTAGAGGAGTATAGGTTGTAGAGAGGAAAGTCTCTAGTCCATAGTCCAAGTAGGAGTGGAATAGAAGGAGTCTCTTCCCAATTTCCAATTGGGAAGGGTATGTCTCCCATAGTCCTATTTGTATTTGTGACTTTATTCTTAAAAAAGATGTTATCTTTAGTCTTCCATTGTTCATATACTTGGATCAAACATTTCTTGTTTGATTGTGGATTCCATGTATGTGGTAGGAGTAATATTTATGATTGTGCTATACCATTCTCAATATATCATCATAAACACTATAAACCTCCACTATAGTCTAATCTGCTATGAAATGATTATGTTAACATGAATCACTTATGCTATGAATTAACATTGGTTCAACGATGATTTAGTTTATTGCCTTAGGATGGCTTGTGCCTAGACTCTTAAGGTAATTACTTAATATGCTAGCATGGTGCTAGGATGGAGAGTAGCGTTGAATGTCTCATATGCCCACGGATTAAAGAGGTTGGCAGTAGGTGGTGACAGCCCTATCTATCCTTTGTAATCCTCCACGTTCGTCTATGCCACAGGCTCTTGGCGGGAGTCGTCCTTGTATTGCTACGGGTAAACCCGTGCCCGATGTGTTAATCCACTTAGCATGAGAATTCATAATTAACATTATCATTAGTAACTAACCTAGGCTATGTATATGTACATTAGAAGCATTGTAGGAGTCTCTACCTAGTTCTTAGTCTGGTCCCTCTTTACCCCATATTATCCCCTCAGGATAGAATGCTCTTGTGTGGGTCACACTACCTCAATTACCCTTTATCCGTCCTTGCTAGAGCCTTTCCTAGACCAATCTAGCCTCTCTACTTGATGATTTCTTTACTTCCATCTAGACTTCCTTTGGGCGAATATAAATGATAACCTTTGCGAATACTCTTAGAGGGGAAATGCTACATCGATAGTTTTCGTGCGCTTGCGGATTTACACGTATAATCTAAAACCTACCAACAAGCATTTCTGGCACCCCTTCTAGGGATGAATTGTTAGTACTACGTAGGAAATATCAACAAAAATTTATGGCGCCGTTGCTGTGGAAGGTAGCCAAAGTATTGCATGATTGAGTGAATAGGATAGGACCCTTGTAGGTTTTAGTGGGATGACCCTTCTTTGTTTTCGCATTTTATGTGAAAACAGGGTAGTGTATGTCTGGTTTCCGCTTGTCAAAAAACTTTGTTGAAGATCCCAAATCCCTTTTGAGAGATCAACCTTGTGTTGTTACTCCTAAGAAGATTTGAGCGGAAAAGCAAGCTAGCTCAACTGCACCAACAACCGAAATAGCAATGGCCCATAAGACCCTTCGTGAGTTTTCAGCTCCCTCTGCTAACAATGTGCCTGTTGGGCCCAGTGTTAACATGGGAGACATAAACCTCGAAATCAAGACTGGCCTTATCACTATGGTGCAAGTCAACCCATTTTGTGGGAAGGCTAAAGAGGATGCAAGTGTTCACCTGCAACAGTTCCTTGAGATCTGCAACACTTTTAAGATAAAGGATGTATCTCCCAATGCTTTCCATCTTAGGTTGTTTCCGTTCTCTCTTCTTGGAAGAGCGAAACAGTGGTTCTATGCGAACTGAAGTACTGTAGATACTTGGGAGAAATGTTCAACGGCATTCCTCGCCAAGTTTTTCCAGTTGGGCAAGACCAATGACCTACGTAGAAGAATTTCCAGCATCTAGCAAGATGCCAAGGAATCTATTCCCGAGGCTTGGGAAAGGCTTCAGGAGTACATCCTAGCCTGTCCCCACCATGGGATGGATGACTAGCTCATCATCCAAAACTTCTACAACGGGCTGACCCCCTCCACCCGTGACCATGTTGATGCTGCTGCTGGAGGTGCCTTCTTCTTATTGACGGTGCCCAAAGCCAAAAATTTGATTGAGAAGATGGAGTCAAACATGGGTTGGAGCGACGAGCGTCTCCATACCTGCCAGCGAGGCATGCACACCTTGAAGTAGGTGGACATGATCGCTGTCAAATTGGACCTCCTTATGAATAAGATTGATGGACAAGGCAATGGTCAGGTATGTAGCAATGCCTATGCCTTAGACTCTCACATCACTTGTGAAGTCTGTGGCAACAAGGGCCATTTGGGCAATGAGTGCCCAGAAACCCGTGAGGATGCCTTATACATAGCCAACAATAGAAACAACAATGGCTATCGTCCAAGAGGTCAAGGGTGGGGCCAACCACGCCCATTCTTTCAAGGAGGGTACAACAACAATGGCAAAAATGGAAATCAACCAAACTTTGGAGATCTTGCCATTGGCCAGCTGAAGATCAATGAGGCTATATCCAAGAAGCTATAGGCCAATAACAAGACTCTAGAGAGGATAAATGCCACTTTGGAGATCTTGCCATTGGCCAGCTGAAGATCAATAAGGCTATATCCAAGAAGCTATAGGCCAATAACAAGACTCTAGAGAGGATAAATGCCAAGATTAAAGGACTATCATAAGCCTTCAAGAATCAATTGAGTTTCAACAAGATGTTGGAAACTCAGGCCTTGTTTGGCACTACTGGAACTTGTGACAAAAGCAGCTTGTTTGGAAAGCTGGTGGAAAGTAGCTTCTGCTTATATCCTACTTTTATTTCACTTTGAGAAGCAGCTAAACTAATAAGAGGTTACTGAAGCTTCCTGTTTGGCACACCCTCAGCTTATTTTTATGAAGAAGTTGCAACAGAAGTTGTGCCAAACATGGCCTCAGTTGGCTAACCTGACAGCTGTTGTTCCTCCAGTGGAGAATGCCAAGATGTCAGGACAGCCTGAACCCCCTATGGAAAATGTCAACATGATTTCTCTACAATGAGGCAACTGGCTGAAGGACCCTGGATGTCCTACAATCTCATGCTCAATTGGGGCACACCACTTTGACAAGGCCCTTTGTGACCTTGGAGCAAGTGTGAGTGTGATGCCCAAGGTGGTTTTCGACCAGTTGAACTTCACAAAACTCACTCCAACACCAATGCAGCTCCAACTGGCTGATTCCTATGTCCGTTATCCGACGGGTATCACTGAAGATGTCCCGGTGAGAATCCGAAATTGCTTCATACCCGTTTATTTCATGGTGCTCGACATGGAGGTCGAGAAGGATACGCCGCTCATTCTTGGGCGCCCGTTCCTAAGCACTGCAAAGGCTCACATAGATGTGGGAGCTAGAGAAATACACTTCCATATCAATTGCTAGGGGGAGAAGTTTAACTTTCGCCCAAAGTTGGAGAAATTCTCCATGATCCGTATCAAGTATGGGCCGAATGTTAAACACACTAAAAAGGTCGAAATCACACCTCCAATGGTGGACCCGCTCATTGCATTCATGAGGAATTTGATCTATGCAGAAAACCCGTCTTATCGTCCACACCGACACCCCAAGAAGACGGAGAAGCCCGGGCCTCCCAAAAGGCCCATGTCCACCAAGCCGCCAAAGAAGGTATGGCGGAAGAAGCAAGATAAGTCATCCGAGCCCATCTCTCCAGGCCCGGATGTCAAGAAATGATGGAGGAGGAGCGTCCATCTCATCGGATGGTGGTGAGACATAGCCAATAGGTTAAATTTCTAGTTATCCTTTTCTTTATTTTTCTTTTCTCTTTATTTGGTTTTCTCCATTTATTTTGATTTTCCCCACTGCATATTTGATTTTCTTAGTAAGTTGAGAATCTTATATTCTCAACTATCATTTTTGTTTCTTTATTTTTCACAGAGAGAAAATTGTTGAGTTTTGAAAAAGGAGTTATAATTTGAAAACAAATTTTCTGAGCTGCAAAAGTGGTATTTCACCAACGTGCTAATTTCATATCTGTTGGGGAGCCACCTGCTAAAAGGGGGAATAGGGGGCCCACCTGTCAGGTCGGTCGACCCCCCTGTTCAGCTGACTAGGGAAAGAGCCATTTTTGTTCTCTCTCCTCCAACGTCTAAATTTGGTTCCCTAGTGACCGTTGGGGATTGCACACTATAAATGGTGGTCGTGAGGAGTTCTTCTCCTCACACTTCACCTCATTTCATACCTCCCCAAAGTCACTCTTGCTCACATTGTTTTCTTGTTCTTCATTGAAGCACTCTTGCTCAAATTCCCAACTCAAAAATATTTGCTTTTGTTTGCATTTGCAATTTGCTCTCAAGTTCTTCAATGGAAAATTCGTCAGGGTTTTGCTTTCACTAACATCACCTCTTTTGAGTTTTTGCCTTGTTGTGTTCTTGTTTGTTGTGGCCATGAAAGGAATGAAGAGGTTGTTTGGAAAGAGGAAGGACGCTGCAAGCGCAAGCCATGGTGGAGACTCAAGTGCACGCCCCTCTTCCATTGCTACACCAAGGTCACAGAGGAGGAGTGTGGGAGAGGACACTCTCATGGGTAAGAGGAGCAACCGACACCAATTTCTATGACGACAACCTCGACATCCAAAGTAAAGTTAAAGATCAAGCACGCAAGCTCCTCCAAGATTGTGAGTTTTCTCATACGAAAGCTTCTGATCCGCATTTGATCTCCAAAATAGGTATGGATTCTGAATTCTTTTCCATTTGGCGTGCACTAGGATGAGAAAATTTTGCTCACATAGAGGAGAAAGGTTCACGCCTTCTCTCCATACAATTCCTTTGCACACTCAAAATAGGATTTGATGGTATTACTTTTAGATTATTTCAAAAAGAATACACTATCCTATGAAAATAATTAAGTGAAATCCTAGGCTTCCATAAACGTTGTTTGCTAGATTTAGACACTTTGCCTAAGTTTAACAAACAAAGTTTTTTGCAAGATTTAACTGGTGAGGTCAGATGTAGTGCACCTAGGAATAGCCACATGGGAAACCCTACTTTACGCTTCATGCATAGATGGGTGGCTATGACTATGTTCCCTAGAGGAGATGTAAGGATAATACGTGATGATGAGATAAATATTTTATTTGCCATGATTAAAAAGATAAAAGTTGCTCCAATTATTATCATGACACAATGGTTAGATTACATTCCAAGGGTAGGGCCAATTCAATGTACTTCATTGATTACCCGTATTGCTACTAGGGTAGGAGCACTAGAATGTTCTTCATTTGAGTACATTGAAAATGAAAGAGAATTAATTGATGAAGATTATTTAGTGCAAGAACATACCCTTAAGCATGATCAAGATGGCTCTTTTATATTTTATTATCCTGGCTTTGTCAATGAAATTCGGTTACCTAACCCAGATTATCATTTGTACAAATGCTGGAGGCTAACCATTGACCTTCTTCCCATCGAGAAAGCCGAAAGAAGTAATGTCTCTGGCAAGGTAACTATAAGTTGCACAAGGAGAGCAGCTATGCCTTCGACAACCTCCACGGTCCATGAGTAGGAAGAGGAAGATAACCCAACGGGTGATGCACCCGGATGGACTCGACCTCCATCTTATGATACCGAAGGTCTGTCTTGGCATGGATGGTCAGGTACCACATGGGTGCCGCCCCTATACACTTCAAGTTGTAGCAGCTTGCCTCCATCATCCATGAGAAGATGTCGTTCCTCTTCGGCTATAAGTGATCATGACTATAGCCAAGGAATGACAGATCTCACTAGACGTATGGATGAGCTTGAAGTTATAACGGGTGACATCTACAACACTCTCCAAGGGCATGTCCGAGGTACCCAAGACTGGCAACAACACATGGACGCTCAATTCATCAACCTCAACTCCACGCTACAACAACAACAAGCCGATCTTGCGGCATACTTCCGTCATCAAGGGTTCGACCCTCGACACGGAGGGGAGTGAAGAACAAGCTTGGGGGGGGCCCACTGGAGGTAAATTGTATCAATCCATTTGCATATTTATTTTCCATTAGACCATCACTCACCTTGCATATAATAATAATAATAATAATAATAATAATAATAATAATAATAATAATAATAATAATAATAATAATAATAATAATAATAATATTATTATTAATTATTATTATTATTATTTTCAGGATAGATTTGTTTTTTCAATAAAATAAATGAAGTGCGGTAAGAATGGTTCGGAATTCACATAGATGAAATGATGAATAGTTGCTCTGTTCTGATTTTCCTAAGTCCCTAGTTCACAACATACTACTCTCCAACATATTGCTCTCATTGGATAAAATTCTTTTGCCATGATATGGAAATTGTGGGTAGCAAAAGCTTAATCCATTCTAAGTTGTTGTGAGATATGATATAGTGATAGGGGTGCTATTCCTAGTTGGAAAAAGTCCATTTTAATCCCCTGTATTATAGTCAAAGTCCAGATAACCCTTTAAAGTTTCATTTGGTTCATTTAACCCCCAAACTTTACTAATCTAGTCTATTTTACACCCTTAATTTGTTTAATAATACTTGTTTGCTGACGTCGATAGGAATTAGGTTGTGATTGACACATCATCATGCTAATTTGGAAAAAAAAAACAGGGCACATGGATCAAATAAGCGCTAATTAGAATCTCCACCCATGGATAAAACAGGACACAAGACAGACCGGGGAGCAGGTGACTAAGCACTAATTAGAATCTCCACCCAGAAAAGGATCATCTCTCTCTCAAAGATGAAATAAAATGACAACTTCTACAACTAGCAGATCACTTGCCCCTCGTTTGCTCTTTTGGTTTGAGGAGAATCACTAGCTCCGTATATTGACACAGAGCAGATGTTACGGTGGCAAGGTACTCAGGGGGTGGAGGGCCATCCGGAGGGTGCGTGCGCGGGGCGTGCAGGGGGCGGGCACGTGCTCGCCTCCGTGCGACGCCGGGGAGGGGCAAGTCTGGGGTGCTCGCCTCCGTGCAGCGCAGTGGGGAGGGGGCGGCTCTCGCCTCCGTGTGGCGCCGGGGAGGTGGGGAATGGCGACGCTCGCCTCTGTGTGCGGTAGAGAGGTGGGGGCGGGGGTGCTCACTTGAGTTGACCACGATCCGACCGGCGATCTTCTCCGACTTTCTGCAGTTTGTGTGTCCTGTGTCATGTTTTATCCATGGGTGGAGATTCTAATTAGCAATTAGTTGATCCATGTGTCCCTTTTTTTTTCAAATCTGCATGATGATGTGTAAATCATAGCCTAATTCCTGTCCATGTCAGCAAACAAGGATTATTAAACCGATTAAGGGTGTAAAATAGACTAGATTAGTGAAGTTTGGGGGTTAAATGAACCAAATAAAACTTTAGGGGGTTATCTGGACTTTGACTATAATACAGGGGAGTAAAATGAACTTTTCCCTTCCTAGTTCGAAAGTGAAACTTAGATTTTCGGAGAAATTTATTTAAGTTACTCTCATTGGATTGGAAATACTTACCAAAGCCATATGATATTTTACATTGATAGACCCTATGCATATGCTATTTGTCTTCATATTGAGCTTTGTCAAACTAGTATAGTCCTATGTGATATTTCATTCATCACTTTTTGAATTCAAGACTTCACTTGCACGTGCTATACTTCTACACTAGAAGTAACCAAAATTCCACCATACCACCATTCCACAATAAAAAGAGAAACTCCATATCATTCATGATTAGTACTCTCTCCAAAATTCATTTCATAAAAAGGGAGCAGAAGACATGGCTAAAAGAAAAAGAAAAAAAATGCATGCTTACATCATAAGCATGAAAAATAAAGAAGCCATGTTTCATCCTTACAAAATAAGAGAGTCCACTCAAAAAGGAGTCACCTCAAGATCCACATCCACTCCATTCCATCACACATGCACAAGTCTTGAATCAAATTGTTTTCAATTTATTTCTCCTAAGGCTTACTCTTTTGACTTAGCAATATTATGTGTTTCAAATATGCCTACTATATTTTCTACCAAGCTTCACATACAAGGCTTATGTAGAGGTAGGATGAATTTAGGCAAAATGCCTTGGTGAGGATATATTTCCAGTACACACAAAGGAGATACTTGAGAGAATCAAATTGAGATACTTAAAATCTAAATTCAACTCTCTAGAATTTGAGTGGAACTTGACTTCTAGGGTACGTGTGCTCCATTTGTTGTTCTATGTTTCAAATACCCATGAATAGGAGATGGCGTAAGCCCCATAATGAATTAAGATGGGTGAAGTACCATGCCATATTTTGCTATACTAGGTAAAGCATTTTGTTGTGCACTTGGTATTGTTAAAAAATAGAACATAGTAGCAACTCGCGATCATCAACCTAAAGTCTTGACATTGCTCAGGACAAGCAAAGGATAAGCTCGGTGGAGTTTGTTGACGGTTGTTATATACAAATTTCACCTGTCAATATAACTTAATTATGTAAAGGAAATATCATTTCTTGCACAAATCACCATTCTATTTAACCTATTTCCACTTGTCCTTGGAGAAAGTAGTGCATGCAGGGATTCTATGAAAAATTGAAGTGAAACAAGGGGGTGGATCCTATAAAATATCATTCCAGCCAATCAGGCGATGCCATGTGGCACCACATGGATCAAATGGCCTACAAACAGAAGTATGCGAGGCCATCCAATGATGTAGCACCGATATCAGTCAATGGGACCCACCTGGCAGAGACCTGGAGGAAGCACACTGCACAAGGAGCCAAGACCAGGTCGGCTGACCCCCCTAGTCGGCCGACTAGGTCCTGGTTCCTTTCGCGATCAAACACCACGTGTTGGCTCCTCCCGGCTCGAAGAGGTCATTGGTGACTGATTCGCGCGCTTTTGGTGGCGGGAACCGACCCTTCTCCAAGCTATAAATAGGACCCCTCACCCCTCACTTCAACACACACCACTTGAGTATTCATCCATTGTATCCACTACTTTCCATAGGTTTAGAGGAGTATAGGTTGTAGAGAGGAGAATCTCTAGTCCATAGTCCATAGTCCAAGTAGGAGTGGAATATAAGGAGTCTCTTCCCAATTTCCAATTGGGAAGGGTATGTCTCCCATAGTCCTATTTGTATTTTTGACATTATTCTTAATAAAGATGTTATCTTTAGTCTTCCATTGTTCATATACTTGGATGAAGCGTTTCTTGTTTGATTGTGGATTCCATGTATGTGGTAGGAGTAATATTTATGATTGTGCTATACCATTCTCAATATATCATCATAAACACCATAAACCTCCACTATAGTCTAATCTGCTATGAAATGATGATGTGAACATGAATCACTTATGCTATGAATTAACATTGGTTCAACGATGATTTAGTTTATTGCCTTAGGATGGCTTGTGCCTAGACTCTTAAGGTAATTACTTAATATGCTAGCATGGTGCTAGGATGGAGAGTAGCGTTGAATGTCTCATATGCCCATGGATTAAAGAGGTAGGCAGTATGTGGTGACAGCCCTATCTATCCTTTGTAATCCTCAACGTTCGTCTATGCCACAGGCTCTTGGCAGGAGTCGTCCTTGTATTGCTACGGGTAAACCCGTGCCCGATGTGTTAATCCACTTAGCATGAGAATTCATAATTAACATGATCATTAGTAACTAACCTAGGCTATGTATATGTACATTAGAAGCATTTTAGGAGTCTCTACCTAGTTCTTAGCCTGGTCCCTCTTTACCCCATATTATCCGCGTAGGATAGAATGCTCTTGTGTGTGTCACACTACCTCAATTACCCTTTATCCATCCATGCTAGAGCCTTGCCTAGACCAACCTAGCCTCTCTACTTGATGATTGCTTTACTTCCATCTAGCCTTCCTTTGGGAGAATATAAATGACACCCTTTTGAAATACTCTTAGAGAGAAAATGCTACATCGATAGTTTCTGTGCGCTTACGGATTTACATGTATAATCTAAAACCTACCAACAAACATTTCTGGCATCCCTTCTAGGGATGAATTGTTAGTAGTGCGTAGGAAATACCAACAGCATCACACAACTTAGTACTCCACATTATCCTCAGGATACTCTTAAACTTCACCTGAAATTGTTGGTGGGGGAATTGCAAGGGTGACCACATGTCGTACTCAGCAAGTGTGGGAAAATGATGACATATAGGTTAAACAAGAAATGATAATAAATAACGTCTAGTTGCTGAAAAGTACATTTAAAACAGGTGAAAAGCATCCTACAATGTCTATGTGAAGTAATCCCATGATATCCCAAATAATTACCAATTATGAGTCCAACACCATCAATTACCATTATATCACATCCACTATTCATTATCCATCCATATACCATATTCTTACCATACTCACTAACCATATCCAATTATCACCATCCAATCCATAACCATAACGGATATCGAACCATAACCCAAATAACAGTTCCACTGTAATCATGAAGTTGTTCAGATGCTCATAACCGGGAGCACGGCTATCATGATAGTTTTTAACACTTTGTAGTGGTTGTACCACTTTACCCACATATTCGTGATTTCATCACCTTTCGGTGACTAAAAACCTCTATCATGCCTTATCACTCTCCCATTGATGTATGGCCAAGAGATCACAAAATAGCTTTTACAAAGGGACTACTAGTATGTACGGACCCACTAAGGTTTCACCAGCAGGCTTGAATCTCCATTCTCCCACCCACGGGCCATCTCATGTGCCATGCGATTCCATGGGTAGCCCTCCTCGACTCCCATTTCTGCACCATCCAATGGTCCATACAATACCAGCAGCACACCTAGTTATTCAACTACACCACACCCATACTTTGCCTTGTGGTG
The DNA here is from genome assembly GCA_036927565.1 of Tuctoria greenei. Taxonomy (NCBI): domain Eukaryota; kingdom Viridiplantae; phylum Streptophyta; class Magnoliopsida; order Poales; family Poaceae; genus Tuctoria; species Tuctoria greenei. The sequence continues at coordinate 176,016,253 of JAYESD010000006.1, forward strand.
GCACTGTTATTCTGGCTTACTCTCACATGAACCGGTCCTTAGATCGAAGGCAAGCAAAACCACCATAACATCCAACCCAATCCACAGACCATGCTTGCTTAGATCTGGAAAGTCGCCTAGAGTGGGGTGAATAGGCAATAATACCTGAAATCACTTAATCAAACAACATTAAATTCCTGTGGCCGAACTAGTCTGCAGAGGGCCAGACTAGTCCGCTCAGCACAGGGTGGAAACCCTAAAACTTGATTTCTACAAGTTATTTGTGGAATTAAAGTTCACAAAAGATATGAGCAATGTGTAGTAGACTTGTGAAGCTCAGATTGTGAAGCTTAAACACTTAGATTGCAAGTTCACAATTATGATCAAAGTGTAAGTCAATAAAAGCAAAGTGAACCCTAATAGCAATACTAGTGATCACAAAAAGCAAAAGACAAGTGAAACGAGATTTATCCCGTGGTTCAGCTCCACGAAGAAGCCTACCTCCACGTTGAGAAGACCACACAAGGACCGAGTCTCACATGACCCTTCTCTCACCAAGCAACCATGATGGCCGGCTTGGTTTCCACTATATCAATGGGTAATTACCAAGTTTGATGGGGCTGCTCACAACTTGAGGCTCCCACAAATCAATACAACGAGGAGCACACGAAGCTCAACTCACACAAGCCACACAACACAACACAATGTGCAAAAGATCAAACCTAGAGTCAAAGCACGATGATCTTCCTTTACTCTCCTCCCCAAACCCTAATATCTTCAAGATTTGCTCTTAGGGTGTTAGTAGGACGAGTAGAAAGCTTTGGAAGGATCTAGTGTGCTTGTGGCGGCGCTAGGGTTCAAGATAGTTTCAAATGAGTCTGGGGGTCTCCTTTTTATAGGGGTCCCGAGCCCCTTGTGTTTACATCAGCAAAGGAGCGGACTAGTCCGGCCTCAGACCCCGGACTAGTCCGGCCCTATGGGACCAGTGACCCCTGGTCAGTTCCCGACAACTGTCACACTGAGCAACGATCGTCACGCTACCCGCCAAATTTCCAAATTCAAACGGTCACAAGACCACGAACTAGTACAGTCAACAACAGACTAGTCCGACGTGGAACAGAACCACTTGGTCCATTCCAAAATGCACTTTTCTGGGTTGGCTCGGACTAGTCCGGCCATAGGGGCAGACTAGTCCGACCCCCTAGGGTTTCTCTCGGTCTGTCACACTAAGTCTCAAACGGACAAGTCCGTACACAAACGGACAAGTACGAACTTCTCTAGAGAGCTTTGGTCCGTCCAAAAACGGACAAGTCCGGACTTCTTGGACTTAGCTCCAAATTCACTCAGGTTCACTCCAGAGACGTTTGTGCTGTCTCAAAACGGACTTGTCTGCCATGGCCGGACTAGTCCGGCCCTGAGGCCCGGACTAGTCCGGCCTCCTAGGGTTTTCACATTTTAGGCTTCTGACTTAGGGTTTTCTCTAAACCACCACTTTGAGCCCTTTGGTATGATCTCATGCACATGATACAACCACCCTCTCACATGATACGACTTACATAAGTTCAATACCATAGAAACTCTAATGTCTACCCTTGAGTCACTACGAGGATTCCGATTTATTGCGACGAAAAAAATCGTTGCAATAGGTCGAAATTCGTCGCGATAGGTTGTTGTCGCAACGAAATAGAACGTCATGATAGTTTTTCCGACTCGTGGCGATAACAGCCGTGGCAATAGGTTATTGCGATGACTTGACATCCATGGCAAATAGTATGGTATTGCGACGACTCCACGTTGGTGGCAAATAGTATGGTATTGCAATGATTTAATGTATTGCGACGATTTAACGTATTGCAATGAAAATAACAGTGTTGCAACGATGCCACATTTGTGGCAAAAAGTATGGTATTGCAACGACTCCACGTTCGTGGCAAATAGTATGGTATTGCAATGGTTTAACGTATTGCAACGATTTAACGTATTGCAACGAAACTAACGGTGTTGCAATGATGCCACATTCGTGGCAAAAAGTATGGTATTGCGACGCCTCCACGTTCGTGGCAAATAGTATGGTGTTGCAATGGTTTAACATATTGCGACGATTTAATGTATTGCAACAAAAATAATGGTCTTGCAATGATGCCACATTTGTGGCAAAAAGTATGGTATTGCGACGACTCCACGTTCGTGGCAAATAGTATGGTATTGCAACGGTTTAACGTATTGCGACGATTTAACGTATTGCAACGAAAATAACGGTGTTGCAATGATGCCACATTCGTGGCAAAAAGTATGGTATTGTAACGACTCCACGTTCGTGGCAAATAGTATGGTATTGCAACGGTTTAACGTATTATGACGATTTAACGTATTGCAATGAATAGTATGTTATTTGCGACGATTTCACATCTGTGGCGATAAGTACGGTATCACAACGATTTCATACTCATGGCGAATAGTATGGCATCGTGACGTTTTCACATTCGCGGCGAATAGTACAGTGTTGCAACGATTTCACATCCGGCGAATAGTACGGTATGGCAACGTTTTTACATTCGTGGCGAATAGTATGGTGTTGCAGCGATTTCACATCCGTGGTGAATAGTACGGTATCGCGACGATTTCGCACTCGTGGCGAATAATATGGTATCACGACATTTTCACATCCGCGGCGAATAGTACGGTATCGCGACGATTTCACACTCGTGGTGAATAATATCGTATTGCGACGTTTTCACATTCGTGGCGAATACTACGGTGTTGCAACGATTTCACTTCCATGGCGAATAGTATGGTATCGTGACGATTTCACACTTGTGGTGAATAATATGGTATCGCGACGATTTCACAGCCGTGGCCAATAATACGGTAATGCAACGATTTCACGTTCATGGCGAATAGTACGGTATTGCAACAATTTCAAAACCGTGACAACAGTATTGTATTGCAACGATTTCTGATGTGTGGCAATAGGTTCGTAATGCAACATATTCAAATCTGTTGCAACAGGGTCATAATGCGACATTCTCTAGGTGGTGGCAATAGCAGTCTAGTGGAACACTTTTTTGGTCGTAGCCAAATGTTTGTAGTGCAACGTTTTATAATTTGTGGCAATAGCTAGCTTCCTATTGCAACAGTTTATTTTTGTCGCAATAATCTGTTAATGCCACGTTTTATAATCAGCAGCACTAGAATCCTAATGCACCAGGTTTGAAAATTAGTGGCAACAGAATCAATTTATTCGCACACGATACGTCTGTCGACTTAACAACAAACATCCAGCAATTGATGCAACGCTCAAGGACCCTTGCGTCATTGTGAGATGATGTTATTAACAGTTTTTTCAGGTTGCAACAATGTACCCATTAAAATAGCACCACGACGAGTTGTAGTATTAGGAATAGTTTCTTGAACATCCAGCTTCGACTTGGTGCGAGCAGAAGCCTTTTGTGGAGTTGTTGCTAGCCGTTGTTGATTTTGCAAGCTCTCCATCATTCTGCGCATGTCTGCTAGCTCCTTTTCTTGCCGTGCAGAATTAGCTGCCATCTGATCATGTAAAGCCTAGACTTCCTGGTTGAGCTGTTCATTTGCCTGGACAAAGCCATCCATCTGGGAGGTCATATAATCATTTCTTCCTTCCAACTTTTGCACCTGAGAGCTAACGTCTTCATTTCTATTTTGCAAGGATCGAACTTGCTGGTCGAGCTGTTCAGACATCTGGATACGCAGTCTTTCAGGAACATTAGGTTTAGCCATATAACCACGCCCCCGAAACTGTGATCCTCGAGAACCGGTTGCGGATATATAAGTAAGCTGGAAGATGTTGTTTCTTTCCTAATCTGGGATTGGGACTCCCAGCTCAGCTTCCTTAACGTTGATTTGGGCACGTGCCTGGTGTAAAAGCCCGCTTTTCGGAAGAACAAAAACGCTAAAATGCGAACTTAAAATTTTTTGAAAATGGACTTGGAAATTCCAAACTCACATGAACCATATGAATTAACCAATGTTCACTAGAAATAGGAACTTGTTAAAATTTTACATATAGAACATGTTTGCTAAGGTATTTGTAACTTAAGGGGTAAAATACTTAATTTCCAGGTATTCATATTTTCAATGAAAAATTAAAGGAGAAAAGAAAACAAAATGGACAGCAAGAAAATGAATTATTCCAACCCTGAAAAGGGACGTTCAAAAAAAAAATTCAAATCTAAGGCTGTAAATTTTTCCAT